>CM042009.1:120643091-121363091 GCA_023525715.1 Cichorium intybus | reverse complement strand
TTCATTCATCATCATCATCATCATCCATCATCATCATCATTCATCATCAATCATCATTCATTCATCATCATCATCGATCATCATTCATCAACCATCAATTTGCAACATATAAAAACCCTAAAAACATCAATTTGCATTCATTCATCATCATCATCATTTGGAAATTGATGGTTGATGAATGATGATTGATGATGATGATGAATGAATGATGATTGATGATGAATGATGATGATGATGATGGATGATGGATGATGATGAATGAATGAATGAATGATGGTGATGATGATGATGATGATGATGATGATGAATGAATGAAAATGATGATGATGATTAATGAATGATGATGATGATGACGAATGTATGAAAACCCTAAAAACATCATTTGCAAAATTCAAAAACCCTAATCAATCATATGAAAACTAGAAAACCCTAATCCATCATATGAAAACTATAAAACCCTAAAAACATCATTTGCAACATTCAAAAACCCTAATCCATCATCATCATCAACCATCAATCATCATTATCATTCATTCATCAACCATCATTCATCAATTATCATCATCATTCATCATCATCATCATCATCAATCATCATCATCATTCATTCATCATCATCATCAATCATCAATCATTATTCATTTATTCATCATCATTCATTCATCATCATCATCAACCATCATTCATCATCCATCATCATCATCAATCAATCACTACTAGAAAATGGCCTTTAATGACTGACAATGTCACTCATTAAAGGGTATAGATGACAGACAAATGTCTGTCATTGAAAGCCCAGTCATAAATAATAGATGACATACATTTGTCTGTCATAAGTTATGACTAACATTTACGACTGACGTTTACGACTAACATTTACGACTTACGTTTACGACTGAAATTTACGAATTATATTTATGACACGCAATTTGTATGTTATAAATTTACGTTTTCTATAAAAATATACAATTTTTGTAAATTTACTAAAATTCAAATTAAATCACCAAATTTAATGCTATTACAAAATAAAATCACGATAATAAAAACAATACATTGCATAAGATAATGTCATTTCAAATACCATAAGTATTCCAAAGTTATCAAATATATTTTTTGTCGCTACAAAAGTATCACGGATAAAGAAAGTGTATCACAAAAGATGCCCATTATTCGCGAAGATCATCAATATCAACATTTGTATATTCATCCTTTTCGCCCCCAATTTGTGAAAAAAAATTATGTATAGATCAATTGTGTGAATTAACTTATATATTTACTTACATTCTTATTAATCAATGCTTCAACTCCTCATTCAGCAATCTTTTTCTTGAACTTTAGCATATAATAGCAACATTTAGTAGGTCCCAGTTGAAGTTGGCACTACACAATTACGTAATAAATGATTAGTCAAGATGAAGATAAATTTTCATTTTCAATAATGAATTCATTGCTCACCAAAACATAGAATGTAGAATAATATTACCAAAACAGAACATCAAATATGAGTAAAAGCACATGATTAAACATTTTATAAGGTAAGAGCTTGAACTTTACACGTGAAGGTTAAGAGATTATGAAATGGTGAAAAAGGGTCATAACACATATGAGTAAAATTTTTAAAGATGAATATGTTAGCCATTTTCTGGTACCTAATAACAATGAAGATATTAGTAAACACATAATGCAACTATATAAACCTTAGGAATAAAATAAAAACATTTTAAGCCCTCTAATTAAAATAAATATTGTTGGAAATCAATGTTCATGTAATAGTTTTCAAAACCTTTGAATTGTAACGGAAGCATAAAATCATGAACACGAATTTCACTTCCAAGAGGATCATGCTATATGCATGTAAAGATAAAATGAAAAACAATCAGGGAGATGAGTTCAAGATCATACCATTGTCTTCTTGAGCTTTAGATGGATGATTGATGATGGCAAGAAACCAAATGAGGTTCCCTCTAAAGTTGATCCACCAACAAGTGTAGTGACACCAAGAAAATGCTAGTTTTCATCTTGCAAAAATCACCCTTTCTTGTGTATAATCTTGAATCCGATTTTACCAATTTAATGGGGATATTTTGAGAGGATTTTGATGTATATTTTTTAGCAAAAAAAACTTGAGAGAGAGTGTATATCTTCAGCCCAAAAACGTCCAACACCTTTCTCCTTTGATAAGTGCTTCATACACATTCTTTTATGCATGCAAACTTAATATTTTATGGTCAAGGCCACAAAACCAAGATAATAAAGTCATGCAATGTTGGAGCATGCCCACACACCTACCTTGGTGTGTGGTGGACGTGTTTTTAGGAGAGAGAAGAAGATTCTCACATTTTTTTATAATTTATAAAGATTTTCTATAAAATGTTTATAAATAATAAACTCTTATTTCTTAATTCAACCACTTTTATTTATTCACACATGTATAAACATATATACACTTATAATTAAATATATACACCTATATATGTATGTTTATATAAATGTATTTTCATATCATGTATATATATATATATATATATTTCATAAATTATATATACACATACATTTATACATACATGTGAATTTTATTTTAACGCTTAAAATAACAAAAGGGTTAAATACTTATTATTTAAATCATATAACAATTAAATGATATAGATAATCATATACACTCTCAAATTAATTCATCTCATATGAATTATAACTTAGAACAATTATTATTTTTCATAAAATAATAATTCTCAAAACAAATTGCAAGTATTATATCATTTGATAATGAATCAAAATCATTATATCAAACAATCAAATTGGTGTCTACCTTGTTATATATGTGACCATATAGGATCATGTGTTATTAGCAATATCATTTTATGATCATCCTTGGGCATATGGAACTAACAATCTCCCACTTGCACAAGGTTGCATCATAGAGTGATACCGACAGTGGTGAACGTCTAGCAACATTTCACTTCCCCCAATAACACATGACAAAATGCCATTCAACAACGTCCAATTCTTTAGAAAGCTCGAGGCTCTAATTGATGTATCAAGTTATGTATCAGTTATCCCTTTGTCACAGACATCATGTTAAACATGAGACATGGATACGCAATCATTCTCATTTATGTTCAACTTTTGATAAGGCGCCTTAGATGTCTATCTCTCAACACATAAGAGGAACAAATCCCATCTTGACTACATACGTCTCTTATGTAGTTCACGCTATACCTGACAATGGCCTTAATAGCTGCCTATTATTTCAAGAACAGCGTTTAACCATATCTAAGCATAGTATTTCCCACACTTGAGTCCCAAATATGCATCTCAAGTCTAAGGATATCAAGATACTAACTTTATTCAAGAAGTACTTATGACAACGATCCATGAAGTATTCTTGAAGCGGGTCAAGTCCAATACTTGTTCACTAACAAGTACCTATGAATTTGGTTGCAACGTTTTGCTACTTTTACCCGTAAAAGTCAACCATTCCAATTCATATTAGTCTTACTTCATAGTTGCTCCCACAACTATGATCGACTATGGACATTTTAGAATAACTATATTATTTATGGATTAAACATGCTAATATAGAACACAACAATTATTAAATAAAAGAATCATATCATATATGTATTATTTTAGTTTCAACAATTGATGTTTACTATGTTCCAAATAACCAAATACTAAATCCAAATCAAATCCCATTTACTAGAATAACAAAGTCCTAGACCTCAAGCATGATGCTTCATGCTTAACTTACATAAGGGACTTCTAGAATGGGTCTGTAAAACTTTGATTTGTGTGAACTTTGTGAATACATCTTTCTCTTTCTTTTAACCTTATTCTGAATAGAGTTAAAATTTAAAGAGTAAATGCTTGGTGTATTGTATGTGTCTTAGGGTTATATTTGGATCAAATAAAATCCCTATGACACAAAAGATTTCTAGGTAATCCTAAATGGCAGGGATTAGCCTATTTACTTAATGAACCTATTCATCTAAGCATTTCAACTTTTAGTTTCTAAAACTAAATGTATTCATACTTTGTATAATTTTATCCCATCACGCTTCGCTTGGAATTCCTTCCAAAACCTAGTATTTCATTAATAATGAAGACTTGCCCAACCATGGTTGAGAATGATCTCAAGCTTTTGAAGTTATTTTCTGTATAACATCTTATGTTATGATAACTTCCATATTCCCATAGATAATGTAACATTCCACGATGTTATTTAAAGTTATCTTATGACTTCTTTTGCATATTATTGATATGATATTGCCATACTCATTATGACATGTTCGAGCCAATGCATGTGTACATATATATGATGGGTTTTAATTACATAAGCAAATGCAATTCCATCCTATATGTATATAGCTCAACCTTTAGAGAATATTGACATAATGTTAATATGATACTTTATCATACTTATAAGAATGTACTTTAGATTCTATTATCTCAAACATTTCAAGATTATATCAATAAATGCAACTTGACTTACTTCTATAAGTCAACTATATATATCTCCATAGATATTATATTCCAAGAATATGAGTAATACTCTCCCACTAGCCCTTACGCGATCATAAAGAAGAGATTTCCAAAGTCCCACAAATACATTCCAAAATAAGTATGTTATTACATACTAAACTAGGAATCTTATTGTCCTCATAATAACTTTTATGTGAAAATAAAAAAATACTTCCAATGAATTGCCTTGAATATATATTCCAAGAATAAGTATGTCTTTCACATATTAAACTAGGAATAATAATATCCTCCCACTTGCTTCTATGTTAACACAAATTTCTTTACTTTTCAATAATTCAAAATATTTGATCAAAGTAAAATCTAATTGAGAGGCTCACTATAATCCATGAATGGATTTCACTTTAGTGTTTGCAATTTTTAAACCACTTAGTCAGATACAAAATCCGACTTACCATTATAGTAATTTGACCATTTCATCGGAACTTTAGGTATCATCCCTCATTGGTCATGATAAAGGTAAATTTCCCTTTTGGTTCCAAAACCTTACAAACGTATGGCATTTTAATAAGCACTTGATCAAATAATTGATGACACTTTTCCTACATGGTATAGAAAACCATTTGTCAGATTCAGAATCTAATCTAGCAATTTTGTGTCCTATCAAGATTTGATCAATCTCAATCAGTTATGTTCAACAATATTTTGTCAATAACTTGCTTCAATATTACATAGAGTTTTGTAAGTCTTGAACTTTCAGCTTTCAAAATCTGTAAATACTTATAATTGGGCAAGTTATTATTTTAATAAGAAATTATTAAAATCTTGCCTAAATTGAAAATATAAATTAATTATGCAAAGTAATAAATTCAATTTAAAATTCATTTAACAAATGAATACCTTAATATTCAAATCAACATGGATTATTGTTAATTCATCTAATATAAGAATATGTGTCTAATTATTTTTATTACTACTCCATTCCCGTTTAGCAGTTCCTAAACCAAAACTATTAATTATATTAGGTTCTACGACATTTTGACCCGAGCCGTCTATCGTACGACACGCGCATTCCGTTTTGGACTAATGTGAGTAATCTACCCCATATTTTATAATTTTCAATACTTTTGGGGTGTATCCTGTGGTTCTAATATGTTTTCAACTTCATTTTATTATTTTATCACAATTGGGACATTGTTGGGTCATTTATACGTGAATCATTATTTGTATAATTATTGTTTGTTTACGCTACATGTACTTATAGTGGATTACCATTTTAGTCTAATCTCCATGACTATGCCCGTATTCTTGAGGTACGTTATGGACAACAATAGCGCTATTGGGTTGACCACCCCGCCTTGGGACGCTAAGGTGATTGATCGCACGTGGTTGAGTGTGTATGATGATTAGATGCTCCATCCTATATATATACATGTATATGTATATATAGGGTGAGGACTTATTGTTGTTGTTATCATGTGTTAATCAATTTTTGATTTATAAACCGTTATCTCAATAACACTTGCTTGTCGACTTCAAAAGAAAACACATTTCAAATTATAAATTTTTCAAACTCACAATTTTATTTAATAAAATTAGATTACTCACCAACTGTCGTAGTTGACCTGTTTTTACCCATGATGCAGATTTGAAGAATGAAGTTGATGAAAAGTAGGGTGTTCCTTAGAAACCCACAAGACTATTTAAATTTGATGTAATAAATGTTGTTCGTATTTGGATTTGTATTTGTATGTTGTGGATCTTGTTTGCATACTTAGTATTTAATTGAATCTAATCATATTATAACATAGTTGTCATGAGACTTTGAACAATATATCACGCCTTGATCGATTCCGCCAAGGATCGGGGTGTGACAGATTGGTATCAGAGCCCTTGACTATAGGAAATTAGGTTAATTGTCTTGACCTAGTCTATAGCCTATAGGGTCCTCTCGTATGCTAGTTTATAAACTGCACACACAACTGCATGCAATTCGCACTTAGAAAATCCTAGGAATACATTTGTGTGCTAATTGCTCCCTTATGTGCTTACGTATTACTCCTGACACTTATATGTGTGCATACACTTGTAAATTTTATCCTCTTTCTCTGAAAATCACACACATACTCAAGTGGTTTCAAAAAAAAATTTTGTATATAGATATATATTCCTTAGAGCTCATAGGAAATTCAAATTCATCCACTCTAGTTGGGTAGGATCAAAGTAATGGACGTGTAGTAACTGCAAGGGGGAGGTGCCGGTAGCCCGAAAGTCCTGACTAGGCAAGCATTCGTATACATCCCAATTAACCGAGGGACCAGTTTGCTTACCTGGGGACCAAATGCGAGAGTTCCCAAACCTATAGGCCAAAGCACGTCATTCACATTACTTTTGAGCCATCAAAATACCCGACCTTATCAAACGTATCCAAAAGGATACACTCCAAAATGGCCAACTCATTAGACTATTAAGTTCCCTAATGGGCCTAGTGTAACGCACCGGTTTTTCTCGGTACGTTATTTATTTAAATTAATTAATTATGAGGCATTATATTAATTTAATTAATTAAGGTATGATTAATTAAAAGATTGGGCGTATAATTATTCCCATCTTTTAATCATATAATTAAGTCCATGGGTTTATAGCCAAACCCAATTAAAGTTTAGATGGTCTTCTAGCCCAAAGGTTTTAGGGTTTAGCCTACTAATCTAATATATTAGGGTTCAAAAAACCCTAATTCCTCCACTCCACCCTCTCTTTCACGGCTCCCTCTCCCTCTCCTTCTCTCTCTCTCGGCTCACTCTCTTTCTCTCCCTAACCCTCTCTATTCCCGGATTTGAGAACATAGCCACATTGTTTGGGTGATTCCCGGAGATTGAAAGGTCGGATTGCCACGAAACTTTAACTGACCAAGACATATATCCAGGCTCTGACAGGAGGAATTTTAATTTCAATGTCTAGATACTGAGTTATGAATTTCGCAACATAACCTAGGGTTTCTGTCAGATTTCACTGGTGAGTCCCCCTTCTTGTAAAAATCATATCTCGAGTTCTAGAACTCAAATGGACCCCATATCAGTGCCCAAAGTTCACAAATCGAGTTGGGTAACTTTCTTAAAAGGCACCCTCGATAAAAAGGACTTTACCTATGGAAAACAACAGCTTCTCTGCTGTTGGGTATGATCCGGGTCTGCTGTGATATGTCATTTTGTTTTTATCATTACTAGGGTTTGGGAAATGATCCTGAGTGATTCCAAATACCCACATGTACATTACATAGTTAATTTAATATATGGAGAAGATGGATCGTTAATTCATATTATAACTTGGTTAGAATGGACCCACACTCCAGGTCAATGGACAGTCACCAGCTTATGCTGATTCTGTGATTGACCACCTTGTGATTTTTATATCTAGAGCTTGGGAAACCCTTTTTAATAGATTCCAACTCTGAGACTTGTATTTTTGTGTCTAATGTTCCTTTGATTTTTGGTTGGGGCGAATTCTTCCCACAAGTTGGGTAGAATTGGCCAACACCACCTGACTATCCGTCCAAAGACTGCAGTGACAAGTCTTTTTGTAAAATTCATATATCTTACATCCTTTGGAGTTATGAGGAGTTCCTTATGGTTCTGGAAACCTAAGCCATTTTAGTTTCTTGCAAAAATTATTTAATCCTATGTTTCTATTGTGCATTTTGGAGTAATTCAGTCCCAATCAGCAGGACTGTTTTAGAGTCCTTGCTGTGATTACTCCCTTCTCATTTCTTAGTTTCACAACTTCACTCTTCTAACCTTTAGTTCTATTTAGGTGAAGCCTTGAGGTTTGCACAAGCTTGGTAGCCTTATATTGACTCCTATCCATTACTCACTCACTCAAGATGAGTTCTCTCATACCGTTGTATTAGTATTTATGTTTGCTAGATAGCTCGTGTGTGATTGTTTAGATTTACGATTTAAAGCATGCTATATTATTGTTATAAAATCGTACATGTGCACTGTATGTGATTGATTAATACTATGAGGGGTAGTTAGGTAAGATCACCAACGTTATACTCTTTATGAGGTGCGGGGATCGGGGCCAAAGGATACGGGATTTACCCGGTGCGGCTCAAACCTACAAGTCCTCCCTATTAATATAAGCATTGATTTGTTCCTTGCTTATTAATGTAATTATAATTGGAATTGGATTTGGATTAGTAAATGTGAATATTGATATGATGTCTGTGTTTGAATTCACTAAGTTTTATGCTTACGGTTTCCCTAACATTTTCAGGTATTAAGATTAAAGAGGCTGAGGCGTGATTTGGAGCACCGGGATACCACTACTAGAAGAATTTCCATTTTGGGACATTATTGTTATTTTGCTTCCGCACATTATTATGTTTATTTCGTTATAATTTGGTTTGTGATACTTATCTTTTGTAAACTCATAGCTTCTTCTATAAAATTTGTTTTAAAAAGTTCAAATATTTTGCGAAAATTTTTGGGTGTGACACCTAGAAGTGGGAAAAACATGTGAAAACTTAGTATTGTGGGGGCTCACGCAAGTGCTACATGCTTCACATTTAGTTCCCATGGAAAGCCCAAAAGGTGCCCAACACTCCTAACAATGGCCCAACAAGTGTTTTACAATCATTTTACCCAACAATGTCTACAAACTTAATTTCCATAATCAATTTACAAATAACTCACAAGTCCATATGCGTGTTTCTCGTAGATGGCATTACGACCCCCATACGCTGCTCGCAACAACCGAAGGCTAGCTGCCCTTATCGCCAAGGAGGTAGCAAACGTCATCCCAAAAATTGCAACCCAACTTCAAGCTCTTCAGCCGCAAGCTCCAGCAACCACTCCTCGTTGCTCGTTTAAGCACTTTCGTAACTGCAATCCGCCTTACTTCAAAGGCATCGATGGTGCCACCGCACTCCTTACATGGATCGAAGAAATGGAGAGTACTTTCATCCATAGCAAGTGTCCTGAGGACCTGATGGTTCGTCACGCCACAGGGTGCCTCCAAGGTCATGCTCTCACCTGGTGGAACCTGGAAAAACAAGCAAAAGGAGAGGCTGTTGCCTTGGGAATAACTTGGTCAAAACTAAAGGAACGTATGATGGAGAAGTTCTGCCCTGACAGCGAATTGCAAACTCTCGAGGATGAATTCTGGAATCTGAAACAGGTGGGAGGCGACAACGTGACCTACACCAATATATTCCACGATCTCTCGAGACTCCTACCTCACATGGTTCAACCTATGAAAACTGCAATACGCCGCTACATCAAAGGGTACCCGCGCCAGATCCGTGATTCAGTGACCAGCAGCAGGCCATCTACCCTGGAATATGCTATTGAAATAGCAGGTCAACTCAACGAGGACAATATAAACGATGGTGTCCTCCCACGCAAGGGTTCAAAGAGGTCAACTAAAAAGCCGACCCTTGAGACTCCATTAATTGTCAAGTCTGAGTCCTCACACCGACACGACAAAGAACCAGAAAAGCCATCACCACAACCATGTTGTTATTACCCCTGCTACTCCTATCACCTAAGTCACCCAACCAAACAAAAAGCCGTATACCGGACCTCACCCCCTCTGTAACCACTGTAACTATCACCATATGACCACCCGCCCGTGTCGCCTTTGTACGACTTGTAGTCGCTATGGCCACTTGGCGGACACATGTCGTGCACCAAAAACTTAGCGACCACTCGCTCTACCCTCAAATCAGCAAACACAAACCCGGTATCCAACTGGAACATGTTTCAACTATGGTGACCCCACCCATTTCAGAAACGCGTGTCCTAGGCTAGTTAATTGTTGGATTAGGTGTCTAAGCCATGACTTTACAACTATATTTATCTTGTTAATTGAAGCAAAGTCCATTTGGGTTGCCCTCATAGCTGGAGGTCAGGATAGAGTTCAGTAGAGTAAAAGGTTGATTTATTAATTGTGTAATAAATCAATAGAATTAATTAGATGGTTTATTAATATATTTAAGTGTTAATATATTAATTAGAAACTATAATAATTAATTGAGTTTTAATTAATTGGATTTAATTTAATGATTAATTTAACTAATTAAAAGTGTGAGGACTAGTT
The DNA here is from genome assembly GCA_023525715.1 of Cichorium intybus. Lineage (NCBI taxonomy): Eukaryota > Viridiplantae > Streptophyta > Magnoliopsida > Asterales > Asteraceae > Cichorium > Cichorium intybus. The sequence continues at coordinate 121,352,517 of CM042009.1, read as the reverse complement.
TGTATTTATTAAATAGTTGAATAACTGGCAAAGAGAAGTCCAGGGGCCAAAAGTGGCGCCACCCTTGGAGGCTTCTCTAGGGTTGGCGAAAACCCTAATTAGGGTTTAGGGATCTGGTCCAAGTGGTCAACAGGCTTGCCCACTTGGAGGCTCCTTAGGGTTTCAGGTGTAACCCTACGAGGCTATAAAAGGAACCATCTGGCTCCCCATTATTCACGCCAACTTCAACCAAGATTACTCTGCTGGACTGTCTTCTCTATTGCTGTGGGTATGACTTGCATCTGAGGCAGGATACTTTTGCTGCTAGCTTCAAAAACAAGATTCAAACGTTGGTTCTTCTGATTTAAACTTTAGAAATTATTGTTGGCCTTTAGTTTTAGTTTATTATCTTCATAGAAGAAAACATAGATCTTTCTAGGGTTGCATGTGAACCATAGGAATTTTCTTGTGTTCATTGTTTGCTAGAAAACCCTTCAGTGGTATCAGAGCTATGGCTTGTTTTCTTGTGAATTTGATGTAATTTGTTTGCTTGTTGGTAGGGTGTTTTGCGAAAATTGACCCTCCATGAGGCCATACACGAAATTGGTGGCTAGGGTTTTGAAAACCCTAGCCTCCTCCCTTGCCTTTTTCGATTTTGCTATGCTTGGTAAGTAGGTTTCTTATTTTTGGTAATTGAGATATATTAATAAATGGAAACCCTAATCCCATTGCTTGCCTTTTTCGAAAATTAGGGGATTAGATAGGATTAAATTAATTTGATTAATTTGTGACGCCTATCTAGATTTAATTAATTTAATTAATTGTTTTAATTAAAAGATAAATTAAATCACTTAAAGAATTAATTAAAATTTTTGAAAAATTGTTTAAAATTTGCAAAAATTCTTATTAAATTAATTCTAAAATATTTTAATAAGATTAAAATATATATTATATATTTATGATTAAAAGTTAATTATTTATATATAAGAAGAATTGGTTAGTCTTACCGCAAGTAGGACTCATTCACAAAAATGTCCTATAAAGAGGGTATAAGGCGACTGCCTATAAAATGGTAGTCTAATGGGTATCCACTCTTACCCACCGCTCTCCTGGTCAGTCGAGTGTCGTTAGCCGAACGGGTTTGATAGAACCACTAAGCCTCTTAAAAGTATAATGCTATAATTGAAAGTACTAGAACCTTGAACAAAAACCCAATCTAGTTACTTTAGGATAAAAAATGTGAATTGGTGCTAATCCATGGAATTGCACATTGCACTTTGTGGAACGTTGGCGGAGCGTGTGTGGTTTACCGGCACGCCAACTGGGGTCCACAAAGACTTGCAATGGGTTTCTCGATTTTATCATTATTAACGGAGCGTGTGTGGTTAACCGGCACGTTAATTAGAGATGACAATTGACTTCGAGAGTACCAAGCTAATTTGCATGGTTATTCACACCCAGTTTGTGATCCTCGACATCCCAGTCACAAACAGTGGGGCACATCCGAGACTAAACATGCCATTAAACAGTTCAATGTGTCTCAACAGATCTAGGAATTTCATAAGATGAAATTGATAAGTGCTTTATCTACCTTAATGACCATTATGTTGTGATTACGGCATCCCTCTTCACACCATAGTTGAGGTATTTTGGGTCCTAGCCTTAATAAATAATATATTGGGTAATTATTTAAAAAGGATAAATTAAACTAATAAATTCTGTTTATTGTAGATGTCTGAATCAAGTGTCTATTCCCCTCCCTCTCCTCCTTCACCCATTTCTGAGAGCATCAGAAAGCACCTGCTAAATATGGAAAGGGTGACTAGCCTTAACTATAAGGAATGGCTTCGCAATGGAGACTGGCTCTCGGCATTGCGGGCAAGCTTCATCTCACCGAGTATCCGATCCCGGTTCCACCGAAACAAGTCATCATAAAGAGCTTTTATGATAAGCATGACTTATTAGTTGATGAATCCGAAAAGATTCGTGACCTCATGCTGTTGACCATTGACCCCGAGTTCCGCAAGGATTTTGAATCCTTGGGGCCATATGAGTTAATGCAATCGGTTGAGGAAAGGTTCCGAAAACCTGTTGAAGAGGAACGAGCTAGGATTTTCAAAAGACTTGCAGAGTGTAAGTTAAAAGAAGGAAGTAGCATCAATTCACATGTTCTTCAGATAGAAGCGTACATAGGCGAATTGTACAAACTTGGTTATTCCATGAGTCAGGAGTCGAGTGTTAACACTCTACTCGCTTCACTGACTAGAAAGTACGATCTGTTCATTCAGACGTATAGAAAGGAAGACCAGAAAAAGACCTTAATGGAAATGCATCCACTGTTGACTTTATACGAGTCACTCTTGGACAGGCATAGCTCCATTGGTTCAGCTACTTCTGGATTAAGTCCAGTGGAAAGACGCAGCAAGAAATGATCCAGATATTCTAGATATGTCTTAAGCTGGGAATCCACAGAATCAGATACAGTCGCGGAAAGATTGAAAGACGCTCCAAAGTCAAAAAAATTTGAAAGCTCAGGTATATCTAAAAACCTCAAAACTCCTGTTCCATAATTCCTTGATGCATAATGTGATAGTCACATTTTGGTTTGTATGCAGGGAATGAGTAAGGTACGGGACATTGGCGCATAGGAGCACATTTGGATTGGATTTCCGGCTCATGTGGTTTTGAAGTTTAGTTAGATATTGAAATAATGTTATTAGCTTATTAGATGCGTATGACATTGTCTATCATATGATACATTGTTCAAGGATTTTGTTTTAATAAAATTGTCGATTTTCTTTTAACACATGTTGTTTGAAATATCCTTGAAATGTTGTATGATTGTGTTGAATGAAAAATTAGTAATAACCTGAATGTTGAATACATCCAAAGTGTTTGGATTTAAGAATTGTGTCCCTTATGATTGTTAAGATAAATGTTGTAAGAATCAATTCAACCAAAAGTCAAGTTGGACAAGACTTTGGAATCATTTGACTTAGAGTCACATGATGAATTGAGTTCTTAATGTGTTAAGAAATGAATCAACCAAAGATCCAGTTGGACAGGACTTTGGAATCATTTGACTTAGAGTCAGATGATGATTAAGTTCTTTATAAAGCACATGTGGCAAGAAATGAATGACCCAAAGATCCAAAGGATAGGATTTTGGAATCAGTTGACTTAAAGTCAACTGAAGATTGCAAATCTTGAACAGAATTAACAAAGTCATAAGTTTACATAGAGATGTAAAAGAGATTGAGATTAGAAGCAACGAACACATCAGTTGCTGTGTATTGCTCGAATCTCCAAATAGAACACAATTGTTTGTACTTCAGAATATTTGTCAGTCGGTATGACGAATATGACCTCGCTTATCAGAATAAGCGATTGGATTGAATCCTTGAACAGTTCAAGGACTTCAAAGGAAGTACGAGATCCACAGAACCTGAGTGACAGCATAAACTGGGGAAAATGTTTCACATTTTATTCTCTTCCAAGAACATTAATAGTTATAATGTGTCTTAGGGAAGATGATGGAGCATTGGTCGAAAGACTTCGATCCTCAATGCATGAGATACATTGCCAATTAGTTTCCCGTAAATTAAACACTAAACCAGTCAGACCATATTAACCATATTCCAACCACATCTACGACTAAGTAGGTTTGCAGACACTATCTGAAATGTAAAGCTGGGATTGTCCCACTTGTACATTAAAGGTCCAGGGTCTTGTAGTGTTCGTCCGAACCTCATGACTAGCCTGAACCTAATCAGAAATGTAATTTCACTGGCTATCCCGCTGTACCTGAAAAAGAAAGAGCTCTTTTAGAAAGAACTTATGTTCTAAGGAAACAGTGGGAGTTGGGACAGTCCTGAATGAGTTCAGGATTAGCCAAGTGAAATAGCCTTTAGTCATCATTAGGCTTAGAGCAGAAATCATATTTTTGTTCTAATACTGACATAATCTTCTCTTGACCAGTAGCACTGATCACCATCATAAGTTGTTATGATCAGGGTGACATACCAATTAGTGGTAAAACACTATAGTTGGTGCGGATTTTCAATCTGACTACTTGGAAGCATTGGTGAGCCCGGTTGCTGCCAATTAAGAGAACCTTAGGACGAGATACAGTCTATGTGATAGTTTGATTGATTTTACAACTGGTCTTAAAACCAGTGGGAGTAATCATCAAAAGAAACCAACATGGACAGAAACGTACCTTCAGAATATCTGGTTGAGTGAGACGATACTCAGAGTCATGTAATTGACTTCGAGAGAAATGCTCTCAATAGAAGATGAAATCCGAAAGGATACTGCATATTGTAAGTCGTTAGTGGAGCACTTGTGGATCACCGGAACACTAATAGGGACTCACAAAGAATATGCCAGTATAAAGGTATATGGGCCCGGGATTTCCCCGCGGGCATCTCGCAAGAAAGGATATTCAGATTCTCAAAATATGCCAAAGGATTGGATTTTGAGAAAGGGCTGAAAGATTTACATTAAGATGTCAGAAAGGTTTGGATTCTCAAAATGTGCCAAAAGTTCTGGATTTTGTGAATAGTCCATAACCGTGTCAAAGCCAGTGGGAGTATTGCTGTTATCTATCTCAATATATGTGTTACATACTGTTTCTAGGAAACGTCTCTTTTCATTACAAAGTGTAATGAATTGGTGTTAAGAGACGGATCGCTATGAAAGACTTAATAAAGATACGACATGCTCGGGTGGTTATAAACGTCTATAAGATAGATCGAAACTCTGCCAAGATGATCTTGATGAGACTCAAGATGCATAGCTCAAGAAAAGAGTTTCCTATCATTGCAAAGTGTAATGATTTGGCATATAAAGAAGGTGCAGCATACTCACATAATCCATAGACATTTATCAGATAGATGTGGTCATCAGTATAGACCTGGCCATAGTAAGCATGATCTTGATAAGATTCAAGATGCATGGAAAAGAGTCTCCGAAAGGAAATAGTTATTGAAAGTCGTGACACAAGGATTGCAACTAATCCTAAGATTCCAAAGAGTTTGGAATAAGACTAGATCGAATCCAACAAGTTTCTTGGATCGATCAGAAGTGTCATGAACATGTCTTGATGACTTAATGCTGAGAGCATAGTGAGTCAGATTCAGGATATGACCTGGCTGGGAATACTTAATGGATTTGGTACATACATGAGAAATCATTGGAAAATGATTAGGGGTGAATGTTGATAACAATTTGAAAAGAGTTTTTCAAATAAGGACTTAATGGTTAAAGAATCTCGTCGGCATTCCGATGGAGCGCGTGTGGCTCACCGGCACATCGTAACACCTCGAAATAGTCTTAGGTTACAGTCATGTCGACTTAAGATCCCGAGAACCATGGAAAGTCACAGTACATAAAATGGAGTTGTTAGTGAGAATGACAGTATGATCAAAATTGAAATATCATCGGAAGGATATCCGATCGGATGAAGTGTATAAATGTATAACATTTGAATACATAGAAAGAGTAAAAGGTCAAGTAGACATAGATACATAACAATAATTAAATAGTTTAAAAGGAATCTAGAAACCGATAATAGTTTATGTAAAATCCGACTTGGTGATTACCTCGTGGAGACTTGGTAATTAGGCAATAGTAGCCACCAGTCAGATTTTAAGTTTCAATTTTGCATGTTTCACTTCCCGAATAATTTGATTATTCAAAAGGTCCACAGTCGCTCATACTTTTCGGGAGTAAGTATGAACGAAGACTGTTGTGAATTGGTTTGTAGATTGTCTAAGGAGTTATACATTGCTGTAAGACTGCTACAACGTTCATGAGTACTTAGAAATAGAGATTTGAGTATTGGATAAACCCGCGCTCAACAGATTGCTTCATGGATTACATCACGAGCAATGTTGAGACGATAATATCGTATGATCTTGAAGCAGAGACATATGAGTTGAAATTTACGAGTCGGTTGTGTATTGATAATGCGAAAACGCATCGGTAACTCGATGTTACAAACGCATTGTTGTGTACGATTTGATAAGTAAAAGACACAACCATATGAGTCAAAGCTTATTCGTTCCTTGACCCTGATGGGAAATAGATATATGTAGGCCTCTCGATGATTTTGAAGTTGACTTAAGTGCTGGCCAGCCTGGACTAAATTGATGTGTTCAATTAGAAGTCCGAAAGTCATAAGCAGAATCGGAAATCGGGAAACAGAGTATCGGACAGAGATTGATCTCAATCCATGTCTCGTGTCTGAAAATATCTTGTTGGACGAAGGATCATATGATCACTTATCTATGGACAGAACTGACTGGGTCAGAGTTCGGCAGCAGTTTCTAGGAAGCTGCATGTTGTCTATTAATCAGAAGATAAATTAAAGTCATAGACTTATCCAAGTGGGAGACTATTGGATTAGGTGTCTAAGCCATGACTTTACAACTATATTTATCTTGTTAATTGAAGCAAAGTCCATTTGGGTTGCCCTCATAGCTGGAGGTCAGGATAAAGTTCAGTAGAGTAAAAGGTTGATTTATTAATTGTGTAATAAATCAATAGAATTAATTAAATGGTTTATTAATATATTTAAGTGTTAATATATTAATTAGAAACTATAATAATTAATTGAGATTTAATTAATTGGATTTAATTTAGTGATTAAATTAATTAATTAAAAGTGTGAGGACTAGTTTGTATTTATTCAATAGTTGAATAACTGGCAAAGAGAAGTCCAGGGGCCAAAAGTGGCGCCACCCTTGGAGGCTTCTCTAGGGTTGGCGAAAACCCTAATTAGGGTTTAGGGATCTGGTCCAAGTGGTCAATAGGCTTGCCCACTTGGAGGCTCCTTAGGGTTTCAGGTGTAACCCTAGGAGGCTATAAAAGGAACCTTATGGCTCCCCATTATTCACGCCAACTTCAACCAAGATTACTCTGCTGGACTGTCTTCTCCATTGCTGTGGGTATGACTTGCATCTGAGGAAGGATACTTTTGCTGCTAGCTTCAAGAACAAGATTCAAAGGTTGGTTCTTCTTATTTAAACTTTAGAAATTATTGTTGGCCTTTAGTTTTAGTTTATTATCTTCATAGAAGAAAACATAGATCTTTCTAGGGTTGCATGTGAACCATAGGAATTTTATTGTGTTCATTGTTTGCTAGAAAACCCTTCATTAATATCATTAACACTCAGGCAGGCAAATCCAACAATGCAGGTTCTAGCTCCCAAAGGCCGAGCCTTTGTCATTACCGCAACCCAAGCACAGTCCGATAACAAGGTCATAAATGGTACGTTTCTCATAAATGACTGCTACGTTTCAGTACTTTTTGATTCAGGTGCCGATAAAAGTTTTGTGTCTTTGGAATTTGAGCCCATACTTCACACACCTCGCACGATTCTTGATGAGTACTTTACCGTAGAAGTCGCCAATGGAAAATACGTTTCACTCAATGCAGTCATCCAAGATTGCACTTTCGATTTTAGTGGTCATAAATTTTCCATCAATTTAGTTCCTATGGAACTTGGTAGCTTCGACATCATCGTAGGAATGGATTGGCTATCCCAAAACCATGTTGAAATAGTATGTTACGAGAAGTTTATTCGTATTCCTCTCGCCGACGGTCAAAGTCTTCGTATTTATGGCGAGACTCATTCGAAAAAGCTTAGTCGTATGTCATGTACTCAAGCTCGATCATATATACGTAAAGAATACATGGCTTTCTTAGCCCATGTGGTGGAAACAAAGGTCACAGAAAAGAAGATCGAAGATATTCCGATTGTACGAGACTTTCCCAACATCTTTCCCGATGACGTATTTGGACTCCCTCCAGTACGTGAGCTAGAGTTCCGCATCGATCTCGTTCCTGAGGCTGCTCCCATAGCCAAGTCTCCATATCGGTTGGCTCCAGTCGAGATGCAAGAAGTGACAAGTCAGCTCCAAGAATTAACCGAAAAGGGATTTATCCGCCCTAGTACTTCACCCTGGGGAGCCCCGGTTCTCTTCATCAAAAAGAAAGATGGTTCGTTTCGTATATGTATCGATTATCGGGAGTTAAATAAATTAACCATCAAGAACCGATATTCGTTACCTCGGATCGACGACCTTTTTGATCGGCTTCAAGGAGCTTTATGCTTCTCAAAAATTGACCTTCGCTCGGGTTATCACCAACTTCGAGTACGGAAAGAAGACATCCCAAAAACCGCTTTCCGAACCCGCTATGGTCATTACGAGTTCACCGTTATGCCTTTCGGCCTAACAAATGCCCCTGCTGCATTCATGGACTTGATGAATCGGGTATTAAACCTTATCTCGACCGTTTTGTTATCGTCTTTATTGATGACATCCTCATTTACTCCAAGACAAAGGCAGAGCATGAAAGACACCTTTGCCTAACTCTCCAAACGTTGCAAGGAAATCGGCTCTACGCCAAATTTTCGAAATGCGAGTTTTGGTTAAATGAGGTACAATTCCTCGGTCATATTGTAAGTGACAAGGGTATTTTAGTCGATCCTGCAAAAGTTGAAGCAGTCAAGAATTGGAAAGCCCCTCGTACCCCCAAGGAAATTCGGTCCTTCCTCGGTTTAGCCGGCTATTACCGGCGTTTCATTTCAATTTTCTCAAAGATCGCTTTACCGCTTACTTCTCTCACTTGCAAGGGTACGCCATTTGATTGGGGACCCAAGCAGGAAGACGCTTTCCAAACCCTTAAACAAAGATTGTGTGACGCTCCGATTCTTACACTCCCTGAAGGATCCGAATATTTCGTGGTATATTGCGATGCCTCCAATCTCGATCTAGGTTGTGTTTTGATGCAAAGGGGAAAGGTTATAGCTTACGCATAGCTACAACTCAAAATCCACGAAAGGAATTATACGACTCATGATTTAGACCTCGGTGTCGTGGTTTTCGCTCTTAAAAATTGGAGGCATTACCTTTACGGCACTAAATGCGTAATTTTCACCGACCATAAGAGCTTGCAACATATTCTTAATCAAAAGGAACTCAATATGAGGCAAACACAATGGATCGAACTCCAAAATGATTACGTGTGTGAAATACGCTATCATCCGGGCAAGGCGAACGTCGTAGCCGACGCGTTAAGCCGAAAAGAACATGCCAAAACAATTCATTTAATATGTTCTCCTATCTTTTCCAATCTCAGCGACCGAATTCGAGGAGCCCAACACTCGCCAATTACCGAAAATGACATACCCACGGGAATTGATGGGGAGTTCGAAACTAAATTTGATGGTATTTTCTATTATCAAGATCGCATCTGGATCCCAGATCGCGACAATCTTCGTACATTCCTGATGGAAGAAATCCTTAAGACTCGATATTCCATTCATCCGGGCACTGACAAGATGTATCATGGCTTGAGAACCAATTATTGGTGGTCGGGAATGAAAAAGGATATTGCTTTATTCGTGGCCAAATGTCTTACATGTTCCAGGGTCAAAGCAGAACATCAACGACCCTCTGGACTATTGGTCCAACCGGTAATCCCCGAGTGGAAATGGGAAGCGATCGCTATGGATTTCGTAACCAAACTTCCCCATACCACAAAGGGACATGACATCATTTGGGTAATCATTGACCGTTTGACTAAATCTGCTCACTTCCTTCCCATCCGTGAACATTTCAAGGTCGAACAACTTGCTCGGATTTACATCGACGAGATAGTTAGTCGGCATGGAATCCCTCTCAGCATCATTTCAGATCGTGATGGGAGATTTCTCTCTCGGTTTTGGCAATCACTTCAATAAGCCATGGGAACCCGCCTCGATCTCAGTACCGCTTATCATCCTGAGACCGATGGTCAATCTGAGTGGACAATTCAAATACTCGAAGATATGTTGAGGGCGTGTGTGTTAGATTTCGGAGGAAACTGGGACTTTCATTTACCATTGGTGGAATTCTCCTATAATAACAGTTATCATTCTAGCATCGGGATGCCACCATTTGAGGCATTGTATGGCTGTAAATACCAATCTCCTATATGCTTGCATGAAATTGGCGAGTCCCACGTGATTCGTGCAACAGTGGATTCTCCAATCATTGGTCCTGAGCTTATCCAGGAAACAACCGACAAAATCACTCAGATTCGCAATAACCTTCTAGCAGCTCGTAGCCGACAAAAGAGTTACGCCGACAAGCGACGCAAACCGCTTGAATTTACCGTCGGTGACATGGTCATGTTAAAAGTGTCCCCATGGAAAGGTGTGGTTCGATTTGGACGCAAGGGTAAATTGGCACCCCGCTACGTAGGGCCGTTTAAGATCCTGAAAAGGATCGGTCCAGTAGCCTACGAGTTGGATCTACCAATAGAGCTTAATAAAGTTTACCCAGTATTTCATATAGCCAACCTCAATAAGTGTTTAGCAGAAGAGAACCTTCATGTTGCTCTCGAGGATATCCAAATCGACGAGACCATGCAATTTATCGAGAAACCCTTGGAAATTGCCGACCGAAAGGAAAAGCAACTCAAAAGAAGTCGCATTCCCCTGGTCAAGGTCAGGTGGCAGTCAGTACGTGGACCCGAGTATACATGGGAGCGTGAGAATCATATGCGTACCAAATACCCGCATCTTTTCTCTTAAGGTACTCTCTTCTTAAATTTCGGGACGAAATTTCCTAAAGTAGGGGAGACTGTGAAAACCGCCTAAAATGGATTCGGGTCAACCCAACCTAATTGGAAATTTAATAAACCCTACTCGAGATTACTTGACGCTAATAGGATCAAAACTCATACACTACGATATAAATTGATGTTAATAGCAATATAGCATAGTATAACGTTATAACTATAATCAAATTAAATTATGATACCATATTAAAATCAAATCAAAGTATGATGCTTTAATTAAATTAAAAGAATCAAACTTGAATGCTATAATTAAACTTCAAATCAAAGTAGATTGTTATAATCAAATAATAACCTATCTTTTGTAAAAATCTATTTTTATAAACTCAACATTAAATTTTATAAAACTCTTATATTAATTAGTGTATTACACAGAGATGCTTGTGCTAGTGGGAAATTATGAAAACCACCAAAAGCCAAAAGATATTCCCATTGTCTCCTACTCACATCTCTCATCATATTTCATTTTCCTTTTCCTCTCATCACCACTCAAACTCTCTCTATTCTTTCTCTCACTCTCAATCTCGAAATTCTTCCAAGAAATATCAATTTTCCAGCCAAGAACAATCCCTCATACTCAAATCTCCATCCCTCTTGAAGTATTCATCAATGTATTTTGTTAAAAGTTTCAAATTCATACATGAAACAAATTAAATCCACCAAAATATCTAAAACTAATTTTATGTATAAACCTGATTTTTCTCAGAATCCCATCAATAAAATAAGAAGTTCTGGAAATTTTCAGAAAATAACTTATTTTTATCCAATTACTATAATTATTGCAATAAAATATTGCAATAATTCACATAAAATACTTTTTGCAGTCAATAAATTCTTGGCAAATTCTTAGATGACCCATAAACTGGGTAAACATAATTTATGAAGTTTCATGCATTTATATTACTGTTTTATGGTTATTTCGTATTTTATTTTGTTGAAGATAAATAAATAGAAACATATAGTTATGTATGTCTAAAACTAGATTTTATATTTTTCGCACCTTATTAACATTATAAAGACTCCATGACAAAATTTACAGATTTTGTTAAGAATGTTTGCTTATTTTTCCCGATTTAATGATTGTTTAATGGTTTAAATTTATAATAAATAGCTACACATGTCTGAAAATTACAAAACCTTATAAGAATATCATATATAACATATTAATCATAAATAAAAAGTTTAATGAATTTACATTAATCGTTTACGATTATTTATGATTTTATTGATTAATTAATATAGAAAAACATAAGAAATACTTCCCATAGTCACAAATATCCAAAATACTTACAGTAGGCTCTATATCATGTTAGAAAACTATGGTTAAATTTTCAGAATATTTGGGGATCATTTATTATTGTTCCCGAATTTTGTTGTTGTTTAATCATTAAAATACTAAATAAATAATAAAACAGTTTAAAAAAATATGAAACTGTTACAGTAATTACTATTATATGAAATAATGAATTTCTGATAATTTCAGAATCTTTCATTACTGTTTACTATTTAAAACTATTTTCCTAAATATTTAAGCATGTAAAAATGCATTTTTAATGATTATTTCATATAAATAATTTTCAAAATCTGTAAATACTTATAATTGGGCAAGTTATTATTTTAATAAGAAATTACTAAAATCTTGCCTAAATTGAAAATATAAATTAATTATGCAAAGTAATAAATTCAATTTAAAATTCATTTAACAAATGAATACCTTAATATTCAAATCAAAATGGATTATTGTTAATTCATCTAATATAAGAATATGTGTCTAATTATTTTTATTACTACTCCATTCCCGTTTAGCAGTTCCTAAACCAAAACTTTTAATTATATTAGGTTCTACGATATTTTGACCCGAGCCGTCTATCGTACGACACGCGCATTCCGTTTTGGACTAATGTGAGTAATCTACCCCATATTTTATAATTTTCAATACTTTTGGGTGTATCCTGTGGTTCTAATATGTTTTCAACTTCATTTTATTATTTTATCACAATTGAGACATTGTTGGGTCATTTATACGTGAATTATTATTTGTATAATTATTGTTTGTTTACGCTACATGTACTTGTAGTGCATTACCATTTTAGTCTAATCTCCATGACTATGCTCGTATTCTTGAAGTATGTTATGGACAATAATAGCGCTGTTGGGTTGACCACCCTGCCTTGGGACGCTAAGGTGATTGATCGCACGTGGTTGAGTGTGTATGATGATTAGATGCTCCATCCTATATATACATATACATGTATATATATATATATATATATATATATATATATATATATATATATATATATATATATATATATATATATATATATACATGTATATGTATATATAGGGTGAGGACTTATTGTTGTTGTTATCATGTGGTAATCAATTTTTGATTTATAAACCGTTATCTTAATAACACTTGCTTGCAGACTTTAAAAGAAAACACATTTCAAATTATAAATTTTTCAAACTCACAATTTTATTTAATAAAACTAGATTACTCACCAACTCTCGTAGTTGACCTGTTTTTACCCATGATGCAGATTTGAAGAATGAAGTTGATGAAAAGTAGGGTGTTCCTTAGAAACCCACAAGACTATTTAAATTTGATGTAATAAATGTTGTTCGTATTTGGATTTGTATTTGTATGTTGTGGATCTTGTTTGCATACTTAGTATTTGATTGAATCTAATCATATTATAACATAGTTGTCATGAGACTTTGAACAATATATCACGCCTAGATCGATTCCGCCAAGGATCGGGGTGTGACATGAACCTTCTGGCTCTACAATATGAAAGGGATAGAAGATCGGAGAAGATGATGATGAAGACGAAGAAGACGAGCTAACTGAGGCTGAAAAGCTCAAACGAATAAGGAAAGATAAAGAGCTTGATGAGCTAAACAATCTTCGCAAAAAGCTTGATGCTGAAGAAGCCGAGGCTCGGGATGCTGAAAATGCCTTGGAAGCCCGAAAGCTTCTCTTGCCTCTGTGGTCTTTAAAGAGGATTCGGAAGGAGGCTATCAAAGACCCCAAAATCTACTGGCTGGAGCCTGTCTGTTCTTTCGACACCAGCAACGACGTGGACTCATAGCTCGACTTTCCGATCACACCTAGGGCCTTCTTGTTCCGCTGTTTCGAACCAATAGTGAACGTTCCGATATCCGAACCAGAAACTAATGACAACTCCTAGTGATATCAAGTATTTTAGGCGTTGTTGAGCCCTGTTCTTGGTAAAATTATATCAAATATGCGTGGGTATTCTCACTTTTCGTGTCAGGACTTGTCTGGAGAAAAAGAGTAAAAACAGGGACTAAAGATGTACAAAAGGAAAAAGTATGGAAAGAATGCAAAATCAAGAGAAACACGCACGCGTGCCGTGGAATTGTCTTCTGCGCGACGCGGGAGTAAGGCGGTGGAATACATTTTGAATGACGAAAAAACGGGGAACGGATAAGTACGCGCGCCGCGGATTTCCATTCTGCGCGGCGCGGTCACGGGAAATTTGCAACTATAAATAGAGGCATTTCCAGCCGAAAACCCTAGCAAAGACCGGGTGTAAACATCGACCTAGAAGCTCTTTGACTCGAGGATTCATTTCAGCAAACTCATAATTGGTATTTCATGTTTTTGGATTTAATTTCCTTTTTAGTAGTGAGTAGTTTTGTGGCTAAAGTCCTTGGGAGTGACAACCACTGACTTTGAGCCTTTAGGTTTCTGATTTTGAAGCATTTGGTTACTGATTCTGTAATTGGATTTTAGTTTTGGTGAATGCAATCATTTGGTTACGTTTAATATTGGTTTTTCGGTATTTCGGATGTTAGTGTGTGTTTTGATTGTTGGAGTATGTTTGGATGTTTTTTGGACTTGGTTGGGACTGTTTTCCTTTGCTGAAACAGTAGCTAATTAGGTTAGGGTCAAGCATTAAACCTTGGCTGGTAACTGTTCTATTGGACTTTAACTAGCGGTAGTTTTATGCTGCTTGGTTTTGCTAGTTTGAATGCCTTCAATTGCTTCTGATTCAGAGATGTACTTCTGAGTTCAGAAAGTAACTAGGTCATTTGGACATAGTTAAACTTGGCTTGTGAGTTTAAATCTTGTTTTGAGATAGGAAGATAGAAATTAGTTCCTCCGACTATAGCTGTGACACTATCAGTTGGCAATCTCTCATCTAGGCTAACCACGTAGCTCCTGTGGATCGACCCTGACTCCACTATACTAGTGAATGTTAGGTTATTTCTTATTTTTGACCGCATGATGACCTCTGCGTGCACGTCAAATTTTGGCGCCGTTGCCGGGGAGCTGTGAGCTTAGAATAGGTGAGCAGTAGGAACTTGTTTCTTGCTTTTTAAATTTTCATTTTCATTTTGGGTAAGTTTGAGTTTTTGTGGGCGTGTTGCACTAGTGCATGCGTACCCACATGGGAGAGCAATCATCCCCATTGCAGTTTGATTCTGAGATTGAGCGTACTGCGCGCAAACTCCGTGCCCGTAGGCGTTTGAACATCATGAATTTCAGTCAAGTTAGTAGTAGTCCGGTTAGTGTTGCCCAGGATCCATCAGATGAGGCAACTGGGAGGTTTTCTATCCCTCCACTTTCAGAATTTCAGTTTGGAAGCACGAGTGCTTCTGGTGGTGCAGTTTCAGCCCCTGCACCCATACCATCATGCACTCCTCCTTCCATCCCATCATTTATACCCGCTTCACAACCCCAATCCACCAATCCATTTACATCTGCTATGACTTGGGGAGAGCCGACCCGAGATGGCACCCCAACTCCTAGACAGCATACACCAACATCCCAACCACAACATGTTCTCTTTAAACCTCAACCCACATACCAACCAACACAACCTATACATTTCCAACAACCGCCTCAGCCGCAACATCATTACCCAAAGACGGAGGAAGTGTATGACGATGAAGATGAAGGATGGATGCCACCAGCATCCCAACCACAATGGAACCGAGGTCGGGGACCTCCCAGGCGAGCACCACCATACCAACCACCAGGTCAGCGGGAGTACAATGATCATCTTTACGGTAACCCCGCTCAACCCTTACATTTTGCACAACCGAGACGGCAATCGGTTGTATCACATTTCCAACCACGGGAATATGATGATTCGTCGCCGATCTATATTCCTGATAACATAGATTCGCAAGTAGAGATTAGACCTCAGTTATTAGGAATATTGACTCAGTTCAGGGGATACAAGACGGATGATCCGTATAGTCATCTGTATGAATTCTTAGCAATTGCCAATGCCAATACTCCAAGGAATACTGATAGGGATATTTTTAGGCTTAGATTGTTTCCATTCACCCTTAAGGATAAAGCCAAATATTGGTTTACATCCTTACCATCAAACAGTATTACTAGTTGGGATCAGCTCAAGGCAAAGTTTCTTCAAGAATTCTATCCTGTCAGTAAAACCACGGAGGTTAGACGAGTGATACAAGATTTTCAGCAAAAGCCTGGAGAAGCTTTTCATGAAGCCTTCGACAGATTGAAGGAGTTACTGCGATCTTGTCCGCATCATGAAGTTCCTAAGTGGCAGCTAGTCAAAATACTTTTCGAAGGAGTCAACGAGACACACCAGGTTATGATAAATGCCTCATCAAGTGGGACATTTATGTGGCAAGAGCCAGATGATGCCTGGAGATTTTTGGAACAGCTGAGTTTAGGATCAAAAGTCAGTGGATCAATGAAAAATAAGATTGTTTACGTGGCAGATATCGAAGCAGAAAACAAATGGAAAGCTGAAATTCAAAAAGAGCTCACTGCTGTTACGAAAAGGTTCAATCAGATGCTTGAGAAATTTCAACAGGAAAAAGGAGCATACGTGTTGCATGGGCAGAATATTTGCAATACATGTGGAAAAGTAGGACACAATCATAATGAGTGCTTAATGACTCATGAGGAAATAAGTCAAGTACATGGATATGGTCGATTCCATAACGCACCAAGGCCATTCTGAAGCAATCAGCAATGAGAGTCGAGACAACCATCTATAAGGTAGCAACAGGTGCAAACTCCACCTTCGTCAGGAAGTACGAACATTGGTTTGCAAGAAATTTTCGGGCTACTAGTGCAACTTCAGGAGGTAGAGAAATCTAATTCAGAAGCAATCCTGAGATTAGGAGAGTCTCTTGGCAAAATAGAAAAACAGAAAGCAAGGGAGCAGGAGCAATCACACAAGATGCAAGTCAATGAAGTCATCACACTTAGGAGTGGGAAGAAGGTAGACAACAAGGTTGCAGCACCGGTTAATGATGATGACAGTGATGTGGAAATAGTTTTTGATGAAAAAGAAGAATTAGAAAGGAGAAAGAATAAAGAAGAGCAGGTACAGAAGAAGAAGACGAGTACTTGGGAAAAAGGAGAACCAAGTGGAACAGTTCCTTTTCCTACAGCATTGGAAAAGCCGGAAAAGGGACTATTTGGGAAGAAAGGACCACAAGCTGAAGATATGTGGGAATTATTTAGCCAGATCAAAGTAAACATTCCTTTAGTCAAACTCATCAAGGAGGTTCCTGCATATGCTAAATTTCTCAAGGACATGTGTATACACAAGAAGCATATTCTGTCTCACCTGCCTAAGATGATTAGCTTACCCGAGAATGTAAGCTCTATCCTCATGGATGCACTTCCGCCAAAGATGAAAGATCCAGGAGTTCCCCTCATTTCTGTAGATTTAGGTAATGTGCACATCAAAAGAGCTCTGTTAGATTTAGGTGCTAGTGTAAATATTTTGCCTGGACAGTTATTCGACAAGCATGAGTTCGGTACTATGAAATCCACTGATGTGATTCTGCAATTGGCCGATAAGTCCACCAAAGTTCCTAGGGGCATGTTAGTCGATGTAATCATCAGGGTAGGAGAATTTTACTACCCAGCAGACTTTCTTGTTTTGGACACTCGGCAAGCAACAAATGGGGAGCAACCGACAATTATTCTAGGGCGACCATTCTTGGCTACAGCTAACGCAAATATTGCGTGTCGCACCGGCGAAATGGGGATATCTTTTGGACACCGACATGCTAAGATCAACATTTTCAATGCTGATCTTAGAGGAAGCAGCATAGAAGAAGAGGAATGTTATCAAGTGGACATCATAGATGAACTGGTACAGCAATACGCCCCAGAGGTACTTCAAGCAGAAGAATTAGAAACTCAGGAAGAAGCAATTGTTGGAAGAACAAAAAGGATTCAGGCCTGAGGAATGCGCGCATATAGAGAAGCTACCAACAGAAATTCCAAAGACATTAAAACCCTCTTTACAAGAACCACCAAAGTTGGATCTGAAACCCTTGCTAGAGCATCTGAAATATGCCTTTCTAGGGGAAAAGGATACTTTACCAGTAATTGTAGCAGCCAATTTGACAGAGAAGCAAGAGCTAGAATTGCTTAAGGTATTGTCCAAACACAAGGAGGCTATCGGCTGGACAATCGCAGACTTAAAAGGGATTAGTCCGACCACATGTATGCATCGCATTATCACAGAAGAAAGAGCTAAACCTGCTAGAGATACGCAAAGAAGGTTGAATCCCAACTTAAAAGAAGTTGTCAAAAAGGAGGTTCTTAAATGGTTGGACGCAGGAATCATCTATCCTATTTCCGACAGTGAATGGGTAAGCCCAACGCAAACTGTGCCGAAAAAGTCAGGAATCACTGTAGTAGATACTAAGGATGGTGACAAAATATCAACGAGACCTGTGACTGGATGGCGAGTTTGTATTGACTACCGGAAACTTAATGCTGCCACATCTAAAGATCATTTCCCATTACCCTTCATCGACCAAATCGTGGAAAAATTAGCAGGGCAAAAGTATTACTGCTTTTTGGATGGATACTCGGGGTATAACCAGATCGCAATTCATCCATAAGATCAGGCGAAGACAACGTTCACATGTCCTTATGGTACCTTTGCTTTTCGCAGAATGCCATTCGGATTATGTAACGCACCTGCGACATTTCAGCGATGTATGATGGCAATCTTTTCTGACATGATTGGTGAAGCTTTAGAAATCTTCATGGATGATTTCTCAATGTTTGGACCTACATTCGAGACTTGCTTAGATCAATTGGAAAAGGTGCTGAAAAGATGTGTGGAAACAAACCTGGTTCTTTCCTGGGAGAAAAGCCATTTCATGGTACGAGAAGGAATAGTCTTAGGACATGTGGTCTCTGAACGAGGATTTGAAGTCGATCGCGCTAAAGTTAAAGTCATATCCACATTGCCGCCTCCAACATCGATGAAAGGAGTTAGATCATTCTTGGGGCATGCAGGGTTTTATCGCAGATTCATTAAAGATTTTAGTGCTATCTCTAAGCCCCTCTGTGGTCTTCTGTTAAAGGACGCACCATTTATTTTTGATGATGAATGTATAAAGGCATTCAATATCCTTAAAAATAAATTGGTCGAGGCCCCCATCCTGAAGCCACCTGACTGGACACAACCTTTTGAAATAATGTGTGACGCTAGCGATTATACTGCTGGTGCAGTGTTAGGACAGAAAATCGATAGGAAGCCTGTTGTCATCTGCTATGCTAGTAAAACTTTTTCCGAAGCTCAATTGAATTACACAACCACTGAAAAAGAGTTATTAGCTGTAGTTTTTGCTTTAGATAAATTCCGATCTTATATCTGGGGATCCAAGGTGGTGGTTTACACTGACCACAGTGCAGTTCGACAATTGCTCACAAAAAAGGAATCCAAACCTCGATTAATCAGGTGGATTCTTCTGCTGCAAGAATTCGATATAAACATCAAAGACAAGAAGGGAACTGAGAACGTGGTAGCAGA
This sequence comes from Cichorium intybus, assembly GCA_023525715.1. Lineage (NCBI taxonomy): Eukaryota > Viridiplantae > Streptophyta > Magnoliopsida > Asterales > Asteraceae > Cichorium > Cichorium intybus. The sequence continues at coordinate 121,333,098 of CM042009.1, read as the reverse complement.
TCATCTTTCTAGATTACCAGCTGAAGGACTGGAAGCAGGAATTCAAGATTCATTTCCTGACGAACAGTTGCTAGAAGTTAATGGAGCTCCATGGTACGCAAATTATGTAAATTTCCTGGCCATAGGAGCAATACCAAAACATTGGACGAAGCAACGGCAGAAGTAATTTCGCACGTACGCAAAAAGATTCATTTGGGATGACCCAGATCTTTTTAAGGTAGGTGAAGATCAGATAATTCGTCGATGTGTGCCAGACAATGAAATTGGTGAGGTGTTGGATCTTTATCATGCGTCAGCATGTGGAGGACACTTCAGTGGAAGGAAAACCGGGTATAAAGTTCTCGAATCCGGATTGTATTGGCCGACTATCTTTCGGGACGCGCATAGGACTGCCAAAGAGTGCATCAATTGCCAGCAATTAGGAAATATATCAAAAAGGGATCAAATGCCTTTGAATCCAATTTTGGTGGTAGACATCTTTGATGTCTGGGGAATCGATTTTATGGGTCCATTCCCCACATCACATGGATACGTTTACATTTTGGTGGCAGTAGATTATGTCTCAAAATGGATTGAGGCGGAAGCAACTCGCACAAACGACGATCACGTGGTTTGCAAATTTGTAAAGAAAAACATCTTCACCAGGCATGGAGTCCCAAGGGTAATCATTAGCGACGGAGGATCACATTTCAAGAATTTCAAGTTCGGAAGGTTGCTGAAACATTATGGGGTAAATCATCGCATTGCAACACCTTATCATCCTCAGACCAGCGGCCAAGTAGAAGTATCCAATAGGCAAATCAAAGAAATTCTTCAGAAGACTGTCAAGGCGGATAGAAAGGATTGGTCGCTAAGGTTAGATGACGCATTGTGGGCATACCGGACAGCATACAAAACACCGATCGGAACCACTCCATATCGGTTGGTGTATGGAAAAGGATGTCATCTACCAGTGGAAATCGCCAATCGTGCCTTATGGGCTGTTAAGAAAGTCAACATGGATTACACTGACGCTGGAAAAGAAAGGAAGCTTCAGCTATCTGAATTAGAAGAATTACGAGACGAAGCCTATGAGAATGCAGCCACTTACAAATCAAAGATGAAGCGATACCATGATGCAAAGCTTCGCTTGAAGGTCTTTGAAATCGGACAAAAAGTATGGTTGTACAATTCAAGGCTGAAGATGTTCCTAGGGAAGCTAAGAAGTAAATGGAATGGTCCCTACGAAGTAATTAGCATTACAGATTATGGTGCAATCGAAATCCGGGATGTGAAAGGTGGGCAACCGTTTAAAGTCAACGGCCATAGACTCAAACCATACATCACCACAGGTACATTCCAGAAGCTAGAAGTGGAGACAGTTGAATTTGTAGCAGATATTCCAATATACACTCCATGAGGCAGGTAAGTGCACGTCTGGCTGAAGACGTTAAACTTAGCGCTTGTCGGAAGGCAACCCGATCATCATTTGTATAAATTCGCATGTCACTCTTAATTCTTTACATTCATGTTATCACGGTATGAAGAAGGCAAGTGTGGGGGTCAATTTGGTAATTTTGTAGCACCGCGACGCGGGATCTTTGAGTTCGCGGCGCGCGTGTTCAATTTTTACGATTACGCTTGAAATCAGATTTTTAACGCGACGCGGATAGAAGCTTCCCGCGCCGCGGCCTTATCTTAATTTGAAATTAGAGATAATCCTAAAAACAGAGTTTGAATGCCATTCCAAAACCCCCATACTTGTATATAATCAGAACGTGATAATTCTTACTTCTTTTCACCGTGGTAAAATCTTTTCATGCAAGTAATACATCTGCATTGTCTGTTTCTTCACAGCAAATCAAGTAAGCATCCTCTTTTCATCTCTTTTTCTCTCTTCTTGAACTTAGAGTAAATACTTCAGTAATCCACAATGTTGCAATCATCTGGTGAAATTGACAGTGAAATTTGGATTAGACCACTATGCTCTGCAAAACCCAATATTTAGAACTAGAAAAAATGGCTTAGTAAGGACGAAGTCTGCGAATGTTTCACTGAACTCATTCGCCGCGCCGCACCGCGCCTGTTACAGTCTACGACGCGTATCGTGAAAACTCATAGAGCGCGCCGCGGGACTATATACGCGCGACGCGTCGAACGTCTGGACAGAACAATAACTTTCAATTTTTGTGATTTTGCAGAAACAATGTCTTCTTCGGCTAGTTCGGAATCAATTGATTGGAACTCCCTGGCCACGGGAGTGGGTAGAACACGAGGTTATAGCTTTTACAACCGTCGATCTATTCAACAACAGAAGCGAATTCTTCCCGCGAGATCGGTCAACTGAGAGTTGACCACGGAGTCAGGGATTATGTCACATTTGCAATACTGGCTGGTACAGACGGGTTATGACAAGGATGAACTTATTTATACGTGTCGAGCTATCGAAAACACGGTCAACATGTCTGAACCAATCTACCGCGAGGTATACTTGCAGTTCCTTGCAAGCTACCACTTTGACCACCAACCGGTAGGGATGGATACTGAAGAGATGGTGCAGTTTCGGCTAGGCAACCACAACCGCAGCTGCAGCTTACGGGAGTTCGGGTATCGGATTGGGCTTTACACTGAGGAGGAGTCTGAGGCGCCAGGGTTTGACTTATTCCACCGGCGGGCTAATTACGCCGCCGACGACTCGTTTTCCCCTGGTGATTACTGGAGCACCATTTCATCCACACGGTATCATGAGAATACCGTGCGTGAGGGATCGATGCACCTGCCTTCTCACCGGATGCTACATCGGTTGATTACGACCATGATCTGGCCACGTGCTGATGAGGAGCGAGTTACACCGTGTGAGCTGCACCTCATGTGGTGTCTGATCCGGATGTTGCAGACATGCAACATGCCATACTTCATTGCAGACTATTTCAGACGGATCACCGACGCCCCGCTGCACCAGACTGCTCTCGGTGGAGGGCACTATGTTATGAGACTAGCCCAGTCTTATGGGTTGCTAACTGAGCACGCCACCCGGGGGCTGACAGTTATTCCGCCAGTTCCTTTCAGCCCGCCTACCACCTTATCGAGGGATGTGATCTACATTGACGATGGTGTCACGACATCTGAGCGCTTTCCATTCCCGGCCCTCAGGACCGAGCCATCTTCCTCAACATCCAGGAAGCGTCAGCAAGTGACCGACAGTCTACCTCGCAGCCTCTCCCCTGCTACCATGGAGTCCCGGTACCTGGTGGACAAGATGCAGGCGATCCAGCAGACTCTGCAGACCCACCAGAGATACCAGCAAGCACAGTCGGTTGTCACTAAGGAGATGAACAGACGGACCGAGAACATGCAGGATCAGCTCCTGTGGTTAGCCGATTCCATGATCACTTTCATGGCTAAAAGCCGATGTGCCCCACCGAGACCACAACCAACAGTCCGGGATGAAGACGAAGAGCCCATGGAGGAGGATCCAGAAGAAGACCCGGAGGAAGGTGAAGAAGATGACACTGCACACAACTAAGGGTGTATTTATGAGTGTCTTTTGTCTTTTCTTAGTTTTGTTTTTTTTAAAAGAATATTTTGCATAGATTTTTTTATACATTTTTAGGTAGATAGGAATTGATTGTTCTTAGTTAACAAAAATAAGCCATTGGGCATTAGGAAGTTGAATAAAAATAATAGGTTTTGTGTTGAGTGCTTGTTTATGAGTGTTTGAATGTGGCTGAATTTTCTGCAATTACCGCGCCGCGGATCTTATATATGCGCGACGCGGTCATTTTCACTTCCACAACAGTATCAACTCTCGTAATTACCGCGACGCGTAGATCTCAATTGCGCGCCGCGGTCATCCGCAACACATAAATTTTAAATTGTTTGTTAAGTGATGCATGCTTTACCAAATTGAGAAGGGGTTGTTTCAGACAAGTGTGGGGTCACCGTGCCCCTTCCACTTGTCTTGACCACCGGCGTGTCCTACTGCAGCGCTACAACTCCAGCATATGAATCAGGGATCCGATTGTACGCATTATACCTGTGATATTGAGCACCAAGTAGTCTACCGTCCAAAAGGGGTAACTCTTTCTCCCTTGTTTTGAATTAATTTTTGTACAACGGGGACGTTGTACGGTTTTAAGTGTGGGGTGTGGACGGTCGAAAGAGAATTTTTGAAATTTTTGCAGAAATGATCAATTTTTCAATTTTTAGCAACTTTTTCAAAATTTTTAATGAATTGCAATTTTGAAATAAATGGTTTGTGATTGTGATAGCACTAGTATTTTTCAAGAAATACTATTTAATTGTGATCATGCTATTAGTTAGTCAAATAAGTTGAGTTTTACGAGTTTAGAAGATTGAGCTGTTTTAGGATTGGAATTTAGGAAGGAAAAGTCAATCTGTGGCCTTTGTTGTTCGAGCCGGTAGGTCTAAAATGGGTGGCCTTACGCACCTTACCACCTAAGATCGTCTGGTCTGGGATGGTATTTCTGAAAGCTCGCTACACGGACAACATCGAAAGTCATGGACAATTCCTTAATGGCCTTTAGAATCTGAACGAGTAAGTACACTGCATTGTGGACAGAAAGTTTGTAATCAAGGGTTCTTTAGAAAGCCATGAATTCCAAAAAACAACTCAATTATGTTTTCACAAACTATTCCACTCTAACTCGGGGGACAATAAACTTTGAAACTAAACACAGTCAAAAATTGTTCGATTCTCTATTATAATTTGTTAAAAACTCTCTTGCATGGGGACAAGCAAGGCACAAGTGTGGGGTGTTTGACAACGCCTAGTGATATCAAGTATTTTAGGCGTTGTTGAGCCCTGTTCTTGGTAAAATTATATCAAATATGCATGGGTATTCTCACTTTTCGTGTCAGGACTTGTCTGGAGAAAAAGAGTAAAAACAGGGACTAAAGATGTACAAAAGGAAAAAGTATGGAAAGAATGCAAAATCAAGAGAAACACGCACGCGCGCCGCGGAATTGTCTTCTGCGCGACGCGGGAGTAAGGCGGTGGAATACATTTTGAATGACGAAAAAACGGGGAACGGATAAGTACGCGCGCCGCGGATTTCCATTCTGCGCGGCGCGGTCACGGGAAATTTGCAACTATAAATAGAGGCATTTCCAGCCGAAAACCCTAGCAAAGACCGGGTGTAAACATCGACCTAGAAGCTCTTTGACTCGAGGATTCATTTCAGCAAACTCATAATTGGTATTTCATGTTTTTGGATTTAATTTCCTTTTTAGTAGTGAGTAGTTTTGTGGCTAAAGTCCTTGGGAGTGACAACCACTGACTTTGAGCCTTTAGGTTTCTGATTTTGAAGCATTTGGTTACTGATTCTGTAATTGGATTTTGGTTTTGGTGAATGCAATCATTTGGTTACGTTTAATATTGGTTTTTCGGTATTTCGGATGTTAGTGTGTGTTTTGATTGTTGGAGTATGTTTGGATTTGTGTTTTGGACTTGGTTGGGACTGTTTTCCTTTGCTGAAACAGTAGCTAATTAGGTTAGGGTCAAGCATTAAACCTTGGCTGGTAACTGTTCTATTGGACTTTAACTAGCGGTAGTTTTATGCTGCTTGGTTTTGCTAGTTTGAATGCCTTCAATTGCTTCTGATTCAGAGATGTACTTCTGAGTTCAGAAAGTAACTAGGTCATTTGGACATAGTTAAACTTGGCTTGTGAGTTTAAATCTTGTTTTGAGATAGGAAGATAGAAATTAGTTCCTCCGACTATAGCTGTGACACTATCAGTTGGCAATCTCTCATCTAGGCTAACCACGTAGCTCCTGTGGATCGACCCTGACTCCACTATACTAGTGAATGTTAGGTTATTTCTTATTTTTGACCGCATGACGACCTCTGCGTGCACGTCAACTAACCACAAGCTCTTCGAGTTTTATCTCGACCTTACGAAGCCTCAGTTTGAATCATGGAGCCTGAAGAAATTGGTTGGACGGAAACCTAGACTCCCTGAAATAACCGATCCCTTTGTCAATGGTCGATTCAAGGGTGTTAGGGGTAACAAAAAGGAATCGGATGAATTCTCTATGGCGGATCTGCCTTTCATGAATCCATTCGATTGGATCTCCATGTTCCAGATATTGTCTAGAGATGACAAGAAATACGAACCCGTTCGTGACCACCTCAAGAGGATGCTGATTTCTTACATTCATGAGGTCTCAGAAATGGATGCTGAGGTGGCTGGTGTTTTGAAAAAAACGACCAACTCTTAAGCCTCAACCTGTATCTACCGACCTCGGCAAACTCAAGCTTGGCAAAATCGAGAATGAACACTGGAGCGTGGTGTACAGAACCCAGGAAGGCGACTCGATTGTAAGGAAAATATTCTTCCTACGAGACAAACACTTATATTCCTCCAAAGCCTTGGAGCAAATCATCACTCTCACTCAACCGAGGAAGACAAGAAGTGCTTCTCGGACATGATCAATTGGTACTTGGTCTTCCGAAGGACTCTTCAGAACTTAATGCCTAAGCTGTTCAAGACGACGATCTCGGCTCTGAAACAGGAAGAGTGAAGATTGCCTTTCGTAAATTGACACAAAGGGGGAGATTGTTAAGTATTTATTGTTGTGTTAATTACGCCCTATAATTAGCTTTTGTATATTGAATGGGCCTGTCTATTCCATAATTAGTTTAGACTATATAAGGCATGCATGTACCCTTGTTAGGGTTAATAACGTTTTTGTAATTCACTTTTGTACTTACGTTCACGGCCACTCATACAAAATAGTTCTCTTTGAATTGTTCTTGAGGGTTGAATACAAATCATTCGACAACAGTTTTACCATTTGATATTGTTATTCTAGTTCTTATTCCGCATACTTGAATCAAACGATCCTTATTTTATTTCAACATGTTGCTTCTCGTATAAGTAAACCATTGCGGAGGTTTACCACATAGTGAACATAGAGTATAGATATAATCAAGAACGAAGTTCATTTCATTCCTATCGGACCTCCGGTTTCCTTCAAATTCAATCAACTCTGCCACGATGCTACTTCCTCTGGCTCATCTGTTTTGGTTTTTTTTAGTTTTTAATCTTTTTTGTAACTTCACGAGTTAGATGATGCATTGGGCTATCTTCATGTTTTAACTATGACAAAAGGAAAGCTAGGATACACCTCGAATGGTTAAAAAACTATTTTTCAATAGCAAACAAACTTAATTGTATTATGTTTTCATGGAGCCTTACATAGAAGAATCCTCCAATGGCGACCAAATTTTAGTGAATTTTCACGCTTAATAAAGGTACGTTTTCACAAGTTGTTCATGCTCGCCAAGCTTTCCCTCATTTACCTTAATTACATGTCTCTTTATCTCAAGTTAATTACTATCTATTTCTTATATTGATCCTTTTTATGGTCATGAACGTTAGTAACTACAAGATCAACCTATCTCTATATTAAGATCGTCCATTGCAAGTCATTTAAGGTAATAAATATTAGATTTATTGATTAATACACACTAACAAATTCCAATGTACTCATAACCCTCAATCAATATGTATAATTTAACTTAATTTAAATGGAAAAAAGTCACGAGTAGTTCACTTTGGAATTTTTTATGTTAATGGTTTTCCGCGAGGTACTCATTCCCATTTATAATTTATCGATTTATTTTCATTTTTTATAGCCGAATCAAGAAAGCACATACCATATTCCATAGAATTGATGAACAATACCAATCAATATATCACCTTTAAGATAGTTTATTGGTATTTAAATTCATTAGTGTCTTTTAATTTATTGGTATTTCATAAAGTTTGACTAGCTTTTCTTACTCCGCCTATGGTCATAAAAAACCTATAAGTTCTTTCAATAATTAGATGAAAAAAAACATTAGAAGTAGATATCTAGAAGTCAGAGTGACTAATATAGGGATTTGTTAAACATTATAAGTAGTTAGATTAAGAAAGGAACTTGTGAACATATTAAGTTGGCAACCCGTGCATCACACGAGTTTATAAACTAGTACTAGTATCCTAATAATTATGTATCTTGAAACTTAATGTAACAACAGTTTAAAAGTTGAGTTACAAACGTATTCGAGGCATGCTTCATTTTAAGATATAAAAAATATTTTTTAATTGCGTCCCATCTTGAAATTCTCATTTTAAAATATATTGTTGAACTTGTTGATTCATATTGTTGCTCTTTTTTAATTTATGTTGTTCATGGCTTCAAGTATTTTGTTTTATTTTCATGATGGTTATTCTAGAAATTACTTTAAAAATGTCTTTCGAAAGTAGGTGCTTACTGCCAGATATTTTCGTATGACCAAATATACATGATGTTATCCATATGGATATTGCGTACAACTACAAATGTACAAGGGAATTTTGCCTATAAAATTCAATGTACATGTGTGTCTACTATAGTATACATGAAATAAATAAATTATATCTTTTGTATTGCATGGATACACTACTACTATTCTTAAAATGTCTAACAACTTCCATATAGCTCTAATCTAATATTAAACACACTAAAGTTATCTACAATGTTCAAGACTGTTTTAGTTAATCATTTATCATACACATGTATACCATTTTAATGATTATCATTACAAATTAATTGATATATTAAAAAATTAATAATACTCATTAAGAGGTGCCTGAACAACATTGTGTAACTAGTCAACATTGTCTAACTAGTCAACTGGTTGACATGCATATACCATTCCGGTGAGTATATTGATCATGCAACCATTAAGTGCTCAAAAAGTTTTACTTGAATTTAACCCAATCTATCGAAGAGCATATGTCTCCCAAGCAACAATCTAACATGAATCTCGTTTATGTAGGAAATTTTAGTATCATCACAGCCTTTTGGATATTCATAATAGTATCAAGGGAAATTTAGAATGTGGTCTACTATGATTAGGAGAATTTCATATATGTCCCTACTAAACATCAAAATATCATATTTGTTCATCCTAATTTCTAAATATCATATTTATCCTTTTTAAGCTTTCTAAATATCATATTTTCCAAAATTCTTTTTAAACATATTTCAATATTTTATCATCATTTAACATATTTTTACATTTTAACATAATTATAATTATAAAACATTAATTAAATGACCATATTGCCCCTAGTTTTAAATGGCTTAGATCCTTTGAACCATGCATAATCTTCAAATCAGCAAACTAACACCCGTCATTGATCAAGAAGGCCATCTAGCTACCATCTGCATCTCAGCCTTGATTGTCGTCTTCATTTTGTTAATTATCAAGATCAAGTTTCAAAGAAAATGGAGGCTAGGGTTTGAGAGGAAAACCATGACTGTGAATTTAGGTTCTTAACAAAATACAAAGAAAGGAAGACTTACATACATAGGGCTAAAAGGCTAAATTAAGCTAGTGGGCTAAATAAGGCCCAAACCCATAAATCCTTATTAGGCTAACATCCCCTCTCAAACTCACAATGCGACAGCTATAAGCATTGAGAGTTTGTCACACAAAAAACGAAATCGAGAACCAGACAATGCCTTCGTAAACATATCAGCAATCTGTATGGTTGATATGGTTGATGGAACATGCGGCAAAGTGATGGTCCCAAGTTGAAGATGATGACGAGTGAAATGGCAATCAATTTCTATATGTTTTGTCCGTTCATGAAAAACCGAATTCTTGGCAATCTGTATTGCACTGTTGTTGTCACAATGCAAGGGAGTAGGATGAGAAGCGTCAACTCTCATATCAGCAAGAAGCTAACGTAGCCAAACAATTGTTGGATTAGGTGTCTAAGCCATGACTAATAATTAGTATTTATCTAATTAATAGTAGCATAGTTCATTTGGGTTGCCCTCATAGTTGGAGGATTGGTAGAAAGTCCGGTAGAGAGAAAGATTGATTTATTATGTGATTAATAAATCAATAGAAATTAAATAAATAGTTTATTAATATATTTAAGTGATAATATATTAATTAGAAACTATAATAATTAATTAGAAATTTTTCTGGAATTAATTGGAATTAATTTGGCAGTTAAATTGATTAATTAAGGTGCATGGACTAAAACTGTAATTATTCAATAGTTGAGTAAGTGACAGTTGAGTGAGTGAGAGTGGTGAACGAAATTATATATGGAAACATATATATTTTCGATTTTGATAATGAGGATAAAAGGGTTTGAATTATTAAGATAAAGGCTTATCTTAATTTGAATTCAAAAAGGTTTATCTTTAAGGTTTATCTGATCACCATTTGGAGCCTATAAATAGGGAGGCTCACCCTAACCCTAAGGCCACGATTTTGAAGCTCTATAAGAAGGTATTTTCGGCCAACAACTCCAAGCTAGGGTGTGACTACATTTGAGGCAAGAGGTTTCTGTTGCTTTGCTTCCAAGATTCACTAAAGGTTGGTTTTTCTTGATTTTTCTTTTAGTTTAATTCTTTCTGGCCTTTTAGGAATTGTTATATGTTTAACTAGAAGAAAAACTTAGATCTAAATAGGTTGCATGTGAACTTAGGATCTTTAGTTCATAGTTGCAGAAAACCTTTCAGTGGTATCAGAGCATTTGGTTGTTTTTCTTGTTAAATTGCTATAACTGCTTCCCTTGTAATTAGGGTTTATAGTCTCTAAACCCTAATTTTGGGCAAATCGACAATTAGGGTTAGGGTTTTGAAAACCCTAGCCCCTCCCATATATTTGGCGATTTTTGTGGATTAGTTTAAAAGGTATTCTATTTTTGGTAACTTTAAATTGTTTAAAAGATAAACCTTAAAACCTTTTATCCTAAAATCGAAAATTAAGGGATTAGGATAGTTTTTAATTAATTTGATTAATTTGATAAAACCTATCTACATTTGAATTAATTTAATTAATTGGTAATTAAAAGATAATTCAAGGATTTAATTTAATTTTAAATTTAATTGTTTAAATTGGCGAAAATTAAATAGATAAATCCTAAAATATTTTAAAAGGTTTAAAATATCAAATTTAATTAATTTAATTAATTGGTTAATTAAAAGATAATTAAAATCGATTTTAAGGTTTAATTTAATTTGAAATTTAATAGTTTAAATTGGGAATAAATTAAAAGATAAACCAGAAACAATTTTTTAAATGGTTTAAAAAATTACATCTTATATATATTATAATTAGGGAGTTATTATTATGTGTATAAGATTAAAATGGTTAGTCAAATCATTAGTAGGCCTCATTCACGAAGCTGGTCTATAAAGTGGGTATAAGGAGACTGCCTATAAAATGGCGGTCTAATGGGTGAACACTCTCGCCCACCGCTCGCCTGATCAGTGGAGGGTCGTTAGCCAAACAGGTTTGATAGGACCGCCTAATAATCACTAAAAGTATAATGATTCAAAGTACTAGAACACTTAATAAAACCCAAATCTAGTTACTTTAAGAAAAATGTGAATTGGTGCTAATCCATGAAATTGCACATTGCACTTTATGAAACATTGGTAGAGCGTGTGTGGTTTACCGGTATGCCAATAGGGGTTCATAAAGAGTTGCAATGGGTTTCCCGGGTATTATCATTGTTGATGGAGCGTGTGTGGTTTACCGGCACATCAATTAGAGATGATAATTAACCCGAGAGTACCAAGTTAATTTGCATGGTTATTCACATCCAGTTTGTGATCCTCGGCATCCCAGTCACAAACAGTGGAGCACATCCGAGATTAAACATGCCATTGAAGAGTTTAATGAATCTCAACAGATCTAGGAATTTCATAAGATGAAATTGATAAGTGTTTATCTACCTTAATGACCATTATGTTGTGATTACGGCATCCCTCTTCATACCATAGTTGGGGTATTTTGGATCCTAGCCTTATTAAATATCATATTGGGTAATTATTTAAAAAGGACCAATTAAGCTAATAAATTCTATTTTCTTTTATAGATGTCAAGTGTCAATTTTCCTCCTTCTCCTCCTTCACCCATTTCTGAAAACCTCAGAATGCACCTACTAAATATGGAAACGCTGTCTGGCCTCAACTGTAAAGAATGGCTTCGCAATTGGAGACTGGTTCTCGGCATTGCTGGCAAGCTACATCTCACTGAGTATCCGATCCCAGTTCCACCGGAACAAGTCATCATAAAAGGTTCTTATGATGAATCCGAAGAGATTCGTGACCTCATGCTATCAACCATTGACCCCGAGTTCCGCAAGGATTTTGAATCCTTAGGGCCATATGAGTTAATGCAACTGGTTGAGGAACAGTTCCAGAAACCAGTTGAAGAGGAACGAACCAGGATCTTCAAAAGACTTGCAGAGTGCAAGCTAGAAGCAGGAAGTAGCGTCAATTCGCATGTTCTTCAGATTGAAGCGTACATAGGCGAATTGCATAAACTTGGTTATTCCATGAGTCATGAAGAGAGTGTTAACATCCTACTCGCTTCGCTGACAAATGAGTATGATCTGTTTATTCAGACGTATAGAAAGAAGACCAGAAAAAGACCCTCATGGAAATGCATCCACTGCTGACTTTATACGAGTCACTCTTGGACAGGCATAGCTCCAATGGCTCAACTACTTCTGGATTAAGTCCAGTGAAGAGACGTAACAAGAAACGGTCAAGATCGACTGGACATGTCTCAAACTGGGAATCCGCTAAATCGGATATAGTCACGGGAAGATTGGAAGACGCTCCAACTCTTTTGAAAGCTCAGGTATATCTAAAAACCTCAAAACTCCTGTTCCAAGATTTCTTGATACATAATGTAACAGTCACATTTTGGTTTGTATGCAGGGAATCAAGAAGGCACGGGACTCTGGTGCATAGGAGCACATATGGATTGGATCTCCAGCTCGTGCAGTTTTGAAGTTTTAGATAGATATTGAAATATTGTTATTAGTCTTTAGATGCATTTTTGACATTGTCTATTACATTGTTCAAGGATTTTGTTTTAATAAAATTGTCATTTTTCTTTTAACCCTTGTTGTCTAAAATTTTCCTTGAAATGTTATATAAATGTATTGAATGTATGTCTAGTAATAACTTGAATGATGATCCGAAATGTTTTGAAATCAAGAATTGTGTCATTATGATTGTTAATACAAATGTTGTAAGAATCAATTCAACCAAAGGTCCAGTTGGACAGGACCTTGGAATCATTTGACTTAGAGTCACTTGATGAATTGACTTCTTAATGTGTCAAGAAATGAATCAACCAAAGGTCCAGTTGAACAGGACATTGGAATCATCTGACTTAGAGTCAGATGATGATTAAGTTCTTGACAAAGCACATGTGGCAAGAAATGAATCACCCAAAGATCCAGAGGATAGGATTTTGGAATCAGTTGACTTAGAGTCAACTGAAGATTGCATGTCTTGAACAAAGTTAACAAAGTCATTAGTTTACATAGATATGTAAAAGATATTGAGATTAAGAGCAACGGACACACCTATTGCTGTGTATTGCTCGAATCTTAAGATAGAACACAATTGTTTGTACTTCACAATATTCATCATTCGATATGATGAATATGATGTTGCTTATCGGGATAAGCAATTGAATTGAAATCTTGAACAGTTCAAGGACTTCAAAGGAAGTACAAGTTCCACAGAACCTGAGCGATAACATAAACTGAGAAAAAGGGTTTCACAGTTCATTCTCTTCCAAGAACATTAATGGTTGTAATGTGTCTTAGGGAAGACAATGGAGCATTGGTCGAAACAGTTCGATCCTTGGTGTATGAGATACATTGCCAATTAGTTTCCAATAAGATGAACACTATACCAGTCAGTCCATATAAACCATACTCCGACCACATCCTAGACTAAGTAGGTCTTGTAGACACTGTCTGATATGTAAAGCTGGGATTATCCCACTTGTACATTGAAATTCCAGGGTCCTGTAGTGTTCATCTGAACCTCATGACTAGCCTGAACCTGATCAGATATGTCGTTTCATTGGCTATCCCACTGCAACTCTAAACGAATAGCTCTTTGAGAAAGAACTCATGTTCTAAGGAAACAGTGGGAGTTGGGACAGTCCTGAATGAGTTCAGGATTAGTGACAACGCCTAGTGATATCAAGTATTTTAGGCGTTGTTGAGCCCTGTTCTTGGTAAAATTATATCAAATATGCATGGGTATTCTCACTTTTCGTGTCAGGACTTGTCTAGAGAAAAAGAACATAAACATGGACTAAAGGTGTACAAAAGGAAAAAGTATGGAAAGAATGAAAAATCAAGAGAAGACGTACGCGTGCCGCGGATTTATCTTCTGCGCGACGCGGGCGTAAGGCGGTGGAACACAGTTGAATGACGAAAAAACGGGGAACGGATAAGTACGCGCGCCACGGATTTCACTTATGCGCGGCGCGGTCACGGGAAATTTGCAACTATAAATAGAGGCAATTCCAGCCGAAAACCCGAGCAAAGACCTAGTGTAAACATCGACCTAGAAGCTCTTTGACTCGAGGATACCATTTCAGAAGCTATCATTTGGTATTTTCATGTTTTAGATTTTATTTCATTTTAGTTAAACGTTTGTAAGCTTTGAGTTGAATCTTTGGGTGTGACAACAATTGATCTTCAGCTTAGGGTTCTGTTTTTAGTAGTATTTGGTTTCTGATTTGATGTTGGATATTGGTTTTGGTGAATGAAATCATTCGGTTACATTTAATATTGGTTTTTCGGTATTTTGGATGTTAGTTTGTGTTTTGGTTGTTTGATTGTGTGTGGATTTTGTTTGTGACTTGGTTAGGACTGTTTTCCTTTGCTGAAAACAGTAGCTAACTCGGTTAGGTTAGGCATTAAACCTTGGCTATTAACTGTTTCATAGAACTGTTAGTTATTAGCTAGTTTATGCTTTGCTTGGTTTGCTAGTTTGAATGCCTTCAATTGCTTCTGATTCAGAGATGTACTTCTGAGTTCAGAAAGTAACTAGGTCATTTGGACATAGCTAAACTTGGCTTGAGTGTTTGAATATTGTTTTGAGGTAGAAAGATAGAAATTAGTTCCTCTGATTATAGCTGTGACACTATTAGTTGGTAATCTCTCATCTAGGCTAACCACGTAGCTCCTGTGGATCGACCCTGACTCCACTATACTAGTGAATGTTAGGTTATCTCTTATTTTTGACCGCATGACGACCTCTGCATGCACGTCAATTAGCCACGTGAAAGAACCTTTAGTCGTCACTAGGCTTGGAGCAGAAATTAGATTTCTGTTATACAACTGACATAATCTTCTCTGGACCAGTAGTATTGATCACCGTCATAAGTAGTTATGATCAGGGTGGCATACCGATTGGTGGTAAAACACTATAGTTGGTACGGATTTATAATCCGACTACTTGGAAGCATTGGTGAGCCCGGTTGCTGCCAAACAAGAGAACCTTAGGGCGAGACACAGTCTATGTGAAATTTTGATTGATTTTACACCTGGTCCAAAACCAGTGGGAGTAACTGAATCATCAAAAGAAAGCAACATGAACAGATACATACCTTCAGAACAACTGGTTGAGTCAGACGATACTCAGAGTCAAGTAATTGATTCCGGGAGAAGCAATCTCAATAAAGGATGGAATCCGAAAGGATACTGTATGGCACATTGTGAATCGTTAGTGGAGCGCGTGTGGATCACCGGCACACTAATATGGACTCACAAAGAGTGTCCCAATACAAAGGTACATGGGCCCGGGATTTCCCACGGGCATCTCGCAAGAAAGGATATTCAGATTCTCAAAATATGCCAAAGGATTGGATTTTGAGAAAGGGCTGAAAGATTTCCATAAAAATGTCAGAAAGGTTTGATTCTCAAAATGTGCCATAAGTCCTGGATTTGTGAATAGTCTATAACCATGTCAAAGCCAGTGGGAGTCACCGTTATCTCCATAAGTGGGATACATATTGTTTCTAGGAAACATCTCTTTTCATTACAAAGTGCAATGACTTGGTGTTAAGAGACAGATCGCTATGAAAGCCTTAATAGAAATACGGCATACTCAGGTGGTTGTAATCGTCTATGAGATAGATCTAGATTCTACCAAGATGATTTTGATGAGATTCAAGATGCATAGACTTAGGAAAGTTTTTCTTATCATTGCAAAGTGTGATGACTTGGCATGAAAGAAATTAAGAAGGTGCAACATACTCACGTAATTCACAGTCATCTATTGGATAGATGAAATCGCCAGCATAGACCTAGTCAACATGATCTTGATAAGATTCAAGATGCATGAGAAGAGTCTCCGAAAGGAAATAGTTTTTTGAAAAACATGACACAAGGATTATAACTAATCTTTGGATTCCGAAAGGGTTTGGAATAAGTTTGGATCGGGTTCCCCAAGTTTCTTGGATCGATCATAATGTCATGAACATGTCCTGATGACTTGATGCTTTGGGCATAGTAAGTTGGATTTAGGACATTGTCTGGCTGGGAATACTGGATGGATTGTTTGAACTCAAGTGAGAATTCATTGGGAAAATGATAGGGTTAGTTTGAAAAATTTTCCAAAGTGGTAATTATTAACGTCAAGACATGATGTTAAAGGACTTCATGGTTAAAGAATCTCCTTGGTATTCCGATGGAGCGCGTGTGGCTCACCGGCACATCATAACACCTCGAAATAGTCGTAGGGTGCAGTCAAGTAGACTAATGACCCCAGAACCATAGGAAGTCACAGTACACATTACCAGAATGGAGTTAGAAGAGAAATTGACAGGATAACTTATTGAGATGTTATCAGATGAGTATCCGATTGGATCATCTGCAATAAAGTGTATAAGTATAAGATACTTTGGATACATAGAAAGAGTGTAAGGTTCATTAAGACATAGCTGTAAAATTAGAATTGAAAGTTTAAAAGAAATCCTGAAACCGATAATAGTTTATGACAAGGTAAGACTTGGTGATTGCCTTGTGGAGACTTGGTAATAAGCAAGAGTAGCTGCCAGTCAGATCTTTATGTTTCGTTTTCGCATGTTTTACTTCCCGAATAATTTAATTATTCAGAAAGGTCCACAGTCGCTCATACTTTGGGAAGTAAGTATTGAATCAAGACTATCGTGAATTGATTTGTAGACTGTCTAAGAATTTTAGGCATAGCAATAGGATTGCTACAACATTCATGAGTACTTAGAAATAGAGATTTGAGTATTGGATAAACCCACGCTCAATAGATTGCTTCATGGATTATATCACAAGCAATATTGAGACGATAATATCCTATGATCTTCAAGTGGAGAAATATGAGTTATAATTTACAAGGCAGTTATTCATTGATAATACGAAAACGCACCGGTAACTCGATGTTATAAAACGTGTTGTTGTGAATGATTTGCCTGGTAAAAGATATAAGCATATGAGTCGAAACTTATTCGTTCCTTGACCCTGATGGGAAACAGATATCTGTAGGCCTCTCGATGATTTTGAAGTTGACTAAAGTGCTGGCCAGCCTGGACTAAATAGATGTGTTCAATTAGAAGTTCTAAAGTCATAAGCAGAATCGAAAATCGGGAAACAGAGTATCAGACAGAGATTGATCTCAATCCATGTCTCGTGTCTGAAAATATCTTGTTGGATGAAGGATCATATGATCACTTATCATTGGACAGAACTGACTAGGTCAGAGTTCGGCAGCGGTTTCTAGGAAGCTACAGTTGCTAAATTAATTAGAGGTTAACTTGGTAATTTTAGTCATAGACTTATCCAAGTGGGAGACTGTTGGATTAGGTGTCTAAGCCATGACTAATAATTAGTATTTATCTAATTAATAGTAGCATAGTCCATTTGGGTTGCCCTTATAGTTGGAGGATTGGCAGAAAGTCCGGTAGAGAGAAAGATTGATTTATTATGTGATTAATAAATCAATAGAAATTAAATAAATAGTTTATTAATATATTTAAGTGATAATATATTAATTAGAAACTATAATAATTAATTAGAAATTTTTCTGGAATTAATTGGAATTAATTTGGCAGTTAAATTGATTAATTAATGTGCAGGGACTAAAACTGTAATTATTCAATAGTTGAGTAAGTGACAGGTGAGTGAGTGAGAGTGGTGAACGAAATTATATATGGAAACATATATATTTTCGATTTTGATAATGAGGATAAAATGGTTTGAATTATTAAGATAAAGGCTTATCTTAATTTGAATTCAAAAAGGTTTATCTTTAAGGTTTATCTGATCACCATTTGGAGCCTATAAATAGGGAGGCTCACCCTAACCCTAAGGCCACGATTTTGAAGCTCTCTAAGAAGGTATTTTCGGCCAACAACTCCAAGCTAGGGTGTGACTACATTTGAGGCAAGAGGTTTCTGTTGCTTTGCTTCTAAGATTCACTAAAGGTTGGTTTTTCTTGATTTTTCTTTTAGTTTACTTCTTTCTGGCCTTTTAGGAATTGTTATATGTTTAACTAGAAGAAAAACTTAGATCTAAATAGGTTGCATGTGAACTTAGGATCTTTAGTTCATAGTTGCAGAAAACCTTTCAACAATCTCACAAGTGGTGACAGACATAGCTCGATACTCAGCTTCAGTAGAGGACCGAGAGACAACATCTTGATTCTTACTCTTCCATGAAATCAATGAGTCTCCAAGAAAGATGCAAAAACCAGTGGTGTATTTTCGATCATAAGGATCGATATCCCAATCAGCATCGCTATAGGCACACAACTTGAGTGAGGACCTAGAAGGAAACACAAAGGTTTGGAATTGAGTGCCCCGAAGATATCTCAAGATACGAAGAACAGCTGCCCAATGAACAGTAGTAGGAGCGGTAACAAATTGGCTAACCACATGAACTGCATGAGATATGTTTGGTCGAGTAACAGTAAGATAAACCAGACTTCCCACAATAGTTCGATATAGGCTTGGATCTGACAAGGGGACACCGTCTGTTGGATAATACCTGGCATTAGTCTCTAAGGGAGTATCAACTGTCCTATTGTCAGAGAGTCGAGAACGTTCAAATAGGTCAGAAATATACTTTGTCTGAGATAAAAGATAACCTTTTGAAGATTGTGCAACTTCAATCCCTAAGAAATAACGTAGCAATCCCAAGTCTTTCATA
Source organism: Cichorium intybus (assembly GCA_023525715.1). Lineage (NCBI taxonomy): Eukaryota > Viridiplantae > Streptophyta > Magnoliopsida > Asterales > Asteraceae > Cichorium > Cichorium intybus. The sequence continues at coordinate 121,314,090 of CM042009.1, read as the reverse complement.
GCAAAGCGGTAAGCCAAATCACGCTTCAAAGATTCTATACCATCATGATCATCACCAGTAATAATCATGTCATCAACATACAAGGATAGGAGAATCCGACCTGCATTCGTGCATTTAACGAATAACGATGAATCATGATTACTAGGAGTAAAACTGAGAGAAGTAATTACAGTAGAGAATTTCTCAAACCAAGCACGAGGGGCTTGTTTGAGACCATACAAGGCTTTCCGAAGCCGACAATCTTCTCCTCGTTGGTGAGCAATGCCAGGTGAGCAATACCTGGAGGAGGAGACATGTAACCTTCCTCATGAAGTTCACCGTTCAAGAATGTATTCTTGACATCCATTTGGAATATCGTCCACTGACGAATAGAGGAAACTGCGATCAGAGTGCGGACAGTAGTCATTTTTACTACTGGGGCAAAAGTCTCCTCATAATCCATACCATATTGCTGCAAGTATCCTTTGCAACCAGCCTTGCCTTATATCTTTCAATTGAGCCATCAGAATTGGTTTTGATCTTATATACCTAACGACAACCAATCGTATGTTTTCCATGAGGAAGCTGTACAAGATCCCACATATGAGTCTGATAAAGAGCTGTAAGCTCTTCCGCCATAGCATTCTGCCAATGAGGATCATAAACAGCTTCTTTGTAAGACACCGATTCAGAAAGTCGATGTATATTTGCAATAAAAGATGCAAATGTTGGAGAATAAGAGGAATATACAAAATCTGGCAGTTTAGTAGTCTTATGAGTACGTATAGGTCTCGATGGTGGTGGGTGATTTTCTTGAGCGACAGCATGAGTGGGAGCAGTTGCAGACTGAGCAGGAGGGTTGTCTGGAGCTATGGAAGCATCATCAACTGGGGCACTAGCTGTAGTGCCATCATTATCAATGGTAAAATGATCAATATTTTGAAGTTCTGACCGAGTCATGTCGTGGGACTGTACAGGAATAGCATAGTAAGGAATGTGCTACAAAAAAGTAACATGTCGAGAGACATACAATTTCGGACTCGCCGGGTCATAACACCGATATCCTTTCTGACCAATACCATATCCCAAGAATACACAAGATCCGACTTTGGAGACAACTTGTTTCGTTCTAGATGAGGTCGTAACACAATACAACTTTTCATAAGGAGACATTCCAAAGTTGTGGCGAGTAGGGATGCGATTAATCACATATGCAGCAGTAAGGATAGCTTCTCCCCAAAAGACACTAGGAACATAAGAAGATAATAACAAAGACCGTGCCGTTTTTACAAGGTGTCGATGTTTCCGTTCTGCTATACCATTCTGTTGAGGAGTATCAGTACATGATGATTGGTGAACAGTTCCATCAGATGCTAGTAACTGAGTAAAATCATTAGAGGTATATTCCCCACCTAAATCACACCGGAATCATTTTCTGACAGCAAAGTGTTGGGTCTTCACAAGAGCTCTGAAATTGCTATAAATGGCAAAGAAATCTGACCTGCGCTTCATAAGATAAACCCATGTATAACGAATATAATCATCTATGAACGAAATATAATAAGTCGATCCTCCTTTGGAGGTTATTGGAGAAGGACCCCACACATCAGAATGAACAAGATCAAAAGGAGCAAAAAACGGGTGACACTATTATTAAAAGGTAAGGCAGAGAATTTTGCCAGTTTACAACCACGACAATCAGAAATATCAACATTGTTCAAAAGACCTAACACACCAGTAGAGGATAAAAACTCTAAGTGTTACGCTGAAACATGACCCAAACGTGTAACACCCCTTTTCTTTTACCATATTTAAATACAAATACAGTTTACTTTACAAACATATGTTACAACTCGTGACTATAAAATAGCCACTTAAATTTTTTTATTTATTTTACAAACTTAAACTCAAGGGGGTATTACAGACTCAATACAGATACCATAATTTAAACTTACAGTATATAAACCGGTCCCAACTGCAACCCTTGCTCCTTTCACCTAAGTACATAGCATTTCAAAAATAGTATACGTGAGACATAAAGCCTCATGAGTAATATGGGTTTAGACCCAAAACTTTTCTTTTCAACTTGAAATATCAAAAGTACATTGCTAAAACTGATTTATTTCATAAATCTCAAAATGACTTTTTCTTCTTTACTTTCAAACTTTAAAAAGACTTTCTTTCTTAAAACTGCTTTTCTTTCTCATTTCTCGTGACCAACTGAAACTTATGAATTAAGTTAATTAATTCATTCAACTAGCTCCCCTCGCGGGACAGAACAGATCTGCCCACTCGGTTTGCTCATTTTGTCTCCCCTTTGTGACTTGGAACGAATTCAAGCACAAGGGTATACTAAGCTAGACAACTACTTCGCGACGGGAGGTACCATCCCAGTAGTGTCTTCTGATCTCCCAATTATGTGGGTGATCCTAGTCCGGACAACTGGTTCATACTTCTTTAATTCTTACTTCATTTCATCTCAAATTGGTCAAAATGGGACACAATTTGTAATAAACTAAAACTCATAAACTTTGTAACTTTTTATCAAAAATATTATCAAACTACTTTTGACATCTTAGTTCCTATAAGGAACTTCTTTCAAAATACTTTGCAAACCATACGTTAAAAAAAATCTACTTAATATACTAAGCTCTTGTATAGAGCTTCTTTCAAAACTATTTTCCAAACTTTAGTATTTATAAGCATTTGGAAATCTTACTTTTCTGAAAATAACATTTTGCTATGTACTAGAAAATCCTCATAAAACTCACCTTGACGTTGCTACAAGTTTCTACGCTTCTCGTACGGCTTTTCCCTTCCCGTGCTCAACAACGTTTGAAGCACCACCTATACAAATCGTATATATAAATACTCAATATAATTAATTCTATAAGGCTAAGGTCTCATATAACATAGCTCTAGGTTATAATAAATGTATAACCATTAATAAACTCGTTTTACGATTTCTCCGAAATACGCGTATACTGCTACAGTACCCCCGAGGGGTCGTATTTCAGTTCCGACGCTTTTCCATGAAATCTTATACTATATTAGACTTGTGTTTCAAATTTGGAGTTCATTGGACAAGTCTAGCTCAAATTCTAAAAATCATGGGCATGAATAGTGTTTTTAGCCTCTGCCGCTACAGTAACTTTTCCGCAGGGTCGAATTACGGATTTGACCATTCCCGACATGTTCTTATACCATGTTAGGGTTATGTCTGAAATTTCAGGTCAATCGGACATGTCTAGCTATGGTTTCTAGCGTTTGGGATATTTGAAATTTTTAACAAATTTGGTCCCTGACTGGAGCACTGTAGCACGCAGTTCACCCATTAAGCACTTATTTCAGTTCTTAATCATTTTACTATCATTCCATGACTAAAACCCTTGTTTTACATCAGGTTTTAAGCCATGGAATCACTAATTCCAATTCCATTTCTTCAAAATCCCGTTTTTGATATTTTGCACCAAAAAATCCATCTTTTTGAAATTTGTCACTTAGGAGTGTCTTAATACATCCTAAGTGATCATTTGGACCCAACAAAACCATAAAAATCAGCTTTGATCTTACAAACCCGTTTTTTAGGGTTCTTGAGCATAAATTCCCATTTCTTGATTTCTAACATATAGCAACCTACTTCCATGTTTTTGAGTTAAGTTCTTAACTAATGGCTTATTGGAAGCATTAGCTACTTAACCCACATGATTTATTACTGAAATTGCAGTTTCCACTCAACCCAAAAAAAACCCAAATCAAGAACATACACAAAACCTAGGTTAAAACAAGGAAATTCTTACCTCTCTAGCTTTGGAATCACCAATTCCAATCTTGTTTCTTTGATTCCTTTGCTGAAATTTCCAAGTTTCTTATCGTTCTCTCTAGCTCTCTCCCGTACCTTCTACTGCCTTCTATGATATTCTGGGAAATGAGAGTATTATCTCTCTTATTTATGATTAAGTTTTTATAAAATAATTACATTTTGGTCCCTAACTTCCAAATTTCTTCACAAAGGTGATCCAAGAGTCATAACTTGATCATTTATGCCTCATTAACTTCTAACTTAACAATTTCTTGACATTTTTGGTCATTTTCATGTCAAATGACCATTTTGCCCTTTTCGGCCATATTTCACTATTCACGCGGTAAAAACTCCAAATTTCATGTAAACTTTTATTTCTTATTATATTATTGTACAAATACATATTATTACACATAATAGTCGTACAACATGACAAATGACCGTTTTACCCTTTTTGACTTTTTCGCGGGTTCTTACAGTCACCCCTCCTTAAGCGGATTCCGTCCTCGGAATCTTTTCGTAATCCGTGAAATTTGGATATCTTCTCTTCATTTCTGCTAACGTTTCCCAAGTCAAGTTTGACCCTAAGGCATGCTTCCACTTGACGAGTACAAGGTCAATCTCCTTGTTCCTTAGCTTCTTTGTCTGCATCTCTAAAATCGCTTCGGGTTCTTCAATCAATTTGCTAGGAGTCTCCACCCTCAGATCGGTATAGGGTATTACTAACTCTTCTTTGCCAAAGTACTTCTTCAAGTAGCATACATGAAAAGTATCATGTATTCCACTAAGTTCGGGTGGTAACTCTAGCTTGAATGCTTGTAACCCAACTCTCTTCAGAATCCTAAAAGGTCCAATGTACCTTAGACTCAGCTTTCCTCTCTTACCAAATCTGACCACTCCTTTCCATGGCGACACTTTAATCATCACCAAATCTCCTTCTTGCAAGTCATACGGTCTCTTCTTTAGATTCGAGTAACTCCTTTGCCGATCTTGTGCTGCTTTCATGTTGGCTTGAATTACTCCGATCTTCTCATTAGTCACCCTAACAATCTCTGGCCCTGTAAGCTTGGTCTCACCAGCCTCTGTCCAGCATAAAGGAGTTCTACATTTTCTACCATACAATGCCTCAAAAGGTGGCATTTTAATGCTAGAATGGTAGCTGTTGTTGTATGCAAACTCCACTAATGGCAGGTGTTCATCCCAACTTCCTCCAAAATCCATCACGCATGACCGTAACATGTCTTCTAATCTCTGGATCGTTCGTTCACTCTGACCATCCGTTTGTGGATGATACGCTGTACTTAACTGAATTTTTGTCTCCATTTTATCTTGTAAAGCTCTCCAGAAGTTAGAGGTAAATCTGGGGTCTCTGTCTGACACGATAGACAACGGTGCACCATATCTTCTAAATACTTCATCTATATACAACTGGGCTAACTGCTCCAATGGAGTAGCTTCTTTTATGGCTAGAAATAGTGCACTCTTAGTCAACCGATCCACTATGACCCATATACTATCATGACCTCTTCTTGTTCTTGGTAACCCGACAATCAAGTCCATGGTTACATCTTCCCACTTTCCGGCTGGAATGTGCAATGACTGAGCATCCCCATGCGGGACCTGATGTTCCGCCTTCACTTGTGCACAAACGACACACTTGGAGATGTACTTGGTTATTCTTTTCTTCATTCCAGGCCACCAATAATGTCTTTTTAGGTCTTGATAAGTCTTGGTACTCCCTGGATGTATGGAATACTTTGACTTATGCAACTCTTCTAGAATCAATTTTCTCAATCCTCCTGTCTTTGGTACCCATATGCGGTTTTTGAAGGTCTTCAAGCCTTGACTATTGGTGTCAAACTGAGTATCTTTTCCTAACTTTTCATCTTTCAGATCCCCACTTTCTTCAACTTTTTGCTGAGCTGCTTTAATCTGTTCTATAATGCTGGACACCAGTTCTATTCGCATTGATCTTGCCTTGATTCTTTTCTCAGGAACTTTTCTACTCAGTGCATCCGCTACTACATTTGCTTTACCCGGATGGTACACAATTTCGCAATCATAATCACTGATCAGCTCTAGCCATCTACTCTGTCTCATATTCAACTCTTTTTGAGTGAACACATACTGTAAACTCTTGTGGTCAGTGAACAGCTTGCACTTTGTACCATACAAGTAATGTCTCCAATTTTTCAAAGCAAAAACGATCGCCGCAAGCTCTAAATCATGAGTTGTGTACTTTTTCTCTAGATCTTTCAGCTGTCTGGAAGCGTATGCTATAACCTTCCCTCTTTGCATCAACACACAGCCAAGCCCTCGATGCGAGGCATCGCTGTACACTTCAAAGTCTTCCGTGCCATCTGGCAATGTAAGGACAGGCGCATTACATAGCTTCTCTTTCAAGGTAGTGAAAGCTCTTTCTTGTTCTTCTTGCCAACTAAATTTCTCTTCTTTCCGGGTTAGTCGTGTAAGTGGCACCGCTATACGTGAGAAATCTTGAATAAATCTCCTGTAGTACCCGGCAAGACCGAGAAAACTTCTAACTTCTGTTGGCGTCTTGGGTGGCTCCCATTTCATCACTGCTTCAACTTTCGCTGGATCAACTTTTATACCTTGAATAGAAACTACATGTCCAAGGAACTGCACCTCTCTCATCCAAAACTCGCACTTGGAGAACTTTGCATATAGTTGTTCCCGCTTCAACGTCTCGAGTACTAACCGCAGATGACTCGCATGCTCTTCTTTATTCTTTGAGTAGATCAAAATGTCATCTATGAACACTATAACAAACCGGTCTAGGAATGGTTTACAGACCCGATTCATTAAGTCCATAAAGATCGCTGGTGCATTCGTAAGACCAAATGGCATTACTAGAAACTCGTAATGCCCGTATCGTGTACGAAACGCCGTCTTCTCTACATCACCTTCTTTTACCCTGACTTGATGATACCCAGATCTCAAATCAATTTTTGAGAAATAATCTGCTCCTTGCAACTGGTCGAACAAATCGTCTATTCTGGGCAACGGGTAACGGTTCTTTATGGTAATCTTGTTCAATTCTCTATAATCAATGCACATCCGCATTGATCCATCCTTCTTCTTCACAAACAGAACTGGAGCACCCCACGGAGAAGAACTAGGCCTGATGAAGCCTTTATCAAGTAACTCCTGTAACTGGGACATTAATTCCCTCATCTCTGTTGGTGCTAGCCGGTACGGTGCTCGTGCTATTGGGGAAGCTCCTGGAACAAGATCTATTCTGAATTCAACCTGCCTTTCTGGTGGCAAGCCTGGCAATTCATCTGGGAAAACTTCTGGAAACTCTTTTACCACTTCTATGTCTTTGTACGTCTGTTTCACTTTATCTTCAGTCATCACATAGGCCAGGAAAGATACACATCCTTTCCTGATACATCTTCGAGCCTTAGCTACACTAATGATACTTGGCACGTGCGTTCTTCTTTCTCCATATACGTACACTTTTACTCCAAGGGTTTTAATAGACACCCTCTTCTGTCCACAAGCTATCTTCGCATCATTTGCACCAAGCCAATCCATCCCAATTATTACATCAAAGGACTTAATTCCAATAGGAAGGAGATTAAGTCGAAACTTCTTGCCGTTGATGTCAAGTTCACAGTCTCGATACATATGCTGAACTTCCACAAATTTCCCGTCCGCCACTTCTACCTCAAAAACTAGATCTAACAATTCTAATGGCACTTTTAATCTAGCTCCAAACCCATGGGACACAAATGAATATGTAGACCCGGAATCAAACAAGACATATGCAGGTGTCGAGTTGATTAGTAGTATACCTGAGACCACATCGTGAGTCTCCTTTGCTTCTTCCCTGGTGATTTGAAAAGCTCTAGTCTTCACTTTCTGAGGTTCAGTCTTCTTCTGGGCTGTTGACACCATAGTTTCTCCTCCCTTGTTTGGGCAGTTGAAACAGTAGTGTCCCATCTGATGGCATGAGAAGCACTCCACTTCGCTGGCTTTCTTGGCTTTACAATCTTTCGCTTTGTGACCGAATCCACCACAATTAAAGCATGCATTTGATCCCGCTCGGCACTCACCACCGTGTTCTTTCCCGCATTTCTCGCACTTCTTCACACTTCCCTGTCGGCTCTAACTTGTACTCATTTTTCCTTTCTTCTTTATGTTTCCACTGATACTACTAACTGCCTTTCTTTTGTTACCAAAACCAGGTCCTTCTTCCTTCCGTCTTTTTCCAACATCTTCCACCGTTCGGGCAGCATTGATCGCCCCATCTAGCGTTTCAGCTTTCTTCACTTCTAACTCATAGTTCCATGGCAAACCCCGGACATAGCGGTTGATCCGGGACCGCTCAGTAGGGTAGGATTCTCCCACAAAAGGTAACATGTCGCAAAACTTCTTCGTATACTCATCCACTGTCAAATCTCCCTTCTTTATTGTTAAGAAATCTTCATTCATTTTCTCCAAATCTCGCGTGGGACAGAACTTATCTTTGAGACACGTGATAAACTCTGCCCATGACCAACCGTATACCACATCTTTTCCCAAACTTTTGTATTTGGTGTTCCACCACACCAAAGCGTCATCCTTCAACTGCCGGGAGGCGTAGTTGACTCGATCGTTTTCTGCACATTTACTTGCTTGCATCACTTGTTCAATCTCTCGGACCCATCGCATTGTCACTTTTGGCTCAAAACTGCCATGGTATTCGGGCGGTTTGCAAGCCATAAAGGACTTAAAAGAACAGCCCTTTTCTTCCTTTTTGTCACCTCCACTAGTTGCTTCCTCAGTCGTCTTCTTGGAGACTTCTTGTGAAGATTGGGCACTAGGTTCACCCATTCTGCTGTCGATTATGTTGTTCACATCTTGTTTCAACTCAGTTCGTAAGTTATTGATTAGCAATTGAATTGCCTCCATAGTGACAGGTTGTGGTGGTGGTGGGTTTGGTTCAGCCTCATCATTTCGAATAACACGTGGTTCACTTCCTCTTGAGGAAGTATGACTGCCCTCACCCCTGTCAGCTTGTCCTCTGCCTTCCATTACTATATAGATGAATAAATGATCCATTTAATAAGAATTCTATATAGTATTTCGTAAGCGATAGCATGTTATCTCCTTATCTTGACTGCACTTTTATAACAGTCATACTCAATCTATGCCTTCTATATTACTAAGGCAACTTACTACTACTCTTACTAGTTTAAGCCTAGGATGGTATTCCAACCTAATTCGCTTAAACTATGGCTCTGATACCAAAACTGTAACACCCCTTTTCTTTTACCATATTTAAATACAAATACAGTTTACTTTACAAACATATGTTACAACTCGTGACTATAAAATAGCCACTTAAATTTTTTTATTTATTTTACAAACTTAAACTCAAGGGGGTATTACAGACTCAATACAGATACCATAATTTAAACTTACAGTATATAAACCGGTCCCAACTGCAACCCTTGCTCCTTTCACCTAAGTACATAGCATTTCAAAAATAGTATACGTGAGACATAAAGCCTCGTGAGTAATATGGGTTTAGACCCAAAACTTTTCTTTTCAACTTGAAATATCAAAAGTACATTGCTAAAACTGATTTATTTCATAAATCTCAAAATGACTTTTTCTTCTTTACTTTCAAACTTTAAAAAGACTTTCTTTCTTAAAACTGCTTTTCTTTCTCATTTCTCGTGACCAACTGAAACTTATGAATTAAGTTAATTAATTCATTCAACTAGCTCCCCTCGCGGGACAGAACAGATCTGCCCACTCGGTTTGCTCATTTTGTCTCCCCTTTGTGACTTGGAACGAATTCAAGCACAAGGGTATACTAAGCTAGACAACTACTTCGCGACGGGAGGTACCATCCCAGTAGTGTCTTCTGATCTCCCAATTATGTGGGTGATCCTAGTCCGGACAACTGGTTCATACTTCTTTAATTCTTACTTCATTTCATCTCAAATTTGTCAAAATGGGACACAATTTGTAATAAACTAAAACTCATAAACTTTGTAACTTTTTATCAAAAATATTATCAAACTACTTTTGACATCTTAGTTCCTATAAGGAACTTCTTTCAAAATACTTTGCAAACCATACGTTAAAAAAAATCTACTTAATATACTAAGCTCTTGTATAGAGCTTCTTTCAAAACTATTTTCCAAACTTTAGTATTTATAAGCATTTGGAAATCTTACTTTTCTGAAAATAACATTTTGCTATGTACTAGAAAATCCTCATAAAACTCACCTTGACGTTGCTACAAGTTTCTACGCTTCTCGTACGGCTTTTCCCTTCCCGTGCTCAACAACGTTTGAAGCACCACCTATACAAATCGTATATATAAATACTCAATATAATTAATTCTATAAGGCTAAGGTCTCATATAACATAGCTCTAGGTTATAATAAATGTATAACCATTAATAAACTCGTTTTACGATTTCTCCGAAATACGCGTATACTGCTACAGTACCCCCGAGGGGTCGTATTTCAGTTCCGACGCTTTTCCATGAAATCTTATACTATATTAGACTTGTGTTTCAAATTTGGAGTTCATTGGACAAGTCTAGCTCAAATTCTAAAAATCATGGGCATGAATAGTGTTTTTAGCCTCTGCCGCTACGGTAACTTTTCCGCAGGGTCGAATTACGGATTTGACCATTCCCGACATGTTCTTATACCATGTTAGGGTTATGTCTGAAATTTCAGGTCAATCGGACATGTCTAGCTATGGTTTCTAGCGTTTGGGATATTTGAAATTTTTAACAAATTTGGTCCCTGACTGGAGCACTGTAGCACGCAGTTCACCCATTAAGCACTTATTTCAGTTCTTAATCATTTTACTATCATTCCATGACTAAAACCCTTGTTTTACATCAGGTTTTAAGCCATGGAATCACTAATTCCAATTCCATTTCTTCAAAATCCCGTTTTTGATATTTTGCACCAAAAAATCCATCTTTTTGAAATTAGTCACTTAGGAGTGTCTTAATACATCCTAAGTGATCATTTGGACCCAACAAAACCATAAAAATCAGCTTTGATCTTACAAACCCGTTTTTTAGGGTTCTTGAGCACAAATTCCATTTCTTGATTTCTAACATATAGCAACCTACTTCCATGTTTTTGAGTTAAGTTCTTAACTAATGGCTTATTGGAAGCATTAGCTACTTAACCCACATGATTTATTACTGAAATTGCAGTTTCCACTCAACCCAAAAAAAACCAAATCAAGAACATACACAAAACCTAGGTTAAAACAAGGAAATTCTTACCTCTCTTGCTTTGGAATCACCAATTCCAATCTTGTTTCTTTGATTCCTTTGCTGAAATTTCCAAGTTTCTTATCGTTCTCTCTAGCTCTCTCCCGTACCTTCTACTGCCTTCTATGATATTCTGGGAAATGAGAGTATTATCTCTCTTATTTATGATTAAGTTTTTATAAAATAATTACATTTTGGTCCCTAACTTCCAAATTTCTTCACAAAGGTGATCCAAGAGTCATAACTTGATCATTTATGCCTCATTAACTTCTAACTTAACAATTTCTTGACATTTTTGGTCATTTTCATGTCAAATGACCATTTTGCCCTTTTCGGCCATATTTCACTATTCACGCGGTAAAAACTCCAAATTTCATGTAAACTTTTATTTCTTATTATATTATTGTACAAATACATATTATTACACATAATAGTCGTACAACGTGACAAATGACCGTTTTACCCTTTTTGACTTTTTCGCGGGTTCTTACAAAACGAGAGTGCCAAAGTTAAAAATTTGAAGACGAATGACTTAAACGAAAAGACGACAAATCAATACTAGAGGCCGCAATATCAGAAACTTGGAGCTGCTCCAAAACATAAAGCTCCCTATGTTTACGGCCCATCCCAGTCACCCTCCGAGACTGTGGGTCCTGTACACAACAAAGAGAATTAGTAAAGAAGACCCAATTACCAGATTTACACAACTGACTGACCGAAACAAAATTCAAAGCAAGTGTAGGAATATAATAGACATTAGTGAGAGAGATATGAGGGGTAACAACATGACCAATACCCTCTACTGGCATAGGTGTAGCACTAGCTGACATAACAGAAACATGAGAACTAGCTGATAACGAAGAAAAGGATGACAAATGTGGTGACATATGATGAGATGCACCAGCATCCAATATCCATAAGGATGAAGGAATACCTGAAGGAGTATATGTTGATAGACCTGTGTGAGACATAGATGTTGACATTGCAGTAGGATCGAAAGCAATGAACTGGCAAACTGCTCAAAAACCTGTGGATCCAAAGCTGATGGTGGTGTCATATTCAAATCATTCTCTGTAGAATGTACAATAGCAGCAGTAGTGAACTATGGGGGACGAAATGGTGGAAATTACGGACGTTGTTGAAACTGTCCAGGAGGCCGTTGACCTGTAGAGGCTGAAACTGTCCAGATGACCTTGTTTGGTTTTGATGATTTCCCTTCCCCAACAGCAATGGACATTGAGACTTCCAATAATTTTTCTTTCTACAAAAGGCACACTCATCAAATGCAACTTTCGGCTTATACTGATTAGAAGTTTGTGGTCGTTGTTGAACAGCAAAGACAGTAGGAGTGGCTACTGCCTTAGACCCTTTGTCAGATTGGGACTTGATACGGGTTTCCTCAGCAATCAACTCATGAACAACTGAATCAATTGTAGGAAGAGGAGTACGATGAAGAATTGTCCCACGTAAGCCTTCCAAATCTGACCTTAATGCCATCAAAAACTGGACCAATCTCTGCTCTTCCTTTCTGGCAATGTAAGTCTTGAAAGCCTTTAGTTCTGTAGATTCAGTGAGAGCTAATTGATCCCACAAATCAGACATAGAAGCATAAAAATCCTGAATACTTAGATTGTTTTGTTGGAGGGCTCGGATATCAAATTCTAGTTGATACTGTTTTGCAAAATTAGATTGAGTATACAGCCTTTCGAAATGATCCCAAACTTCTTTTGCTGTGTCATACTTTGCCAACTGGGTGCCAATTGACTGAATGATAGAATTATTAATCCATGTAATAATTTTGGAATTATCTGTCTCCCAATAGTCCAATAAAATAGCAAAATTTGCAGCCTTGTCATCTGTTGGTTTTCCCTTTAAACCTGTAACAATCCCCTACATAGCCTTGCCCCATAAAAAATTCTTCATTACATAACTCCAATACGCATAGTTTTTACCATCGAGTTGTGTACTAATGGACTGAAGAGAGTCATCTCTTGGAGCCATCAGTTCAATAAACAGTCAAGAAAATATTCCAAAATCGTCCTTACGCAGATGAACAAACAAGCCAATAATAGCAGCAACAATTAAAACCCTCAAAATCAAACAACCAACCGAGAATATCGGCTTCTCAAAAAAAAAACAGTAGCAACCCAAAATATTAAGTGAATCAGAAAACCATACTTCGTTCGAACAACCAAACTAACAGTAAAAATAAACCTCTTGAAATCAACCCAATCGAGCTGAAAATATCAATCGGAACACATAAACAAAGCAGAAAATCATACCAAAAGTGTCGAATTGTCGGCGTGCCTGCTACAAAACCCCTTAACAATCTAGCTCTGATACCATGTTAATTATCAAGATCAAGTTTAAAAGAAAATGGAGGCTAGGGTTTGAGAGGAAAACCATGACTGTGAATTTAGGTTCTTAACAAAATACAAAGAAAGGAAGACTTATATACATAGGGCTAAAAGGCTAAATTAAGCTAGTGGGCTAAATAAGGCCCAAACCCATAAATCCTTATTAGGCTAACACATCTTACCTCTCTCTATCTCAATCATCTCATTTTCACCCTCTCGTCTTCATCTCGGTATAGAAAGCCATGTGGGATTTTTTTTTTGATAAACTTACATAATAACGTTGTAATAAGGCCTAGAAAACATTCCCATCCCCCAAGAGGTATATCTTTTATGTATTTCTATAACTTTATACTGCCACTTCTTTGACAAATTAGTGCTACAATTAGGGTGTAAACGAGACGAGCCAACTCGCGAGATACCCGAGATCGACTCGGAAAATACTCGAGATCGACTCGACTTTAAGCGAGCCGAGCTCGAGATCGACTCGACTTTAAGCGAGCCGAGCTTGAGCAGTAAAATACTCGGCTCGTGAAGCTCGCGAGCTTAATTGATTATATATATATATACATATATATATATATATATATATATATATATATATATATATATATATATATATATATATATATATATATATATATATATATATATTGTAACACCCCGTCCCATATACAACATTTTAATAAAACAATTTATGTGCTAAATTTCCCTTAAAAAAATTTCGGTATCAATACGGGGTGTCACAAGCTCAATACATTACCATAATTTAAGGAAGTAGGTACATACTCTGATCAATCTAGGACTCTTGTTCCTTTAACACATCATCTACCCTTTCCCTTGCTACCTGAGTACATAGCATTTAAAAAAATAACACGTAAGACATACGTCTCGTGAGTAATACGGGTTTTATACCCAAAATAATTTCTCATATTTTAAACATTCCAAGTTTTCATATTATTCAATTTCCTATGAGCTCACCCATAGGTATTCCTTATCATTCTTGAGCACATTCCTACGAGCGCACCCGTAGGTTTTATACGAGACGCACTCGTATAGCTTCTTCCTCAATAGCATGAAACGGATTCATCTACCAAGGTAAGACAACTACTTCGCGACGGGAGGTACCATCCCAGTAGTGTCTTTTTGCCACCCCTACCGCAGCAGGCCGTGGTCTTTATCCGGATACTTCTCAACTCATCCACAGGGCTCAATCACTTTATTACTTTCTTGTATTTCTCATTTATCTTTTGTATACATTATACTTACTATTCCATAGGAATCATTTCCAATTTCACAAAACCATTTCCAGTTCCATTAAATCATTTTCATTTTCATTAAATCATCTTCATTTTCATTAAATCATTTCAATTTCCATAAAACCATTATGACTCCCAAAACGTTGTATATAAAATTCATTTCTTTGTATAAAACCCATTTTGCTATGTACTCAAAAATTCCACACATTACTCACCTTAGCTAGTTAGAGAAGTCTAACTAGGATTACTCCACTCGATTGCCCCTTCCATTCCACAATTTTACTCTTTAATTACCTAAGGAGTTCATTAAGATTTTATTAAAACATTTAAGTCTTAACAACATGTAAAGACCACTTAATCCCCCTAAATATACTTATTTTTTTATGTTTTCAAACTATATTAAACATATACCAAAGGTTAGGGGGTCAAACTACTCAAATCGGGTCATAACGGGAGTGAATTGCATGAATTCGGGTCACACGGGTCGTGTAGGAATCACACGGGGTCGTGTAAAGCTTCTAAGATGTCCAAGCTACTGCCTCATTTCACACGGGGTCGTGCCAGATTCACACGGGTCGTGTAGAATCCTGCAGTCCCATTTTCAGCTTCCAGTTTTTCACTAAAAATCATATCGGGCTCGTTTTAACTCCAAACTTCACCAAATTTTGACCATAGGTTCTATTGACCCTCTATTATGTGAAAGAAATGTTTTCACTTCTATTAAGTCCTTTTAAGTCCATGACTTAATGATTAAGACCATAGGATGGCACAAGAGCTCTAAGGAAGCTCATATGTACATCGACTCGAATTTTAAAGTCCAGTTTTGTCCATTTTATATCCATACATTTATATAACTAATGGGTGACTTAATTTAGGGTTTTACAACCCAAAACATATCTCAAATCATTACCAAGCTCATATCTTCACTCACTAACTCCTATGGGTTTCATCTATGGAATCATCAATTCCATTCCACTCGGCAAAATTCCAGTTTTTATTCATACTTCCGTTTTATTAATTGGAATTCTTAGGAAACCACTTCCAATGGTTTATTCATACATAAAAATCATTTATGACTCATTACATGACTAAAACCATCATCTTAAACATGATTTTAAATCCATGGAATCATTCGATTCCAAGTTTTTCCCAAAAACCTCCATTTTTAACATTTTTATATAAAAACTGATTTTACTCAAATTTATCAACTAGGAATGATTTATTACTTCTATTATGACATATTAGACTTATCAAGAACCATTAAAACCAACTTGTTCTTACAAACCCATTAGTTAGGGTTCTTGAGCTCAAATTCTCATTTCTTGATTTTTTTAACACGTTGAATTGTTAAACTAGGTTTATATGATGATTAAGACACAAATTAAGGCTAGGAATCATAGGATAACCCTCCTCTAGCTACTGAAATTTCGAAGCTACAGTAACCCATCTATGGGAAATGGGTTAAACAACCCTAAAAACATGTTTACTAACCTTATGTGAGCTTGAATTCCTCAATTCCTAATGATTTGTATCACATTTACGCTTCCAATCTTCAAGAATCCAGCGAACCCGTGTCCTCTAGCCTTCTCCAGAGACTTCTCCCGTGTTCTAAGAGCTGGGAGATATTTCTTCCCCTTTTATACTTGGTCATTTTACATTATAGCCCCCTCTAGTTCTATTTTTTTTTCAAAGTGGCTTAGAAACACATTTTTATGACATTATAAGTTTATTTTCTTTCATTTTGACCCCAACATTGAATTTTCTTTACATTAAAGTCATTTGCATGCCAAATGGCCATTTCGCCCCTTTTTACCATTTTTTTCAAAATAGCACCTAACTTGCTTAAATTGTAAGAACTTCTAACTTTTATAGCTTTACCTCACTTATAAACTTATTTTTCATGTTAAAAACATTTTAACACATTAAAATCTCGTTATGAAGTTAAATATTTCAAAATGACGAAAATGCCCTTTTTGCTCTTTTTACACGAAATTTCTATTATTAAAGCATAGTTCAACCGAAACTCCATATACTTTCATTTTATACTTTTGTCACTATTTTTGGGTTCTTACAATCACCCCTCCTTAAGGGGATTCCGTCCTCGGAATCTCTCGAAATTTACATAATATGAGTTTTTCTGTAGAATCTTTTCCTCCATTCAAATACCCAAAATACTTTCTTAGTTACATTATTCTCTTTTCTTATATTATCTAACATACTTATAATAATTTATTTAATACTGTTATCAAGTGACCAGAATCCCCCTTATGATCCCCTTAACCGCTTTCTTAACTCTTTTGTTACTTATCCATTCTTCATACCCCATTCTTGAGTTACACTTCTCTTTATCTCATTTCATTTATATACCAGTTCTCTTAATAAAACTCATTTTACAAAGTAGTTTTATACTTCCATTTTTTTATCAAGAATAGCATTCTACTTTACAATTCTTCTCATATCTTTATTAGGACATGTGGGATTATACTCATCACATTCTTTGCTTATAGAATTTTTTTTTCATATACTATAAAACATAACTATACATACTTCGTATCTATACAAAATTCACAAAAATCTTTTATTTGTCCCTTAATGGACATTTTACTTAAACAAACCTCCCCTTATTTATTTTTCTCTCTTTTCTGTTTCTATTAACAACTCTCGTCTCGGTATTATTTATAAGAGATATATTCTCTTCCTTTTATTACACCTTACATCCTCTTTTTTTTCTCTGTTTGGGACAAAATCTGTCGAAACAGTACACCTCTCATGAAGATTCCAATATCTCACTCTAGAGGAATCAAAATGACGTACCACTTTTTGTATTTAGTGACTAGATATCCATAGATGTCGTTTTATGTATAATACACTCTTTTTGGCCTTGTAGTTTTGTACAGGTTACTATTGAAGTTGACCTATTATTGTTGTCAAACTTCATTACCCTTACTTTCATCATCTTTACTATGTAATTATAGGGTTCATTTTAACTTTATACTACATTTCATACATTCTCACCATATTGTTATCTTTCTCCTCTTATAATTTACATGAATTACTCCCATGAATACATATCTTGTATCCCGTGGTACTTATAGTACTTTTGTATCTTGATTTATCAGTAATTTAAACGTTACCTTCATTCTTATTCCATAATTTACCAAATCTCAGTTTCACATACCTCTTACTCGTTTCATGTAAATTATATACAATACTTTCACAATTACTTAGTCTATATCACTCTTTACTTGTATTACTGTCACATTTCAACGTATTGACATTCTGATTACTTTTTTTTTCATCCTCCTTTATTACTTAGGAGATCTCGGTCTCATTTGCTCCTTATACTTACTTTTATAATCGTGTCTTTCTCGTTCTTCAATTTGCTTACAATACTTCTATAATTATACTTTTCATTCTTTTTGGGTACCCCGTGTACCATTCTCATCTTAATACTTTATATTTTAATACTTTCTCGTAATTGTTATTTCTCACACTAGTGCTTAATTTAGCACTTTATCCCTTACTTATTCTTCCTCTACCAGTATTTCAATTGTTTACCATGGTTGATTCCATTTTTCAAACAACTTATAATGTCTCATACATTTTGTATATGATCATTCACATTTTCATGCTCATTACACTTTTCATGACATTGTCATCTTGTGGTGTAATTAGATTTCACAAACCATATTTATTAACTTCTTGATTACAAAAATCAATTCTCAAACTCTTGTCCCACTCTAGACCTTTACAAGTAAATTTTGTTTCCCTTTTACCTCTTGATTACCACTTAGCACCCCGATTTTACCACGTTGATTCTTTGGTGTTTCTAGTTTATTACATATAGTATTGCATAATTACAAGCTCAATTTCAATATACTTCATACATACTACAAATAATTTTTATGGACATATTCTAAGTTTGACTCTTATAAAAGTCAAAGCTGTCAAAAATTTATGACCAACTTTATATGCTTTTAGTCTTATTATGATTCTAACTTGTCAATGATATACAACTAGTTGTCTTAACAACTTTTTAACACATATGTACAAGTTCTTAATTGTATAATATACACGTATACATATACTTGATTCTTTTTTTTTTTGTTTTTTAAAAAAAACCAAATTAAGTACTTCATCCCTTTTTGTCCCATATCAATTACTTGACTCAATACTCAATTCACCAATATTACTTGTTGATAAATTTTCATCATTTCGATCTTTTTACTAACATGCATTTAAATATTTTCAATCAAATGTTCAATTTCTTAATTTCATCTTGTGTTCTTCTTTTTTGTTTTATATTAAAACTTTATCTCACTCTTATGCTTCACATTTTATAGTATTCTAATTAAGGTACCTATTCCATAATCACCCGTATACTTTTATATATGTCCCGTAATTTACTCATTCTTTTATATTTATAAGCATATATACACATATACATACTTCCTTATGTTTCATCACTACTAACCATGTACTGACCAATTCTCACCATCTTTGGATACTTTTTCTTGTTATATTCATTCACATTCGGAAGTGGTAACTTCCGGTCTGTTCATTACCGTTCTTATCTTATCTTTGATTCTTTATTTAATACTTATCTAGTCATTTACTTTTATTTCTTACCTTATATTATTTATGACTCTCGGTCATCATTTTCGCATTCTTTCGGTTACCCTTTGATCATTTACATCTCTTCTTATATTGATTTTATATGACCACTAAATCTGATTCCAATGACCATTTTCTCATCATCATTTTTCTTGGGTAACCTTCTTTATATTCTTCTCATTATCCTCATCGCTTGTCTTATCCTTAATTTCTCGCCTAACACTTGATTAGGCATTAAATTTCCATTTCCCAATTCATTTTCTTTTAATCACTTTATGATAATGCGATATACTCATAGCCTTTAAAATTTTTTTTCAAGTAACTTACTTTGTTATATTATTCATTATAGCATCATACTTATGACTTAATTATTTGCTCCAACCATTAGATACCTTTACTTATCACTTTTACTTCGGGTTTGGAAGTCACGACTTCTCATTTCTAAATTTTCATTTCTGTCTTTGATTCCCTATCTAATACTTACTTAAGTATTTTACTTTCATTTTATAATAACGTATTTGATCACAGCTTTTAGTACACGTACTTTAATTCCCTGGTTGTCCCTGGGAGACACTTCATACTACTTTTCAATATTTATTCTTTACCTTTTTATACAGCCATTGGGTTTGTCTATGATTACAAAACTCATCTCGTTTCTTTTTTTTTTAGGAGTTTTCTTAATATATATATCTATATATTCATATTTTTCCCCAGTCTTTCTTTCCTTGGTCACTATTGTGACACTACTTTTATCTTTATTCCATAATCACAATTTGTCTCCGTTAGACAACGGAATTTTCAGTTATACACTTTCTTTTATATTTGTACTATATACTCCATTTCTCCCCATTCAAAATTCTCAATATATTTATACCTTCTGGTCATGTTTCTTTTACTATTTCCTTTCATACCGTCTCATATTCCATTACGTATACTTTACATTATTTTTCATATGGTATGGTGGTTATCACAACCACATATTTGGATTTTTACATTATTACCCTTCACACACTTGTTATCTTAAGTTCAATTCTCTTCATGCATACTTTATAATACTTCACATATAGAGTATGGGTTTTCCCCACTTCATACCTCATACTTATTATTTCATCTTTAATATTTTTTTTTCAATTATACTTTAGTATTTTTAGGCATACTGGGTTTATTACACAGGTACTCCGGACCTATGCCCCTCACACCTCCTCTACTCATCCCTTACAGATTCACATGATTCCTGTGTGGTTCCACCAAACTCAAATATATATCCTGTGATTATGATAGTACGGGCCCATATTATTATAACCACCTATACATATTTGCTTCCAGCTTTACCACCAGGACTCATGTTTCACTGTTTCAGGTTTACCCCCGCTTTTACTTACTTACGACCTCATATTTAAGTATGTACCTTACTTAACTCCTACATAGTTTAAGTCTAGGTTCAAGTATTGACACCTAGTTCGCTTAAACTATGGCTCTGATACCAAATTTGTAACACCCCGTCCCATATACAACATTTTAATAAAACAATTTATGTGCTAAATTTCCCTTAAAAAAATTTCGGTATTAATACGGGGTGTCACAAGCTCAATACATTACCATAATTTAAGGAAGTAGGTACATACTCTGATCAATCTAGGACTCTTGTTCCTTTAACACATCATCTACCCTTTCCCTTGCTACCTGAGTACATAGCATTTAAAAAATAACACGTAAGACATACGTCTCGTGAGTAATACGGGTTTTATACCCAAAATAATTTCTCATATTTTAAACATTCCAAGTTTTCATATTATTCAATTTCCTATGAGCTCACCCATAGGTATTCCTTATCATTCTTGAGCACATTCCTACGAGCGCACCCGTAGGTTTTATACGAGACGCACCCGTATAGCTTCTTCCTCAATAGCATGAAACGGATTCATCTACCAAGGTAAGACAACTACTTCGCAACGGGAGGTACCATCCCAGTAGTGTCTTTTTGCCACCCCTACCGCAGCAGGCCGTGGTCTTTATCCGGATACTTCTCAACTCATCCACAGGGCTCAATCACTTTATTACTTTCTTGTATTTCTCATTTATCTTTTGTATACATTATACTTACTATTCCATAGGAATCATTTCCAATTTCACAAAACCATTTCCAGTTCCATTAAATCATTTTCATTTTCATTAAATCATCTTCATTTTCATTAAATCATTTCAATTTCCATAAAACCATTATGACTCCCAAAACGTTGTATATAAAATTCATTTCTTTGTATAAAACCCATTTTGCTATGTACTCAAAAATTCCACACATTACTCACCTTAGCTAGTTAGAGAAGTCTAACTAGGATTACTCCACTCGATTGCCCCTTCCATTCCACAATTTTACTCTTTAATTACCTAAGGAGTTCATTAAGATTTTATTAAAACATTTAAGTCTTAACAACATGTAAAGACCACTTAATCCCCCTAAATATACTTATTTTTTTTATGTTTTCAAACTATATTAAACATATACCAAAGGTTAGGGGGTCAAACTACTCAAATCGGGTCATAACGGGAGTGAATTGCATGAATTCGGGTCACACGGGTCGTGTAGGAATCACACGGGGTCGTGTAAAGCTTCTAAGATGTCCAAGCTACTAGGGGTGAGCAGCGGAACAGGGTACCCTGTATAGAAACCGGAACCGCCTCGGAACCGCCGGTTCCGGAACCGGAACCGTCTCAAGCGGTTCCGGTTCCGGTTCCTAAAATGATGGAACCGTCCTAAGCGGTTCCGGTTTCGGTTCTCACTTTTTTGGAACGGGTACCCGCAGGGTACCCTATATATATATATATATATATATATATATATATATATATATATATATATATATATATATATATATATATATATATATATATATATATATAAACAATTTTAAAACCATCTTAATGATCTTAATAAATACGTTTGAGCCAAAATAATCCAACAGACAAAAATAAGATTCAAACTTATAAAATGTTTTTTACGTTCCACTTTGCAAATGAGCAAATCAATTCACTTTGCAAACCATCTTCATGATCTTCGTAACTTTTATCCTCGATTTAAACAAAACAAATATACAATCCCATTTTGCAAATCAATTCACTTTTATGCGGTACATCTCTGATACGCAAGAGTCAAGACAGCAAGATACGAACTTACGAAGTCAAGATTCAAGTTTAAATAAAAAAACACGGGTACCCGGAACCGGAACCGGTTCCAAGCGGTTCCGGGACCGGTTCCAAAATCTAAAGAACCGTTCAATGCGGTTCCGGTTCCGGTTCCGTAAGGTTAAGAACCACCGGTTCCGGTTCCGGTTCCGGTTCCTAGGAATTTTGCAGGGTACCCGCTTTTGCTCACCCCTACAAGCTACTGCCTCATTTCACACGGGGTCGTGCCAGATTCACACGGGTCGTGTAGAATCCTGCAGTCCCATTTTCAGCTTCCAGTTTTTCACTAAAAATCATATCGGGCTCGTTTTAACTCCAAACTTCACCAAATTTTGACCATAGGTTCTATTGACCCTCTATTATGTGAAAGAAATGTTTTCACTTCTATTAAGTCCTTTTAAGTCCATGACTTAATGATTAAGACCATAGGATGGCACAAGAGCTCTAAGGAAGCTCATATGTACATCGACTCGAATTTTAAAGTCCAGTTTTGTCCATTTTATATCCATACATTTATATAACTAATGGGTGACTTAATTTAGGGGTTTACAACCCAAAACATATCTCAAATCATTACCAAGCTCATATCTTCACTCACTAACTCCTATGGGTTTCATCTATGGAATCATCAATTCCATTCCACTCGGCAAAATTCCAGTTTTTATTCATACTTCCGTTTTATTAATTGGAATTCTTAGGAAACCACTTCCAATGGTTTATTCATACATAAAAATCATTTATGACTCATTACATGACTAAAACCATCATCTTAAACATGATTTTAAATCCATGGAATCATTCGATTCCAAGTTTTTCCCAAAAACCTCCATTTTTAACATTTTTATATAAAAACTGATTTTACTCAAATTTATCAACTAGGAATGATTTATTACTTCTATTATGACATATTAGACTTATCAAGAACCATTAAAACCAACTTGTTCTTACAAACCCATTAGTTAGGGTTCTTGAGCTCAAATTCTCATTTCTTGATTTTTTTAACACATTGAATTGTTAAACTAGGTTTATATGATGATTAAGACACAAATTAAGGCTAGGAATCATAGGATAACCCTCCTCTAGCTACTGAAATTTCGAAGCTACAGTAACCCATCTATGGGAAATGGGTTAAACAACCCTAAAAACATGTTTACTAACCTTATGTGAGCTTGAATTCCTCAATTCCTAATGATTTGTATCACATTTACGCTTCCAATCTTCAAGAATCCAGCGAACCCGTGTCCTCTAGCCTTCTCCAGAGACTTCTCCCGTGTTCTAAGAGCTTGGAGATATTTCTTCCCCTTTTATACTTGGTCATTTTACATTATAGCCCCCTCTAGTTCTATTTTTTTCCAAAGTGGGTTAGAAACACATTTTTATGACATTATAAGTTTATTTTCTTTCATTTTGACCCCAACATTGAATTTTCTTTACATTAAAGTCATTTGCATGCCAAATGACCATTTCGCCCCTTTTTACCATTTTTTTCAAAATAGCACCTAACTTGCTTAAATTGTAAGAACTTCTAACTTTTATAGCTTTACCTCACTTATAAACTTATTTTGCATGTTAAAAACATTTTAACACATTAAAATCTCGTTATGAAGTTAAATATTTCAAAATGACGAAAATGCCCTTTTTGCTCTTTTTACACGAAATTTCTATTATTAAAGCATAGTTCAACCGAAACTCCATATACTTTCATTTTATACTTTTGTCACTATTTTTGGGTTCTTACATATATATATATATATATATATATATATATATATATATATATATATATATATATATATATATATATATATATATATATATATATATATATACTAGCTGCGTACCCGCGCAATGCGGCGGCGGCAAATAGTTTCGTTTCAGCAATTAATTTTTAGGTTTTAGGTTGCAGATGAGAGGGGGAGTTGGCGAATATGAGAGTGATTAAGTTTTTTCGGGATATTGATTACCTTTCCAACGACATAGGGGACGGTAAATACCCGACAGCAAATAATTTGTTTCGATGAATCTTTTATTTTTGGTCGTTAGTTTGCTTAAAGGAAACGAAAAATATTATTGTTTCAGTGATTAAGGGTCTTTACACATGCGATGCATGAGGAAGTGAATAGTTGCTTTTAGGTAATGTGACTGCAGAAAATATTTTTGTTTCAACGATTGGTTTGATTTTAAAAACATCTCATGTTCTAAAGAACACGCAGTAGCCATACATTATTATTTGTTAGTGTTTTGTTTGTTGGATGTCTCCAAATAAATGATGTCATTAAAAAATATATGTAAATAGATATATATAATTACTCATTTTTCTAGGTTTCATCAACTCCGTCCAAAAATTAATAAACTTTCTTGAGAATATTACGTTGACGATTAGTTTCATGTATCAGGATTATACCTGTCACCATTCCCCAACGCTGCCCAACTCATTTTTCTAGCGGCGTACCCGCGCGATGCGGCGGGTGACGATAGTTCGTTTCGACAATTAGTTTTTGAGCGGCGATTAATTTCCTTTTAGCGGACATCAACTTGTTTTCGTCAGAGAAATAGAGACACTAGGTCGGATATGTCTATTTTGGTTTAAAAGTTGAAATAGATTGTTATTATTTGTAATAAAAAAAGTTGAAGTAGATTGCTATTAGTTTAAAAAAAGTTGACGATTATTTTATTTTAAGTGGGCAGCAAATAGTTTTTGTTTGACGATAAGTATCCTTATGAAAACATGTCACATTCTAGAAAACATGATTTGTATATTTTTATAGTTGATATTTGGTTTTTGTTATATATTTTAATAAATTAAGTTAATATAAAAATTATTTGTTTTGATGAATAGTTTCATAAATAAGTATGTTTATGGTTGATACGAAATTAATAGAACAAATTTAAAGACCTTTTTCTTATTCATTTGATTGTTATAAACTATAAAAAAATCGGTAATGGCTTTATCCAAAAGATTGTAAATTTAAATCTACCTTATCTTATAAAGGCAACAAAATAATTTTCAAGATCTAAATCTGAGATGTCACTTTAAAATAAAGGCAACAAAGTAATTTTCAAGATCTAAATCTGAGATGTCACTTTAAAATATCTCTGTTTCTTTCTTGCAGCGTTTTTATTTTTCAAATCAATAGTTATATAATTTTCCGATGATGATTTGCCTATTTAGCAATTTGTATTTTTTTTTGGTACAAATCATATTCAAATAGATGTATACGGAAATATCGTATCAATAGCCTTAAAATGTTTCTGCATTCTCCGATGAACTTGATAGCCCATTAGCTATACGGACATGGGTCAAATTAAAAGAAAACTGTGGGTGGGCTATTTAAATAAGTTTGGGCTTAGATTGATAGAACTATAGTGAGCGAAACCCACTTCTTGGCTACTGGAAATGAATTTTCTCCATCTTTTTAATAATATCAAACATGTGGCAGTAGATATATGACCTAGCTTCACATACAGCCGCTATGTATTCCTTCATCTCATCCATTCTTCCAACCTACGCCTCCCCTCCATCTCATACCTGCAACCTGTTCTCACCATCAGAATATCTGCAACCTGTTCTCACCTCCGACCATCTCCTCCGATCTGCCAAGATTCACTCTGACTCGATACTACCGGCTCCGACACGAAGCATGAATCCGACTCGATACACGAAGCTTCACCTTCGAGTCGATACAAGAAGCTTCACCTTCGATCTGCCAAGGTTCAATTGTAACAAAATCCATAATCGAAACCGTGAAGGCTGAATTAGAAAACAGTCAAAACACACGCATACCTCATGGTCGTCGGAGTTGCAGAACTGCCTCGATCCGTCGTCGGAGTTGCCGACTTGCTGATGCCGATTGGTCGAAGTCGAAGGATGTCCAGTCGTAAAGTTTAGCGTTGTTGCGTCTTTGACTAAGAGAAAGTGAGAACCAGACAGGCCTTGACCTCCGATCTGCCAAGCTTCGAGTACCGCTGCATGCACCACCGTCGAACGGCGTCAGATCTGAAGGAGTCGTCGAACTTACCTCTCCAGATTGAACCACCATCTTCTTCTGTTTCAACCGTCCAAACATCATATTGTTTCCTGTGTTCGAATCCTAGCTGCAAACTCTAAGAACTATCGTAGTTGGGATCTGATGTGTGTGTCGATTTCCAGGTTTGTAGATTGCGATCTGATGTGTTTGTAGATTGCGATCTGATGTGTGTGTCGATTTCAATGTTTGTGCGTATCAATTTCTAGATCTATTGTGTGTCTCTGTGTGTGTGTTTGTCAGTTCTAGAACCGGTGGTGGTGGCAAATGGTGATGCTGGGTGCGATGGCTATTTCCAGATCCACATGTGTGCGTGATACTTAAACGCGATTTCCAGATCCACATGTGTGTGTTGATTTCCAGGTTTGCATTTGTATTTGATTTTGAAGTAAAATAGAAGAACAACAAACAATTTATAAATGGGTATGGTTTTGGGTATCTTAAAATGGAATTGAAATATATGTCAAACTCATATAGTTTTTTTTTAGAAAAAACACTTATAAATCCTAAATGCTATAATACCAAATTACAAATATAAAAAACATTTATTTCGTAATTACATGACTATAAACTAAGTGATGCCTATCTACCACATAAAATCCTAAAGTGGAGAGATAGTTGGAAGCTGATCTATGCAAATGTGCAAACATAGAGCTGACACTGCTGCTGCTTCAACACTGATCTCTTGAAAAGTTAATTCAAGAGATCTTGGGCAGCGTTGGGGAATGGTGACAGGTATAATCCTGATACATGAATATCTCATTTGCATTTGTATATGATTTTGAAGTCAAGTAGAAGAACAACAAACAATTTATAAATGGGTATCGTTTTAGGTATCTTAAAATGGAAATGAAATATAGCTCATACTCATATAGTATTTTTTAGAACAACTACTTATAAAACATAAATGCTATAATACCAAATTACAAATATCAAATACATTTATTTCGTAATTACATGATTATAAACTAAGTGATGCCTATCTACCACAGAAAATCCTAAATTGGAGAGATAATTGGAAGCTGCTCTATGCAAATGTGCAAACATAGAGTTGACACTGCAGCTGCTGGTTTGGTGAGAGGCGTGAACATAATTTGTAAAGTTAGAGAGACACAGGTAAGGGTAAAGATGTTTGAGAGGGAGAGTATTTATTTATATGTTTGAAGATGTATTCTTATTGGTTGAAATGTGTTGGCAAGGATTACTTATTTAGTCAAGGGTTTGGATTGATTTTGATGAAAGTAAAGGCTAGGGTGATCACATGTTTAGAGGATTATAAAATTCAAATTTCAAAAATTGAATAGTTGCTGTGATTTGAAATATGGAAACTTTACTAAGATCATGGCTGAGAGATTGAAAGCGGTTATTGATTCGGTTATTAGCCCCGTGCAAACGGCCTTTATTAAAGGTCGTTCAATCTTAGATGGTCCTTTAATCGTGAACGAAATCTTGTCATGGCTACGGAGAAGCAAGAAAAAGGCGTTAATTTTTAAAGTAGATTTCGAAAAGGCGTTCGATTGTATTAGCTGGGAATTCTTAGACTCTGTTATTGAACAAATGAATTTGGTCTCAGGTGGTGTACATGGATTCGCGGGTGTTTATCCTCAGCAACAGTCTCGGTTCTTCTAAATGGTTCCCCCACGAAACAGTTCCGAGTCGAGCGGGGGGTAAGGCAGGGTGACCCTCTAGTGTCGTTCCTGTTCATCATCGCCGCTGAAGGGCTTCATCGGGCCTTAGAATCTGCTAAGAAAAAAACTTTTATTATGGTCTTCAGCTTCTTGGGGGTGGCCCAGTCATCTCTCACCTGCAGTATGCTGATGACGCGATCTTTTTTGGCGAATGGTCACTTTCGAACGCAAGGAACCTTGTACGTATCCTGCGGTGGTTTGAGCTGGCATCTGGGCTGAAGGTCAACCTGAATAAAGGTCGAATTTTTGGTATCTCCTGTCCCACATCTGAGACTGAGCCGGTGGCTCGGTTGATCAACTGTTAGATTGTCTCTTTTCCTTTTTTGTATCTTGGTCTCCCGATCGGTGTTCCGATGGGTAGATCGATTCACTGGGCTCCCCTCATCGAAAAATTCCGTTCCAAGTTGTCAAAATGGAAGGCGAAATCGCTGTCAATTAGGGGCCGGTTAACCCTCTGCAAATCTGTCCTTGGTGCTCTCGCCACTTACTTCTTTTCGCTATATAAAGCTCCTGAAAAAGTGCTTCAAGAACTGGAAAGAATCAGGATGAACTTCTTCTGGGGTGGAAGTATGGAAAAAAGAAAGGTTGCTTGGATTAGCTGGAAGAAAATCCTTGGTCCGAAAGAAAGTGGAGGTCTCGGTATCGGTAGTCTAAAAGCCCAAAATTTCGCACTCCTGGGCAAATGGTGGTGGAAATTCTTGGACTACAAACTGGGCTTATGGAAAGATGTCATAAAATCGCTCCACCGACCCAATGGGTCTTTAGAGGGTACAAGTCGAATAAACTCAGGATGTTGGGGTGCTATTGCTCAAATTCAATCAAACTTATCAAAGCTTAGCTTGCGGTTTATCGATCTATTACAAACTGAAGTTAATGAATTGGGTGTCTCCTCCCTTAGATGGGAACTTGACAGAGCTGGTGGGTATTCGGTGAGCTCTTACTCTTCATACGTAGATAAGCATTGTCTCCCCCATGGTGATGCACGTTGGGTCTGGAATCCTTTAGTACCTCGAAAAATCAATATCCTAGCTTGGCGTGCACTATGTGCTAAACTTCCAACAAAGGAGAACTTGAAGAAAATCGGGCTGAACGTGCCCTTGTGCTGCAAAATTTGTAACCAGGAAACGGAGGATGAAGATCATATGTTTGCTCGTTGTTCCGTGACGATCCAGGTGTGGAAAGAGGTACAAAAGTGGTGGTATTGTCTTGGTGAACTGCCCTCCTCGTGCGCAGAGCTCCTGAACACCAAATTGGCCTTTGTGGGTCCCTCTTGGCTGGCGGATGTAAATGAAGCAATATGTTTGACGTTTGTATGGGTGATTTGGTCCTTCAGGAACAAGGGCGTCTTTAAAAACGAATTTAAGTCGCACATGGAATTGGCAGCTGAAATCAAGATACTTTCCCATTTGTGGATTAATGCTAGGAAAAAGAAAGGTAGAAACTTAGATTGGAGTCGTTGGGTTAGCGATCCGGTGTCTGAAATTCAGTCATTCTAAGTCTTGATGTAATTTGTTATCTGTTTCTGTTTCCGGGTTTGAGCTGCTTGCTCACCCCTTAATAAAATTATGCTGCTGTTCAAAAAAAATATATTCCTAGAGTTATTGATTTGTTTAGCATTTGCGTATTTAATTTAGCATATTCATTTTCATTTGGATGTGTCCAAAGTTACTCCTCAGTCCTCATAAACTCAAACAAAGTTATCCCACATCGCTGGGCGAAGAGAAAATTGAAGGCACTGGAGCAATGAACCAATTGGACGGGTAATCAAGAGATGTAACCGGCGCTACATTGAGTTGGCTGGTTCCTTTGAACCGGCTAGTTCTTTTGAGCCGAGTTGGTCTGATATGGTCTAACTTGGACCGAGTTGGTGGATTTTGGACCGAGTTCAACCGTTTTAGTTCGATTTTGGGCTGAGTTGGTCCATATTTTGAACGAGTTGAAATAGTTTCCACGTTTTTTTGCCGAGTAGGTTGAACTCGTCTCAGTGGAGGGCCGAGTCCGAGTCACTTAGTGAGTACTCGGCCGAGTTGGCCGTTACGAGTTAGATTTAGTTAGTGATTTTTTTTGTTAGTCGAGCCGAGCTTGAGTGTGTCGAGTATTTTACGAGCCCGAGTCCGAGCTTGATATCAAGGCTCGAGTTGAGCTTCGAGCTCGAGCTCGAGTATTTTAGTCGAGTCGAGCTTCGAGCTTGGCAATACTCGGCTCGACTCAACTCGTTTACACCCCTAGCTACAATCGTTGATTATTTCAAGGGTATTGTCACGTTCAGTATGCATGTGTGTTTTCACGTATACCAATATATTTATTTTATCGCCAATTATGCGACAAACTCATAGTCTGTACCAAAACTGGTACATGAAAGTTAAGCCGCTACAATGTAATTGTGTCTGTTCATTTTGTTGAATAACATTAGGAATTTTGTCTTAGTTAATTTCTATTATAATCACCAATGTGTAGTAGAAAGTCTCACAAACCTCTGTCTATTGAGCCAAACTTTGATTTGTCATAATTATCGGTGGATCTTAAGAAGTTAAACGCAAAATCCAAAGAGAAGCATTTTTTGATTCACGATTCAATGAGAAGCATCACATAAAGAAACAAAAAACAAAAGTTGAACCTTAATAATTACAATCTAATGACCATTATAAATTTCCTAAAACCAAGTTCTTAAAAGTTAAACAGAAGAACAAGTAAAACAAATTTTTTGAATTCCCACCAACTACTTTCAATCCATTGTCAAATACTTAGTGCGATTTCTTAGAACAAGCTACAAAGTAGATATGGCAAAAAACTTTGTATCTGACGGGGAACCAAAACTGAAACCGGATTTATACTTATACTTTTTGATATACTAAAAACTCATAATTCAATTAATCATGAGTGTTGGATTTCGTGGATGCTTAGTTGTGATGAGGTTGCGGCTTTGAAATGCGTTGATTGATAGGTTATAAAGGTATTCTTAAAGTGCTTTCCGGTTCATAGTAATTTAAAATGTGAGTTATAAACGTACTCGAGGCGCCTCCGTATCAAGATACCAAATGTATCTTTTTATTGCCTCCTATCTTGAAATTCACGTTTTAAAATATATTGTTGAACTTGTTGATTCAAGTGGGTGCTATTTTTTTAATTTATGTTGTTCATGGCTTCAAGTATTTTTTATTCATTTTCTTGATGTTTTTTTTCTAGAAAATACTTTCAAAATGTTTTTTGAGTGTATGTGTTTACTCTCCATGACGATTATATGGATATCACATACCACTACAAAGGTACAAGTGACATCAGTAAAAAAAAAAAAAAAAAAACTCAATTATGACAAGAGTAAGTTTTGTATGATGAATAAGATACAATCAACTACTTATTATCATATATTTGTTACAATGTGTATCTATTAGTCATTTGTCATTTCTTGCAGGACATATTTACATATCTACAGTGAAATGTATCCGACCAATGATGACTTACATAAATTTTCCACATCATGTACAAAAAAATAATTATTATATCTCGTTGTATTTCATGGATACGCAATAACTATTCTTAAAACGTCTAACGACTTCTACACCTACTATTCTAAAAATGTCAAACGATTTCCATAATGCTCTAATCTAATATGAAATTAAAGTTATCTACAATGTTCAAGACTACTTAGTTAATACATTTATCTTACATATTTATACCATTTTAATGATTTTCATTACAAATTAATTGATATGTTAAAGCTTTTAATAATGTTTATCAAGAGGTGTCTAAACAACATATATATATATATATATATATATATATATATATATATATATATATATATATATATATATATATATATATATATATATATATATCTAACTAGTCAACGGGTATGAATAAGTTGGCATGCAAATATCATTCTAGTGAATATATTGACCATGCAACGATTAGTGGTCGATGAGTTTTACATGAATTTAACCTGATCTATTGAAGAGAATATGTCTCCCAAGCAAAAATCTAGCATGATACTCTTTTATGTTGGCAATTTTAATATGAACAAAGCCTTATGGGCATTTAGAATAACATCGAAGGAATTTTAGACTCTGATATATTATGATTTATGATCCATGACATGATGAATGACATAAGTTTCTATATTTTTAGTTTGATCCATGAAATGATGTAGTTGCAGAGTTCATTTTTTGAAGTGTTAGTTTGATCCATGACATGATGAATGACATAAGTTTCTATATTTTTAGTTTGATCCATGACATGACAAATGGTGGGGGTCAAGGGGTGTATAGCCTTACAAAATCAAAGGGTAGGATCCGTTATAGTAGTCATGATGTTGATGGGCATCATTAAGGTACCACAACAACCGGTGTGTTTGGTTGTAGTTGATGGATTAGTTGCTGTCACACCCCCAAACCACGATGGCGGAAACGATTGAGGGTGGATGACTTCATGAACAGTATCATAACAACGTTTGTACAATAGTGATCAAAGTAAACACATCCATCATATACATAATTGTAAATGTTACAAGAGTTCAAAAGATTGTACGTTTCAAATAAAAGTACAACATGATATCAAAATACATAGTATGACGCCATCGCGACCCATCTGTAGTTACCTTATCAATTTTCTGAGAATACAAGTAGTTTGAAAGAGTGTCAACATTACGTTGGTGAGTTCATAAGATTTTTGTATGAGAAAATCCATAATCCTTTTTCCTTGTAAAAAGATAATGTTTGAAACCAGAAAATCCAATATTTTCTTATAAATGAGTCGTAGTCTTAAAACCCAAAGACTGTAAATGTATAAGTATTTCTATACTTGAAAATAGTATTACGTAGTTTTATTGTTGTATGAAACAGTGTAAATACATGTTTACTCGTAGGCTAATTGTAGTTTTAATTCCATAAAACTCGTATGTATAAGTAAACTGTACTTATATTTATACCTTTGATAAAACGTAGTTTTAATTTCATAGAACCAATGTGTATAAGTAAAACCATACTTATATTTGTAACTCGTTAAAGTGTAGTTTTAATACCATAAAACTTATATGAGGAATCTCTTTCCTTGTAAAAAGGTAGTATTGTACTCCAAGAAAATCTCATATTTTCTTATGAATGTATCCAAGTCTTAAAAATCTAAAGACTAAAATGTATAGCGTAGTTTGTAGTATAAAACCCTTAAAAATGTATATTTCCACGTAAACAATTTATAAAGTTGATTTCCCATGTGAGACACCCTATAACCATACTGAGACCATGTATGCCTGCTTCGACGTTCTTCAGGCGTCGGACTGTTATGACATTTGTCACCTCAGACCCGTCGGTCTAGCTGTAGCTAGCAGCTCAGGTGCGGGGTTGTCAATCTCGTATAGATCTATACACAAATATCACGCTCTCTTACCGAGACTCTGGTTATAAATTTCAGGACTTATAGTATGTACTTAAATAAGCACTGTGAAGACCCGTCTCACAAAAATGTATGTATCAATCAACTTGTTAAAGTTTGTATATGAAAAACTTTTGTATTTGTCCATTATCATTTTTCCCATGATAATATAGTAATGTATAATAATTATATATTTTATATAATTATTTGTCTTCTTTAAAACGTCATAGTAACATTTGTATCAACAAACTATTCCTATAATAGTTTATTTTTAGTATTCCGTTGTGAAAAACATATATTTACAAATATATGTGAAATAACTTATTTAGATGGTTATAAAGAACTTCTTTTAAGATATATTCTCCACAATAGTGGTGTAATAAATTGGTTATACCCTTTATTAATTCCAATATAATATTTCATGACTATCAAATAAAGAACGGCCACGTAGAAGATCAAATGGGGAGGCAGGACCCTTTCAGCGTATAAGCCTTTCGGAAATCCAACAACCTAGCCCAAATGATCGGCCTAGACACCGCCCTCGTAAATAGATCATTCGATATTATTTTTGGAATTATAATAGAATTGTTGTAATAATGATGTTTACAAAATTCGCATTTCGTTTACTATTGTTACAAATGAGTATAAATAACTATTTTTATAGTATAACTTGTATTCTCCTCCTTAAAAACTTGAATAAAGATAAAAAGAAGGGGTATGAACTCACCTCAATGTCGACTAGGATCTTATCGCCAATTGTTGTTAGATCGCCCGACTCTTCGTGCTTCTAACTCGAACTCACTATATTTATAACTGAAATAGCTACTTCTAACGCTCATTCTTCGTATATTTCTATATATATCGAAGAATCTTCTGACAATACTATCTAGTGATATAGAGATCGAGATCTGAGGTGTGAGGAAATGAGAGGATTGAAGCCTCTATTTATAGTAAATTTATTTTCGTATAACGGCCCTCAAGATACAGACATATGACTTTTATGGGTTTTAGAATTTGATTATGACAAAACATACCCTTAAAATACTCTTTAAATAGATTTAATAGTTTTTATATAGAATGAATGATTTTTGTTTATAGAAATATGATCTACAAAAATCGTAGTTTAATAATATCAACTTTTTAACAAAAAGTCTTTAACGAATTAACGAAATGGTATTAATTGTAAGTTTAATAAAAATATAGGGTTTAAATGTAAATACAATTTCATTTTAAAGAAAAAGAAAATATTAAATATAAAACTAATATCAATAATATTAAATTTTGACGTCAGATTGTTCGTATCGACAATACCGTTTTGACGGTAAAATTTCCGTTTTATAAAACGTCATAATATTATCAATAAACTTAAAAATACGTATTGATTACGTAGTGTTCGAAATGAAAATACGAATTCTTTGAGGGTAAAATGTGTAAAATTGATTAAATAATGAAGTGGGACCCACTTTATATAAAATAAAATTAAAATAAAATAATAATAATAAAATTCAAACGTTGAAAACTTTTGTTGAAATTTTTGGCCGGTGATTTCATTTCATTTTTTTTCTCTTTTTTTTAATTTATATATATATATATATATATATATATATATATATATATATATATATATATATATATATATATATATATATATATATATATATATATATATATATTAAAATAAATATTTTAATAATCAAACGTCGCTTTCAAGGTAAATTAAACGTTTTTCTATTATAACTTTTTATATATAACGTTTGGTAAAAAATATAACTATATATTTGGAACCGTCGTAATTTTATCTACGTTTTGATATAAAATATGTAATATTCCGAAGAGTTTTAAATTTTTACCGTTCACTATTCACGTCGGTCACTATTCACGACGTAAATTTGTTTTTTATATATATATATTAAAAACATCTAGCTTAACAGTGTTTGTTCGTATAATTGACTTGAATTAACATACTTAGTATTATAATATCAAATAATACATCGTAGAGATTATGAAATTTACATTTCAATATATTCACCTAATGTATGCTCTGTTTGACTTGAGTTGACTTTCGTTGACTAATTTGACAGTTGTCACATTATCTACCTGTTAGAAGGAATTTCGTCCCGAAATTTAGCACTTTGAATGGATCCTCAAGGGTTTGGGAAGAGATGTGGGTATTTTTGTTTGATTTGGCCCTCACGTTCCTAGGTAAATTCAGGTCCTTGCTTGGCACTTTCCAGTTTTCAATTGCTTTGATTTTGTGATGTAATGCCGTAATATTTTTGGTAACTAAACTTCAGTTATTCTTTGTAGAACTAGGTTGTTATATGAATTAGGAGGATTAGAACCCATTTAGAAAGAGTTTAAACTTAAAAATAGCAAAGAGAAGTTACACAGGTCGTGTAGGAGTCACTCGGGTCGTGTAGTAAACCTTTTTGAAACTGTTTAACCTTGCAGGAGTTACACGGGTCGTGTTTATGAAAACGGTGTGTGTTCTAGTTACCGTAACATCTAGTGGTATCCAGTAGACTTACACGGGTCGGTTTCGGAGTATGGGTTGGATTTTAAAAGTGAAAGACGCTAACTTTAAAGGTTAATGTCGCTAACCTGCTTCAGTGAAGTTATTCGGGCAGCGAACCAAAAATCCCCTAGGCGATTTTCAGAGCAAAAGGTGTGAAATTTTGTCATTTTGATCAAGGGTTTTTCGTAGGAAAAGTTTGGGGAGGTCGGATTTAACACCTGAAACGCGTTCTCGAGTTCTTAATTAACAAGGTTAGTGATTTTGAGTATTAGGGTTTCAAACCCTAGATGTCCAAATCTGAAAGTATGCTTTGATTCATCTTATGTGTTGTTAATAGATTGTTAATATGTGTTGTCTTGAGTCCTTGTTGCAAACATCGTGATGTTCTAACAGTTGATTTGGTAAAATCACGAAATTCAGGGTTTCGGGTTGATAGCATATGATATTCTCTAATTGTGATTTGTATTAGCTATTGATTTCTTAATCATTTGAGTTAAGTATTATGGAAATGCCTGAGGATGTTTAAGATATGATATGTGATTTCATTTTACCGTTGATACTCGTAGGATGGAAGGAAGTACGTAAGATACAGGTGAACCACGAGCTGTACAGATGCTAGATGAGTATGTTCTAATTCATTATTTATGATTAGATTATTATATAATTGAATTAACTGTTCTTTGAACTATTTCCGTTATCAGAATATATATATATATATATATATATATATATATATATATATATATATATATATATATATATATATAAATATATATATATATATATATATATATATATATATATATATATATATATATATATATATATATATATATATATATATATATATATATATATATATATATTAAAATAAATGTCTTTTCGTTATCCTGTCCTCACCGGAGTCAAGCCGCGAATTTGGAAAAGATATCACTTAGGGTAGTGAAAAGATTGCACCTACTGTAGATATTTTGAATTTCGATAATAAGAACGTGGGTTGTCCTTTCAGTTCCCGCTGTAAGATACTATATAAACGGGTATGTAGTATCATCCATATCTACATCTTTTGCTACTACCAGTTTATACTTATATAATCTCAGATTTCCAAATTGAGGTATGGAAAATAGATCTCCTATGGAAAAGTTGTCAGACACTGAGCTAAATTTCTTAAGGGAAGAGGGTACCTCCCTATCATTTAATCAGATACCTCCACTGGGGTTTGGTAATTATAGTATCCTAAAACTCCTTTTATTTCTTATTCCTTTTTCTATCGTTTTGATTTTTGTTTTAAACTATGTGAGGTATAGATTTTCCAGATATATTACCGCTGGATCAACCTCAAGATGATCTTGAAGTTTTTCCTCTGATGAGTATTCTCCCTGAAGATCCACTGCCTTTAAATCAAGACATCGCTGTTGGGCAATCTCAATACATACTTCCAGGTTAAGTCATTTTGTTAAGCTTTATGTTTGTTTTGCTTAATTATCTAACATACGTTATACACAGATACATTTGTAGATGATCTTACTAATGATCATCTAAGCATGAACGTGCCCATACTGCATAGTGGAGTAGATCTAACAAATCAGGGGTTTCAACCTGACATTCAAAATCAGGATCAAATACAGCCGATCCATGATGACACTATCGGGCTCGCTTCAGCGAATCCTGAGTCCGTGGGTGGTTTTCAATATCAGGATCATTTTCAATAAAGTAACTTAGAAAGTTTCAAGAATGGGGATTTTGGGTTTATGGTTGATTTTGGAAATCAAGAACTATTACCCATAATAGGTAACAATGAAAGTGTTAGTGATCAGGATCATACACAATTGATCCAAAATGAAAACGTTTCAACCTCGATTCCAAGAACCTTTGAAATTCGTAGAAAACAGGGTTCTAGACATGCGTTGAGTAAGGAAACAATATCCATGCATTTTGATAAGCCCATTTTGGAATCTGCAAGGGAACTCAACGTTGGATCAACACAGTTGAAGCAATGTTGTAGGAAGTTAGGCATCAAAAGTTGGCCTCGACGAAAGATTAAGAGTCTACAAACTCTTATTAACCATACTCAGGATAAGAATTGTATTTCTTTTCCCCAATTTTAATACCATGAGATTGTAATGACTAAAAGTATTTATGCAACAGGAATCAGATAATAATCCTAGTAAAGCAGACGTAATACTTGGTCTAGAGAACGAGAAAAGAGCAATAATCGATGGTTCCAGTTCGAAGATAACTGATACCACAAAGAGATTGAGGCAAGCTGCCTTTAAGGCTGTTTACAAGAAAATAAAGGTTCAGAAGAGGGAGGAAGCTTCATCAGGGACCCATACACAGCAACAATCTCTGCCTTCTATTTCTGCTATGAGTGGTTTTAACCAGGATTTTCTCAAGATCAGAAATGAAGAGAACCCATAAGACTTGGCAGGTGACATAGCCCGCCTTCGGCTTTTAGATTGAATTTATACCAATATTAGTTTAATGGAACTGTTGGTAGGGATGATGGTAGGTTTTCGATAATAGTTATTGGTCAGTTATTATCGAATTGTCAGGTCTACTATGTAAGGATAGGGGTATAAGAGGTACATAAAGTGTCTAGATGTATGGTTCTATAGTATTATAAAATACTCCTGTAGTATTTTAGCTTTATATTTTGTTTTAGAGTTTCTTTGTATATGGTTCTTGGTAAGTTTTAGACTTGTTGTTCACTACGACTATTTCTAAGTACATGTTAGTCATACCTTGGACAAATACAGTTGATCAGGCTCTATCTGTCCTAGGTATGATTACATAACTACCTAGGCCTACTCGTAGTGTTCAACTCATCTTATTACTCTTGTATTGTTCTAGTTATGACACTGTTCTAGTATGTATGTACTTGTACTTATACTTTATAAAAATATCATTGTATTTTAAAGTATATTTTGTACAGATTGTTTTAGAGAGTTTAAGTCCCATTGTATTTATAGTTGTATATCTTAAATGGATTGATATACTTAGTTCACTATAAACAATGCTCTGATACCAATCTGTCATACCCCCAAACCACGATGGCGGAAACGACTGAGGGTGGATGACTTCATGAAACAGTATCATAACAACGTTTGTACAATAGTGATCAAAGTAAACACATCCATCATATACATAATTGTAAATCTTACAAGAGTTCAAAATATTGTACGTTTCAAATAAAATTACAACATGATATCAAAATACATAGTATGACGCCATCGCGACCCATCTGTAGTTACCTTATCAATTTTCTGAGAATACAAGTAGTTTGAAAGAGTGTCAACATTACGTTGGTGAGTTCATAAGATTTTTGTATGAGAAAATCCATAATCCTTTTTCCTTGTAAAAAGATAATGTTTGAAACCAGAAAATCCAATATTTTCTTATAAATGAGTCGTAGTCTTAAAACCCAAAGACTGTAAATGTATAAGTATTTCTATACTTGAAAATAGTATTACGTAGTTTTATTGTTGTATGAAACAGTGTAAATACATGTTTACTCGTAGACTAATTGTAGTTTTAATTCCATAAAACTCGTATGTATAAGTAAACTGTACTTATATTTATATCTTCGATAAAACGTAGTTTTAATTTCATAGAACCAATGTGTATAAGTAAAACCATACTTATATTTGTAACTCGTTAAAGTGTAGTTTTAATACCATAAAACTTATATGAGGAATCTCTTTCCTTGTAAAAAGGTAGTATTGTACTCCAAGAAAATCCCATATTTTCTTATGAATGTATCCAAGTCTTAAAAATCCAAAGACTAAAATGTATAGCGTAGTTTGTAGTATAAAACCCTTGAAAATGTATATTTCCACGTAAACAATTTATAAAGTTGATTTCCCATGTGAGACACCCTATAACTATACTGAGACCATGTATGCCTGCTTCGACGTTCTTCAGGCGTCGGACTGTTATGACATTTGTCACCTCAGACCCGTCGGTCTAGCTGTAGCTAGCAGCTCAGGTGCGGGGTTGTCAATCTCGTATAGATCTATACACAAATATCACGCTCTCTTACCGAGACTCTGGTTATAAATTTCAGGACTTATAGTATGTACTTAAATAAGCACTGTGAAGACCCGTCTCACAAAAATGTATGTATCAATCAACTTGTTAAAGTTTGTATATGAAAAACTTTTGTATTTGTCCATTATCATTTTTCCCATGATAATATAGTAATGTATAATAATTATATATTTTATATAATTATTTGTCTTCTTTAAAACGTCATAGTAACATTTGTATCAACAAACTATTCCTATAATAGTTTATTTTTAGTATTCCGTTGTGAAAAACATATATTTACAAATATATGTGAAATAACTTATTTAGATGGTTATAAAGAACTTCTTTTAAGATATATTCTCCACAATAGTGGTGTAATAAATTGGTTATACCCTTTATTAATTCCAATATAATATTTCATGACTATCAAATAAAGAACGGCCACGTAGAAGATCAAATGGGGAGGCAGGACCCTTTCAGCGTATAAGCCTTTCGGAAATCCAACAACCTAGCCCAAATGATCGGCCTAGACACCGCCCTCGTAAATAGATCATTCGATATTATTTTTGGAATTATAATAGAATTGTTGTAATAATGATGTTTACAAAATTCGCATTTCGTTTACTATTGTTACAAATGAGTATAAATAACTATTTTTATAGTATAACTTGTATTCTCCTCCTTAAAAACTTGAATAAAGATAAAAAGAAGGGGTATGAACTCACCTCAATGTCGACTAGGATCTTATCGCCAATTGTTGTTAGATCGCCCGACTCTTCGTGCTTCTAACTCGAACTCACTATATTTATAACTGAAATAGCTACTTCTAACGCTCATTCTTCGTATATTTCTATATATATCGAAGAATCTTCTGACAATACTATCTAGTGATATAGAGATCGAGATCTGAGGTGTGAGGAAATGAGAGGATTGAAGCCTCTATTTATAGTAAATTTATTTTCGTATAACGGCCCTCAAGATACAGACATATGACTTTTATGGGTTTTAGAATTTGATTATGACAAAACATACCCTTAAAATACTCTTTAAATAGATTTAATAGTTTTTATATAGAATGAATGATTTTTGTTTATAGAAATATGATCTACAAAAATCGTAGTTTAATAATATCAACTTTTTAACAAAAAGTCTTTAACGAATTAACGAAATGGTATTAATTGTAAGTTTAATAAAAATATAGGGTTTAAATGTAAATACAATTTCATTTTAAAGAAAAAGAAAATATTAAATATAAAACTAATATCAATAATATTAAATTTTGACGTCAGATTGTTCGTATCGACAATACCGTTTTGACGGTAAAATTTCCGTTTTATAAAACGTCATAATATTATCGATAAACTTAAAAATACGTATTGATTACGTAGTGTTCGAAATGAAAATACGAATTATTTGAGGGTAAAATGTGTAAAATTGATTAAATAATGAAGTGGGACCCACTTTATATAAAATAAAATTAAAATAAAATAATAAGAGAAAACTGCAAAAATGGTCCCTGTGGTTTGGTGTTTATTGTGGTTTTAGCCCAAACTTTTGCATTTTTGTATAGAAAGTCCTTTTACAGAGGTTTCTTTGTGGATATGGTCATTGTCCAAACTGAAATGTCTATTTTACCCTCTTAATTTCCTTTTCTTTTTTCTTTTTACCCATTTATACATTTAATAATTATGAAAATTAAAAAACCCACCCACCCTACTCCACACCCTTCTCTCTCTCTCTCTCTCTCTAATTGATCCAATCTGTGCTCCATCCATTTAACCTCACTCTTCGAATTCTTCAACTACGCTTCCAAATCATTCATCCTAATCTCAAACTCTTCTTTCTTCTTTTTTGATTTTTCCATATCAGCACGATTCTTAACGATTACAGACCGGAACTCGTCGATTACACCATTGGTCCTTGGATGCAATCGAGCGGCTACACAACCGAATTTCGATGCTTGACGTGGTGGTGCTGATTGAGGAGGTGAAAAACGATGAGGTGGCGCCGTTTGGGATACCGAAAAAATTATGATATATGAATTTGTGAACCACGGCGGGGTGATCTTCAAAGTGTATGTCGTCGGGAAGTATGTGAAATGCGTGAAACGGAAATCCCTTCCAGACATTGCCGAAGAGAAATTAGAAAGTTTGCATGGTTCTCTATCCTTCTCTCAAGTTTCTAACCTGACTTCACATGACAGAAACGATGATAAGTACTATAAGATGATGGATTTGGAAGATGCAGCGATGCCACCAATGAGTCTGATAACTAACATCGCTCGTGGATTGCGTAAGGCAATGAAACTGCACCTTTTCAACTTCGATTAAGCTGTGTTTGAAGTGTTCACCAGTGCAGATTCGACAATTGTGTATGAAACATGGTCTGGGTGGTTCAATGGTGCTTTGTAATCAGCTAGGTGGTTCATATTCAGAAGTAATTTCTCAAACACGTCATTTTCGTTTTCGTTTGGGGATTCCTCTAGATTCAAATCCCTTAAAAGCTTGCTAAGATCTTGCATCTCTTCCCTCATTACTTAAACGATTTCTCTGTAGTTTTCAAATCGTTGAAGCCGATGTAGGGTGCCACCAAAGATATTCCATTTACATACATTCTCGGTCTAACCCAAATTGGGACACCCATGAGATTAACGGAAATGTGTTGATAGTCGAAGAATTGAACTTTGTATTAGTGATTTTCCAACGAAGCAACTGGATTTGACTGTTCTGATTTCGCTACAACGTGATTTTCCTACCGACGAGAACCACAGGCGAATCTCGAACAGAGGAAAGGAACAAATACAGTTCTCAATCTCCAACGTGCCTAGATCTCGAACGGAAGTGACATCTCCAACTAGTGACTTCTAAACGACATCTCCATTCCCCATAAATTAGAAACGACATCTCCATTTTCAAGCTACTCAAAGAAAGGGACTAGAAGCAAAAGACGATTATTAGATCGGAACTTGAACCAATCGAATAACCTGACGAACAAGGGATTAGAGAGAGAGAGAGAGAGGAGGGGGTACGGGTACATGGGGTGTGATTTGTTTTAATTTTTTATTTAATAAATTTGATAAATATTTATAAATAATAGGAAAATGAAATTAAAAGGGTATAACAGACATTTCAAGTCGAGCAAGGAATAAATCCACAAAGAAACCTTTGAAAAAGGATCATTCATACAAAAAGGCAAAGGTTTGGACCAAAACCACAAAAAATAGCAAACCACAGGGACCATTTTTGCAGTTTTCTCAAATAATAATAATAAAATTCAAACGTTGAAAACTTTTGTTGAAATTTTTGACAGGTGATTTCATTTCTTTTTTTTTCTCTTTTTTTTTAATTTATATATATATATATATATATATTAAAATAAATATTTTAATAATCAAACGTCGCTTTCAAGGTAAATTAAACGTTTTTCTATTATAACTTTTTATATATAACGTTTGGTAAAAATATAACTATATATTTGGAACCGTCGTAATTTTATCTACGTTTTGATATAAAATTTGTAATATTCCGAAGAGTTTTAAATTTTTACCATTCACTATTCACGTCGGTCACTATTCACGACGTAAATTTGTTTTTTTTATATATTAAAAACATCTAGCTTAGCAGTGTTTGTTCGTATAATTGACTTGAATTAACATACTTAGTATTATAATATCAAATAATACATCATAGAGATTATGAAATTTACATTTCAATATATTGACCTAACGTATGCTCTGTTTGACTTGAGTTGACTTTCGTTGACTAATTTGACAGTTGTCACATTGTTGCTTCTATTGATATGGGTCAAAATGTTGTTGTCGGATATCTGTTGTAAACTATTGTGTAACTGTTCAAAACGATCATTTGTGTTACTTATCATTTTTGGATGATTTCTTATATATGAATTAATATTAGTATTCACCAACACTATATTTAGTGTTAGCTTTAGTGCGGGGTTAGAGCATTTTAGTGTAGAGTTTAGTGTAAAAGTGAGTTTAGTATGGGGTTGGAGATGCTTTAAGAACTTTCTAGAACAGAGAAAAAAAAGAAAAGTATTTTATGAGTGTAAACAATTACGAATGAGCCTTTATGATACTCGTGGCTTAGATACAACTAGTACAATCTTCTAACAACAGACACATCCCCAAGCTTCCAGTTATCAACAATTCAGCTCCCTCAATCT
Source organism: Cichorium intybus (assembly GCA_023525715.1). Taxonomy (NCBI): domain Eukaryota; kingdom Viridiplantae; phylum Streptophyta; class Magnoliopsida; order Asterales; family Asteraceae; genus Cichorium; species Cichorium intybus. The sequence continues at coordinate 121,269,829 of CM042009.1, read as the reverse complement.
ACAACTTCAACAAAATTAAATCTCTATTTTGAAAATGAAATTTTTAATAAAGACAGGCTTATAACACCTCTCATATTTCTACAATTTGCCAAAGTGTTATCAAGTATTATCTAGAAAATGTTAAACAATAATTTGTGACTTTGTATATATATCACTTGAAGTTCTATCTTAGTTAAATGAATTAGGTTTACAGTTTTTTGGTTATACATTTAATATTTTAACATATTTAAACAATGTGATATGCATATGAATTATATTAAATATGTACCTGAATATTTATTTTTTATAAATACTAAGATATTAATTATAATATTATTGTTTTAAACTTTTATTATTTTTGTTGAAACTAAGATCTAACTCATACTGAAAAAAAAGTGAATTGACACAATTTTTTATGACTTGAAGTTTTCTATTGTTTTCTTAGCAAACATCGGGCATTGTAATTGTTTTCTTGAGTTGGGCTTGGGCCTGATACGCACAGTCGCACATTTTCCATGACTTTTGCTTTCTACTCATTGTAGACTGCGTTGTTATCGTTTTCTGGTTTGAAATCGGGTATGAAAACTTTAAAAAAAAAACGATGAATTCCGGCAACAGAGGAAATAGTGACAGTGAAGGTGAAGCAATAGCAGGAGAAAAATCAGCAACCCAAAGCCCCAATTCAAGCAATTATTGATGATAGTAAACCCCCTTTCCAAGATTCGGTACGTTCTTTCTCACACTCTATTTTTTTTTTTTTTAAATGGGAGAATGCCTTCCGAAATTCATGAAGAATAACCTGTGAACATGGGTTAATTGATGGTACGTGAGATTCGTAGTTTGATTTTTCTCTTCTATAGGTCTCATGGTTCCCGATTATGCTCAATTAGCTATAAAGGACTGAATCGAATCTCCTAGAATCTAAGATCCAAAATCGAGGTGGAGGATTTCTTACGATAGATAAAAAAGGTTTATTGTTGTCTCTTTTAGGGCCACCATAGAATTGTTGCTCTTTTTACATTGTTGAGTCCACACTGCTTAATTTTCTACAAAACGCACTGTCCCTTGCACTTGCGATGCAATTTCCGATAATAATATAATTAAATAAATTTAAAGGTGAATAAAATACCAATTAAATAAAATTACTACAGTTTTGGTTAAATCTTAGAAAATACCTATTGTAATGTGCATCAGGTAATTTTATACAAAACAATTTTAGTAGATAAAGTGTTTTTTTTTTTTTTTTTTTTTTTTTCATATTTGTGTCTGTCTTTATGGTTATTTTGATAGCTTTGATTTGTTTTATAGAAATGACATAGCTAGGATCAAATTTCATGGAAATTAAGTATTGTATGCACCACACGATCATCCACTTGAATCTTTCATCTTCACAGTTGACACTATATAAACCTTCATGTGGGAATCTTCATATATATGCATCAATACAAAAAAATAATCACCAAGATTTGCATTTACAAAGTAAATCCTTGATTTATTATAATTTTCTCACTTCTCTTGCTCTGTCATGAGGCTACAAGTGCCAACCAAGTTTTTATATCTTATTATATATTAGGGCTGTGCACTATATAAAACCTTCATGTAGGGGAACCGGTTTTGGTATGGGATTTTGGCTAGCATGTGGTGCTTGGGTGGCCTTTTTCTCGTGTTGTATGAAATAAGACACAGTGATCGCAAAAACATGTATACATTCAAAAGAACAATGAATTCCAATTGCAGAGACCGCGGTAATGGTAAGATGAATCAACAGCCTGCAAAAGAGAAATTAACACTTAAAAACCCCCAATTTAAGCCGAGTATTGATAATTGCAAACCCCTTCTCCAGAGTATCCGGTACCCTCTTTCTGAAACTCATTTTTTTTTTTCTGTAAAATTAGAGCCCGCATTTAGAAACTCATGAAGAGTAATATGTATCGCTTAACTATTATAGAATGAACCTAATATAGTTTCTTTTTCTTAATGTTTCGATTTGATTTTAAGATCAGATCAAACTATCAAGAATGTGGATTTCTTATGATTTAGAAAAAGTTGTATTGTGGTCTAATCCGTCTAGAGGGTTCTTACGGTATAAAAAAGGAAGACGTGTCTGAAGCATTTGTTAGGGCCACCAACAGCAATTAGTTAGAAGTTTTGTCCTCTTTTTTCATTATCGACTCTTTGTACAAGATTAGTCAACACTTCATTCTTTTCCAACTAAAGATTATGTCACTTGTCATGGAGTTTCTATATATATATATATATTCTATATATATTCCACAACAATAATAATATAATTAATGACCTTTTATTCTTGCTATTTTATGAACTATTTATTTTTAGAACAACAATAGCAATATAATTCATGACATTTTATTCTTGCTATTCTATGAACTATTTATTTTTAGAACCATATTAGTGTGAGACTAAAACCAAAAACTACAAACTTGTTAATATATGATACTTTATAGTACTCTAGACTGTATAAAGTTTAAAAGTAATAACTATAATAAAGTAAGAACTATTACAATTTGATAACGTACAATAAATTAATAATGTAAAACTAATCTATGACGTATTCAATTGATAATGAATACAGTGTATTATACATTTTTTTTCTTGCTACTTAAAAAAAAAAGTTTGAAATCATTTTCATTTCACAATGTATGATACTTAGTGTCATGGCTATATTAAATTGTATTGTGCGTGAAAAATTCAATTTGTTTAAAATTGTGTCAAAACTTGGGAGGATCTAGAATGTTTGGTATTCTGTTCACAGTTTTTGTAGTTAATAAAGATGTCAAAGAATTTAATATAGATGATAAATTAAAAACAGAGCACAAGATGCAAAAAGATATATATATTATAATAACAAATTGTCAAGACTTATATGTCTTTAGACGACTATTTTGGTGCATTTAATTCCAATTCTCCATGTATCATTGGGGGCAGATCATCTATGAATCAGTACATACTACATGATAGAGTTTTGTAACTGATTAAGATCGAATAAGAATTGTAAAAGGGAAATTGAATGTTTGATTGCTGTAATTTGATAATGAGAATACATAAATAAAAATAAGAGAAGATTAATCTCCTGTTTCACCCTCCTGTCCAAGCTATTCCGTTGGCTTCTTTGATTTGGTTTTCTATTTGGCTTCCAAGATCGATTCATAACAAAAGCACTGGAAATGTTTCGATTTTCTAGAATTTTGTAGTCAAAACAGGAAGAAGAAAGGCGGGCCACTAAAATCGTAAAATTTGGAAACCATAGGGATGCGATTTGTCAACTTTTTAAATGTTGGACTAAATCTGCAATTCTGACCAAACCATGGGGACCATTTTTGTAATTTATTATTTGCGGAATGGTACCGGACCGGAATCTATCTATCAGACGCGATTGCAAAACAGTGTTATGAGAGTTTCATATCTGATTACCCTACATAAGAGCCTAGTTGCTGGCTTATATTATTCATTTTAACTAGGCTATAGAGCCCATTTTGTAGCAGCTTGTAGTTTTTCAAAAAAATAAAAAATAAATAAATATATATATATATATATATATATATATATATATATATATATATATATATATATATATATATATACATATATATATATATATATATATATATATATATATATATATATATATATATATATATATATTATTTATTATTTTAATTACATAATAGTTTCCAGTTACCGTATTTGTTTTCTTGTTTTTATTTTATATCATTATCATTGTAATGTATTCATTTAATCTATTAAAAGTATATAGCTTAAACTATGTATTATTTTAAACAAATTAAATCATTAAAAATGTATTGCTACATTCGGAATGATATCATGTTAAAGATTCTTGATATTTATTTTTTATTGATTTATCAAAACTAAAAAATGTTTTTGTGTGATTAATAAAACTTCCATTTACATGTACATTGAATTTGTTCTCTGTACTCAAATGGCTTTATCGAATGACCTAGGTTTGTCATTTAATAACTTGTCAGGGAGCATACCATCAAGCACTCAACTTCGGTCCTTTCAACGTTCAAGATACGATGGAAATGCACAACTATGTGGACCCCCATTGTCTAGAAAATGTTTGTCCTAGAGATGAACTAGAAGTGTCATCGGTCCTAGTAAAAGCGAGGGTGGTGGGGAAGACACAGATGAAGTTTGCGGATGGTTTTACATTGGTGGGGGCATGGTTTTGTTACTGGATTTTAGATAGCATGTGGCGCTTTGCTTCTCAACCGTCGTGGGCGACATGCATTTTTTCACTTTTATGATACCATCAAAGGTTGGGTTTATGTGAAGGTGGTGGTGTTTATTGCAAATTTGCAAAGGGTTGGACAGACTTAGTGTCTCGTCCACTTTTTTTTACTTGTTATTTTCTTTCTAGTATGTATGTTGTTTTGAATAGAGATATTTTTGTTCGTATTTAGGGCTGAAGGTATAGTAATGTAATTAGGCAGGGGTTTTTATGTCCCTAGTATCAATAATATTGCCACTAACCCCATGGGTGGACTTTTTCTCGTGCTATATAGAAAAAAGATATCCTGAAAAGTTCATACTTTTGTAGCATGTAATTATAAGCACAAGATGAGAATGTAGTTATGTTAAATGTGAATGCTTGAAAGTCAACAGAAGGAGGAAGTAAATGGCTGCTTCTCATGCATGTTTTTTCTCTTTGATTTCATACTTCAATTTACATTGCATTCTCATGCATATAAATATGAGGATGCACCAACACAACTAAATGCACCACACAACACAAAACACAAACACAAATACATAGATATATATCACAGTCCAGTCAGGTAGCCTTTTGTGCAGAGTCTAGTTTGGCAGCCAAAAGTGCGAGCGATATTTTCTTTGTGAGTGGTCAGACTACAAGTGCAGTTTAGCCTTGTATGATTGTAGTGTTTTTCTCGGTGTTAATAAAATACTCTCTCTCTCTCTCTCGTTTGCCCGTGGACGTAGGTCGTGATCCCGTGACCGAACCACGTTAAATATCGTGTTCCGATTTTACAGTTTTAATTTGCCGTTATTCTCCATTTTATTTCCGCGTGTTTTACCAGAACCGTTTATCGTTTGTCGAAAGTGCCTAACTTGTTTTGTTATTCCCAACAAACGGGTATCAGAGCTCTGGGTTTAAAGGAAGTCGTATCTCGTGTATGCTCTATGGTTGCAGCTTAGTCTGATCTTCCACATCAGAAACGAGGTTTCGATTGGCCTTATAAAATATATTTTTTTGCTATGGCTGAAGATGGGAAAGTTAGGATCGAGAAATTCGAAGGTCACGATTTCGGATTTTGGAGAATGCAAATCGAAGATTATCTCTACCAGAAAAATTACATCTACCACAGTTCGGAACAAAACCTGAAGCGATGGCGTAGGAAGAATGGGACTTATTAGATCGGCAGGCATTTGAAGTTATAAGGTTATCATTGGCAAATAATGTAGCATACAATATTGTCAGTGTGAAGACAACCTACAATCTGATAAATGCGCTGTCTAATATGTACGAAAACCTTCAGCGGCAAATAAGGTTTTCTTGATTCGACAGTTGGTGAATCTGAAGATGAAAGAAGGCGGCTCTGTGACAGACCATGTGAATGAATTCAACTCAATAATATCAAGATTGATATCTGTTGATATTGGATTCAAAGACAAAGTCCAGGCGTTGCTGTTATTATCTTCGTTGCCTGAGAGTTGGTCCGGTACAGTAACATCAGTTAGCAGTTCGGCTGGAGGTGCTAAGCTGTCATTCGAAGGTATTCGCGACTTAATCCTTGGAGAGGATGTGCGAAGACGGAGTGTCGGAGAATCTTCCAGTAGTCTCCTGAGTACAGAAGACAGAGGAAGAAGGTCCAACAAAGGAGGCAGTGGTAGAGGAAGATCGAAGTCGAGAAAGAGAGGTGGTCAAAAAAACAGGACTGATGTTACCTGTTGGAACTGCAAAGAGAATGGTCATTTCAGAAATCAGTGCCCACTGCCAAAGGCAAGAAGGAAGTCAATATGGCAGTATATTCTGAAGAAGATGCGCTCATTTGCTGTGTTGAAAACTCAACAGAATCCTGGATCATGGATTCTGGTGCGTCGTTCCATGCTAGTCATTCCAGAGAAATAATGCAGAATTTACGGCAGTACAAAGGAAAAGTCAGACTAGTAGACAACAAGAGCCTGGATATTACAGGTGTTGGGGATGTGGTCCTCAAGACAACTTTAGGTACATATTGGACTTTGAAGAATGTCAAGTTCATTCCTGACTTGAAGAGGATGTTAATATCCGTGGGGCAGCTTGATGATGAAGGTCACCATGTTACATTTGGTGATCATCAGTGGAAGGTGACAAAGGGGAATTTAGTTGTTTCTAGAGGACAGAAGCGGGGTACACTTTATATGGTGGAAGTTTCTGATGCCGAAGCACATGCTGTTGAAGAAGTTGGGGCATCCACTCTATGGCACCAAAGACTTGGGCATGAGTGAGAAGGGAATGAAGATGCTAGTTTCCAAAGGAAGAATACCAGAGCTGAAGACTGTGAAAGTCGATTTTTATGAGCCATGTGTTCTTGGCAAACAGAAGAAAGTTACTTTCAAGAAGGTTGGTCATCAGCCCAAGTCCAGGAAGTTGGAGCTAGTTCATTCAGATGTCTACGGTCCCACTTCAGTTTCTTCAGTAGGAGGATCCCGATACTATGTCACGTTTATCGACGATTGAACAAGGAAGGTTTGGGTTTATTTCTTAAAGCATAAGTATGAAGTTTTCAGCACTTTCAAGAAATGGAAAGCTACTGTGGAAAATGAAACAGACTTGAAGATCAAGTGTTTCAGATCAGATAATGGGGGCGAATACAGTAGCAAAGAATTTGTTGACTACTGTGCTGACCAAGGAATCAGAATGCAGAAGACGGTTCCAAAGACACCTCAGCATAATGGAGTAGCTGAAAGGATGAACCGTACATTGAACGAAAGGGCTAAAAGCATGAGAATGCATGCAGGTTTACCCAAGATGTTCTGGGCAGATGTGGCCAACACAGCAGCGTATTTAATCAACAGAGGACCCTCAGTCCTCGTAGGGTTCAAGATTCCAGAAGAGGAATGGCAAGGTCGTGAGATTTATCTCAAACACTTGAAGGTTTTCGGTTGTGTCTCATATGTTAAAGTTAAAGACTCAGAGAGAGACAAGCTATAGGCAAAGGCAAAGAAATGCACTTTTATAAGCTATGGGTTGGATGACATGGGGTACCGCTTCTGGGATAACCAAAATAAAAAGGTTATCAGAAGCCGGGATGTGGTGTTCAACGAGAATGTCCTATATAAAGATGAACTTGCAGAGAGCTCAGGAAGAAACAAGCAAATAGAGAAAGCAGAAAGTCAAGTCGAGTTTGAAGAGATCTCTGAAGATGACGTTGTGAAACCTATCAGTACTCCAGAGATAGGTGAAAGCTCAGGAAGCAGTGGGAGCTCTGATATATATGGAGATAGTGGGAGCACAGATGACAGTAGTTCTGAAGACGGGGTTGCAGATGATGCAGAGACCTCAACTCCTACTGTCAGGAGATCCACTAGACCACGAAAGGCTCCAAACAGATATTCTCCTTCAGCAAATTACTTATTGCTGATAGAGAATGGTGAACCCGAGTCTTATTCAGAGGCCCTAAGGATGAAAGATTCCATACAGTGGAAGAGGGCTATAGAAGACGAATTGAGCTCACTTGACAAGAACCAAACCTGGTCCTTGGTTAAGCTCCCAGCAGGGAAGAAAGCACTGCAGAACAAGTGGGTGTTCCGGGTAAAGGATGAGATTGATGGCAGTAAAAGATACAAGGCACGATTGGTGGTCAAGGGGTTCCAACAGAAAAAAAGGGGTCGATTATAATGAGATCTTCTCTCCAGTTGTGAAGATGACTACAATCATAATGGTCATGGGTATTGTAGCCTCTGAAGATCTCCATCTAGAGCAGCTAAATGTGAAAACAGCTTTTCTCCATGGCAACCTGGAAGAAGACATCTACATGGTATAACCAGAAGGTTTTCCCACATTCGTTAAGGAAAATCTTTTGGAAATCAATGTTCATGTAATAGTTTTCAAAACCTTTGAATTGCAACAGAATCATAAAATTATGAACACGAATTTCACTTCCAAGAGGATCATGCTATATGCATGTAAAGATAAAATGAAAAACAAATATGGAGATGAGTTCAAGATCATACCATTGTGTTCTTGAGCTTTAAATGGATGATTGATGATGGCAAGAAACCAAATGAGGTTCCCTCTAAAGTTGATCCACCACAAGTTGAACAACACGAAGGATGCTAGTCCTTATACTTGCAAATGCATGCTCCTTTGAAGCTTTGGCCAAAATCCGATTTTTGCACTAAGTAAAGGAGGGATTTTTGTGTGTATTCTAAGCTACATTTCAGCAAGATATGGTGGTAGTATAGAGAGAAGAAACCCACGGCCAAGGTAGGCATGAATCAACCAAAATTGAAGACCATATGTTCATTAATTTAAGCAAAAGGCAAGATTCCATGCAAACATGTTTCTTGGTCAAACCAAAAGCATGTTAAAATGTCTCACCATGATATTTGTGAGAATATAACACCTCCCAAGGAGGTTTGGCCGGATTTGTATGAGAGGGAGTCTCTCTCTCTCTCTCTCTCTCTCTCTCTCTCTAAACTCCATAAATTATAAACTCTTTTATAATTTAAAAACTCCATTTTTGCAATTAAGTCTTTAAACCTTTTAATTATATGTTTAAAGCCTTTTAAAACATGCAAATACATATATGTAAATATATACTTTCATAATGACAAAATATATATGAATAACATATATATTTTTATTTACTTAATTTAATTTAATTTAATTTAACATTTAAATTAAATTAATTACACAAAAGGTTTACACAAACTTATTTAAATCATTCAACCTTTAAATGATATAATACCATACTTATAAAATTCATACTATATGAATTATAAATAAACACACTCCCAAATTATAGTTCATTTCATATTAATTTTAATTCATAATAATTATCATTTTCCATAAAATAATAATTCTCTAAATAAATTGCAAGTATTATATCATTTGATGATAAATCAAATTCATTGTATCAAATGATCAAATTGGTGTCTACCTTGTTAATGGTGTGACCCTATAGGATCATGTGTTATTAGTAATATCATTTTATGATCATCCTTGGGCATATAGAACTAACAAAATCTGGTGTGTAAACTGAAGAAAAGTTTGTATGGATTGAAGCAAGCTCCAAGACAGTGGTACTTGAAGTTTGATAGCTTCATGCAAAGGAGTGGGTATCACAGATGTAAGATGGATCACTGTTGTTACTTAAAGAAATTCAGCTCCTCATACATTATCCTATCATTATATGTTGATGACATGTTGATAGCTGGATCCGACATACAGGAGATCAACAAGCTTAAGAAGCAGTTGTCCAGAGAGTTCGAGATGAAGGACTTAGGGGCTGCTAAGTAGATATTGGGCATGAGCATAGCCAGGGACAGAGTTACCGGTACACTGAAACTTTCTCAATCTAAGTATATCCAGAAAGTTTTAGAAAAGTTCAGCATGGCAGATGCTAAAGCAAGAAGTACACCTTTGGGAAGTCAGAAACTCTCAAAGAAGCAATCCCCAAAGACAGAAGAAGACAAAGAACAGATGGCCAAAGTCCCCTACGCATCTGCGGTAGGTAGTTTGATGTATGCAATGGTATGCACAAGACCAGATATTGCTCATGCAGTGGGAGTTGTAAGCAGGTTTATGTCAAATCCAGGAAGAGAGCATTGGGAATGAGTAAAGTGGCTGTTACGCTACTTGAAAGGAACAGTTGAGGTTGCCCTATGTTACAGAAGAAACGGGGTAGTCTTAGAAGGGTTTGCCGATGCATATTTGGGTGGATGTGCGTATTCGGGTAAGAGCACAACAGGTTATGTGTTCACAATCGGAGGTACGACAATCAGTTTGATGTCCATGTTACAGAAGAGCGTTGCTCTTTCAACCACAAAAGCAGAATACATGGCTATTGCAGAAGCAGCCAAAGAGCTTATATGGTTGAAGACCTTCCTATCAGAACTTGGAATGCGACAGGAGGATTGTGTACTGCATTGTGACAACCAGAGTGTAGTTCACCTGGCAAAGAATCCGGTGTTTCACAATAGAACGAAACACATTCAGATTAGGTACCATTTCATTCGAGAGTTAATCAATGATGGAACTCTAAATTTGAAGAAAATCCTTGGAACGAAGAATCCAGCAGATATGCTTACCCAGGTGGTTACCACAGAGAAGTTGAAGTTTTGTATGACTTCAACTGGCCTTCTATAAGTTTGAAAAAGAGGCATGGCAGGAACGAGAGAGATTGAAGAATTGTTGCAAGAGTTGGACGGTAGAGAAAGACTACATTGTTCAAGCATTCAAGTGGGAGATTGTTAAATGTGAATGCTTGAAAGTCAACAAAAGGAGGAAGTAAATGGCTGCTTCTCATGCATGTTTTTTCTCTTTGATTTCATACTTCAATTCACATTGCATTCTCATGCATATAAATATGAAGATGCACCAACACAACTAAATGCACCACACAACAACACAACACAAAACACAAACACAAATACATAGATATATATCACAGTCCAGTGAGGTAGCCTTTTGTATAGAGTCCAGTTTGGCAGCCAAAAGTGCGAGCGATATTTTCTTTGTGAGTGGTCAGACTACAAGTGCAGTTTAGCCTTGTATGATTGTAGTGTTTTTCTCGGTGTTAATAAAATACTCTCTCTCTCTCTCTCTCGTTTGCCCGTGGATGTAGGTCGTGATCCCGTGACCGAACCACGTTAAATATTGTGTTCCGATTTTACAGTTTTAATTTGCCGTTATTCTCCTTTTTATTTCCGCGTGTTTTACCGGAATCGTTTATCGTTTGTCGAAAGTGCCTAACTTGTTTTGTTATTCCCAACAAGTTAATGTTGTATATCACAATGGTACATTTTTCTAGGAAAACTCTTAATATAGATTATTTGTAAAATTGGTAATTAGTAGATGATACATCCATATATACTTCATACTAATGATGCTAGGTTGTCTAAAAATCTGACCAAAACCCATAAAGCAGATGAACAGACTAAGAAAAATTCATTCGACACATCAATGACATGCAATCAAAAGAGCTCTAGATTTAGGGTTTATAATTGAGAGCATGTCTATATCAGCAAGATTGTGGTTCTATACAAGAACAATGCATGGGTGCATACATATCTCTTTTGGATTTCGTTTAATTGGTATACGTTAGGTTTAACACCAAAGTACTCTTGTAGAGAATAAACTAAAGATTACAATTCATAAAGAGTGTGTTTAGACATAACCATCTTAATAATCCCCCCTCCCCGCCTTCAACAAAAAAAGTCTTCATATACCATGTTATGATATACATGAACGAATATTTAAATCCAGGCTGGCATATGAAATCCTTAAAAACCCCAAAATTCATTAGCCATGTCATCATGTGCATGAACCAATTAGTAAAATAACCACAAATTACAGAATAATTGTGGTTCTAGGCCCCGATGGCAGCTGGATTGAGGAAGACATGGTCCCGGTCTAGTTTGCAGAACACTTTGAAGACTTCCTGATGTCAGCCCATAGATACCCCGTCCTCTTTAAATTGGAATTGGCTTAATGAGTAAGATTAAGAATGCCATGTTTGAAACTATGGATGACAAAGTTATTGGACCCAATGGATTCATGACAGAACTTTCTAAAGCCACCTAGACTTTTGTGATGTAGTAAAAGGGTTCTTTATAGTCAGCTAAATGCCACAACAATTGCAGTTGTTTTAAAAGTGGTACCCCCACATGCTTGCTTTTATCCGGGGAAGACTCATATCGTAAAATAAGATGCTTGCTCAAGACCTTGTGCGAGTTTATCATTGTCAACAAAGGACAATCAGAAGTGCGTTCAATATCAATATTTAAATAGCGTATAAAACGGTTAGAGTGCCTTATAACACACTTCAGATTCCTCCTATCGATGATCCAATGTTGACTGTTTGTGTAGCCACCATGTCCCTTTCTGTTAGCATCAATGGTGAGCTCTACAAGGTTTTTCAAGGCAAAATGGGTTTACAACAAGCTGTTCTGATGTCTCTATACTTGTTCGATATTGTCATGAAGGTTCTCTAACTGGTGTTCAAAAAATGAATTGAGGGAGCGGGTGGCTTTATGCAATAAATGTGAGGAACTAGGAATGATATACTTTTTTGTTTTGGTGATGATCTCGTCATCTTTTGTCATGGGGTTAAATTTCAGGCGTCGCGAAAACATTTTGATCCATTTACCGGTTCCTCGTTGTAGTGTTTTAGGTTGTGGTACAACACGTTGAACTTAATGTCACACCCTCAAATCGTATTGGCGGAATAGTTTAAGGGTTGATGACTTCATGAACAATATCATAACAAGGTTGAACAATAGTGAATTCCAAGCACACAACCATCATTTAATCAATTGCAAATGTTACAAAGTTTAATTGTTTCATGTTTCAAATACAATTGAAATGATATAAAAAATTGACAAAAACGGCGTCGTAACGTCCCTTCTTGTAGCGCCTGAATTACCTTATCAATTTCCTGAGAATACAAGTAGTTGAAAAAGTGTCAACAATTAAGTTGGTGAGTTCATAAGATTTTTATATAAGAAATGTCCTTTGTTTGTAAACGATAGTGTTGGAAACCAAGAAAATCCAATATTTTCTCATAAAATGTTCAAGTCTTTAAATCCCAAAGACTAAAATGTAATTATGTAAACTGTAGTGTAACTTTCGTTGAAATGTATATTTCCACGTAAACAATTTATGAAAATATTAAGTTGATTATTTTCACATGTGAGATACCATATAACCATACTGTGACTAGTTGGCCTGCTGCGACGTTCTTCAGGCGTCGGAATGTTAGATATTTGGACACCTCAGACCTGCCGGTCAAGCTGTAGCTAGCAGCTCAGGTGCGGGGTTGTCAAGCCCCGTATAGATCTATACTCAAATATCGCGCTCTCTTACCGAGACTCGGTTATAAAAGTTCAGGACTTATAGTAGGTACTTGTAAAAGTACTGTGAAGATTCATCTCACAAAATGTATGTATTCCAATCAACTTGTTTACGTACGATTTGTATATAAAAGCTCTTGTAATTATCCATTATCATTTTTCCCATGATAATATAGTAATGTTTAATAATTATATAATTTTATATAATTATTTTTGTCATGTTTAAGCGTCAATATAACCTTGTGTTCATAAACTACTCCTATAATAGTCTATTTTTAGTATTTCGTCGTGATAATCATATTTTGTGAATATTAACGAAGTAACTTATTCAAATGATTATAAATATCACCCTTTAAGATATTTCTCACAAAAATAGTATAATAACTTTGTTGTAACCATTTTGTTAGAAAATAGTATTTTTGTTTATAAAAACGTAGTTTTTACTAGTTTTCGTTTTTATAAAGTTTTTATCCAAGATCTAGTATCTTTGTACACATTTATTTGTAGTTTTGTAACTTTTACACAACTTAATATGTCAAAGTGTTCATAATACATGGATCTATTCATATTTCATGTCAAATTCATATTTATAACATTTTTGTCCAAGATCTAATGTTTTACACATTTTACTTATAGTTTGGTAACTTTTACACTAACTATATATACATCATTATGAACATCTTACAAGGAGTTAACCATATTTCATGTCAAAAGCATTTTTACACAATTATTAACTTTATAAACTTGTGTAAATCAAAATATATAACATTAAACACATATAAACTTGAATAAAACAACATTTATAATAAAAGAACTTGTATTCTCCCCCAAAAAGGTTTGAAAAGATGAAAATGAGGGGTATGAACTCACCTTGAATGGTAGATCTTATGGTTTCTTGGTAGAAGATTGAAGATTTTGGTTCTAGGACCCGGAGGACTCTTGGACAAAGCTATTATCCAATCGATTTTCGTGAGTATGTGTGTGTAAAAGAGTAAATGAAGGTATATAGAACTTAAATAACTAGATGATCATAACTTACCAAGAAGGCTTGAGAGATCCTTGAAGATGATGAAGATTTGAGCTCAAAGACCCTTGGACAAAGCTAATATCCAATGGATTTTGATGGATGTAAGTGTGTGTAAAAGGTGTAAAACTTGTGTTATGTTGTTTAGAATCAAAAGATGGATGAAGCTTACCACTTGGACTTGTGAAATGAACTTGGAAATGAAGCTTGAAGATGATGATGGTGGTGGCGGTTTGAGCCGAGAGCAAGAGGGGAGAAAGAGAGAAGAGAGTGTTGAGTGACTTGGTTCAAATGAATGTATGTGACTAGTTCTTTTAGGATAGATTTGGCTCTTGATTTTCTTATTATAAAATTCATAGACTTTATCAATGCCTAGATTGTGAATAGTGACCCAAGGAGTGGGTCTTGATGGGTTGAGTCCTCATGGCTGCCGATGGGGTGGGGTAGGGGGGTGGGGTGGGTGGTTTTTATAAAATAGCAATGTACTTATATAAAATGTGTGATTTTTATAAAATTGTAAGCCGTTTTAGTGAAATTTTGTGAGATTTTAACGAAACGAAGTTCTAAATAATTATTTTGTATGAAAACATTTCCAAACATTTATTTTGATTGAAATATAATTCGATGGGTGTCGGAATACGCGTTTAAGCGCAGTATTCTTCCGATTTCGCGATTTTTGACGTTTTACCGGAAGTTGCTTTTAGCTTTGAAATTAAATACTAGGTATTATTACGTTACTTATCATATGAATTTTTATTTCATATTTGATGTTTAAGGCACCACATTTTGAAATTTGGGTCCAAACCCTGTGTACATTTATTCGTTCACAGCGGTTTAATCGTCATAACTTTCACATACGACTCGGTTTTCGACGTTCTATATATCAAAAGTTTCGTATTTACGAGTAGATTGTTTTATGAATATTATTATTCTCAAAACAATAATTGTACGATTATCGAATTTTCACGCTACAGTAGTTTGCTGTCTGTATTTTCGACTTTTAATCGATAATTGTTTGATTTAGCATACGTAATACTATAATATTAATAATACTATAATATTAATAATTCATTGCAAAAGTTATGGAAAATAACTTTTCAACATATAAATTAACGTACGCTTCGTTTGACTATAGTTGACTTTCGTTGACCAAAATTTACAATTGTCACATCATCTACCCGTTAGAAAGAATTTCGTCCCGAAATTTAGATCTTGAGTGGATCCTCAAGTGTTTGGGAAGAGATGTGGATACTTCTGCTTCATCTGGTCTTCACGCTCCCAAGTAAATTCTGGTCCACGCTTGGCACTCCAGCGAACCTTAACTATCGGTATGCGGCTATGTTTCGTTCTCTTGGTCTCTCTGTCCATGATCTCTACGGGTTCTTCCACGAAATGGAGGTTCTCGTTCACCTCGATCTCGTCGAGCGGAATGACAAGGGTTTCATCGGATAGGCATTTCTTTAAATTGGATACGTGAAAGGTGGGATGGACATTGCTGAGCTCCTGCTGTAATCGAAGTTTGTAGGCTACTGGGCCGATCCTAGCAAGGATCTCAAAGGGCCCAATGTATCTGAGGTTCAGCTTCCCACGCTTTCCAAAGCATATCATTCCTTTCCATGGCGAGACCTTCAACAACACTCGGTCACCAACCTGGAATTCCAAAGGTTTGCGTCGCTTATCTGCATAGCTCTTTTCTCGGTCACGAGATGCTTTCAATCGTTCACGGATCTGAACGATTTTCTCCGTTGTCTCTCGTACGATCTCCAGACCGGTGAGAGTGCTGTTAGGTACTTGACCTATGGCTAGTTGAGTATCACCCACTTCAGCCCAACACAGAGGGGATCTGCACTTGCGTCCATATAAAGCTTCAAATGGAGCAACTTTGATGCTAGTGTGGTGGCTGTTGTTGTATGAAAACTCAATGAGCGGTAAGTGGGTGTCCCACGCCTTACCGAAGTCTATCACACAGGCTCTCAACATGTCTTCCAGCATTTGGATGGTTCTTTCACTTTGGCCATCCGTCTGCGGATGGTAAGCTGTGCTCATATCGAGTCTGGTTCCCATAGCCTTTTGCAATGATTGCCAAAAGTGTGAAGTGAATCGGCTATCTCTATCCAAGATGATTGATTTTGGCACACCATGCAATTTTACAATTTCTCTGAGGTAAACCCTCGGCAGCTTTTCCATCCTATCAGTCTCCTCTCCTTGATTAGCAGGAAGTGAGCGGATTTGGTTAACCTATCGACGATTACCCATATAGTGTCTAACCCACCGGTTGTCTTTGGTAATTTGGTTATGAAGTCCATTGTTTTCCGCTCCCACTTACACTCGGGTATTGCTGGTTGTATTAGCAAACCCGAGGGCTTTTGGTATTCTACTTTAACCTTGGCGCAAGTCAGGCACTTGCCCACGTAAGTAGCAATTTCTGCCTTCATGTTTGGCTACCAATACAGTTTCTTGAGGTCCAGGTACATTTTGTCGGACCCGGGATGAACGGAATTTCTAGTCTTGTGAGCTTCATTCATGATAATGTCTCTGTATCCGCCGAATCTCGGGGTCCAAATTCGGTTCATGAGGTAACGAGCTCCGTCATCCTTAACTTCAAGGTTTTTATCCATCCCTCGCAAGGCTTCATTTGCGACATTCTCAGGTTTTAAGGCTTCTAGCTGCGCCTCTTTGATCTGAGTGGACAAATGGGAATGGATCGTTATTGTTAATGACTTCACTCGGCTGCCCGAGTACTCCTTTCAACTGAGGGCATCAGCTACCACGTTGGCCTTCCCTGGGTGATAACGAATTTCACATTCATAGTCACTTAGTAGCTCTACCCATCGTCGTTGTCTCATATTGAGTTCTTTTTGGTTGAGGATATGCTAGAGACTCTTATGGTCGGGTGTATACCGTACACTCTGTGCCGTACAGGTAGTGTCTCCAGATCTTCAATGCGAACACTACTGCGCCCAACTCGAGGTCATGTGTAGTGTAGTTGACCTCGTGAGTTTTAAGTTGTCTTGAAACGTAGGCAATGACCTTTCCTCTCTGCATGAGTACACAGCCCAGACCCTGGTTCGATGCATCGCAATAGACCACAAAGTCTTCTGTTCCTTCTGGAAGGGACAGAATAGGAGCGCTGCACAAAGCTTTCTTTAAGGTCTGGAAGGCGGCGTCTTGTTTATCTCCCCACTTGAAAGTTACGCCCTTCAGTGTCAGGGTAGTAAATGGCTTTGCAATTTTGGAGAAATTCTGTATGAATCTTCGGTAATAGCCAGCAAGGCCCAAAAACTGATGGATTTCCGTCAGAGTTCTTGGTGCTTCCCAGTTTTCGATGGCTTTGATTTTGGAGGGATCCACATGTACCACCTCTTTACTGACTACGTGACATAGAAAGTCCACTTTTCGAAGCCAAAATTCGTATTTCGAAAATTTCGCATACAACTTCTCTGCTCTTAATGTCTCCAAAACTTGTCGTAAGTGTTGACTATGTTCCTCCTTACTTCGTGAATAGATAAGTATGTCGTCGATGAACACTATCACGAATTTATCTAGGTAAGGTCGGCATACACGGTTCATCAGATCCATGAACACTGCGGGCGCATTAGTCAATCCGAAGGGCATCACAACGAATTCATAATGGCCGTAGTGAGTTCTGAATGCCGTTTTAGGAACATCTTCTTCTTGAACCTTGAGTTGGTGATATCCCGACCTCAGATCGATTTTTGAGAAATAACTCGATCCTTGGAGTTGATCGAACAGGTCGTCAATTCCGGGTAGCAGGTATCGGTTCTTGATGGTGAGCTTGTTCAACTCCCGATAGTCAATGCACATACGGAATGATCCATCCTTCTTCTTCACGAACAAGAGCGGCGCTCCCCAAGGTGAGAAGCTCGGCCTGATGAACCCTTTACTTAGTAGTTCGTTTAGTTGGCTGGATAATTCTTGCATTTCTGCCGGGGCTAATCGGTATGACGCTTTTGCTACCGGGGTGGCTCCTGGGATCAAATCGATTCTGAACTCAACTTATCGTGCGGGTGGTACTCCTGGAAGGTCTTCTGGGAATACATCGGGAAAGTCGCAGACTTCGGGGATCTCTTTGATGCTTTTTACTTCTTTCTTCTCGTCAACAACATGGGCTAAGAAGGCATGGTATCTTTTCTGTAGATATTTTCGGGCTTTGATGCAAGACACGATTCAGAGGCTGGTACTGGGTTTATCACCGTAGACAACAAAGGCCTTGTCATCCGGCAGATGAAGTCGGATTCCTCGTTCGTAACACATGATGTCGGCATGATGGGGAATTAGCCAATCCATACCAACAATCACGTCAAAACTTCCTATTTTAACAGGCATTAAGTCGATTTGAAAGGAGTGATCGTCCAGAGTAAGTGTACAGCCTATGTATATGTCGTTTGTGCTTTCTGTTTTGCCATTTGCCATTTCTACTGTAAATGTTTCATTGAGTGGTTGTGGTTTTTGTTTTAATAAGTATTTAAACTCGTGGCTTACGAAACTCCTCTCCGCACCGCTATCGAATAGTACACAAGCATATGAATTATTGACGAGGAACGTACCGGTGACCACGGTAGGATCCTCTACCGCTTCCGCGCGTCTCATAGCTAGGACTCTTCCATTTCTTCCAACGTTCTTTGTCTTCGGACAATCACGCTTAAAATGCCCAGTCTCACCACAACCATAGCAAGCTTGACTCACCCCAGCATTAGAGGCTTGGGTGGTTTGTAGAACTGGCGCCTTGCAGAAACGGGCGGTATGCCCCTTTTTGTTACAGTTCGAACAGTGCATTTCTCTACAGGCTCCGGTATGGTGGAAATTACACTTGTTGCACTTGGGTAGCGTCCCATTATACTGCTTGGTCGCTGTTGGGGTAGTTCGGACAGTGGCTGCACGAACTGCCACAATCTGTTGTCTCTTGGCACTTTCTTGGTTAGGCTGACTCCTCCCCTGTTCCAGGGTTTTTTTTGTGGTCCTTCTCTCTTGGTTGATCAGTTTTAGAGGTCATGGTGCCCTGGCGAACTCCATGGTCGACTAATCGTTGGGCCAGTCGTTTTGCGCTGTCGAAAGTGGCGGGGCTTGCCGCTTCTACATTCCCCTGGATCAGATGAGATAGCCCCCAGATATAACGTTCCACTTTCACAGATTCTGGTGTGACCATAGTAGGGCAAAGGGTTACCAAATCATTGAATCAGTTTTTGTAGGCGGTCAGATCTGAACCTTTCATGGTAAGGTTCCACAGCTCTTGTTCTAGTTTTTGGATCTCCCCTCTGGGACAGTACTCTTTCATCAGCATGGTCTTCAGTTCCTCCCAACTCATCGAGTTGGCCACGGGAAGTGTCAGAGCCTTAACGTGGCCCTTCCACCAGGACATGGCCGTCTCGGCAAAGGTACAAGCGGCGTTTTTGACTTTAAATTCCTCGGGACAGGCGGAGATATCAAAGATTGATTCTGTTTTCTCAATCCATCTCGTGAGAGCAAGGACACCACCAGTATCGTAGAAAGTCACTGGTTTGCAATTCGCGAAGTCCTTGTAAGAACATACTCGTGATTGGTTTGATGTTTCTCCATTTATGGAGTCGTTGGTACCATTTCCGCTTCCGTTTCCATTCGTCCCATTAGAGTTTATCTGAGCGATAGCAGTAACAGCAGCCTGAAAAGTGGCTGAGTCCATCATGGGTGGCTCGGGAGTTGCGATCGGTGCGCGCCTAGCGTTTCTTCGACGGGGTAGCATATTTTTGCCACAAGGATTCAAGATTTGACGTTGGTTAGTTTCTGTAAGGATTATTATAAGTATGTTGTCGTTAGGACATGGCGACAATATTTTAAGTTTCTCTTTGTCTTTTTCTTTTCGTAGATTGTAACCATAAACCAGTACCAAACATACATATCAAATATTTGTACAATGTTTTATAAATAAACCACGTCATCATATTAATAATAATTTGTAGCATTACATGACTTTTAAGATGGAAAAATTCGTCCTTTGCAGAGGTCTACAATGCAAAAACAAACGGGAAGCGTAACGACCCACAATGAGTGTAATCACTTAATTGTAGAGTCGCGCCTACATATGAAGCGAGTAGCGTATAGTGCCTACTCGTAAAACCCTAGTCTATAACAAAATTTGAGTAGTACGAGTGCTACTCATGACGAACTGGATCCCCCAGCTCTGCGTAGTGCATCCACCTGTGCCTTTAGATCGGCAGCCTCTCGCTCGGCCTCCTCGGCCCTCCGCTCAATGTTTCGTATCCTTTCCTCGGACTCAGATATCCGTACAAAGGCCTCGTGAAACATCCCCATAGCTGTCCGTCCGTCCTCCTCGGGTGAGTCGACTCGCCCGGAGGTATGGTCATAGGCCTCGTCTACGAGTCGAAGGCGTGCTTCAGTGACCTCGGCAGTAGCTCCCACGTTGATGACCTGACTGGAGGTTGCCCTAATCCGCTCCTCCTGACGGCTGATGCGTCCGACCATGACTGGTTAGGCTCGGTCTGCATAGCCCCCTCTACTGAGGTCGAAGTGGTCGTGGGGTATGCCATACGGGGGTCGCAAGCCCTGCACGCGGCTCCAGCGGCGTATGTGCTCTGCCCACTCTGGCATCGGGTCCTGAAGAGGTTCTTCTATTACTAAGGGGCGGTGGATGGGAAGTACCCTCTTTCGAGGAATACGCATCCATAACAGGCCACCAGAGTGGCGATATACCTGGAATGTCGGCGGTGGCGGTGGTGCATGTAAGTCGCGGACTGGGTAGCGTGGGTCGATGACCTCAGACCCGTCATCAGAATCTTCATCTTCCCATTGGTCTTCTTCTTCCAAAGCTTCCTATGGTTCCTCCTCCGGAACCTCTTCTGGTTCTTCTTCTGGTTCCTCGTTAAGCCATCATCCATTTCCCTCCTCAGGGAAATCAGGGTCTCCTAGCAAATGAAATCCTGCCATGGCGTCTGTACGAGAATTGGGGTGTAAGAAGTATATAGAGGGGATTCTTAAATACACATATATAACTAAGTAATGTACACAAAATATCCATATAGTATTTTAACTTCATGTTTAGTCCTATAGCGCCATAAAATACTCCTATAGTATTTTAAATTTTATGTTTAGTTCTTTTGGTTACTGGTAAGTGTTCGGACTTGTTGTTCCCCACGACTATTCCTAAGTATGCGTTAATCATATCTTGGATCAATACAGTTGATCAGGCTCTATTTATCCAAGATATAATTACCAAAACACTTAGGCCTATCCGTAGTGTTCAACTCATCTTACCACTTTTGTATGTTTTCGTTATGATATCGTTCTAGTATGTATGTATGTACTTATACTTTTATAAACATTATCGTTGTAATTTTGAAAGTATACTTGTACGAAAATGATTTCAAGAGTTTTAGTCCCATTGTATTTATAGTTGTATATCTTTAAATGGATTGATATACTTAGTTCACTATAAACAATGCTCTGATACCAATCTGTCACACCCTCAAACCGTATTGGCGGAATAGTTTAAGGGTGGATGACTTCATGAACAATATCATAACAAGGTTGAACAATAGTGAATTCCAATCACACAACCATCATTTAATCAATTGCAAATGTTACAAAGTTTAATTGTTTCATGTTTCAAATACAATTGAAATGATATAAAAAATAGACAAAAACGACGTCGTAATGTCCCTTCTTGTAGCGCCTGAATTACCTTATCAATTTCCTGAGAATACAAGTAGTTGAAAAAGTGTCAACAATTAAGTTGGTGAGTTCATAAGATTTTTATATAAGAAATGTCCTTTGTTTGTAAACGATAGTGTTGGAAACCAAGAAAATCCAATATTTTATCATAAAATGTTCAAGTCTTTAAATCCCAAAGACTAAAATGTAATTACGTAAACTGTAGTGTAACTTTCGTTGAAATGTATATTTCCACGAAAACAATTTATGAAAATATTAAGTTGCTTATTTTCCCATGTGAGATACCATATAACCATACTGTGACTAGTTGGCCTGCTGCGACGTTCTTCAGGCGTCAGAATGTTAGACATTTGGACACCTCAGACCTGCCGGTCAAGCTGTAGCTAGCAGCTCAGGTGCGGAGTTGTCAAGCCCCGTATAGATCTATACTCAAATATCACGCTCTCTTACCGAGACTCTGGTTATAAAAGTTCAGGACTTATAGTAGGTACTTGTAAAAGTACTGTGAAGATTCATCTCACAAAATGTATGTATTCCAATCAACTTGTTTACGTACGATTTGTATATAAAAGCTCTTGTAATTATCCATTATTATTTTTCCCATGATAATATAGTAATGTTTAATAATTATATAATTTTATATAATTAGTTTTGTCATGTTTAAGCGTCAATATAACCTTGTGTTCATAAACTACTCCTATAATAGTCTATTTTTAGTATTTCGTCGTAAAAATCATATTTTATGAATATTAACGAAGTAACTTATTCAAATGATTATAAATATCACCCTTTAAGATATTTCTCACAAAAATGGTATAATAACTTGGTTGTAACCATTTTGTTAGAAAATAGTATTTTTGTTTATAAAAACGTAGTTTTTACTAGTTTTCGTTTTTATAAAGTTTTTATCCAAGATCTAGTATCTTTGTACACATTTATTTGTAGTTTTGTAACTTTTACACAACTTAATATGTCAAAGTGTTCATAATACATGGATCTATTCATATTTCATGTCAAATTCATCTTTATAACATTTTTTTCCAAGATCTAATGTTTTACACATTTTACTTATAGTTTGGTAACTTTTACACTAACTATATATGCATCATTATGAACATCTTACAAGGAGTTAACCATATTTCATGTCAAAAGCATTTTTACACAATTATTAACTTTATAAACTTGTGTAAATCAACATATATAACATTAAACACATATAAACTTGAATAAAACAACATTTATAATAAAAGAACTTGTATTCTCCCCCAAAAAGGTTTGAAAAGATGAAAATGAGGGGTATGAACTAACTTTGAATGGTAGATCTTATGGTTTCTTGGTAGAAGATTGAAGATTTGGTTCTAGGACCCGGAGGACTCTTGGACAAAGCTATTGTCCAATGGATTTTCGTGAGTATGTGTGTGTAAAAGAGTAAATGAAGGTATTTAGAACTTAAATCACTAGATGATCATAACTTACCAAGAAGGCTTGAGAGATCCTTGAAGATGATGAAGATTTGAGCTCAAAGACCCTTGGACAAAGCTAATATCCAATGGATTTTGATGGATGTAAGTGTGTGTAAAAGGTGTAAAACTTGTGTTATGTTGTTTAGAATCAAAAGATGGATGAAGCTTACCACTTGGACTTGTGAAATGAACTTGGAAATGAAACTTGAAGATGATGATGGTGGTGGCGGTTTGAGCCGAGAGCAAGAGGAGAGAAATAGAGAAGAGAGTGTTGAGTGACTTGGTTCAAATGAATGTATGTGACTAGTTCCTTTAGGATAGATTTGGCTCTTGATTTTCTTATTATAAAATTCATAGACTTTATCAATGCCTAGGTTGTGACTAGTGACCCAAGGAGTGGGTCTTGATGGGTTGAGTCCTCATGGCTGCCGATGGGGTGGGGTAGGGGGGGTGGGGTGGGTGGTTTTTATAAAATAGCAATGTACTTATATAAAATGTGTGATTTTTATAAAATTGTAAGCCGTTTTAGTGTTTTGTGAGATTTTGACGAAACGAAGTTCTAAATAATTATTTTGTATAAAAAAATTGCCAAACATTTATTTTGATTGAAATATAATTCGTTGGGTGTCGGAATACGCGTTTAAGCGCAGTATTCTTCCGATTTCGCGATTTTTGACGTTTTACCGGAAGTTGCTTTTAGCTTTGAAATTAAATACTAGGTATTATTACGTTACTTATCATATGAATTGTTATTTCATATTTGATGTTTAAGGCACCACATTTTGAAATTTGGGTCCAAACCCTGTGTACATTTATTCGTTCACAGCGGTTTAATCGTCATAACTTTCACATACGAACTCCGTTTTCGACGTTCTATATATCGAAAGTTTCGTATTTACGAGTAGATTGTTTTATGAATATTATTATTCTCAAAACAATAATTGTACGATTATCGAATTTTCACGCTACAGTAGTTTGCTGTCTGTATTTTCGACTTTTAGTCGATAATTGTTTGATTTAGCATACGTAATACTATAATATTAATAATTCATTGCAAAAGTTATGGAAAATAACTTTTCAACATATAAATTAACGTACGCTTCGTTTGACTATAGTTGACTTTCGTTGACCAAAATTTACAATTGTCACACTTAACCACTTCGCGGTCGCAATATTTAGTAGCCAACTTGTGTTTCGTCCGATAGGGGTTTGCAATTCTCTATGTTTTATAGAGGTGCCTGATTTACAATAACGTTTTATAATTATTATAAAAAGAGTTGGAAAACAATTCCATTTGGATACGGCATATCGCCGAAGTATATGGTTATAGTGAACATATGGTTTCTTTTAGAGGATTTGCATACAACAAAAGCTATTATTTGAGCATATGATGCATTATGGGGAAGAAAATATAAAATTATCTTGTGATGGTAAAAGTGGCACATAAGAAACTTATAAGCCCAGAAATTATAAGAGCGACTAACCACTTGGCGGTCGCAATATTTAGTAGCCAACTTGTGTTTCGTCCGATAGGGGTTTGCAATTCTCTATGTTTTATAGAGGTGCCTGATTTACAATAACGTTTTATAATTATTATAAAAAGAGTTGGAAAACAATTCCATTTGGATATGGCATATCGCCGAAGTATATGGTTATAGTGAACATATGGTTTCTTTTAGAGGATTTGCATACAACAAAAGCTATTATTTGAGCATATGATGCATTATAGGGAAGAAAATATAAAATTATCTTGTGATGGTAAAAGTGGCACATAAGAAACTTATAGGCCCAGAAATTACAAGAGCGACTAACAAGAAGATAGAAGTGATTCAAGAGGGTATGAAAGCAGCTGAAGAATGTTAAAGAAATTACTCAAATTTAAAGAGAAGTCCTTTCTATCGGGAAGTTGGAAAGTTAGTAATGTTAAGTATGTCATATTAGAAATGGGTAATGATATTTCGAAAGAGAAGGAAATCGAGACTAGGATATGAAGGACCATTTACCTTTTTGAAGAAGGTTGGATAACAGACCTTCAAACTTGATTAACCTATGAAACTAAAGGGGGATATAGAATACATTCAACGTATGTTACTTAAAGAAGTATTTAAAAAATTATGATGATATTATTTCTTTAAAAGACATGAGGGTCGAAACTCATAATAACGTGATTGTAGAACCGAAAATCATTCATGAAAGGAATACCAAGAAACAAAAAGCTTGAGAAGCAAAGAAATTGATCTAGTAATTGTGGAATGGCAACATTCCTATGGACCTAACCATACGAGGGAAACCAAAGATGAGATAATTAAAAGCTACCATGTATTTGTAGACTACAATATGATTCCAAGCACGAAATCCTTTAATGGGGGAGGTATTTACAGATCCTAAAAATCCTATAAAGATTTGAGATTCTAAATATAAAATATAAGACGCCGTAATAAATGCAATATGTATGTAGAATAAATGTATGGAAATACTAAAAGTGTTTATTTGTTACAACGTTACATGCTTGATATATCCGATAATGAAATTAAGTTGTAGAACTAAGAATAGGGTGAAATATGAAAATTACATGAATATTAAAACCCCTACTTTGAAACAATGTAAAATGATGTACATGTTGTGATTTGAAGGTTGTTAGTAACACAGGTGACTACATAGAGACTAACCCAAAAAGAACAGTTCAAAACCGTGCAAGAAAATTATGGGTTCTCGAAATTTGTGGAAAACGTACGGAAAACACTTAGCCAAAAATTGGCCAAGGAAATTAGAAATTTGAATGCTTATATTCTGGGCTGAGTATCATGAGCAATACAAAACCAACTAAGACTACACATGAGACTAACATGAAGTTAAGATAGAGAAGGAAAGAAGGAAACAGAATGACCTCAATTGGAGATCGTATGAAGAAGTTACATGAGCGTAAACTTAACAGCAAAATTAGTTCAGTAATAAATTATCGACAACTTAAAAGAGGTTTACGACTCAATCGAGAGCGAGAAATATATGTAACAAGTATTATTAGTTGTTTATAATGACAAATAAGTAGTTCCGAATAGCCAGAAAGCTTATCAGGTCGACTGGAACTATAATTGTGATTTCCAAAAAATGTCATCGTAATTCAAGTAGCCTACTTTGGAGGCTTGGAATGTTGACTTCCCAAAAACCAAAATGTGATTGCAATATATCAATGGAAACCTCTTGTCATTTACTAAACACCACAAAAAGAATCCGGTCAATCGAAGTTCGTATAAAGGAGATAGGCACAAACATAGTTGACAAAAAACACAAAACTACACAAGAATGTAGGGGCAGTTTGGTAATTTTGGCATGAGTCTACTGTAGCAGTCTAGGATTCCTATGGTACTGTAGCAAGCTCGAAAATTCTGGAAATTAAGGCACGTTTTCATTGAATTGGAAGCTTTTATATATAATAAAGGGAATTATGGGGGATATTGTGAGTGTAAACACAAACTTGGCATCACTCCAACTTTCAGCCACCAACAATACAACCAATAATCCTTGCAGCCACCTTTGTTGAATCTCACATTAGAACTCATTAGATGCAGTAGCAACTATTATAGACAATAAGGACATCACCGTGACTATAAATAGATTTTGTAACATCCATTGTAATGCACCACAAAACCTTAAAGAGTGTTAGAGAGTTAGTAGTTCTTTTCTTGTATATCAGTTTTATGTTTTGAATAAAAAGAACATTTGAGTTTCAACAAGTGGTATCAGAGCTTGGTTAAGCTCCCATGGCAGTTCTCTAAACACCTTCCGTTTTTTGGTCAAACATTTTTTTTCTCAAAATCGATTTCAGATAACACCATTGGAAATATCTCGTTCTTAGGATTCCGAATATATATATTTTTCGGAATTTTTCGACACCCGGATCATCCTCAAACGGCCGGTCAAAGTTCATCGGAAAACCCGCCGGAAAAACCGTCTTCAGAGATTCTAAAAACTGTAGTTTGGCCCTGAAGTTTTAGAAAATTGTGTTTTGGTCCCTATATTCCGAAAAGGTTGCATGTTAGTCCCTATTTTTTAGAAGAAATTTGTATTACCCCTGTACCTCTTGAAAATTTCAAATAGATCCCCAAATTTGGTCCCTATAATATAGTGGTCCTCGTACGTTTGAAAATTCCAAGTTAGAGTATACCCAAGTATATGCCAAGAATGACTACACCGAGCTCGTCGTTTTCTCAATCCAAAATTGAAAGTGTTAAAAGGTCCAGGAAGGATAGTAGTATTACGTTACACTATCCAATACTTAAAAAAAGAACTATGCGGTGTAGACTATAATGATGCAAGTGAATTTGCAAGCACAAGGAGTGTGGGATGCAATTCAAAATGCAAGAGTGGATGAACGAACAGATAGGATGGCACTTGCGGCCATTTACCAAGCGATTCCAGAGGACGTACTTCTTATGTTGGCTGAGAAGGACACGATTAAAGAAGCATGGGAAATGCTTAAGAAGATGCATATGGCAGCTAATCGGTTAAAGGAGGCAAAAGTACTAACCTTGATAAGTGAATTCGAGGTGATCCAAATGAATAATGGTGAGTCAATGGATGATTTTGCCATGAGATTGAATAGTACTATGACCGGTATTTGATCTCTCGGTGAAACGAGGAGAATACAGTGGTGAAGAAGTTTCTTCAAGTCGTCCCAATGCGATTTATAAAAATCGTAACGTCTATCGAACAATTTGGAGAAATGAAAAACATGACGGCCGAAGAGGTTGTAGTCCATCTCAAGACCCACGAAGAGCAACTTCGAGGGTATGAAGAACGGGAATAATGACCTTCTCTATTCTTACACATGCCAAGTGGACATCTCAGTCTAAGCAAACTGACGAGGGAGACTCGTTAAACACTTCAAGAGAAAGTGGAAGCCAGGGTCGAGGACGTGGTCGAAGTCGTGGGTGTGGCCGAGGAGATGGTCATTGTAACACCGCGTTACCTTTCGGTAAGTGTTAGTATATTAATCCTAGTGTAATTAGGACTGAGTATGTTTCTAAAAGTGTTAGAATGGTTAGAAAGCATTTTGGATGAAGTTTTGCCTTGAAAAATGCTAAAAGAGAGTTACACGGGTCGTATGGGGGTTACACAGGTCGTGTAACAAATGGGAAGAAATCAGATCTGAAATTGGTCAGCTGACACGGGTTGTGTAGTTTGACATGGGTCATGTCAGGAGCTGACACGGGTCGTGTCAGGATGTGCAGTTTTGCAGCAGACAAGCAGTAGATTTACACTGGCCGTGTAAAATCATACGGGCCATGTGTCGACTGAAAATTTAAAATTATAAGTTGCGAGAAACACAGGATTTAGGGAAAATTTCATTTGGAAACTCTCTCTTTAACCCTAGAAAACCCTGGAAGTGTTATAGATCAATTTAGAGCTAAGGAACTCAAGGAATTTAAGGACTTGAAGCAAAAGTAGAGAATTTGTATCAAAGAGGTATTGGAAATTGTTGAAGCGAACACCTTATACCTATTGGTTGTGTTGCCTAGGATTATACAGCACTACAGAAATCAGGTGACTAATCTGTAGTATATAGCATGTGATATATATTGATTGAAACTTTGTAAATTGAAATGATTTCACCCATTGGTTTAATAACCGAGTATTTGGGTTGATTACTAGGTCCATATTGTAGAAACCTATATGGTTTATATACGGCCTTTATGGCTAGGAGATTGGACTCAGTGTCCAAATATACAACCTTTGTGGCTAGGAGATTGGACTCAGTATCCAAATATACGGCCTTTGTGGCTAGGAATTGGACTCAGTGTCCAAATATATCCAAATATACAGCCTTTGTGGCTAGGAGATTGGACTCAGTATCCAAATATACGGCCTTTGTGGCTAGGAATTGGACTCAGTGTCCAAATATATGGCCTTTGTGGCTAGGAGATTAGACTTGGACTCAATGTCCAAATATACGACCTTTGTGGCTAGGATATTGGACTCAGTGTCCAAATATATGGCCTTTGTGGCTAGCAGATTAGACTCAGTGTCCAAATATACGGCCTTTGTGGCTAGGAGATTGGACTCAAGTGTCTAAATATACAGCCTTTATGGCTAGATTGGACTCAAGTGTCTAAATATACGGCCTTTGTGGCTTGGAGATTGGACTCAAGTGTCCAAATTATACGGCCTTTGTTGCTAGGAGGTTCGACTAAGTTGCTTGACATATTTAGTTGAAAACTTTGTGGTTCACACGACAAAAGAGTTGTATAACATAAATCTTGATGAAATGTAGAATTACATTGTATTGGGATATATTGTCCTATTTTCTCTATGCATGTTAAATTATACATATGATTACTCATTTGAGCTTTATGGCTCACAGTGTATGTGTGTAATGTCCTTGCAGGTGAGTGTGACCTTGGTAAGGGTAAGGATGTAGCTCATGGCTAATGACATAGGGTATGTAGACGATGTCAGTAGCAGCCCAGCTTGGAAGGAGTTTATTTATGTTTTGTACTCAAAGTGAAATTTTTTGGGTGTATTTGTTTCTATGTGCCAGCGTTACAAGTTGGTATCAGTGTCGTGGTTTAAGTGAACTAGGTGTCTATAGAATAGATCCCTGGACTTAAACCTTGAGAGATAGTAGATGTGTTGTTTAGTTAGGTGTATATAAACATGTTGTTGTATATATAACCTAGTTGTTTGTTGAATTTTGAAGTTTGAGAGGCACACGAAGTAACCCCACATGGGGAAGTTCGCGGTGAGGAGCCTCGAGAGGTGGTCGAGCTTGTTCTTAAGGATCGGTCAAAAGATGGGCGGGTGGTTCAGATGAAGGAAACCCACCAGACTTACAAACTATAGTTGCTGATGTGGTAAG
The DNA here is from genome assembly GCA_023525715.1 of Cichorium intybus. Lineage (NCBI taxonomy): Eukaryota > Viridiplantae > Streptophyta > Magnoliopsida > Asterales > Asteraceae > Cichorium > Cichorium intybus. The sequence continues at coordinate 121,239,762 of CM042009.1, read as the reverse complement.
AGAATTACTACCTACTCTGGTAAATACTCAGGGTGAAGGGCTGCAAAACAAGCCCATGATAAGTAGCCCGAAGATGAGAGTCAAGGTGAAAGCAGAATGATGAAAAGGAAGTCCAATGAGAAGGAACTTTCGAGAAAAATACTGAATCTACATACAAAACTTTCATTGGCTGTAAGCCCATAGAGTTTTCAGGGACGGATAATCCACTACACGTAATGGAATGGTTAATGCATACTGAGAAGGTGTTTCGGATCAATAAGTGTGCTCAAGGGGATAAAGTGGAATTTGCCACAAACCAATTGACGGGAAATGCGTTACATTGGTGGCAAGTGTTCAACAAGGCGTTGGGTCTTGACTTGACGCAATCGTTATTATGGGAGCAATTCAAAACAAAGTTTAATGAATAATATTATTCAGAAGTGGCTATAAAGAGATTAGAAAAGGAATTTTTGCATTTGGAACATGGGTCTCACTTGATACAAGAGTATACCATGAGTTTTCTAGAGAAGGCCAGGTTCGCAGAACATCGGATAAATACTGAGAAAAGAAAGATCGACAAATATGTGCAGGGATTAAAGACCTGAATTCGAGAGATAGTGCAGCCACTCCGGTTGTATTCCTTTCGACATAAAGAGAGAAGGAACTATAGAGACAAGAGGATGAAAAGAAAATAAATTAAACAAAAAGAAAGGCAAAAGAACAACAGTGGACGCCTCAAAAGAAATCACAACTGTCTAGGCCAAACTACAAGGGAAAAGGCCGAAAAAAGGAAGGAAAGTGGTGTGAGAAGTGCAGAAAGAAGCACTCGGGAAATTTTTCGATTGGTGCCCCGCCGTCGAGTTGTCAAAATTGTGGGAGGCAGGGGCATATCGCTCGAGAATGTCAGGCGGAACGGAGGTGTTTTCAGTGTGGGGCTACACATCATATTCGTCCGAACTGTCTCCAGATTAAATTTGGAGCACCTAGTGATAAGCCAAAGGAGGATTGGGAGGAAAGAAGGAAGAGGCAAAGGGTCGTGGAGGACAAGTGGCGTCACGAGCATTCCAGATGATTGTGGAAGAGGCTCGTGAAAAGACTGGCATAGTTTCAGGTATATTCACTTTAAATTCAATTCTCGTGTATGTAATATTCGATCCTGGAGCTACGCATTGTTTTGTGTTGACGTCTTTTATGCCTCATTTAAATATTCCCCTAACTCCTATGGATGAAAGTTTGGAAGTAGTTGTGGCTGATGGTAGATATGTTTTCATTTCTGAACATATCGAAGGTTGTCAGCTTAAGATCTACGGGACCATTTTCCTTATAGATCTGAAGCCGATGACCATCAAGGAGTTTGGAGTGATAGTGGGTATAGATTGGTTAGCAACAAATCATGCCAATATGGATTGTGAACACAAGAATATTACGGTTATAGCACTGGAGGGGACACTGATTAAAATCCAGGGTGAACGACAACGATTGAGAATGCCGGTTATTTCCTTTGCTCAGGCTAGGAGTAGTGTTAGTAAATGAGGGGTATCTTATCTGGCGTATGTGGCTTTAGCTAACCCGAGTAAAGTGGGGGTGGAAGACGTAGCGATAGTGAATGAGTTTCTAGACGTTTTTCCCGAAGAACTCCCCGGATTACCGTCGGATCGTCAGATAGAGTTTGTGATTGAATTGGTTCCGGGAGCCGCTCATATTTTCTGTGCTCTTTACCAATTAGAACCTTCAGAGATGGAGGAATTGAGAAAACAATTGGAGGAACTTTTGGATCGGGGGTTTATTAAACCGAGTTTGTCACCTTGGGGAGCGCCCATCCTGTTTGTTAAGAAGAAAGACGAGTCTATGCGTATGTGCATAGACTACTGAGAATTGAATAAGATCACGATGAAGAACAAATATCCACTACCGAGAATCGATGACTTGTTTGATCCACTCCAAGGGGCGTCTTATTTTTCTAAAATTGATTTGAGATCGGGATATCACTAGTGGAAGATTCGAGAATCCAATATTCCAAAGACCGCTTTTCGTACTCGCTATGGCCATTACGAGTTTTTAGTGATGCCTTTTGGGCTAACTAATGCTCCAGTAGCTTTTTATAGATCTTATGAACATAGTATGTCACCCGTTCCTTGATACTTCTATGATCGTATTCATAGATGATATCCTGGTGTATTCTCAAAGCCAAACTGAGCACGGTGTTCATTTGCGCCAAATTTTGGAGTTACTTCGTCAAGAAAAGTTGTACGCGAAGTTTTCCAAGTGTGAGTTCTGGCTAAGAGAAGTACAATTCATCGAGCACATTATTAATAGCGAATGTGTTAAAGTTGATCCAACAAAGATTGAAGTCGTGATGAGGTGGGAACCGCCTCGAAGTCCGACTGAAATACACAACTTCCCTGGATTGGCGGGTTATTATAGGAGATTTGTAGAAAATTTCTCCTCGATTGCTGCCCTGTTGACCAAATTGACCAAGAAGGGTGAAAAGTTTGAGTGGGCGGAATGACAACAAGCAGCCTTTCAAAAATTGAAGCAAGCCTTATGTGAAGCCCCAGTGTTAGCTTTATTGCAAGGAGAAGACTATGTAGCGTATATTGATGCTTCAAGAGTGGGCCTTGGGTGTGTGCTGATGCAGTAGGGCAGAGTGATTGCTTATGCGTCTCGTCAGCTAAAAGAGGTCGAAAAGAAGTATTCAGTACTTGATCTTGAATTGGCTGCAGTGATCTTAGCTTTGAAGCTTTGGAGACACTACGTATATGGCGTAAGGTTTGTTGTGTATACGGATCATAAAAGCTTTAATTACTCGTTTGATAAAAAAGAACTAAACATGAGGCAGCAAAGATGGATGGATTTACTCAAATATTACGATTGTGAAATCCTATCTCATCTCGGCAAGGCGAATGTGGTTGTAGATGCTTTGAGTCGAAAAGAGCATCCTTTGAAAGTTACATCCGTGTGCATGAGTGTGGCGAGTCGACTACCTGATTTGATTCGCGTGGCACAACAAGAAGCGTGCAAACCAGAAAATGTGAAAAGTGAGCGGATGGTTGGATATTTGAAGCATCTTGTTGAAAACTCACAGCAATTAAAAACCTTTAGAGGTCGAGTGTGGGTACCCAAGCAAGGGGAGGCTCGAAATTTGCTATTAGAAGATGTGCATTGTACTCGGTATGCGGTACACTCGGGTGGCACCAAGATGTATCGGACATTGAAATCTTTGTATTGATGGTCGGGAATGAAGAGAGATGTTGGAAGATACGTAGAGAAGTGTTTGACTTGCTTGCAAGTGAAGTCAAACCATCAGAAGCCTTATGGAGAAATCCAACCATTGCCAATTCCAGTGAAGACGTGGGACGAGATCACGATGAATTTCGTAACAAAGCTTCCTTGAACACCGCGTGGGCATGATACCGTATAGGTTGTGGTTGACCGGTTGACGAAATCGGCACACTCCATACCGATTAGTGAAAGCTTCAATATTGAAAAGTTATCCAGAATTTACATTGACGAGGTGATCCGTCGACATGGATTACCTACTTCGATTATGTCTGATCGAGATAGCAGATTTACTTCCCAGTTTTGGTAGAGTCTCTAAGAGCAAATTGGTTTGAAAGTATTGATGAGTACTGCATATCATCCACAGACTGATGGCAAAGCGAAAGAACTATTCAGGCCTTGGAAGATATGCTTCGAACTTGCGTGATAGACTTCGGTTGGAGTTAGGAGGTGTTGGAATAGTGTCCAAGGTCATCAACTTGTGGTAATATTTCTGATAATGGTAGAGTCTTTCTGGGTTGCCCTCATGACCCAGAAAAACACACAGAGTCAGAATAATTAAAAAGGGAGTGATTAATGTATTAATTTATTGAGAAATAAATTAATTAGAAACTAGATCAATAAATTAATTTAGAATTAATTAGAATCAATTATAGGGACTGAATTGTAATTGATTAAAGGTTTAATCAATGGAACAAAGTCCAGGAGGTGCGGCCGCCAAAAGGCTCCTAAGTTTGAAACCCTAGGAGCCTTGCGCTATAAATAAAGGCCTTGGGGTTCAACCCTAAGGCATCCCATCCCTCTAAGGGAGCCGCCAAATCCCTCCCCTCCTCCCTTTGGCGAAATCTTCATCCCTCTCTAGGGTTTGAAGGGTTTTGCCTCCTTCCCTAGTGGAAGTTATGATCTGTCTGATTTTCTGGTGTTCCTTGGTATGAGTCATTAGAGGGATTCACACTTTGGATCCTGTTCATCCTTTGCAAGTGTCGTTCATTAGATTCAAGACAAGAGGTACATTCTTTTTATGTTTTGTTGTTATAACTGATATGAACTATATGATCCTGAACTCTGTTCATGGAGAATTCTGTGATTTGATCTTGTTAGTCTTCCGCTGCATATGTTTATGTGTTATTATGATCGAATCCCAACAGTAGTATCACAGCCTCTGTTCATTTGTTATTTGCATATTAATGAATATGATTTCATGGATGCTGTTAAAATTGAAAAAATGCACAGGATTGATGCTAGAATTATTTGATTTAATATGTTATGATCATAGGGTTATGTTAGAACTTGAATGTTCATATGTGCATGCTTAGAATTTTCAAAAAACAAGCTTTTCTTGTGCCTCCATGCTAGATTTCTAAAATTGCTTGGGTTATGTAGGTTTTTCTGTGCCTCCCTGATACCTGGCGGCTAGGGTTACAACCCTAGCTTGCCTTGCAAGTTTCCTAACTTTCTTAGCTGCCTTAAATGCCTATTACCTTAATTTGATTATTCCAATAGGATTTAATTGTTTATAATTAATTGTTAAAAGGTATCAATTGAATTAATAAATAAATAAAATGTCTTAGATTGTTTATTTAATTAATTGTTAATTAATATTAATTGAATTAATTAAATGAGACATTTTAAATTGTTTAATATATATATATATATATATATATATATATATATATATATATATATATATATATATATATATATATATATATATATATATATATATATATATATATATATATATATATATATATATATATATATATATATATATATATATATATATATATATATATATATATATATAGAGTTTATATTAGAAGATTATATATATATATATATATATATATATATATATATATATATATATATATATATATATATATATATATATATATATATATATATATATATATATATATATATATATATATATATATATATATATAGAGTTAGTATTAAATGAATTCTGTAATTATTGTGTGATTGTAGGACAGAATTTGGATCGTTAGATTGAGAGAATCAATGGATATGATCAAATGGCATTTTTGTAAATAAAATTAAAGAATTTAATTATTGGTAATTAAAAAAATACGATTAAGGGTATAATAGTAATATAACCCAAGCTATAACAACGTCATGTAATCTTAGTTTCCTAATATCACGGACACAATTTGTAATCGGTTACAATAACACACAACATCAGAGAATCCAATTACACGATCAAAAAAATTGCAATTCGATATTCCGATTCAACTCCGACAAGAACAATTCTTCCAGATCTGCATTCTTCAGGATGTGCATGCATCAGAAATCAACAATGGCAGGAAGACGCATCAGTTCATGACTTCGAGATTGAGGATTTTTCAGGATGCGAGAATAGGTAAAAAATATAAGAATCTGGGTTAATATGAACCATTCTCTGAGAATATGTACAGAGAATATGTAAAAAAAATAAGAAACTGGGTTAATGTGAACCATTATTTGACAATGAACATGAACCATTCTCTGAGAATGAGTATTCTCTGAGAATGAATTTGAAAATGTTATTCGTTCATTGTTCACTGTGATAATATGTACCAATAGCTCATGTGCATTCTATGAGAATGGAAACCATAACACTTTCATTCTTTGAGAATATTTAACAGTAACTGTAAGGAAAGTGTTATCTGATCAATTTTTCACAAAACAATTGTGGTTAATGTGAACCATTCTCAGAGAATGAACATGAACCATTCTCAAAGACATTATCAGAGAATGCATTTTGATAATAAAAAAAATTACAGTGCTAAAAAACATCAACCATTCTCGGAGAATGATCAAGCATTCAATCTTAGACCTGAAAATCAAAAACCTCGCTTCCGTCAAAATCCTCTTCCGTCAAAATCCCCGCTTCCGTGGTGCTGATTTGCGACGGCGGTGGTGTTGATTTCCGACGACGGTGGTGATGATTTCCGTCAAAACCCCCGCTTCCGTCAAAATCCTCTTCCGTCAAAATCATCTGCGATGGCGGTGGTGCTAAATAACATCCGACGGCGGTGTTGCTAATTTGCGGTTGAAGGCAAGAAACGATGGTGGTGAACGATTGATGTCCAGTGGAGTGAAAATGGCGGAAGGGGGTAAGGATGATGATGGGTGTTTAGGGTTCGATGAGTGAGAAAGCGTGTTCCTGAGACTATATATTTGATTTTTAATTAATTATAATATTGATTTACCATAATACCCTTTATAAATGATTGGACCACAATTGGTCCTACAATCACACAATAATTGCTAGATGTATTTGAACCTACATCTATATATATATATATATATATATATATATATATATATATATATATATATATATATATATATATATATATATATATATATATATATATATATATATATATATATATATATATATATATATATATATATATATATATATATATATATATAAAAGAACAACTAAAACAAAAACATTGGTCAAACTATGACTAGGCTCACCCACTAAAATGGTGTATGGGGGTTGAAGGAGGGTTCTTATAAACCCAAATGAGGTTGATTTTTAAATGGCATTCATTGCCAACCACACTCACAGCCCAACACTTTTTGCCATGTGGAGTTTCCGAAAGGGTTTGTTAGGGTAATGCTTATAAGTTAAAAAGTATTAACTTAAAGTATTAAAACAAAAGTCCCGTTTTAATTAATAAAATGTGAGATTTTGTGCTACCCATGAGAAACGCGCATTCTCTTTATGACATGCTAACAGAGCTGTATGGTTAACCGGCACGTCAGGTAAAGTCATAGTTGACGGTGATGTGGCACTCGTGATTCTCAAGCGTATCTTGAGCCGAGCATCACGCGGGTTCTGCATGGTCAATTCTCCGTCTGATTCATGATCCACGACATCCCTGTCATGAAATTGAGATGAGCATAAACGAGATTAACAAGCCATTGACACTAGTCAATGAATCTCAAATATCCAGGAATTTCATAGTGATTGAAATTATTAAAGAGTTATACCTACCTTGATGACTATTGCGGTGTGATTACGGCATCCCTCTTCACATCACAATTGGGAGATCTTGGATCCTAGCCTTAGTAAATAAATTGGGTAATTATTTAAATGATTAAAATTCATACTAAAACTAAAACTTTGACTTATAGATGTCTACTATAAATCTAAACACAAACATTCCTCCTACTCCTCCTCCTCCACTACAATCCCGATCTAGTGAGGTCGATAGCCTAACGTTTGCTAATTGTCCTCCGAACTCGAGAATGGTTTCAAGAGTGTCGGGGAACAAGCAAGGCGGGAAAGATTCGAAACGTTAAATTCATTATGGCATATAAACGAGAAGAAGGAACGTCTGTGTGTATGCATGTTCATAAGATGAAATCGTACATAAACGGACCGGATGATCTTGATTTCCGAAGGAGTGCTTAACTTGCTTCCTGGTTCATGTCATGAGGTCTTTATGAACTGTGACAAGAACCATCTGGACATGACCTTGATTGAGCAGCACAGTTTGTTGAAAATTGCCGAGGCTAGTTTAAAGCAACACCGTAGCTCAAGTTCCACCGTTCCTGTCTTGACCATTCATCATGGTGATGCTGAGAAGAAGAAAGTTTCTCATCCCAGAGGATAGGGAAGGGCTAAGGTTGGACAGTCTGACCAAGGCTTTAAGAGAAAAGCTGATTCTGACATAGCACCCACCAGTGACCCATATGAGGCCATATGTTTTACTGTCAACTGAAGGGATATTGGAAACGTAGTTGCCCAATATGCCTGAAGGATCTAAAGAAGATCCGGGTCAAGGAGTTTGATACCTCGAACTCCATAATATGTCAACTTCTCATTCTTTGATCCTTGATACATGATGTGTTCATCACATATGCGTTGTATGCAGGGACTAAGTGTAAGAAAGAAGTTGAAGCATAGGGGCTTGATCTGATCATGAGATGCAGAAGCATTGCTACTATTACAAGGATCAGAGATTATAGCTCGTGCTGATTAATGGTGTTTAGTTAGATTATTAGATTTTTGCTACTCGCCAGGATTGGCACAAGACATTGTTTCATATTATGCTTATATGAATATATTAGTAGTAGTAATATTAATGTAATCTTAAATGTTGATTCATCCAAAAGTGTGTTGGATAAATCATGTTTGTGGTATTGTCACCTTGTCTATATAATCAAGAAGAAGTTGCATCACCAAGCTCCAAGTGGACATGACTTGGAATCATTTGACTTAGAGTCAGATGACGTATGCAAATCTTGTCTACATGGAAGCTGACTAGAATTCCATTCACAGGAAACTATGAAAGAGGCAAAGGATTTGTTGGAACTTATCCACACAGATGTTTATAGACCATTCAAATCTGCCACAAGACATGATGAGTAATACTTTTTTACGTTTACTGATGTTTTCATTAAATATGGATATATTTATCTGATTAAACATAAGATAGAAACGTTGAAGTGTTCAAAGGGTTTCAAAACAAAGTGGAATCAACTTGGCTAGAATATCTGAGTATTCTGCGAACATCTTAGGAACTGTGAAATGGTTTCACAGATTGTCTCCTCTCAGAACACCTCTGCAAAGTAGTGTGTCTGAAAGGATAAATCGAACATTGTTTAAAATGGTTCGATCCACGATGCATCGAGCTACACTTCCAAATTAGTTTCAAAGGGATATATCCTAGAAACAAACCCCCGCAATTTAAACCTTGTATCCAAATAAGTAGGTTGTAAAGACATTCTCTAAAATGTGAAGTGGGGTTCATCCTGTTGGATTAGGTGTCTAAGTCATGACTAATAATTTGTATTTACCTAATTAATAGAAGCAAAGTCCAATTGGGTTGCCCTCATAGCTAGAGGTTTGGTAGAAATTCCAGGAGAGAGAAAGATTGATTTATTATATGATTAATAAATAAATAGAAACAAAATAAATAGTTTATTAATATATTAAAGTGATAATATATTAATTATAAACTATATTAATTAATTAGAAATTAATCTGAAATTAATTGGAATTAATTTGGTGATTAATTTGATTAATTAAAGGTGCAGTGGCTGAATTGTAATTATTCAATAGTTGAGTAAGTGACAATTATGGTAGTTTAAGTGGCCAACGAAATTATGGAGGGATTATCCGTAATTTCGATTATTATATGTTAGGATAAATAGATTTGAATTGATAGATAAATGTTTATCTTATTTGAATTCAAAAAAGTTTATCTCTAAAGGCTTATCTGGTGGCCACTTGGAAACTATAAATAGAGACCCCTAGGCACCATAAAAGCCACGACTTTTTCCTCTCTTCCCTCTCTCTGAAACTTTCGAAAACCCTAGTTTTGGGTGTGACTTCATTTGAGGTAGGACAATTGTGCTGCTCAGCTTCCAAGAAAACCTAAAGGTTAGTTTTTCTGATTTATTCTTTTAGTTAATTTTTATTTGGCCTTGAGGAATTTAGTTACATGTTCAAAGTAAGAAAACATAGATCCAATCTAGGTTGCATGTGAACTTAGGGTTTTAGTTCATAGATTTGCATAAAACCTTTCAGTGGTATCAAAGCTTTTGGTTGTTTTCTTATTGAATTGCTGTAATTGTTTTTCCTGAAATTTAGGGTTTATTGTTTTTAAACCCTAAATAGGGCCAATCGAAATTTAGGGTTAGGGTTTTAGAAACCCTAGCCCCTCCCCTTTGGTATTTTCGAAATTAAGGATAGGTTTTAGAAGGTATTCTATTTTTGGTAAATTTTGATTATTTAATAATTGGATAACCTCAAACCTATTATTTATTTATTTATTTTTTTTCGAAAATTAGGGGGTTTAAGATAGGTTTAAATTAATTTGATTAATTTGTTATACCTATCTGGATTTAATTAATTTAATTAATTGTTTAATTAAAAGATAAATTAAATCATTTAAAAGGTTTAAATTTAATTATAAATTAATGGTTAATTTTCGAAAATTAAATAGATAAACCAGGAATATTTTAAAAGTTTAAAATATTTGAAATACCTATCTGGATTTAATTAATTTAATTAATTGTTTAATTAAAAAATAAATTAACTCATTTAAAGGTTTAAATTTAATTTTTTAATTAATTGTTAATTTCGAAAAAATTAAATAGATAAGCCAAGAATATTTTAAAAGGTTTAATATACATATTATATATATATTATAATTAAAAGTTAATATTATATCTATAAGATAATTGGTCAGTCAAATCAATAGTAGGCATCATTCACAAAATTGTCCTAAAAAGAGGGTATAAGGAGACTGCCTATAAAATGGTAGTCTAATGGGTGTCCATTCTCACCCACAGCTCTCCTGGTCAGTCAAGTGTCGTTAGCCGAACGGGTTTGATAGGACCGCTTAATTTCATTAAAAGTATAATGTTATTAATCAAAGTACTAGAACAGTTTTATAAAATCCCAAATCTAGTTACTTTAGGAAAAATGTGAAAGAGATGCTAACCCATGAAATTGCACATTACACTTTATGAGACATTAGTGGAGCGTGTGTGGTTACCCGGCACACTAATAGGGGCTCATAAAGAGTGGTAATGGGTTTCTCATGATTTATCATTGTTGATGGAGCATGTGTGGTTAACTGGCACATCAATTAGAGATGATAAATGACATTGAGGTTACCGAGCTAATTTGCATGGTTATTCACATCCAGTTTGTGATCCTCGGCATCCCAGTCACAAACAGTGGAGCATATCCGAGATTAAACATGCCATTGAACAGTTCAATGAATCTCAACAGATGTAACGCCCCAATTTCATAAATTTTAAAAATCATTTATTACCAAGGTTCCGATAAAACATTTATTCCAAACATGAAACTATTCAACACAATACTTAAATTTAACAGCGGAACATTTGAAAATACTAATTATAGTTCATTGACATCAATCCTTTGAATGCGATGCGCTGCCGTCAAACCTTGCCCTTCTATTTGTCATTTGAAATACCTGAAATGTTATAAAACAACGGGTAAGCTTAAAGCTTAGTGAGTCCACAAGTTACCATACATGCCCACACATTAAACAACCCGTCCTCGAGAACGACCCGACCCTACCCGCCATACAACAGCTACGGGCGTCCATCATAAAACAACTATGGACGCGGGAAGGTTCTACCCATCATACAACAACTATGGGTTCCCGGTTATGGCCCAGCCCATCATACAACAGCTATGGGACAAGGCAATAGTCCAACTCGTCATACAACAGCTACGAGGGGACACACATCAGTACTAAGCCCAACAACAAATAACCACAGATATAGAGCAAATCATATAACTGAAAATAACACACAAGATGCCTAACATGCAACATCATATAGTAAGGTGAGGATACTCACCTGATTCGAAACCGTGTAGATATTCTCTAATATTCCCACTTAGCTCGTCCACACACCTAAATCCCACACACACACAACATATCCATTACTGACCAGGCTTTTACAGACCTGCCTAAAGGTTAGACCCAATATTTGCCATCAAACCGCGGTCAAAACTAAGTTTCTGGTCAAACAATCGCTCGCCGCGGCGTGGCTCCTCATCCTACGCGCCGCAGCTATCATCGAATAAACACGGGGTTTCAGCCGAGTCCGTGCCGCTGACATAGCCAGTCTGCGTCACGGCTCGTAACATTTCAAAATGTTTTTAGCGTTTAACAGTACATCAATCGGCTAGGGTTTCACTCCAAACCCTTCGTGAGATCAGAAACTACCCTAAGATCACTTCCTTAGGGACATGCAAGTCTATTCATGTCCTTAGTCTAACCCTAAGGGTTTCAAGTCCTCTAAGACTACTACTTAAGGGATAACACCATAAAAACGGGATAAACTGAAATATCAGAAGGTAGATCCTCTTACCTTGCTTCTGGAAAACAGAGAAACGCACCCGATCGACTACAGTCTTTCCCCACGTTGTATTTCTTCCTTCAAACCTCCAAAGCCTTGGAACCAAAGAGTCTCTGCTGAAACCTGACGCCTCTGCTCCAGAAAACACCCAAAAACACGAACCCTAGGGCTGGGTCCCTTTATATAGGCGTTTAAATCCGAATTAGGGTTTTTCACCTTAGCGGCGCACCGCGCCGCGGATCTTTTAAAGCCGTGCCGCGCGCACAATATCATTCACGAATCCAGATCTCTCCCGAGCCGCGCCGCAGATCTGTCCTGGCCGCGCCTCGGCGGAACGGGTCTTACAATTCTCCCCCACTTAACTGGATTTCGTCCCCGAAATCCGCGCCGGTAAATAATTCTGGATAATGCCTTCGGATTTCCTCCTCCGGTTCCCAAGTCCACTCGGACCCTTTACGATGTTGCCACTGTACCTTAACTAATCCTATTGTTTTATTTCGTAAAGCCTTTATCTTCCTTTCAATGATGGCAATTGGTCGCTCCACATAATTTAGGCATTCATCTAACTGAATATCCTCCAAATGTACTATTGTAGATTCCTCCGTAATACACTTCCTAAGCTGCGAAACGTGAAACGTGTCGTGAATCTGACTAAGCTGCTCGGGCAGCTCCAACCGGTAAGCTACCTTACCTACACGGGCGGTGATTCGGTAAGGTCCAATGTACCTAGGGCCAAGCTTTCCTCGCTTCCTAAAACGGATGACTCCCTTCCAAGGTGAAACCTTAAGAAGAACATAATCTCCCACTTGAAACTCGAGATCGGACCGCCGCCGATCTGTATAACTTTTCTGTCGACTCTGAGCCGTTAACAACCTCTCCCGAACCTTCTGAATTAACTCAGTTGTCTTGATCACTACCTCAGTACTACCCAATAACCCGCTGGCCAACCTCGCCCCAGCAAATAGGAGTCCGACATTTCCTTCCATACAACATCTCAAAGGGAACCCAGCCAATGCTCGCGTGATAACTGTTATTATAGGAAAACTCAGCTAGAGGGAGATGGGAATCCCAACTCCTGCCAAAATCGATAACGCATGCTCTAAGAATATCTTCCAATGTTTGAATCGTCCTTTCACTCTGCCCATCAGTCTGAGGGTGATATGCCGTGCTGAAATGAAGACGAGTGCCTAATTCCTCATGAAACTTCTTCCAAAACCTAGACGTAAATCGAACATCCCGGTCGGATATCATCGAGACCGGTATACCATGCCGAGAGATAATCTCGTCTACATAGACCTTAGCCAATTCCTTTGCAGAGAAGGTATCTTGAATGGGGAGGAAATGAGCACTTTTAGTCAACCTATCCACGATAACCCAAATAGTGTCCTTCTGTCGAGGAGTTCTTGGCAACTTCGTGATGAAATCCATTGTGATATGCTCCCATTTCCATTCGGGGATCTCAAGAGGCTGCAATTTACCATGAGGCCGTTGGTGCTCGGCCTTGACCCTACGACAGGTCATGCATCTTTCGACAAACCAAGCTACTTCTCTCTTCATGCCTGGCCACCAATAATATTCGCGCAGATCCCTATACATTTTAGTTGCTCCAGGGTGGATAGAGAACTTGGATTTATGTGCCTCCTCCAATAGGGTTTGACGAACCCCGCCCAGCTTCGGTACCCAAATCCTCTCATGACAAGTTAACAAATCTCTACTATCCTTGACCATAGCTGCCAACTGACCCACAATTCTCTCACCTTTCTGATTCTCGTTCTTGCTTGCTTCCACCTAAGCTTTCCTAATCAGCTCAAGCAGCGGTGTCACAATTGTCATCCTTAGGCAAACGCCCCGAAGGGGTGTTCCTGAAGTCTTACGGCTTAACGCATCCGCTACCACATTGGCCTTTCCCGGATGATAGTGTATCTCACAATAATAGTCTTTCCATACATCTAACCATCTTCTCTGTCTCATATTGAGATTGGCCTGATCCATCAGATACTTCAAACTCTTGTGGTCGGTATAGATGGTACACTTCACTCCATACAAACAGTGTCTCCAAATCTTGAGGGCGAAGACCACCGCTCCCAATTCCAAATCATGAGTAGGATACTTAGCCTCATGGGGCTTCAACTGTCGCGAGGCGTAAGCAATCACACTGCCTCGTTGCATTAAGACTGCCCCCAATCCCGAGATAGATGCATCACAATAAACTACCATATCCTCCATGCCTTCAGGCAAGGTTAAAACTGGAGCTTCACACAATTTCCGCAAAGTCTTAAAAGCCTGCTGCTGCTCCTCACCCCACCGAAAAGCAACGTTTTTCTTAGTTAGCCGAGTCAAAGGTACCGCAACCTTTGAGAAGTCTTGGATGAAACGACGATAATAACCAGCCAGACCCAAGAAACTTCTAATTTCAGAGGGAGTCTTCGGAACCTCCCACCGCATCACGGCCTCTACCTTAGTCGGGTCTACCATGATTCCTTGCTCGTTGACAATGTGACCCAAAAACTGGACCTCCCGAAGCCAAAAGTCACACTTGGATAATTTTGCATAAAGCTTCTCCTTCCTTAAGGTCTCCAATACCTCTCTTAAATGCTGATCATGTTGCTCCCTGCTCCGAGAGTAAACTAAGATATCGTCAATGAAAACTATAACCGACCGATCCAACATCGGTCGACACACCCGATTCATTAAGTCCATAAAAGCCGCAGGGGCATTGGTCAATCCAAACGGCATCACTATAAACTCGAAATGGCCGTACCTCGTCCGAAAAGCCGTTTTCGGGATGTCTTCCTCCCATACTCGCATTTGATGGTAACCTGACCGCAAATCAATTTTTGAAAACCACGAAGCGCCCTGCAGTTGATCGAATAAGTCGTCGATGCGAGGTAATGGATATCGATTCTTCACCATAAGCTTGTTCAGCTCACGATAATCTATGCACATCCTATTGGAACCATCCTTCTTCTTAACAAATAGAATAGGCGCTCCCCACGGTGAGCAACTAGGCCGAATAAATCCCTTGTCCAATAGTTCCCTAAGTTGATTAGACAATTCTAGCATTTCTGGAGGCGCAAGCCGATACGGTGCTTTAGCTATTGGAGCCGCACCGGGAGTTAAGTCGATCTTAAATTCCACCTGTCTCTCTGGTGGTACACCAGGCAGGTCCTCGGGAAAAACATCAGCAAAATCCCAAACCACCGGTATATCACCTGCTTTCTACTGTGGCTTCTTTTCTCGTGCGTCTACAACATAAGCCACAAATCCCGAACCTCCATGTTGAAAATGTCTATGCGCTCTAGCAGCTGAACAAAAAGCTGCACCCTTATTCCTCCTTTCGCCCTGTATTACCAGCTCTCCCCCACTTGGGGTTTGAATCCACACTCGCTTGTTCTTACAATCAATCCATGATTCATGCTGACCCAACCAATCCATACCGATGATGACTCGAGAGTCACTCAACGGTATAGGGATGAGACTGATCGGAAACTTTATTCCTTGAATCACTACTTCACATCCCCGATAAACACTAGTCACTTACACGGTTTTATCATCCGCAATTTCTACTTCTAACGGGCGACGAAGAATTCCTAAAGCAATACCGAAACTCTTTCCGAGAACGGCAGACACAAAAGAATGACTAGCACCCTAATCAAACAGTAGAATGGTAGGCGTAGAGTTGACTAAGAATGTTCCTAATCAAAGCATAATAGACACATTAATTACACACACCACAAACACGAGGCAAGTAAAGAAAGAGTACCCGTGATGACGTCGGGCGTATCCTGTGCCTCCTCGGCGGTCATGACGAATGCTCGACCCTTGGTCTTAGGGGCTTCCCCTTTCCCCTGCCTACCATCGGTAATCCGGAGTGTAGTGGGTGCCGGATTCTGAACCACTCCCTGAGTCAGACGGGGACACTGGGCCTTGAAGTGGCCTACCTGATTACAATTAAAAAAAATCTTGACCTCTTGTCGACAATCTTTAGCATAGTGGCCCTCCTTCCCACACTTATGGCATATTAACACCCAGAAACGCCCCTCATGATTCCTTCCACATTTACCGCATTTACCATGGATCCTTTGCCTTGCTTTCCCTGATCTGCCCCTCGAAATTTCTTCGACACTTGCTGAGTCTGAGTAGGCGCCGGACGCTTCTGCTTTTGTTGGGTTTCCAGTTCCAACTCTCGGGCCCGAGCGGCCGCGATCATATCAGTAAGAGTCTGGTGTCTAGCAGCAGACACAAATTCTCGAATGTCAGTGCGAAGCATCGCCAAGTATCATGTCATCCTCATTCGCTCGGTCGCCGCAAACTCTGGACATAAGAGTGCTCGTTCATTAAACTTTTTGGTGATCTCCGTCACCATTTCAGTGGTCTGGGTCAGATTCAGGTATTCCTGCGCCAAGCGTTCCATTTCCACCTGTGGAACATACTCCAATTTGAACTGTTCCTTAAACTACGGCCACGTAATGGCATCCAACTGAGTAGGGGTGAGATCTTTCGTTCGTATCTCCCACCAATCCTTCGCACAATCTCTTAAAAGATTCGCCGCAAATGTTACCTTGGAGTTGTCAGGACAGGAACATGTGCGGAAAGCACCCTCAACCGCGGAAATCCACCGCATTCTAACAATCGGATCCCTGCCCCCATTGAACATCGGAGGCGAACAAGCCGAAAAGTCCTTATAACTTGCATCCCTAGCACGTGATGTGCCCTGAGTAGCCACTCGCTCCTCGAGCATTGCCCATAGCTCAGCCTTAATCGTACCAAAGAACTGAGGTATCGCAGCCAATACTTCTCGCGAAACCTCCTCCGCTATCAGGTTGCGGAGATTTTCATCAGTCGGTCCTCCCCCACTCGAGGCACCCGCATCTGGTCCACCGTTACTTCGAGTGACTACCATTCTGAAATGCGCAATAGTTTCAATATCAATACCCGGGTCACTCCTATCTACCCAACTACTTGACTTTCTAGGACTGTGGTTGACTACCCTTGACTCAAGCGTGAATCCTGTGCTTTCGGTAATACTGGCCTGGTACTACCGTCCACACCTATTCGCCCTTGTTCCAAGTTCGTCAATCATCCTCCTAAAATGTCACACACATTAAACCATTTCCTATGACTCATGTGATCATGCATCGCGGTTCCTAATCTTTTGATCTAACTCTCCATCTCACACGTGCCTAAGAGAACTATTGCTAATGTCATTGAGTCGCCTCACGGACGCACAGCCGTACACAATCGGAATAAGATAGACGTTTGAATAACTGATCTACCCTAAAGTCACAACCAAACAAGGAACAGCCAGTAAGGCCAGACCAAGAATTCTCAGGCTATCTTACCCTAATTATATATAACCTACCAGCGTTCACTAAGCAACCTAACGACAGTAGCATAAAATTCCAAAGCAGCACATATGGCACAAAACAGTCTACAGAGTATATTATCCAGGTAACTTTACATCACAATACATTTTATCACATAACACAAACTTGGCATGGGAAATTGGGAATCACAAAACTTACTTGAGCTCGGTTGACGGTTCGCATCGCATCTTCTTTTACTTTAATTTAACCTTCCAAAAACATTTTCTTAACAAAATCGCTCAGTCCTAAGTTTGAGTTTGGATTCCCAATACAGTTCATCCAAATCCCTCAAACCAAGGCTCTGATACCAATTTGTAACGCCCCAATTTCATAAATTTTAAAAATCATTTATTACCAAGGTTCCGATAAAACATTTATTCCAAACATGAAACTATTCAACACAATACTTAAATTTAACAGCGGAACATTTGAAAATACTAATTATAGTTCATTGACATCAATCCTTTGAATGCGATGCACTGCCGTCAAACCTTGCCCTTCCCTTTGTCATTTGAAATACCTGAAATGTTATAAAACAACGGGTAAGCTTAAAGCTTAGTGAGTCCACAAGTTACCATACATGCCCACACATTAAAGAACCCGTCCTCGAGAACGACCCGACCCTACCCGCCATACAACAGCTACGGGCGTCCATCATACAACAGCTAAGGACACGGGAAGGTTCTACCCATCATACAACAGCTATGGGTTCCCGGTTATGACCCAGCCCATCATACAACAACTATGGGGCAAGGCAATAGTCCAACTCGTCATACAACAGCTACGAGGGGACACGCATCAGTACTGAGCCCAACAACAAATAACCACAAATATAGAGCAAATCATATAACTGAAAATAACACACAAGATGCCTAACATGCAACATCATATAGTAAGGTGAGGATACTCACCTGATTCGAAACCGTGTAGATATTCTCTAATATTCCCACTTAGCTCGTCCACACACCTAAATCCCACACACACACAACATATCCATTACTGACCAGGCTTTTACAGACCTGCCTAAAGGTTAGACCCAATATTTGCCATCAAACCGCGGTCAAAACTATGTTCCTGGTCAAACAATCGCTCGCCGCGGCGTGGCTCCTCATCCTACGCGCCGCGGCTATCATCGAATAAACACGGGGTTTCAGCCGAGTCCTCGCCGCTGACATAGCCTGTCCGCATCGCGGCTCGTAACATTCCAAAATGTTTTTAGCGTTTAACAGTACATCAATCGGCTAGGGTTTCACTCCAAACCCTTCGTGAGATCAGAAACTACCCTAAGATCACTTCCTTAGGGACATGCAAGTCTATTCATGTCTTTAGTCTAACCCTAAGGGTTACAAGTCCTCTAAGACTACTACTTAAGGGATAACACCATAAAAACGGGATAAACTGAAATATCAGAAGGTAGATCCTCTTACCTTTCTTCTGGAAAACAGAGAAATGCACCCGATCAACTACAGCCTTTCCCCACGTTGTATTTCTTCCTTCAAACCTCCAAAGCCTTGGAACCAAAGAGTCTCTGCTGAAACCTGACGCCTCTGCTCCAGAAAACTCCCAAAAACACGAACCCTAGGGCTGGGTCCCTTTATATAGGCGTTTAAATCTGAATTAGGGTTTTTCACCTTAGCGGCGCACCGCGCCGCGGATCTTTTAAAGCCGTGCCGTGCGTACAAAATCATTCGTGAATCCAGATCTCTCTCGAGCCACGCCGCGGATCTGTCCTGGCCACGCCTCGGCGGAACGAGTCTTACAACAGATCTAGGAATTTCATTAGATTGAAATTGATAAATGTATATCTACCTTAATGACCACTGTGTTGTGATTACGGCATCCCTCTTCACACCATAGTTGGGGTATTTTGGATCCTAGCCTTGATAAATAATATATTGGGTAATTGTTTAAGAAGGATTAAAATTAAACTAATAAATTCAAAGTTTATAGATGTCTAAAGATAGTGTCAATTCTCCTCCTTCGCCCATTTTTGAGAGTTTCAGAAAGCACCTGTTAAATATGGTAAGGCTGACTGGCCTGATCTATGTAGTATGGCTTCACAAATAGAGAATGGTTCTTAGTTTTGCTGGCAAGCCATATATTATTGAGTGTCCGCTCCCCAAAGCATGGCATCACACAGCAGCTTGTGATGAGCATGAACCCTTAACTATTGAGTCTAAGGGAGTTCATTGCCTCGTGCTATTGATCATTGACCCATAGTTTTGCAGGGATTTAGAATTCCTGGGTCAGATAAGTTAGCACAGCTGGTTGAGGAAAGGTTCCAAGAACCAGTTGAAAAGTGACGAGCTAAGATCTTTAAAGAGTTTGAAGTATGCAGGAAGTAGCACCAGTTCACATGTTCTCAAGATTGAGAGACACATAGGTGAACTGTATAAATTTGGTCACCCTTTAATCGGGAGTTGAGCATTAACTCGACTCGCTGGTATGTTCATCCAAATGTACAGGAAGGGTAACCAGATAAGACTATCATGGGAATGCGTTCAATGTTGACTCTATATGAGTCGTTCATGGAGAAGCATAGTTCCATTGATTCGGCTACTTCAGGATTGAGTCCAGCAATAAGGCACATCAAGAAATGCTCCAGATCATCTGGACCGGTTCTTCGATGTCTAAAACTGGGAATCCACAAGATGGGACATAGTCGCGGAAAGATTGGAAAAATGCTCCGAAGCCAAACGGTTTGGCAACTCATGGAATATCTTAAAATCAAAACTCCTGATCCTTAATTCCTTGATACATGATGTATTTCTTACATTTGCTCTGTATGCATGGACTCTGTAGGATGCGGGATGTTGTTGCATAGGAGCATGTTCAGATTGGATCTGAAGCTCATGCAGTTTTGAAGTTTAGTTAAATATTACAATATTGTTATTAGCTTATTAGATGCAAGCGACAATGGTTTCATATAGTACATTGTTCGAGGATTTTCTGTTTTAATAAAATGTTGATTTCCTTTTAATTGTTTAAATTATCCTTGAAATGTTGTATGAGTGTGTTAATTGCATGAATGGTAGTAACTTGAATGCTGATGCATCCAAAGTGTCTGGATTCATGAATTGTGTCCCCTATGATTGTAAAAGAAAAATTTATAAGGATCAATTCAACCAAAGGTCCAGTTGGACAGGACTTTGGAATCATTTGACTTAGAGTCATGTGATGATTTGAGTTCTTAGTAAAATCATTTGTGGCAAGAAATGAATCACCCAAAGATCCAGTGGATAGGATTTTGGAATCAGTTGACTTAGAGCCAGGTGATGATTGCATATCTTGAACAAAATTAACAAAGTCATAAATTTACATAGAGATGTAAAAGACATTAAGATTATGAGCAACGAACACATCAGTTACTGTGTATTGCTCGAATCTTCAAAAAGAACACAATTAGTTATACTTCACGATATTTGTCAATTATTACGACGAATATGGTTTCGCTTATTAGAATAAGCGATTGAATTGAAATCTTGAACAGTTCAAGAACTTCAAGGAATTACAAGATCAGCAGAACCTGAGTGACAACATAACTGAGAAAATGTTTCACGGTTTATCCTCTTCCAAGAACATTAATGGTTATAATGTGTCTTAGGGAAGATGATGGAGCATTGATCGAAATAGTTCGATCCTCGATGTATAAGATACATTTCAATTAGTTTCCGATGAATTGAATATTCAACCAGTCATAGAAACCATATTCCGACCACATCTTAGACTAAGTAGGTTTTACAGACACTATCTGAAGTGTCAAGCTGGGATCGTCCCACTTGTACATAGAAAGTCCAGGGTCATGTAGGGTTCGTCCGAACCTCATGACTAGCCTGAACCTGATCAGCAATGTCGTTTCATTGGCCATCCCACTGCACCTGTGAAAGAAGAGCTCTTTTAGAAAGGACTCATGATCTAAGGAAATAGTGGGAGTTAGGACAGTCCTGAATGAGTTCAGGATTAGCCAAGTGAAAGAACCTTTAGTCACCACTAGGCTCATAACAGGAATCAGATTTCTGTTAAACCTGACATACTCTTCTATTAACTAGTAGTATTGGTCACCATCATAAGGTGTTATGATCTGGGTGACATACCAATTAGTGGTAAAACACTAAAGATGGTACGGATAAGCAATCCGACTACTTGGAAGCATTGGTGAGCCCGGTTGCAGCCAAATAAGAGAACCTTAAGGCGAGACACAGTCTATGTAACAATTTGATTAATTTTACACCTGGTCTAAAAACCAGTGGGAGTAATTGAATCATCAAAAGAAAGCGACATGGATAGAAATGTACTTACAGAACATCTGGTTGAATGAGACGATACTCAGAGTCAAGTATTTGATTCCGGGAAAAGCACTCTCAATAGAAGATGAAATCCAAGAGAATACTGTGTGGCACATTGTGAGACGTTAGTGGAGCGCGTGTGGATTACCGACACACTAATAGGGACTCACAATGAACATGCCAATACAGAAGGTACGTGGCCCCGGGATTCATCCCACGGACACCTCGCAAGAAAGGATATTCGGATTCTCAAAATATGCCAAAGGTTTGGATTTTGTGAATAGCCTGAAAGATTCCAAGAACTATGTCAGAAAGGTTTGGACGTCGCCAAAAGGTTTGGATTTTGTGAATAGTCCAAAAGAGTCAAAGCCAGTGGGAGTATCATTGTTATCTGCTTATGACTGTATGTTGGTTACATATTGTTTCTAGGAAACATCTCTTATAATTACAAAGTGTAATGATTTGACATTAAGAGATGATAATAAATCATCTCTTAATAGAGATACAGCGTACTAAAGTAGTTGTGAACATCTATCAGATAGATCAAAAACTCTGCCAATATGATCTTGATAAGATTCAAGATGCATAGCCGCAAGAAAGGAGTTTCATCTCATTACAAAGTGTGATGACTTGGCATGAGAGATATAAAGAAGGTGCAACATACTCACGTAGTTTACAAACGTCTATCGGATAGATGAAATCATCAGTATAGACCTAGCCATTGTAAGCACGATCTTGATAAGATTCAAGATGCATGAGAAAGAGTCTCCGAAAGGAAATAGTTTTCTCGAAAATCATGACACAGATAATCTCTAGATTCCAATAGGGTTGGGGATAAGATTAGATCGAGTTCCACGAGCCTTTTGGATCGATCAGTAGTGTCATAAACATGTCCTGATGACTTAATGCTTAGAGCATAGTAAGTTGGATTCGGTATATAACCTGGCTGAGAATACTGGATGGATTATTTGAACACACGTGAGAAATCATTGGGAAATGATTAGGGTGAATGTTAGCTACAATTTGAAAGGAGTTTCGAATCGGTAACTGTTTACACCAGGACGTGGTGCTGTAGGACTTCATGGTTAAAGAGTTTCGTTGGTATTCTGATGAAGCGCGTGTGGTTTACCGGCACATCATAACACCTCGAAATAGTCTTAGGGTGCAGTCATGTAGACTAAAGACCCCGAGAACCTTGGGTAGTCACAGTACACATCACGGGAATGGAGTTGGGAGAGAGAAAGACAGAATGACAAATTAAGATATCATCAGAAGAGTGTCCGATTGGATACATAGAAAGAGTGAAAGGTCATATAGACATAGATGTAAAAGGCTTGAATTGAAAGTTTAAAAGAAATATAGAAACCGATAATAGTTTATGACAATATCCGACTTGGTGATTACCTCGTGGAGACTTGGTAATAAGCAGGAGTAGCTACCAGTCAGATCTTTATATTTCACTTTCGCATGTTTTACTTCCCGAATAATTTAATTATTTAGAAATGTCCACAATCGCTCATACTTTGGGAAGTAAGTATTGAATCAAGACTGTCATGAACTGGTTTGTAGATTGTCTAAGGAGTTAGACATAGCAATAGGATTGCTACAACGTTCATGAGTACTTAGAAATGAAGATTTGAGTATTGGATAAACCCGCGCTCAATAGATTGCTTCATGGATTACATCACGAGCAATGTTGAGACGATAATATCTTATGATCTTGAAGTGGAGAGATATGCATTATAATTTGCAAGGCGGTTGTTCATTGATAGTACGAAAACACATCGGTAACTCGATGTTATAAAACGTGCTGTTGTGAGTGATTTGTCTGGTAAAAGATATAAGCATATGAGTCGAAGCTTATTTGTTCCTTGACCCTGATGGGAAACAGATATCTATAGGCCTCTCGATGATTTTGAAGTTAACTAAGGTGCTGGCCAGCCAGGACTGAATTGATGTGTTCAATTGGAAGTCCTATGTCATATGCAAATGGGAAATCAGGAAACAGAGTACCGGACATAGATTGATCTCAATCCATGTCTCATGTCTGGAAATATCTTGTTGGACGGAGGATCATATGATCACTTATCTATGGACAGAACTGACTGGGTCAGAGTTCGGCAGCAGTTTCTATGAAGCTACAGTTTGCTGATTAATTAGAGGTTCAATTGGTAATTATAGTCATAGACTTATCCAAGTGGGAGACTGTTGGATTAGGTGTCTAAGCCATGACTAATAATTTGTATTTACCTAATTAATAGAAGCAAAGTCCATTTGGGTTGCCCTCATAGCTAGAGGTTTGGCAGAAATTCCAGGAGAGAGAAAGATTGATTTATTATATGATTAATAAATAAATAGAAACAAAATAAATAGTTTATTAGTATATTAAAGTGATAATATATTAATTAGAAACTATATTAATTAATTAGAAATTAATCTGGAATTAATTTGGTGATTAATTTGATAATTAAAGGTGCAGGGGCTGAATTGTAATTATTCAATAGTTGAGTAAGTGACAATTATGGTAGTTTAAGTGGCCAACGAAATTATGGAGGGATTATCCATAATTTCGATTATTATATGTTAGGATAAATAGATTTGAATTGATAGATAAATGTTTATCTTATTTGAATTAAAAAAGGTTTATCTCTAAAGGCTTATCTAGTGGCCACTTGGAAACTATAAATAGAGACCCCTAGGTACCATAAAAGCCACGACTTTTTCCTCTCTTCCCTCTCTCTGGAACTTTCGAAAACCCTAGTTTTGGGTGTGACTTCATTTGAGGCAGGACAATTGTGCTGCTCAGCTTCCAAGAAAACCTAAAGGTTAGTTTTTCTGATTTATTCTTTTAGTTAATTTTTATTTGGCCTTTAGGAATTTAGTTACATGTTCAAAGTAAGAAAACATAGATCCAATCTAGGTTGCATGTGAACTTAGGGTTTTAGTTCATAGATTTGAATAAAGCCTTTCACATCCCTCACTAGCACATAGAAAGTCTGTGGTTGTGAAATTTTCATTTGTCACAAGATTAAACACAGATCAGAGAAGAGTCATCTCATTGGTATCCTTCAAGTCATTTGGATACTTTTTTTACAAGTCATTTGAAAACAAGGTGTTTGTGTCTCATAGAAGAGTCTTTTTGGGAAAGAGCTCATATCCAAAGAAGCTAGTGGGAGTAAGATTGATCTTGAAGAGCTTCAAGGATCAACCAATGAAAGAACCTTTAGTTAACACTAGCACTTAAAGGATTAGAATCCTGTTAAGAGAACCTTGACATACCTCCACCTCTTTGCAGTCCAGTAGAGTTAGCCACTCTCATGAGTATTATGTTCTTATATTACTGAAAGTGACATACTGATTAGTGGTAAAACACTAAGTTGGTAAGGATGAGTTATCCAACTACATGGAAGTATTGGTGAGCCCAGTTGCTTCCAAATAATAGGGGATATAGAACACGAGATTTAGTCCATGTTTAATTTGATGGATCTTACACCTGGCTTGAAAACTAGTGGGAGTAATTGGATCTTCAAAAGAAGAACAATTTGGATAGGAATGTACACACATTCAAAGAAAGACTGGTTGTTTTATGTGACATGGCAAAGTAGATGTTTTAAGACCGTTTTCCTTAAATGGAAAACAAAGGGGTTGTGTGTATGGCACAACCGGAAGGGTTTTGAACATGCCAAATATTCAAATAGAGTGTACAAAGCTTGAAAGATTCATCTGTAGAATCAAACAAGCATCTCGCAGCTGGAATCTTTGCAAGACATAAAATGCCAAAGAGTTTGGATTTTCATGAAGCATAGATAAGTCCATATTTATATCAGAGCTAGTGGGAGTACTATTGTAGTTTTCCTAGTGATGTATGTCAATGACATACTGGGAAAATCGTTTCCTATAAGGAATCTAGGAGATACAATATACATACGTGGAATAAGGATCTATGGATATAAATTAAAAACGTCTAGAAAAGGACTTAGCCAAAGTACATATTTGAGCATGATCTTGAAGATATTCAACATGGATGACTCTAAGGAAAGGGTTTCCACACATGGCATAAAATTGATTGGAGAATCAATGACTCAGTCAATCATATATGCCATGGCATGTGCTTGACCTGATATCCTATATGCTTGGAGCATAGTGAGTCAATTTCAGAACAACCCTGGCGACAGTCATTGGACAACAGTGAAGGATAGTCTTAGAGTGTCTTAGGAGAACAAGAAATGTGTTCTTGGTTCATGGAGGAAAAGAAAGAACTAAGAGTAACCGGTCATAGTGATGCCAGAGATGACTCTTATTCACAATTAAGATAAGTGTTCCTGATAAATAGAGGATTAATAACATGGAAATGTTCCAAGTTGAAATCAATACAAGTCCGAGTGTATAGCAGCTAGTGATGTTATGTAGGAGACTACATGGTTGAAAGATTTCACTGTTAACATTGGTGTTGAAATCTTCTTACCAAGGGTGCAGTCACATTGACTAAGGAACCCAAGGACCATGAGAAGTCGGGACATATACTCAGGGATTGTGGCTGTGTTTGGGAATAAAGTTGAGACATCGTATATTTACACGGGCTGTGTAAAATCACACGGGCCGTGTGTCGACTGAAAATTTAAAATTATAAGTTGCGAGAAACATAGGATTTAGGGAAAATTTTGTTTGGAAACTCTCTCTTTAACCCTAGAAAACCCTGGAAGTGTTATAGATCAATTTAGAGCTAAGGAACTCAAGGAATTTAAGGATTTGAAGCAAAAGTAGAGAATTTGTATCAAATAGGTATTGGAAATTGCTGAGGAGAACACTTTGTACCTATTGGTTTTGTTGCCTAGGATTATACCGCACTACATAAATCAGGCGACTAATCTGTACTATATAGCATGTGATTTATATTGATTGAAACTTTGTAAATTGAAGTGATTTCACCCATTGGTTTAATAACCGAGTATTTGGGTTGATTACTAGGTCCATATTGTAGAAACCTATATGGTTTATATACGGCCTTTGTGGCTAGGAGATTAGACTCAGTGTCTAAATATATAGCCTTTGTGGCTAGGAGATTGGACTCAGTGTCCAAATATACGGTCTTTGTGGCTAGGAGATTGGACTCAGTGTCTAAATATACGGCCTTTATGGCTAGGAGATTGGACTTAGTGTCCAAATATACGATCTTTATGGCTAGGAGATTGGACTCAGTGTCCAAATATACGGCCGTTGTGGCTAGGAGATTAGACTCAGTGTCCAAATGTACAACCTTTGTGGCTAGGAGATTGGACTGAAGTGTCCAAATATACAGCCTTTGTGGCTAGGAGATTGGACTCAAGTATCCAAATTATATGGCCTTCGTGGCTAAGAGGTTGGGCTAAGTTGCTCGATATATTTAGTTGAAACCTTTGTGGTTCACAGGACAAAAGAGTTGTATAGCAGAAATCATGAAGAAATATAGAATTACATTGTATTGGGATATATTTGTACTATTTTCTCTATGCATGTTAAATTATACATATGATTACTCATTTGAGCTTTATGGCTCACATTGTATGTATGTGATGTCCCTCCAGGTGAGCGTGACCCTGGTAAGGGTAAGGATGGAGCTCATGGTTAAGGACATAAGACATGTAGACGATGTCAGTAGCAGCCTGGCTTGGAAGGAGTTTATTTATGTTTTGTACTCATTGATACACTTGTACCCATTTGTATGTAACTTATACACCTAATTATATGTTTTTATGTGTTAAAACTATTTTTTCAAAGTGGAATTTTTTGGGTGTATTTGTTTCTATGAGCCAGGCATTACAGTCATGAGTCTGATGCAAACCGGAATGACTACGATCCTCCCCGAAAGGACAAAAGTAAAACAAAATGTTTTACTTGCAAAAAATTTGGTTATTATGCATCAGAGTGCCTAAACAAGAAACGAGGTGAGGGGTGAACCTCACTCAAATCAATGAAGATGAAGAGCCCGTTTTAATGATGGCGATCTCGCAAGAAGATACTCTAGGTATGATGCCGCTAAAAGTGAAGAGTATCGTTGATATTCTTGCATCTGAAGAAAGTCAAGTTGATTTCAAGGCATGGTATCTTGGCAATGGTGCTAACAATCATATGAACGGAGATCGTTCAAAATTACATGAACAAGACGAGAAGGTAACGGGTTATACGCGGTTTGGAGACATATCAAATATCGACATCAAAGGAAAGGTACGATCTTGTATGATTACGGAAACGATGATCAAAGACTACTTAATGGGGTATATTACATTCCTAGACTTCAAAATAATATTATAAGTCTTGGACAACTAATTGAATACGGGAATCGAGTCGACATGGATGGTGATATTTTACGGGTATTTGACAATAGTAATACTTTACTTTTTAATGTAAAAAGAACCCCTAACCGACTCTATAGGACACTTAACGAAAAAAGTGTCTTTTCCCGAGATGATCTCGGTTGGTTGTGACATCAACGACTTCAGTATGTGAAAGTTAAAGGTTGTTTGGAGCATGATAAAATTCTAAGTTCACATCTAAAGAAATTAGATGGCCCGGGTGAGCAAGAAATTTATGTTGAAGTTGAAAAAGGTGAAAAAGGACACCAGTTTTTCGACGCACTGAAAAGGAAGCCACTGATAAGACGAGACGTGTTCTTTGGTAAACAGAAAAGATGGATTTGGACCGAAACATCAGCTGCCGGTTTTCCCCAACGTCCTAAAAATCGAGGTATCGACTTTCGTAAAGTGATGCAAAAGAAGGAAGACATGTCACCGAAGAAAACGACTTATGCTAAAAAGATTTTGGGGGAGTTTGGTGTGAGAGATTGCATCCCAACAACTTGTTCCAAGGATGCAAAATTGAAACTCGAGAAAGTTAATGACAAAGCACTTATCGATTATTTTGTAGCCGGGAATGGCATGAAATCTGCAACATGATCGGCATAACGAATCTCGAGCCAAGTTTGTTTTAAAGGGGAGAATGTGAGTGTAAACACAAACTTGGCGTCACTCCAACTTTCAGCCAACAACCCTTGCAACCACCTTTTTTGAATCTCACATTAGAACTCATTAAATGTAGTAGCATCTATTATAAACAATAAGCACACTACCGTGACTATAAATAGATATTCTAACATCTATTGTAATGCACCATAAAAACTTAGAGAGTGTTAGAGAGTTAGTAGTTCTTTTCTTGTATTTCAGTTTGAAGTTCTAAATAAAAAGAACATTTGAGTTCCAATAGACATCGTATTCCACCCAAGTTTGCGATATTATTGAGCCGTATGTTTCAAACAAGTATCATATACACCTATAATATGTGTGATAAACTGTCATGATATGGATGGAAAATCAATATCAGAACAACGAGTTTCTATTTATTAATGTTATGAGGCAGGTAACTATCAACCGTATTTTTTACTAAGTTTCCAAGTATTTATTTATCGGTCATAATGCCAAAATAATTGGACGGATATAAACAAATACTTAATGTTATATGATTTTGTGGAAATGATAATTTCCGCATATGTCCTGATTAGTATTGTTTATAGTACATATGTCTCCATTAATCTTGGAAATATTTCCATTGTTGAAATGATACTGAATATATGTAAAACGTGTTATTATGGTAATTTTGAAAGGGTTGGTTTTAATATCACAACATTGTGTTAATACAATGTAATTGTTTATATTTTTAAAATGAAATACAACCAACGCGGATTGAAGCTTTGGAAATGATTGTAATTAGTAAATCTAGCTACCGAGGTAAGTGCATATCACTATTTTAGCGTTTGGTACATGTCACAAAATGACTTGGTTTATAACAAATGTTTTCTTAGGGAAATTCCAAATGTATTTTTATTGAAATGGGATATGAAATATTTGATATCTCGCTATGTTATTTATATTATGGTATGAATATATTGTAAATCATAACATAGCATGTTTTGTGCAGGAATGTATGCATTCAGAAATGTGTGCTTGGTTCAGGTGATTAAACCCTTACGTTCTAAATACAAAATTGGCATAAAGTTTTGTCACTATGTAATCCTTGCGAAACCGAAAATCGCCCGGTTTAGCCTAACGTCAAAACTGGTTGTCATTTTCTAATGGGAGCTGATCCGTACACAACAATTTTTTGTCATCCACAACAATTTATGCTTTAAGTAGGTTGTATCATATGCATAAAAAACACGATATTGTTGTGTATGGCAAAAAAATGTTATGTACGGATCAGCTCCCTCTTTTAATCTAACAACAAAATCAATGTAAACCTAAACCAATGGGGCATCCCAAAATTTACAAAATAAAAAATTTCTATTCTAATAAAAGAGTAATGGAGCTGCCACTTGGCACCCAGGCTTGTTTTCCCGCCCATATACACTTTCACGATCACCTTCCACTAATTTCTTTCTAACAGCCGCGTGATTTTAGGAACAAATGCCGTAAAATCATCTTAACAAATTATCAATCAAGAAATCAACTCCATAACTAAATTGCATGGAAGTTATAGTTTCTCTGCACCATTACTGCTATATTGTGATTGCTCCACAAACATCTTCACCACTACGTGTTGCTGCCCTTGAGGAAACCTAATCGTCACCACCACCACCACCACCATGTTGCCGCCATTATACCTTCACCATGAACATAGAGACGACCACAACTACTCACCGCCGTACTAAAACCCTGTAATAGTCGCTATCATCTTTGTCTCTCTCTCTTTCTATCTACAGATACTGCTTCCGACAGAAGAGATGCCGATTCCATTTACGATTTACGCCTGCTATCACTACCTTAATCGGAGGACAATCTGTTTCCATCTTTAGCGATTGGGAGTTACCGAAGAAGAAGGCGCTAAATCAGGGACCTTGTGAGCGAAATTGTTGTGATGAATAGAGATTTTTGGGCTGTGATCGACTGCAACCTGAACCTCTAAAACCAAAATTCATCTATACCAATCCTATGCATAATCGGTCGTTCAAAGAACCCTAGGTAAGGATTATCCTTTACATGTAGATTTTTGGGTTGTGATCGACTGCAACTATTGACTTTGGGTGCTTGTGTAATAGGTCATATGTGTTGACTTAGTACGATTTACAATTAGATGTTGTTTCTTTGATTTAATGGACAGAAAAAGGGGAAAATACTTAACCATGCAAGCTTTATATAGGTGTTTCTTCTTGGTCTAATGCTGAAAAAACAACTTAATAGATTTATATTGACTTATTGCAAGATCATAATGTGATTGTTCAACAATTACAGTTAGACTTTCCCCGATATTGCCATGCTCTAAAAGGTTTAGATTTTTATAGACTTATTTCCATGGTCACAAAGAAAATCTATTATCTTTGTCATTTTATAATCATCCTATTTCTTGAAGGAATGATTTCTCATTTATGTCTCATATTATATTATTTTGCAGACACTTGAAATGTTGGAGAAGATAGAAAGAGTACTTTTGAAGAAGGCTTCTGCTGAAGTGGAAAAGGCTAAAGACTATACGAGACTAATTAAACTGTATGGTCTTTCTATATTCTCCTCATTTTTTCTCACTTCCCATATTTTGTTATGCCCTTATAAGCTATAATATTTATTTACTTTAATTCAATTTTGCTATACATAGGCTTGAAATTTATAATTGAATGAGTGATGAATTGGTTGTGGATGTGAAGCATGTTGGCAGAGAAAACATTCAAAGGAGCGAGGAGATGGCAGGCCCCTCATCTTGCATAGACGAAGGTCGTGCAGTGGATGAAAACGGGGTCGTTGATGATGCCTCTATTAACAATAGCAGAGTGTCATATTTGCCAAGAGGAAGATTCAGTTGATAATTTAGAGACCTCTTGCGCTTGCAATGGCAGTCTTAAGATAATCAATCCATTCATCTATCATTGTTAAGTCTCCATATTCATCGACTTCAATGTTTATGCAGTCTGAACATGCATCAAGTAGTTGTAGAGAGTCTGTCAACGTGACAGAAAGGTTGGATTTGTTTACATTAATCTGGAGTTTTTTATTTGTATTAAGCTTCATTAATCTGGTTAATGTTTTAAATGTTTTGAGTGCAGGCAAAGCAGATATCCGCCATTGATAACATCGATGTGATAGCTGAAGAAAGGTAAGTGAATATCCATTTTCAACTGAAAACGGGGTCGTTGATGATGCCTCTATTAACAACAGCAGAGTGTCATATTTGCCAAGAGGAAGATTCAGTTGATAATTTAGAGACCCCTTGCGCTTGCAATGGCAGTCTTAAGATAATCAATCCATTCATCTATCGTTGTTAAGTCTCCATATTCATCGACTTCAATGTTTATGCAGTCTGAACATGCATCAAGTAGTTGTAGAGAGTCTGTCAACGTGACAGAAAGGTTGGATTTGTTTACATTAATCTGGAGTTTTTTATTTGTATTAAGCTTCATTAATCTGGTTAATGTTTTAAATGTTTTTAGTGCAGGCAAAGAAGATATCCGCCATTGATAACATCGATGTGATAGCTGAAGAAAGGTAAGTGAATATCCATTTTCAATCGTGATTTCTTGCATCTTTTTAATATATCTAAGTAAGTATTGGTTTTATAAATGTTTTTAGCAATGAAATCATTAGTCTTGAGGCCCTTAAAGCTGATTTGATGAAGAAACTTGAAGCGGTCATGTACTTTACATCTCTTTCTCAAAATCGGAATCATTATTTAAGGATAAATATAAACCCATTATGATTACAGACAAGACACAATTCAATTCTGAAAGAGGAATTATTGAGCAAACAGGATGCTTTAGGCGATCATCATCAAGCTCTTAAATAGGAGGTACGTAGTATAATGGTAGCCTGTGCAAAATACATTAATACCCTTATGATGGAAAATGTGCTTTTCAAGGTGGCAACATTGAAAGAATAGTTGTAGAAGGAGAGAGAGTTGAGGAACGTGCTGGAGACTTACAATGTTAAAAAAGACCTTTCCCTTACCGGACTCCATTGATGAAAAAGTGTATATGTTGTGTTGTAAAATACGACGGATCCGAATTGACTTTAGACAATATTAGCTCAATGCAGAATAGGATCAAAATTATCAAACGGTAATAATCACAACGAAATACGAATGAAGTAAATAAAATAGAGACACAAGGATTTACGTGGAAAACCCAAATCGAGAAAAACCACGGTCGGAGGAAGCCGAGAACCAATTCACTATACTTTGCGGTGTTTACAAAACGTTTAGAGAAAAAAAATACAAAGAGTTTAAAACTCTTATGTATTTACAAGAAGAAAAGATTGAGATGTTTTGGTGTTTGTGTGGTGTGCTTTGTAAACTGATTCTCTATCCTTTATATAGAGAATTACATTGCATGCCATCTTTGAAAAAGAAGCACAAATGTTGAATATTCATATCTTAAAATCGGCAGCCATCAAACTTGCCAACTTTGAAAATACTACAGCTGCAAGTTGCATAGAAACTTCTTCACGTGGGTTAACATATGCCGAATTGATGTTGTCAAACAAAGAAAACAACCACTTTTGACTTTGCTCAAGATTTGAAGGCACTTTCCACAATCTCCACATTGACTTCAAAATTGAGCAAATATATTGATACTGCAACATGCTTAACCATCAGAAAAACAACTCATCAACCTCCAAAATTCCATAGGAAACTGCAATCACCATATAGAGAAAAATTGATCCTGAAAAATTGAAATACTTCCTCCACCACGAGCCTAATCTGGCTCAACTGCGATCAGAAATACCCATTAAGTCCAAACATAGTTTGAATTTGGCTATTGGAAGACTCTTAGTGAACACATCAGCGGGATTATAATCTGTATCGATCTTTTCTATGACACGATCACCATTTTCAATGATATCACGTACAAAATGATAACGAATATCAATGTGCTTTGTATAGTCATGAAACATCTGATATTTACTCAAGAAGATAGCACTTTGATTATCACAGAATATTGTGGTAACCTTTATTCTATCATCGAGTTCTTTAAACAATCCCTTCAACCAAATGTCTTCCTTAACTGCTTCTGTAATCGCCATATATTCTGCCTCTGTAGAAGACAGTGCAACTGTAGACTGTAACTGGGCTTTCCAAATAATAGCACAACCGTTCAGTGTAAACACATACCCTGTAATGGATCTTCGTTTATCCAAGTCTTTGCCAAAATATGAATCAACATATCCAACCACCCCAGTGTTAGATTGTCCATAGCATAGACACATAGAAGTCGTACGGCGTAGATAACGTAAGATCCACTGTACTGCTTTCCAGTGTTCTCTCACCGGGTTCGCCATATATCTACTAACCATGCTAAATGCATAAGCCAAATCAGGGTGTGTGCAGATCATAGCATACATCAAAGATCCAACAGCACTAGAGTATGGTACGCGTGCCATGTACGCCATATCAATCTCAGTAGTAGGACTTAAAGCGGATGATAACTTGAAATGAGCTGCAAAAGGTGTGTTGACAGGCTTTGCTTCATACATATTAAAGCGTCGTAGGACTTTCTCAATGTAACCCTTTTGAGAAAGATGCAAGATCTTAGACTTCCTGTCACGAACAATTTCCATACCTAAAATATTCTTGGCAGCTCCTAAGTCCTTCATTTCAAAATCAGCTTTCAACTGGTCTTTCAACTTCTGAATCTCCTTCATATCTTTCGCTGCAATCAATATGTCATCCACGTACAAGAGTAAGTAGATCTTTGAACCATCATCACCTTTCTTGAAATAAACGTAGCTATCATAGGTGCACCTGCTGAATTTGTGACTGGTCATGAAAGAATCGAACCTCTTGTACCATTGTCTAGGAGACTGCTTGAGGCCATAGAGAGATTTTCTCAATTTACATACGTAGTCCTCCTTGCCAGGAACTACAAAACCTTCAGATTTGTTGCATGAAAATCTCTTCCTCAAGCTCACCATTTAGGAAAGCTGTAGTAACATCTAGTTGCTCCAACTCATAATCATTTGAAGCAACTAACCCCAACAATGCACGAATAGAAGTATGTTTGACTACTGGGGGATAGATGTCAGTATAGTCAACGCCTGGAATTTGACTGTAGCCTTTAGCTACCAACCGAGCTTTATATCTTGGTTTCTCATTTGGGTTAACAGGTTCTCTGAGCTTGTAGACCCACTTGCATTTAACTGGACTTTTCCCTTTTGGAATAGGAACTAAATCTCAAGTACCATTTCTTTGCAAGGATTCCATCTCATTATGCATAGCAATAATCCAATCACTTGAGTTTTTGGATTTGATAGCCTCATCATAATTTACAGGCTCCGTTTCCGACTTAATATCATAAGCAACGATAAAAGCATAAGCAACAAGTTCAGCTTCAGCATACCTCTTTGGAGGAACAATTTGTCTTCTCGGCCTATCTCTTGCAATGCTTCGAGTAGTAGCTTGTGGTTGTGAAGTTGTTGTTTCTTCAACAATGACGTGCTCATTTGGCGAGGAAGACTCTTGTTGCTCAACTGAACTAGGAATGGTAATAGGTGAAGTAGGAAGTTGCACCTCCATCTGAGCTTGCTTTGTACTTGCTTCGGATGGTGCATCTGTACTTTTGGAATAGTCGGCAACTGGTTGAATCATTGCTGACTCATAAAAAGTAACATCATTTGAGATAATAACTTTCTTCATATTTGAGCTCCATAACTTGTACCCTTTAACACCAGGATTGTACCCAAGGAAAATGCATTTGATTGCTCTCGGTTCTAACTTCCCGTTGTCAGCACGTGCATATGCTGGACATCCGAAAGGTTTCAGATGTGTATAATCGGCAGGTTTCCCGGACCATAACTCATACGAAGTTTTCTTCTCGATTGCACGTGACGGTGATCGATTGATAACATAGCAAGCAGTAGAAGCAGCCTCCGCCCAAAAAGACTTTGGAAAATTGGAATTAGAAAGCATACATCGGACCTTCTCCATAATGGTGCGATTCATCCTTTCAGCTACACCATTTTGTTGAGGCGTATGGACTACCGTGCGATGTCGAGTAATGCCTTCCTTTCGGCAATAGGCATTAAACTCTTCTGAGCAAAACTCTAGTCCATTATCCATACGAAGATACTTTACCACCAATCCTGATTGCTTTTCAACCTGAACTTTCCAGTCTCTGAAGGTAGAGAAAACATCTCCCTTATGTTTTAAGAAGAAACACCACAAGTTCCTAGAGAAATCGTCAATGATAGTGAGCATATAGTTAGCTCCTGCTTTAGAAGCAACTCGAGCTGGTCCCCACAAATCCGAGTGGACATAGTCGAGTAGTCCTTTCGTTGTATGGATACCACTTGCAAACCTCACTCGTTTTGCCTTGCCATATACACAGTCTTCACAGAACTCCAAATCAACAATCTTTTGTTGACCAAGTAAACCTCTTCGACTCAATTCTGACATGCCTTGAAAACTCATATGGCCGAGTCGAAGGTGCCAAAGACGGGACTGATCTGGATCAGAAGGAGACTTTGAAACAACAGCAGCATCACTCGAAATTGTTTGCCCGCCAAAAAAGTAGAGGTCTGAGGTTTTTCGACTATCTCTCAATTTGTCGGAACCATCTTTGAACACCCTGAGAACTCCACCTTTACCGGCAAACTTGTATCCCTTTTTATCAAAGGAACTGAGAGATAACAAGTTTCTTCTAAGGTCAGGGACACATCTAACATCCCCAATGGTTCGGATAACGCCATCAAACATACAGATTCTGACTGAACCATATCCAAGAACTGGACATGTAGAATTGTTACCCATCAACACATAGCCCTGGTTAACCTTTTCAAATGTGTAAAACCAACTTTTGTTGTGACACATATGAAAAGTACAACCAGAGTCGAGTATCCAATCACTAGTGGAATCCAGTTTATCTGACTAAACTGTCAAGAGTTCTCCAATACATTCGGCCTTAGCTACATCGGCTTCACCCGAAGTGCTAGCTTGTTTGCCATTTGCTGCCGCCTTCTATTTTTCTTTATTTTTCAACTTGAAACATTCTTCAAGCACATGTCCCTTCTTGTGACAATAGTTACAAAACTTTCGTTTGCCTTTTGACTTGGATTTGGTTCTGTTGGAAGATTAAGAAGTTCTACTTCTCTATGTTGTTCTTCCTCTGACATTCAAACCTTCGGCTTTAGCATCACTTGAACCACCATCGGTAATATGCTTCATTTTATCTTTAGAATCCAAAGCTGTAAAGACTTCATCTAAAACAAGAGTGTCACGGCTGTAGATGATCGTATCACGAAAATGGTTGTAGGATTCAGGCAACGATGATAGGAAAAATAAAGCTAAGTCTTCATCTTCATACGGACAAATGTTCAGCTAATGAGCCTCCTTTAATCATCTTGAGATTGAACAATCGTTGCTTTAGATGCAACTTGTTCGGTAAGCTCTTTGTCATCAATAACTGCTTCAACTTCAGCCACAAAGCAGCCGCCGACGTTTCTTTAGAACATCTTGTAAAACATCGTTTGACAAGTGCAAACGAATTTGAGTTAAAGCCTTCAGATCTTTCATCTCTTTTTCTTCTTCGGTCCATGTAGCGGGCATCTTTTGGAAGCCCAAAAGTGCCTTGTGTAAATCCATCTATATGAGAATGTCTCTCATCTTTACTTGCCACAACGGAAATCGGGTATTTCGATCCAGCAGTGGAATATCGTATTTCACTGAAGACATGATTAATTACTTGATAAAATGATCCCAACAAGCTAATATCAAAACCCGGATGCCCTGATACCAATTGTTGTAAAATACGACAGATCCGAATTGACTTTAGACAATATTAGCTCAATGCGGAATAGGATCAAAATTATCAAACGGTAATAATCACAACGAAATACAAATAAAGTAAATAAAATAGAGACACAAGGATTTACGTGGAAAACCCAAATCGGGAAAAACCACTGGCGGAGAAAGCCGAGAACCAATTCACTATACTTTGCGGTGTTTACAAAATGTTTAGAGAAAAAAATACAAAGAGTTTAAAACTCTTATGTATTTACAAGAAGAAAAGATTGAGATGTTTTTGTGTTTGCGTGGTGTGCTTTGTAAAATGATTCTCTATCCTTTATATAGAGAATTACATTGCACGCCATCTTTGAAAAAGAAGCACAAATGTTGAATATTCATAGTTTAAAATTGGCAGCCATCAAACTTGCCAACTTTGAAAATACTACAGCTGCAAGTTGCATAGAAACTTCTTCACGTGGGTTAACATATGCCTAATTGATGTTGTCAAACAAAGAAAACAACCACTTTTGACTTTGCTCAAGATTTGAAGGCATTTTCCACATGTTGCTATTTTTTCTCTTGAATTTTTTTTAGTGAATTATTAACTTGTAGATGTACCAAAGACCAAAATAGATTTAGAGGATATAGCATAAGCAGAAGCAGAAGTCATCGGTTTACAACAAAAACTTGATTATCTTTCTATATTTTAGTCTCTTTTTTTGAATGTTAGTTTATTTAGACAAATAGTAGGATAATCACAGAAATGCGGGACCGCAATTCAAGTTCTAGAATGAAAAGTGTTGTACCACAAGCATTTTGTTTTCTTCATTTATAGTTGACATGGATTTTGTTATATATAGAAAAGATATTAGTTTGTGTAAAGCTTTTATGCACTTTTTGAACATTTCAAAGAACATGGATTTGGAGAGCTCTTTGATCTTGAATTAAACTATTTGACCCACATGCTGGATTAGAACATACATCATACAAATAAATGTTTGGAAATTTGTTTGTCATGTATGACTAAAATATCATATACATTTTGATTTTTCAATCAACATAGATGTATTGTATGAGTTGTTGGATATACTATATTGAATTTTTTAATGTTTCATACTCGAGTCTTTTAATAAAATATAAAATATCAATATTTTTTGTTTTGTAATTTTTTTAGTTAATACTTATACTCATATATTTATAATTTGTTTTTTATTTTTGTTTTTTTTTCATTTCCAACCAGTGTAGTACACGGGTGAATAACCTAGTTAGATATATTACAATTGCTAGCACATTCAAGGAACTAATCTCCTTGCAAGAAAACCCATTAATTAGCATCTATCATAACCAACGTATCAAATACATACATCATATTTTCAAATATTGCTATATTTTGAGTTTCGATTTCAAATATAGTACTTGTTATGAACCTTAGAGTAATCATATTTTTTTTTTCAAGAAGTTTCAAACAACAATTTGGGATGTTAGTTACAAGAAACAATTTGACTTCCAAAACCCCATGGTGAATGGGTAACCAAAGTCAAATATATTTCGGCAAATAATATTTAAAAGGGGTCATGGAAAACCTCAATACCAAGAAAGTGAAAGAAATTTCACCAAAACGTTGATTTTGTTGACATAATATTTCTGATACGAAACTATACTCGTTTATTGAACCCTAATCCGGCTAATGCTGAGCCAAAGCTAGAACCATATAGTTACCTAATTGTTCACAATAATGTTTGGACGATGCTATAACATCACGATGATCTCAATTTCAACCCTAAACATAGAGCCAAATTTACCTTATGTGATGACATGATCACATGACACATATTAATTAAACATGTCTATTTTGAAAATATAGTTCTTAAATAAAGACACGCTATCTTGATACGATGTCCTTGAATATTATCATATATTATATATAAAATGTGAAACGATAGTTCATGCATACATCAACATCGTTTGGAGTTTTATATTAGTTAAATACATTAAATTTACATATTTTTGTTATATAACTAATATTTTATCATGTTATTTAAAATAAGACATACACATGAATTATCTACACATACCTTATATACCATAATGTCTAATACAAATGCCGTTAACTTTAATTAAACGCCTGTGCGTGTATCTTTGTAGAGACCAAAACATTGGTTTCTGTCTATGTTTGAGAATCGGGACTACACAAAAGAACGATGAATTCCTACAGCGGAGAAATCAACACTAAAAAGCCCCAATTTCAGCCGACTATTGATGATAGCAAACCGTATCCGGTACCCTGTTTCTTAAACTCCTTATTTTTGTAAAATTAATGCTCGCTTTCGGAAATTCATGAAGAGTATCGGTATATATTGGTCAATTGATGCAATGCGAGACTCTTAGTTTGGTTTCCTCTTTATTACTATTTTCTATTGCTTGATGTTTCTTTAGATTTTAAGATTAGATTAAATTATCGAGAAGGTGAATGATTTATGATTTAGAAAAAGTTGTATTGTTGTCCCAATCTTTCCAGCATAAAAAGAAAGACGCGTCTAAATCACAATGTTAGGGCCACCAACGACAATTAATTAGAAGTCTTGTTCCTCTTTTTACATTATTGAGTCAAGATTGCTTTCTTTGGAATAGAAATTCTATATTCCCCAACAATAATAATATAATTATACCTTTTATTGTTGCTCTTTTATGAACTATTTATTATTAGAACCATGTTAATGTGAGACAAAAACCAAAAAATACAAACTTCTAAATATAATACTTTATAGTACTCTTACTGTATAAAGTTTTAAAGTTGTAACTCTAATAAAGTAAGAATTATTACAATTTGATAATGTACAGTAAATTGATAATGTATAACTGATTTATGATGTATAAAATTAATGATGATTAAAGTATATTGTATTTTATAAAAGTAAAAAACTCTGAATAACCAGCAAATAACATGATATTCCTATTTTAATGGATTGTTACTGTCTCTGAGTCCAGCATTTGTTTTGTGGGGTTATATCTCATAATTTGAGGAGCAAAAAAATAACGAGACTGAAAAAAATATTTATAATAAATACAAATTGTGAAGACTTGCAAGTCTTTGAACGTCAGTCTTCATCTCTAAAGTGTCTTATGTTCTGTTCAAATTTCATGGAAATAGAGTATTGTATGCGCTATATAAACCTCCATGGGGGCATCTTCATATAAGCATCAACACAAACAGAAAATCACCAAGAATTGAATTTACATCATGCACTATATAAAGTTAAGTCTTGGTCTCTAAAGTTTCTTATGGTCGGGTTCACATTTCATGGAAATTAAGTATTGTACGCCCCACAGGCCCACACAAACAGGCAATCAATTTGAGGCCATACACTTGAATCTTTTATCTTCATAGTTGGCACTATATAAACCTCCATGGAGGCATCTTCATATAAGCATCAACACAAACAGAAAATCACCAAGAATTTGATTTACATCATGCATCCTTGTGTTTTTATAATTTTCTCACTTCTCTTTGTAAACCTTGTGGAGACCACAACTGGCAATCAATTGGTAGGAGTGGAAGGAAGAGGAGGAGATGATACCAAAAAGTGTTTGGAGAAGGAGAGACACGCCCTCCTTCATTTCAAAGCTGGCCTTCATGACCCGTCTGGTGGTCTCTCTACGTGGACAGCTAAACAAGATGATTGCTGCAAATGGAGAGGAGTGACGTGCAACAACCAAATAGGTCATGTTACACGGCTTGATTTAGTATCATGTGGTATTGTAGGTGAGATCAGTGATTCCTTGCTTAATTTAAGCTACTTAGATTATCTTGATCTTTCCGAAAATTCTTTTAATGGAACCATTCCCACCTTCATTGGTTCAATGACTCGATTAAGCTACCTTAACCTTGGATCGAATCATTTTAATGGAACCATTCCTAGTTCCATTGGAAACCTCACGAACTTGCAAAAGCTTTACCTTGGAGATGTTGGAAGGTGCAGAGTTGAAAACATGGATTGGCTGTCTCATCTTTCTCATTTGGAGGAACTTGTTATGGATGGGATCTCCCTAGCCAAAGCAAATCGTTGGGTGAATGCATTTACGAGTCTCCAAAACCTATCATATTTAAGTTTAGAGGGATGTGAGCTGTCACAGGTCATGTTTCCATATTCTTCACTTCCCAACTCTTCCTCATCTATTCTTCACCTTCATCTCGAAAACAACAATCTCACCTCATCCATGTATGATTGGTTGTCCCCCTTAACCAGCAATAAGCTTCGTGATCTTTATCTCTCTAGCAACATCTTAGATGGGATACCCAAGTATATTGGTAACCTTTGCAGTTTGGAAACTTTGCACTTTGAAAACAACTCTGCTGTTTTCAAATTTCCTGATTTTCTGAAAAACTTGTCGGGATGCACATCGCATTCATTGCAAGAGTTGTCTGCCCAAGGAAGCCAATTTATAGGGTCATTGTCCGATGACATCCAAAATCTTTCATCCCTAAGAAAATTGAACCTATCTCAAAATCACTTAAACGGAAGTATGAGTGAGAAACTGTGGGAACTACCCATGCTTGATATTCTTGACCTCTCTTCCAATTATCTCAGAGTTGCTATCTCTGAAAACATTGGAAAGTCGAATGCTACTTTTATAAATCTTTCAAAAAACTCACTACTGGAAGGAGTAGATCACATGTCAAACCTTTCTAATGTAGAGCATATTGACCTGAGCTCTTGCAAGCTAGGGCCTCACTTCCCAAAATGGGTTCAAACACCGAAAAGTCTTACCATTCTTGACATTTCCAATAATGGAATTGCAGACACAATTCCCCTGGGTTTTTGGAAAACATGGCCTTCTCAATTAAGTTATTTGAATCTCTCTTCCAACAACATCAGTGGGAATGTACCAGATTTCTCATCAAATTTTAACTCTAAGTCTGCGATAGATCTAAGTTATAACAACTTTCATGGTCCAATACAGAATATCCCTTCCTCTTTGCAATTATTAAATCTTTCCAAAAACAAATTCAATGGAGGAATCTTATTTCTATGCAAATTATTAGAGGAGTCGTTAGAATATCTTGACCTCTCTCATAATTTTCTAAGCGGAAAGCTTCCAGACTGTTTGTGGCATTTCAAAAAACTTAAAGTTCTCAATCTAGCAAACAACAATCTCTCTGGAAGGCTTCCTACCTCAGTGTCTTTGATAAAACTCGAGGTGTTGGATTTATACAATAATGACTTCTCTGGTGAATTGTCTTTGTCTCTAAAGAATTGCACAAGTTTAAACGTGTTGAATTTGGGGGCCAACAAGTTTTCTGGTAACGTGCCTCTTTGGATTGGAGAAAGATTATCCGGGTTGTATGTTCTTATCCTAAGATCAAACAACTTCTTCGGAACCATCCCCTTACAGTTATGTCATTTAGCAAACCTTCAAATTCTGGACATGTCAATGAAC
Organism: Cichorium intybus; assembly: GCA_023525715.1. Lineage (NCBI taxonomy): Eukaryota > Viridiplantae > Streptophyta > Magnoliopsida > Asterales > Asteraceae > Cichorium > Cichorium intybus. Next base: position 121,196,807 of record CM042009.1, on the reverse strand, counting down.
CATCTCCATGGAAGCATTCCCTCATGTTTGAATAATCTTACCAACATGGTCCAACCAACATTCTTACTGCCACCAAACGTACATTCCTTTGCTCTTGGTGTTTATAAGCGTACCGGTTCTTGTATGCGTTCCCGTTATATTATGCGTACCAGCATGGTTGTTGTCCAATCACCCTTAGAACGTAAATTCTTTTACACTTTGAGTTTGTGGAAAAGCACTCAATATGTTGACCATGCGATGATTAAGTGGCAAGGACATGAACGTGAATTCTTTGCCACTTTAAGATTGTTGAAGAGCATTGACATGTCATGCAACAATTTAACTGGTCAAATCCCATCTGAAATTACCAATCTTAATGGCTTGGTTGCCCTGAACTTGTCCGACAATGCTCTACTTGGGGAGATTCCACGCCAAATTGGTGAGATGAAAAACCTTTTAGCTCTGGATTTATCTAGAAACAGTTTATCAGGAGGGATACCATCAAGCATGTCTCAAATGAATTTTTTGAGTTATTTAGACGTGTCATCTAATCACTTGCTAGGGAGAATCCCATCAAGCACTCAACTCCAGTCCTTTGAGCCTTCAAGATACAATGGAAACTTAGGACTATGTGGACCCCCCCTTTCCAAAAAATGCACTGGAGATGAAGATTCAAAAGTACCACCCGTCGTTGGTGAGAGTGACAAGGATGAAGATTGGGGATGGTTTTATGTTGGTGGGGGCATGGGTTTTGTTACTGGATTTTGGATAGCATGTGGCGCTTTGCTTCTCAACCGTTGTGGGAGACATGCATTTTTTCACTTTTATGATAGCTTCAGAGATTGGGTTTATGTGAAGGTGATGGTGTTCATTGCAAATCTGCAAAGGGTTGGACATACATAGTTTCTCATCTGCTTTTTTCTTTTTGACTTGTTATTTTCTAGTGTGTATGTTGTCTTGAACAGACGTATTCCTGTTTGTATTTAGGGCTAGAGGTATAGTAATGTAATTTGACAGGGGTTTTTAAGTCCCCAATATCAATAAAATTGCCACTAACACCATGGGTGGTCTTTTCCTCGTGCTGTATGAAATAAGACATCCTGAAAATTCCAAACTTTTGTAGCATATAAAAACAAGACTAAAATGAACTTATTGTTGTATATCATAATGGCCTATTTTTCTAGGACAATTCTCAATGTAGATTGTTTGTAGAATTGGTACTTAGCAGATGATACATATATACTTTATACTATGATGTTTGTAGAATTGGTACTTAGCAGATAATGACCTGAAATAAATCTACTAATCTAGCCTGCTACTGAAATTAGGTTTCTGGTGAGAGTGATGATATTTGTGTAAATATAATGGAAATGGTTTTTAAAAGTTACAATATTCTTTGGAAACAATAGTTATGAGGATAATGGCTGTTTTGAAAGTAAGATTGTAATTATTGGCTATTATATTATATGTTGATTGCTCTGGTAGTTTGTAAATAATTGTGATTTATCTACTCATTCCTGCTTTTGGGCTTGAGAGTGAAAAGTTGAATACATTTACATTAAAACGAGTCAATTTAGGTTATATACTATTGATAAATAATGGATCAAACTGGTAAAAGAAAATAACTTTAGCTGAAAGATGGGTCAGATGGTTCAAAAGTTGGCATATCATACTCAAAATTTTATAATACTTATGGCTGACAAGCATGGTATATTAAAAATCCGCAAAATGTTAAGGCTTGTAAACTCTTCAAAATCTTGCCAACCACATTAAAGTTTGTTAGTATTACAATGATGTTGGTGTTGGTGTTAAATTAGGAACAGAATCCATCTATCACCAATGAAAGAAATTTTCATTAAGGCTGGATTATCAAACATGAACCTAACTGAAAAGTTTCAACCTTTGTTATCTGTTCATAATGCATACAAAAATGCTCGCTCCTTGTCTCCTTGAACATCATTAGATCATTTCAACCTTTGTGAATAAATAAGTTTCTTCTGCATTAATTCGTATAATATAAAAAAAATATTTAGGATAAAAACGTAAAGGTACAAACTTAAAGATTTTTTTTTAAGTTTAATTTAACTAGTGAGAATATCTGCAAGTTAGTGTGGGCTTATTTATCTCATAATTTTCACATTACTTTTGTATTATTCTTTTATGCAGGGGCCAAATCTGTACTTTTGGTATTACATAGGGATTAATTCTGTAATTAAGCTATTACAATGATCATTAATGATCAATATTACATATGGAAAATTTTGGTAACTTTATTTTGCAGAAGATCAATTATTGTAATTTTATTTAGAGTAAATTACAATAATGGTCCATGTGGTTTGCCGGAAATTACAAGAATGGCCCAACTTTTGGAAAAACATCCAGAATGGTCTATATGGTATGGATATAATTGCAATAATGGTCCAAGATGAATATATATTATGTTACACCATTAAATTGAAGCGGTGTACATAACACGTGCGGGGTATATTTGACATTGTACGATGTCTATACACACGAACTCAAAAAAAATTGTTGGCGCCTGGCGGGTAAAATAAATGGTTGCAGAACATCACTTCACTTCGGTGTATCTTTAGTCGAAGACCAAATCTACCCTCAATCCTCGTGTCTGTTAAGCTGCATCAATGGCCTCTTATCGCCGGTACAACGTGGGTATTCGGAATAGCAGTGGCTGGAAAATAAGAGATCGAGCGGTCGATGGAGATGGGTACAAGGAGTATGGTAAGTGAACGATTTATACAGCATCTATTACCTTTGTTGTTGACGAACCCTAATTGTTATGTTCTGTTTTGCAGATGGCGATCGGAACACATTTTCACTCGAAATAAATCACGGGGGTTACTTTGTTCTTTCACCCACTACAGCGTATCTTGAAGGTAAGGTAAGCATTGTCGATTACCTACGAAAAGAAACGTTTAGCCTGATTCAGTTAGATAGCATCGTCAAGGCTTTGGGGTATAGATCATCGGAACCGGTTTTCTACCATTTCCGGTTGCCGTTGTTGGAACTCCACAAAGACTTGATACCGATGTGCAGTGAAGACGATGTCGTAAGATTAGGTCGGTACGTTGACATATGTAAGGAAATGGAAATATATATGGAACATGGTAAAACCATATTGACAACATATGGAAGGCCACCTTTGCAAGACTTTATGGCGAACCTAACACCAGTGGTGTCGCCGGAGATGAATCGTGATCTTGTAAAGTTGTCTACCAACAGTTGTAGGAAAAAGAAACTTGTATTTGACCTCAATACCATGTCAAATCCCGAAGTTGAGCCTGTTGTACCCCCGTGTTTATATCTCGTGGTCTTTAACCCAGAAGCTGTGAACAAAGTGACAAATGCTAATGTGGATAAGTCAACGGAAGTTGACGCATCATTTGACCCATTTGCTGATTTGTCACCGGTGCATGTCGTTGACATGCATCTGCAAGACCCACCTGTGATATCAACATATGACGAAATGTTTGAGTTTGGTTGTACGGAGCCTGGTATCCAATGGGAATTAACAGACGATTATGGTTTTAATTTAGAAGCTATTTGTGCACGAGAATACACTGAAGCAGTTTGAAATGTCAATGTGGATAACCATAAACAAGCTACTGAGATGAAACCACAAGAAGAAGATCATGAAGATGAGGAACGAGGACATGATAGTGATTGTGACGCGTTTGTCTATGCCAGGCAGGAAGAAGAATCATTTGGGGAGATTAACATTAATATGGGTGGATTCGGAAGTGTTTTGGATCCACATGAAGAAGAGGAAGTGTTTGATACCAACGAATTTAGAAGCTACGAAAAACCTGCATCAAGACGTGAAGTCCTTTTGAGAAATCTGAAAAAACAAGTTATATGTTCCGAAGGTGCCGTTCATCAAGTAGAATTTTAGGGGAAACTTTTGCAAACAAAAACATCATTAAAGAGGCATTATACAATTTAGGAGTACATACAAGAAGAAAGCTTATTGTCACGAGGAACAAATTGAGACGTTTATCCGCCAAATGTATTGGGATTGTACTTGGAATGAATGACAAAAACAGAATGCAACCTGAAAATAGGAAGGGTAGAAAGGTAAATTCGTTTGATATTTTTTGTACTTGGGCGTTGCACGTGTGTGTGGTAGAAGACACGGAGGAGTGGATGGTCAAATGTTATAATCCAACCCACATATGGATTCAGACTAGGAAAGTTAACGCTTTCACCCAAGGGTACATATCGAAGAGGATACAAGCACAAATCACAGAAACCCTAACATACCGGTTAGTGTACTCAAAGCCGAATTGCAAAGCAAGTACAAGTTGGATCTGTCCTACATGAAGGTATTCAGAACCAAGCAGTTAGCCATAAATAAAATTAGGGGTGACTATGAGAAACAGTACGGTATGTTACGTGATTATGGCTTGGAATTACAGCTACGCAACCCAGGGACAACCGTTAAAATTGTTGTGGAAAGTGAACCGAATCTAAGCTCCAACACATGAATTTTCAAAAGAATTTACATTTGTCTCGGGCCACTAAAGAATGGATTCAAATTTGGACAGCGTGAAATTCTAGGTTTGGATGGGGCCTTCATGAAGGGTCCATATCCAGGACAACTACTGAGTGCAGTTGGTATGGAAGTAAATAATGGGATCTACCCCCTTGCTTATTTCATTGTAGAAACCGAAAATAAAAGTTCCTGGACATGGTTATATGGGAGCAAACACTAACTTCACATTCGTATCTGATCGGCAGAAGGTATGTATTGTTACATTAACGAAGCTGATATATACTATACTTATTTTAGACATAGAAGGTTTATACTTTACTATGCAGGTTTACCAGCTATGTACTGTTACATAGAAGGTTTACCAGCTATAGTCAAAGTATTTCCTTGTGCCGAACATCGGTTCTATATAAGGCACATCCACAAAAACATGAAGCTACATTTCAAAAGCCCACCTTTGAAAGAACAGCTTTGGAGATGCGCAACATCAACTACGGAACCACAATTTAGAAAAGCCATGGTATATTTTAATGCACTAAACAAGGATGCATATAAATGGTTGATTAGCATTGTTGGGTGTGTCAAACCGACAAATAAAAAGAGGTAATGGAATATTGATGCAGTTTATAATGATGGGACAGAAATGTGATATGTTTAAAAACCTCTAAATAATCTTCTAATTAAGAATAGTATAGTAGTGGTACGAGTCGAACCCAAGAGAATCGGTGTGGGTTAATCTCTTGCCAAGTTTTCACACTTCTAGAGATTGAGACAAAGAAATATAAAGTTCAAGGGGGATTTGTCAAGTTGCTTGAAAAAAATCAAATAAAGAAGAATGTGATTACAATAATTAAACGGACATTCGGCTTCTAGTCTAATCAATCTTGTTACATATATATACTTGGATGAAATTAAGAGTTAAGTAATAGTTCTTGTCAATGGAAAGTGACAATAACATATTAACTTTAGATGAGATCCGAATTAATATGCTCAATACTTCAATGGTCTCAGTGGTGAAAGAAGTATTGTTTTCTCGTATAGAAGTAAATATCTCAATGGTCAACTTGAAGACATAGATGTATCTTAACCGTGACAAGATACCACTTAAATATGCGAGCTCTATTCCAAATTCAATATTCCGTCCCTTTGGATGAAGGAACTAAGAATAAGTTTGTTATTTAAAACATAAAAGTGCAACAGGGACAAAAGAAACGTGCATCACTAATATACAACTAGGATTAGCACTGAAGTTGTATAAAAAGTATGCACATCACCATGGTCAACTAGTGGTTAACATGATCATTGACCAAAAGTGATGCTTTACGTATTTTTGTTGGTTCTTTGCTTCCTAATATCTCAATCGAACGATCGTATTAAGCCTTTCAAAAATAAAGTACTTCTAAGATGTTACTAACAATGATCTCCAAAACAATTGAAGATGCATATAACTTTACTTAGTTGATTACCTGAATATAGTGATCGGCTAAATTCCAAGTAAGGACCAATTTTGTAATAAGAAACTAAATAACAAAACTAAACCAAAACAATTTAATAACCTCAAAACTTCAATCCAAGAGTAAATATTATAAGCAAGAGAGATACATGACTAAAAGCCGAAAGTTATGAGACTTAGCCAAACATGTTGGCTAAAAACCTCATTTATACAAAAAAAAAAAAAAAAACTAACTAGGAATGATAAAGTATGTGAATTGGTATTCAGGGATTTAATGGGATCCTCCCTCTCCTTCTGTCCTAATGCTAACCCAACACATCTATTTATAGTTGGAAGAAAGGGCAAGCTCCACCTTCTTCATCACATGGCCTCAAATTCAGATGTGATCTGAATCTGGTCGTCTAAAAGGAAATGACAGCATCTTTTGAATATACAAATCAAAGTGGGTGAAAAAGCAAGATCTGAACAGTTTTTCAAGTTACACGGCCGTGTAACTTTTAGTACAAATATTACACGGCCGTGTAATTCTGCAACACTTTCTGGCTCAACTTCCTTGAGCTGACATGGCATCCAATGTGGCAAAGAAAAGTTACACGGCCGTGTAACTTCAAGGCATAAAGTTACACGGTCGTGTAACTCTGCACCGTGGCATTTTTTCGAATTAACATGGAGGAATACGTTACACGGTCGTGTAACTTCAAGGCTTAAAGTTACACGGCCGTGTAACATTTTGTGGTGTCTTCGGTTCGTTTTTTTCGCAACTCTTCCGTTTGTGCTCCGTTTCTTCTGAAATTTGACATGTAGCCTCCTAATGATTTACAATTAATGTTCCAAGTCTCAAAATACCTGTAAAACATACCATTTTTCCCAAACAAATGGTATTACTCCGAAATAAACACATTAGTACGAAAACATGCATATATCATGCTTTTATTCGCGAAATACGATGTCAAATGAAGTAAATAAACGTGCTAAAAGGTGTATATTAATACACCTATCAAGCATACTTTCCAGGTGTTGTACCAATTTATTGTAAATTAAAATAAGTTGATTCTAATTGTAATTTATATAACAACTATAAAAATGATGTCTCTGTCTAGATTATAGCCAATAATTTAACCAAATGGTCCATTTTTCAGGTCAAGCCCACACAAATTTATTGTTGAATAATTTGTGTGAGGTATTTAATGAAAAAATTGTTGATGGACGTGACAGGCCTAGTAACAGTTCAAAGAATTATAAGTAAAAGTTCAGGCTTTCTTACACCAATAGCACAAAAGTTGTTGGAAAAAGTCAAAGAGGAAGCAAGTCAGTGTACCTGCATATTCAATGGAGGAGGAAAGTTTTAGGTGACTAGTGACCATTATGAACAATTTGTTGTTGATTTGCATAACAGTGTTTGTACATGTAGAAAGTGGGAGGTTTCATGCATACCATGTAAACACGTTGTTGCTGCTTTATGGGATCAAGTGGCCAATGGTGAGTTAATTAAGCATCCTGAGGATTTGGTTCGCCCATGTTACCGTATGGAAACATGGAAGAAAATGTACAGTTGTACAATTGAACCTATTAACGGCCCTGAAATGTGGTCCAAATCCGAGTGCCCAACAACAATTGTCCCTCCAAAGCATTATGTTCAGGTAACTCTTAATACCCATTGATGTCCGGTTAATAAATAAATTCTAAGTATACAAATTTTTTTGTTGAATACAGGTTGGAAGGCCCAAGGTTAAAAGAAAAAGGGGTATTGATGAAGATGTATCATATGTAAGTCAAGCAAGTTCCAGTGGGACAAAGTTACGTCGTAAGTATATCATGATTAAATGTGGAAAGTGCAACAACCCCGAACACAATGCAAGATCATGTAAATCAGATGGAACTGGAGCAACAACATCACTAGGAGGACGGGCATGACACGTAACAGGAGTTGAAGGATTAAGATGGGAGATAACTTATTGTTGAGGGTTAAACTCTCTCTAAGCAATCTCTACGTTTTTTTTGCAATCTTTAACTTTTTGTAGTTTTATTTTAATTATGGCTGGTGTTTCACCAGGCATAATTCCTGGTTCTGATCAATGTTTTGAAAATGAAAATGTTTTAGGAAATCATAATCTATTATTTCCTGCACAAGGTATTATAGATCATGAAATTACTTTGAATTTGGTTGAAAAAAAATTGAAAAACATAAAAACAAAACAGCCATGTTTCTTCAAACAACTTGATAGAGGCATACAAAAAAAGAAATCTTTTATAAACCATAAACACATTACAGAATTTGCTGCTGGAAATGAATCACATATACATTCTCAAAATAATCACGAAAATTCTAAGCAATACGGAGTGTTTGAAGCATCTACAACTGAATTATATGATTCTTTGGAGAAGAGTGCCTCGATTCAAGGAGGTGACACATTCAAATCAGTTTCAAAAACTTATGCTAAAGATGATGATGAAGTTGTTGGTCTTGAGATGAATGATGGAATGCTAACGGATTATTCCTCTGAAGAAGAAGATGGTGAAGATGATACATCTTTTGATAAGAATATGGCTCACACGTCTTCCAAGTATGAAGGTTTCTTGCATCCTCATCTTGCACCCTTAACCTCGACACTTGGGGAAGATGTGAAAAATAAAAAACGTAACCTCATGAACAAGTTCGGTGATGAAGATCTTTCTAAATTTGTTTATGGAACAAATCTTATCCAACCGGCTCTCCAAGATGACCGTGAAACTCATACTACAAAGGTGATGAACACCGTCAACAACACTTCTCCTTGCACCGGTGATGGTGGCGAATCTGCTATCCAAGGTGAACGTGAAGCTCACGCTCCAACGGTCATGAGCATGATCGGCCATGGGAACGAAGATAAAGGTGAAGAAGCGCGTTGCCTTAACTCCACAACGGTCTCTTAGTCTTGCATTAGTGAAGCTCACGAAAAAAAAAGAATAAACAAAAGCTATCAAGGAGAAGAATATACTATCCAAATTGAACATGATGACCACTCTCCAACGGATATTACTCTCAAAACAGCCAACAACGATACAAATAGCACAAAAGAAGGTATGGAATCCGAAAAATCTATTTTAAATTCCAAATTGTGTTTATTGAATGGTGTTAGTGGGTTGCATGATGAAAATAATAGTCAAATGTTGGGAAAGTTGGGAGACAAGAATGATTCCACTAGGTTAGTGGGAGACAAGGGCACACATGATTCCCCATGTGTTTTGTCCAACCCTTTAGTCTCTTTACCGATTTTTGATCTTAAACAATCGGCTAGTACTAGTAGTCCTTCATTATTGGGCCACCCTCCTAAGCTTCCTTTACACTTGGGCTATCCTAAACAAACATATGCTTTTAATAGGCTAAACAATCATAAGCCCAAATCTTATACTAAAACTAATATGGCTAATAATAATAGGTCTTTTAATTACAATAACAATTTAATTAGCAAACCGGATCACTCGTTTAATGTTAAATCTAGCTCTGGTAATGATCGCAATGGTGTTCATTTACATAATTCTAATAACCATAGTAACACTAATGAAAAGATGGAAAAAAGAGACATAAATTTCAACGCTTGGTCTACTAAATTACCTCTGCTAGTTAACTCTCAAGCGAACATTTTTAGTGGCCCTAAAAAACATTCTAGCGATAATTTTCGTTACATTCCTAATCTGAGTAATGATATTGATGTGCCAGTTGATATCCCGATCAATGTTGTTAATAAGATATGTGAGACTCATGCTAGAACCATATGTGGTTATTTCGTTGGATGTAAAATGAATTATTCTGATGTTCGTTATCTCGCCTCTAAGATGTGGTCTCAACATGGGCTGGAAGATGTTCTGTTAAATGGTAAGTGTCTATCTTTTTAAATTTAACAATGACCAAGGTCTAAAACATGTTATCACTCACGGACCATGGACATTTAGGAGTGCCCCATTGTTATGCAAAAATGGAGACCCGGACTTAGCATTCATAGAAACAACCATGACAAACTTCCTCTATGGATTAAAATTCATGACATCCCTTATGAGACTTGGAGTGAGGAAGGATTAAGTCACATTGCTTCTAAAATAGGTAAACCTCTTGCTATGGACTCTTATACAGCTAACATGTGTACTTATGCTGCGGGTAAGGCAGTCTATGCTCGTGTCCTTTTAGAAGTCCCAACTCGTCCCTCATGGGTGGACAAAATTAACATCCGAATCCCAGATCCTGAAACACTTGAATTTTCTTCCCATTCGCTTAGAGTTGAGTATGAATGGAAACCACCTATGTGTTCTAATTGTAAGGTGTTTGGTCACGAAACACATGTTTGTATGCATGTCATTACTAAAACTAATGCTCCTTCTATTGCTAATCATATGGATACTTCTACCATTAATGCTACTTCTATTATAGATAATATTGATGATTTTACTATGGTTTCAAATAAGAAAAATTCTTCAAAACATGTTTTTACTAAAGAAAATAAAAATAATGAATCTTCTAAAAGCAATACCAGTAGAAAATACCAAAACAATACCCAAGATAATTTTCTCTCAAAAAATAAAAACTTTTTAAAAAATATTAGAAATAAGAAACCGTTTGAGAAACTTCCGGTTCATATTAATAATAGACCCCCTTTATCCACCAATCCCCCTAATCCCCCAATGAAGGATAAGTCTGCTATTGTTGGTTTCCCTAGCCCTATCATTCGAATTTCTTCCTCCCAGCCCCTTAATCAGTCTGAATCCTCCACCCCTTTATTCAACGCCTTCTCCATTCTAGAGGCTTGTTCTTCTGACGTCACGGATATTCCTTCTACTTCTGTCCCCCTGCCCCATCCTGATGCTCCTTCCCATGCTAGTGATCCTGAAGCTGATGACCTTATCGTTGAGGATAATAGTATTGAGGTTGCTTCTTATGATGGTGATGCTGCCCAGTTCATTGTTAATGAGTCTGGATCCTTTAATGATCATCCTATGATAGCTCTGGTGTCCGAGCAGATGGACTCCACCACCCTCCAAGTTTCCATATGACGCACATCGCTGCATGGAATACTCGCGGTCTCTGTAAGCCTTCTCATCAGAAAGCCTTGAGAGATCTTATCCGCGATCAAAATCTTCATATTTGTGCTTCTCTTGAGACTCGTGCTTCCTTCCCTAACCTCCCTCTTATCTGTAGTCGTACTTTTGGCTCTTGGTCGTGGTCGTCCAACGGTCTCTTCTCCCCTAGAGGGACTAGAATCGTGGTTTCCTGGGATCCAATGGCCATTGATATGATGCTTATCGACTTAAATGATCAGGTTATGCATTTCAAAGTTAATATTCGTGATTCTAATAAATCTTTTTTCTGCTCATTCGTCTATGCTCATAATGATCACATTATGCGTCGCTCTCTCTGGCATTCTCTTGCGGTCCATAAGAATGTGGTTAGAGATACCCCTTGGATTCTTTTGGGTGATTTCAATGTTGCTCTTGATATCAAAGATAGCACCTCCGGGGCGTCTGGGATTTCTCGTGCCATGGAGGACTTCAGGGATTGTGTCAATCTGATGGAAATGGAGGATCTTAACTATAAAGGTATCTTCTACACATGGACCAAGTCTCCTAATGGTTCGGGAGGCATCCTCAAGAAGATCGATCGTGTCATGGGAAATACTCACTTCGTTGCTTCTTTCCCCTCCTGTACTGTCAATTTTCTCCCTTACCGTTCGTCCGATCATACTCCTGCTGTGCTTTCTCTCTCCCATCGTACCCCTTTCCAACCTAAGCCTTTCAAGTTCCCTAATTTCCTGACTTATAAGAACGATTTCAAGCAGATTGTTGCCTCTTCTTGGAAACCCAATATCACTGGATATCGGATGTATAAGGTTTTCAAAAACCTTAAAAATCTGAAAGTGCCGATTCGTAAGATGCTTCGCAACCAGGGAAACCTCTTTTCTAAGGTTATCTCTATTCGTAATGAGCTTGATAGAGTTCATATTGCTTTGGATCGGGATCCTTTCAATAAGGATCTTCGTGAAGAACAATGCAGGTATCTCCTCGCTTATAACGAGGCTAGCCTGGATGAAGAGAGGTTCCTGAAACAAAAGGCTAAGGTTAACTGGCTGCGTGAGGGTGATAAAAATTCGGCTTTTTTCCACAAAGCGGTTAAAAGTCGTAAATCTCGCAATCGTATTAATTCTATCCAGGATGCTCAAGGTAACTGGATCTCGGGGAACGATCTTCCTAATCTTTTTGTTTTTCACTTTCAAACCTTCTTGGGTTCTGCCCAGCCTTCCACTGCTATTCGTGATCCTTCTTCCCTCTTCTCTAATAAGCTTTCCCCCCTCCAATCTGCTGCCATGCTTACTCCTGTTACTGACGCGGAGGTTAAGTGTGTCTTGTTCCAGATGGGTGATGATAAAGCTCCTGGTTCTGATGGTTTCTCTGCTAAATTCTTCAAGTCTGCTTGGGATATTGTGGGTCCTGATTTCTGTATGGCTGTTAAGGAATTCTTCTATTCTGGCAAACTTCTTAAGTCCTTCAACAGCACCATCCTTGCGCTCATCCCTAAAGTTGATTCTCCTTCCAAAGTCACTGATTTCCGCCCTATAGCTTGTTGTAACGTTGTTTACAAATGTATCAGCAAGCTTATTACGGATCGTATCAAAAACCATCTTTCTTCTCTGGTTGATGAAAACCAGTCTGCTTTCATCCCTGGTCGTTTGATCACCGACAACGTCCTTCTTGTCCATGAACTCATGCGTGATTATCATCGTCATCGTGGTCCTCCTAGGTGTGCTTTTAAGGTTGATATTCAAAAAGCCTACGACACAGTTGACTGGACGTTTCTTCGGACCATCTTGTTTGGGTTTGGATTCCCCGATCGTATGATTGATTGGATCATGACATGTGTTTCCACGGTTGCTTACTCTGTGAGTATCAATGGGAATACTCATGGTTATTTCGACGGTAAAAGGGGCCTTCGGTAGGGTGACCCCCTCTCTCCTTATCTCTTCACTCTTGTCATGGAAGTGCTTAACCTTATGATCAAGAGAAACATCCATGATTCTGATTCTTTTAAATTTCACAGACAATGTGATGATCAAAATATCACCCATCTCTGCTTTGCCGACGATCTCCTTCTCTTCTGCCATGGTGATAGCTCTTCGGTTAAACTCATATGTGATTCTCTTGAGGAATTCTCTGGGGTTTCTGGCCTCCATCCCAATACTGCGAAGAGTGAAGCTTTCTACTGTAGTGTTGGTGAGAGGACCAGGGCTGCCATTGACCTTATTGTTAAGTTTCCTGAGGGCTCTTTCCCTGTCCGATACCTTGGCGTCCCTCTCATCACCACTCGTCTTGCCCACAAAGACTGTAAAGGCCTTGTTGATAAAGTCAAATGCATGATTAATGACTGGAAAAACAAGTCTCTGTCCTTTGCTGGTCGTCTCCAGCTCATCCTTTCTGTCCTTTCTTCTACTCAAATCTATTGGGCTTCTGTTTTTATTCTTCCTAAATCTATCTCTAACGATATTGAGAAGCTCATGAGAGGCTTCCTCTGGTGCCATGGTGAGTTGAAGCGTGGTAAAGCTAAAGTCTCCTGGAAAACTGTATGCCTCCCTAAGGAACATGGTGGTCTTGGCATACGCAACCTTGCTATCTGGAATGTTGCCCTTATGGCTTCCCATGTTTGGAGACTCCTTTCCAAGAAAGAGTCCCTATGGGTTAAGTGGATCCACTCATACCGTTTATGTGGCCGTAATTTTTGGGATGCCCCCAAAAAATACGGTACTGGATTTGCCTGGCGTAACATCCTGGATATGCGGGATAAGATAAGGGAGTATATAGTTTCCCAGATAGGTGATGGATGCTCTACCTCTGCTTGGTTCGATAACTGGCACCCTGCGGGCCCTCTTTCTAAATTCCTGTCTGTCCGTGACATCCATGATGCGGGTTTCACTCCTGATACTAAGGTTGCTGACCTGGTTCTTAACGGATCTTGGGTTCGGCCTCAGTATTGGAGGGATTCACATGGTGCTCTTCTTTCTCATAACCCTCCTACTATTTCCACGTCCGTCCCTGATAAACTCCTTTGGAGATCTAGAGACTGTCAACTCTCTCCTTTCTCTGTTCGTTCTGTGTGGCAGTCTATTCGCCCCTATCACCAACCGGTCTTTTGGTTTCATCTTGTTTGGTTCTCCCAAAACATCCCTAGACATGCTTTCATTCTTTGGGTTGCTCTTAAAAATCGTCTTAAGACTCATGATAAAATCAAAATTTGGGACACTAACGCCAATCTCATCTGTGCGTTCTGCGGGGACTGTCCGGACTCCCTTTCCCATCTCTTCTTTGATTGTTCTTTCACTTCTTTGGTTTGGCATGACCTCCATCATGTCATGAATCTCTCCTTCTCCACTGATAGCTGGTCTGATATCATTAGTCAACTCAGCCCCATTAATAAGAACAAGAACATTTGGTCCATAATTAGAAGACTTGTTTTTGCTGGAGCTGTCTACCACATATGGCGGGAAAGAAACTTACGCATTTTTAAAAATATAAAAAGATCTCATCATGATGTTGTGAATAGTGTTAAGGATGATATCCGTTGTAGACTGCTGAGTCTTTCTATGAAAACTTGCACTAATGTTGATTTGGCTAAAACTATTTGGACCATCCCTTAATTTTCTTCCTCTACGCTTTCTTTTTTTATCTGCTTGTTTTGGCTTGTATGGTTTGTTTGTTTTGCAGGTTGATTTCCTTTATGTTCTTGTTTGCTTATGGTTCCTTCTCTTGTTTTGGTTCCTAGTTTAGCCTGTTGTCCGTTGGGGTCTGTCCCGATGGATTTTCTGTTTTTTGGTGGGGAGTCCCCAGCCTTATATTGTATTTATTCTTTTTATTAATAAAATTTGCCAGAGGTGCCGCCCTCTTTACCCAAATTATGTTTTAATGTCAATTTGATGTTGTGCTTATGTTTGTGAGACAATGGTTTGTGTTAGCTGGAGTTGTTGGCATTTTGATGTCTGTTATTTGCAATCGGATATATAACGTGGATTTGGTTATGTTTGTGATACAATGGTTTTTGTTATTTTTAAGTGATTTACTTGGTTCTATGTTTGTGATACAATGGTTTTCTTAGTATACAATATTTGGTAATAATACTATCAAAAAATGGACAATTTCATTAGATGGTTGTTTTATGTAAATCATTGAACAATTTTTGTCTATTTTTAAAAAGTATGTTGTTAAAAAGTGTAGTATATCGAAAGTTGGCTGCTATAATCGGGTTATTTGTTAGTCAACTTTGGAATTTTAAAATTACCTATGGTTCAAATAAATGTGTTATAAAAATCCATTACTAACTAGGTTGCTAGAATCGTCATCAAGTCTACTCTAAAAAAGATAACCATATCGACAACTCAATAACCATTTAAAAATACATGTGGTTCAAATGAATGTGCAGAGTTGATTGGAGATACATTAGTGAAATACCCTTTTGTGTTTCTATGACATCGAGAACATAAACCATTTTGTATTCATTATTTGATGAAAAGACAATCACATCGACAACTCAAAAACCGCCATGCTTTTCACATGATTCCAAACCACAACACAAAAACTATACAAAAACACATTTTCCATCTACACGACATACGTTCCACTACTTCCGAAAGATTTCAAACCTGGTTACTCATATTCTATGAGTTTCAGCTTCTCATTGTACCCCTCAATCTCCTCTATTAGCTGCTGCTGAATATCGAAAACTAGGTCCATCATATTCGCGTCTCGGATTTTGGCCTCACCAATAACATTTTTCCGTCGCACATAGTTCATATATCTTGGTCTCATCTCCATACTTTCATACATTTCCTTCTTCTTATCGTAATCTTTCTCCAGTTTTCTCTTGAAGTCGATCATCATCTTTCTATTGATCTCAGCTTTGTGAATCAAAGCCTCAAGCATTGCTTCTAAATCCTTTCCTTTCATATTCTTCACTAGCAAACTTCTATGTGTTTTTATGCTTTCTAACTCCTTTTATGAAGATATCTTAGCGAATTTCTATGGGTCTTCTCGTCTATTAGGGTTTTCTCGTGTAATCGGAATAGACTTTTGAGGGGGACTGAGAAGTCACATCGAATGATGAACCTGAACGTTTTGGGTTCTTGGCGGTAAGAAGTGAAAAGATGTGATTACCCGTAATCTATTTAATTCCCATTTGAATATGATTGCGTTTTCTAGAATTATTAATACAATTGCAATATTCAAAACACAATCATATGTTGGTATTTTTTCTGCAAATACGAACAAGTAAGTATACTTGTAATGCACATCCGACTACAATATAGCAAACACACAACATGTATACACACTTTAGGTTGGAATATTAAGCTTGATTAGAACAGCAATAGTACATCTTAAATCGTACAATAATGGATTAAATATCCCTAAATAGTATCTAAAACATAAAGGACTAATAACCCTAGAAACAAGTCCACAAACACCAATAACGTTACAACCAATACAACCCTACCTTCAACTATGTAAATATGGTGAACATGCCTTAACAAATGAAGAATACCTAAGAGACCACCAACGCAATCTTGTATTTCTTGGCTGATTCCACTTCAGCTGCAAGCCTGCTGATTTCTGCCAAAAGGTTACGTTTCCCCTGTAACAAACCCGGTATGATCATCATTGACCTGCGGCACATAGGTGGGTCGAACCAGAATACGAACCCGCATCGCGTACATCTCCAAAATCTACGCCTAGGATTCTCGTTAGTCTAGGATGTGCAAATGCACGCCATCATTCCACAAGCACAACGCACCATAGTTGATGTGAAAGGTTCTTCCTTTCTATTGTTATATATCCGATAATACTCGAATGATTGTGTTGGATGTCTTTAGCAATTCTTCTTCTCCTACCTTTTAATCCATACTCTTCAGATTGAAAAGACTTCCTTACCCCTCTAGTTATTTGGGCAATTTAAAAGCTAACGGGAACATCTATCGATAACGTCCATTTGGACCATTCCTGCAACCAAATCGTTACCATATAGACCATTCTGGATGTTTTTCCATAAGTTGGGTCATTCTTTTAATTTACTGTAACATCCGTGTTTTGGGCCTAGGAGTTTTGGGCTTAAACAAGCAAATAAAATTTATTTTGTAAATAAAGAATAACTAAATTTAATATCTTTTTTTTATATTTTTTATTGTGAATAAATGAGCCAAATATAGTTTTAAAATCTGATTGTAAACCAAATATGAGAAATTTTGTCATAAGGACTAAAAGTGTCATTATGGCCAAACTTACCCTAGGTGGATTTGACTAATCAAGATCTAGAAAGATTAGCAAATATTATAAAGGAATGGATCTAGAAACTTAGTTTGAGTTGAATAATCCCTTAAGCTAATATTAATGACCAAATTGTGAAGAATTTTAGTATAAGGGACAATTTGTGTCAATTTTGGGAAACTAAGGGTTGGTGTTGACCTAGAGAATGACTAAAGTGAAATAAATATGTATATTTGGGGCATGAGTGTGAAACTAGGGACTTCTAATGAAAAAGAGTTAACTATGGGTGTTGGGTGAAGAAAGACCAAACTGTAAGGACTAATCTTGCCAATTGTGAAAGATGCCAAGCTTTTGATGGGGGTTTCACCCACTTCAGCCATATCACGTTTTAGAAGAGGAAGAGAGGAGAGAGTGGCGATTTTCTATAGATCTTGGAGGATTAATGCTAGAGTTTGAAGATTAATCAAAGTTCTTGAAGTTTCCCAGCAATCTAAGGTATAAACTCTCCTTTCTAGCTTTGGATTTCGAGTTTGAGTTTGGGGATTGGACCCAATTCGAGTTTCATGATGGGATGAGGTTCTTCCTATGATTCCCCAATGTTTATTTAATGTTTATAAGTTGTTTGGATCAACATCCAATCCATGGATGATCTAGATCCAATTATTTGATTGATTTGGGTGTTATGAACCCTAGAATTTGGGGATTTGTTAGATAATTGAGGAATCTAGAAATTGATGGTTGGATTTTGTAGTTTTGGATGAGGGGATTCATTTCTAATGATTCCCTAAGGATTCCAACCTTTGATTTGTAGTTTTAAACCTTGAATCTCTAGAATATGGGAATTGGGTGTTGAAATGGGTTTATTTCATGTATTTGATGAATGGATCTTTTGTTTAATGGGTAAATGGGTTTATTGCATCAATTTTGATGTATAAGTGGAGTGAGGATCATTTCCTAATGATTCCATGGAATGGAAGAAGGAATCTCCACTTGTAATCATCAATTGTAAGAATGGAGTTGGGTATTCCATGGTTTAAGCTTATAGAGTGAAGTTATGATCATGGAATGTAATTGATTCATTTGAAATGGTTTTGAATAGTTTAATTGCGTCTAATGATGTGTATTTTGGGAAGGAATAATGTCCTTTTGATGTCCATGAGTTTTGGGAAGAATCGGAACTTGAATCGGGTCAAAAATGAGTGAAAAGGACCAAAAATCGGAGCTACAGCAGGCTGTACACGACCCGTGCAGGGCCACACGACCCTTGTAGGGGGTCTGGAGGCCACGGGTTGGGTTTCCTGCATTGCTACACGACCCGTGTAGGGCTACACGCCCCGTGTAGCTCTGTTTGGCCAGTTTTTCAGTTTTTAGACCTTAAGCTTTATGGTTTGGGTTTTGGGTCCTCGTTTTAATGCCAATCTTTGGGGACATTTTAACTAAGATTTTCCTTATATTAGAGGGTCAAGGACTTCATTTTAGATGATGGATGATTGTTCCTTCTTAGTTCAAAGAAGTATTTATAGTGCGACTTTTAGATGGATCGAGTATGATATCTTCCGTTCTTGTATTGTAGGAAGGAGATATGTTGTAGTGACTTGGAGGTGAGATTAAGGACTTGAGCTAACACTAAACTAAGATGATTTGATGGATGAGATGATGTCTAGGAGCGCCTCCAAATGCATCAAACCGTGTGTGGAGTTAGTGTTGACTCATCAGTTGACCTTGGGTGAGTTTACCGGGAGTACACATCCTTCCCACTACCTTTTCGTGTGTGTTTTCAATTACTTTTCATGCATGTTATTATGTGCAATGTGTTATATGATTATTACTTGTGCATAGCATGAAAATGAGTTTTCTAAAGATGTTTTCAAATAAAGATGATGATGTTTTGAAAGAAGTTTTGGAGCATCCTATTTGTGCATTGCATTGCATATAGGATGGGATTGACCGAGTGAACCTTATGACGAAGATGAAATGATTGTCCCGGATTTAGGGAAATCATGATTGTCCCGGATTTAGGGAAATCAAGGGCAAAATGCCCAAAATGAGATGTTGTCCCGGATTTAGGGAAAATCGTTCCCGACAATAGGGAATCGCATGAGGGAGTTGCTAACCCTCATGGGGCTAGTGTGATGGCCACTAGTCCTAGTTTTGCCTATACGGGGATCGGGTGGCATGCTTCGTGCATGTCATTCGTGAACTTAGGTAGGTGCCATTAAGGTGAGTTGGACTTTTATGAGATGGACGTGGGTTGGGATAGTTGCATCATGCATTGCATTTGCATATCATAACTATCTATTTTGAGTAAATCCTTATGATGTTTTAAGTAACTTTTGAAGTGTGATTAAAATATATTTTTGGGGGTTTGTCTCGAGTGTAGTAGTTCACTGCCTACTCGAAATAGGTCAACCTCGGGTAAGCTCACTAGGCATTTCAATTGCCTAACTTATTTTGATGTGTACTCAGGTTGAGAAGTCTAGATGACTTTAGAAGAGCCGGACGTTTAGAAGGCCACGGTTTGTGTGGTATCATTTAAGCTGTGTAACGGTATTTGAATTGTTACAACCTCGCTATTTTATAAACTAAAATGTTTTATCTAAAATGGGACCAAATGATGTTTTCCGCTCTTAAACCTAAATTATTTCTCATTAAACCCCATGTGTTTTAAAAATGTTTTTGAAAGAAATGGCTTATTTGAAAATGTTGAAATTGAAGTTTCACTAAAGGATGATTTTTGGAACAATGATGATAAACCATGGGTTAAAATGGTGTTTTATGAAAAGCCTTAAGCGAGGGTGTTTCAATTTGGTATCAGAGCATGAGTTTAAGTGAACTAGGTACTAGGATTAGTGCTTAGACTTAAACTATGATGCTCTTAAGGATGTTCGACCTCTTAAGTAGTTGGCCTTTAGGACTTAGTGGTAAATGCTTGCTTATGATTAAGATTTTAATCATTTAATTAGTGAATTCGGTTTGGCATAAGGAATATTCTTGGCAAGAGAATGTATGCATGAGGATTCTTAAGTGGATATGAAGAGCAACCTTGAAGAGTTAGGAGTACGTGGCAACATGAGGAGCAACTTTGTGTGAATGGCAACTTCTAAGGATGATAGAAGGCGAATAAAGGGACAGCTTATATTTGATGAAACTCGAAGGGCAGTGAGATTTACAAGATGGTGGACCTTGAGGAGTCGATTAAAGGGGTGAAGGAGTGTTAGAAGACTAGTGGAATCGTAGTGTCAACCTTGGGCAAGCAAGAAGCTTGATGAGCATGGTGTTAGTGAAGTGAATGGTAGGTGAAGACTTGGAGCTGTTGAAGAAATCCTTGGTCGTGACCCTTAAACCTTTCTTCCTTACCCTTATCTTCTTTTGAGACCCATCCGTTGTCTTTTTAGTAAACATGCTTGTGACCTTGCCTATTCTCTAGAAGACTAGGTGTATGTAAGAGTAGCATGGTGTGCGCCTTAATGCCTGAACTAGAGAAACCTTAATGTAAGACCCAAGAAGGACCTAGGTCATTAGGTTCATTGGTAGTTAGCAATGGCTTAGTGACCAACGGAACCTTATGGGAATAGTGATGTACCACTTCATGTTAGGGTGAAGAGACATGGATGCATGATGAGATTAGAGGCCACAGGATCAACCGCTAATCACCTTTGGGTGTGTAAAGTAGTGAATAACCTATCCTAATAAGATCTAAAGAATGACGTGAGGCCAATATTTTCAAAAGTATTGTTAAAAATTTGAGAAAACTTTTGTAAACAATTCCGAACAAGTATATCTTACGAAATGCAAGACTTTTATAGAAATAAATGACAAAGGGGCCATCATGAATCGGTAGGAATACCCGGGATTGATGATCTCATTGGAATTTTGTTAATAAATTCAATGAAAATATATCCATAGATAAATTGAAACTTTATTGTTTTATATAAAGTGTACGAATTCGAAAGTGTATTTTCTTTTCACAAAGGTTGATTAAAGTTTTCCCATAAAGAACGACCATTTCAAAACATTTATCACAAAGTTGAGTGTTCCAATCTTTTTGTAGAACAATGGGTCGAGTGGAAAAAGATTCAAGTTTGATAATTGTATGCTTTAAAGGAAAACATTTTTGAAAAGAAACCCGAGATAAGTAATTTTTGAAGTAAAACAATTTACAAAGTGAAATTTATAATACTCCGAGTTTTATGGTATTTTAAAGCTAAAAACATGAATAACCTTGAGTTTTTGGAGAGGGGTACTTAATTCCTTATCGGTGATTCCGGGGACGGAATCCTTTTAAGGGATGGATAATTGTAACATCCGTGTTTTGGGCCTAGGAGTTTTGGGCTTAAACAAGCAAATAAAATTTATTTTGTAAATAAAGAATAACTAAATTTAATATCTTTTTTTTTATATTTTTTATTGTGAATAAATGAGCCAAATATAGTTTTAAAATCTGATTGTAAACCAAATATGAGAAATTTTGTCATAAGGACTAAAAGTGTCATTTTGGCCAAACTTACCCTAGGTGGATTTGACTAATCAAGATTTAGAAAGATTAGCAAATATTATAAAGGAATGGATCTAGAAACTTAGTTTGAGTTGAATAATCCCTTAAGCTAATATTAATGACCAAATTGTGAAGAATTTTAGTATAAGGGACAATTTGTGTCAATTTTGGGAAACTAAGGGTTGGTGTTGACCTAGAGAATGACTAAAGTGAAATAAATATGTATATTTGGGGCATGAGTGTGAAACTAGGGACTTTTAATGAAAAAGAGTTAACTATGGGTGTTGGGTGAAGAAAGACCAAACTGTAAGGACTAATCTTGCCAATTGTGAAAGATGCCAAGCTTTTGATGGGGGTTTCACCCACTTCAGCCATATCACGTTTTAGAAGAGGAAGAGAGGAGAGAGTGGCGATTTTCTATAGATCTTGGAGGATTAATGCTAGAGTTTGAAGATTAATCAAAGTTCTTGAAGTTTCCCAGCAATCTAAGGTATAAACTCTCCTTTCTAGCTTTGGATTTCGAGTTTGAGTTTGGGGATTGGACCCAATTCGAGTTTCATGATGGGATGAGGTTCTTCCTATGATTCCCCAATGTTTATTTGATGTTTATAAGTTGTTTGGATCAACATCCAATCCATGGATGATCTAGATCCAATTATTTGATTGATTTGGGTGTTATGAACCCTAGAATTTGGGGATTTGTTAGATAATTGAGGAATCTAGAAATTGATGGTTGGATTTTGTAGTTTTGGATGAGGGGATTCATTTCTAATGATTCCCTAAGGATTCCAACCTTTGATTTGTAGTTTTAAACCTTGAATCTCTAGAATATGGGAATTGGGTGTTGAAATGGGTTTATTTCATGTATTTGATGAATGGATCTTTTGTTTAATGGGTAAATGGGTTTATTGCATCAATTTTGATGTATAAGTGGAGTGAGGATCATTTCCTAATGATTCCATGGAATGGAAGAAGGAATCTCCACTTGTAATCATCAATTGTAAGAATGGAGTTGGGTATTCCATGGTTTAAGCTTATAGAGTGAAGTTATGATCATGGAATGTAATTGATTCATTTGAAATGGTTTTGAATAGTTTAATTGAGTCTAATGATGTGTATTTTGGGAAGGAATAATGTCCTTTTGATGTCCATGAGTTTTGGGAAGAATCGGAACTTGAATCGGGTCAAAAATGAGTGAAAAGGACCAAAAATCGGAGCTACAGCAGGCTGTACACGACCCGTGCAGGGCCACACGACCCGTGTAGGGGGTCTGGAGGCCACGGGTTGGGTTTCCTGCATTGCTACACGACCCGTGTAGGGCTACACGCCCCGTGTAGCTCTGTTTGGCCAGTTTTTCAGTTTTTAGACCTTAAGCTTTATGGTTTGGGTTTTGGGTCCTCGTTTTAATGCCAATCTTTGGGGACGTTTTAACTAAGATTTTCCTTATATTAGAGGGTCAAGGACTTCATTTTAGATGATGGATGATTGTTCCTTCTTAGTTCAAAGAAGTATTTATAGTGCGACTTTTAGATGAATCGAGTATGATATCTTCCGTTCTTGTATTGTAGGAAGGAGATATGTTGTAGTGACTTGGAGGTGAGATTAAGGACTTGAGCTAACACTCAACTAAGATGATTTGATGGATGAGATGATGTCTAGGAGCGCCTCCAAATGCATCAAACCGTGTGTGGAGTTAGTGTTGACTCATCAGTTGACCTTGGGTGAGTTTACCGGGAGTACACATCCTTCCCACTACCTTTTCGTGTGTGTTTTCAATTACTTTTCATGCATGTTATTATGTGCAATGTGTTATATGATTATTACTTGTGCATAGCATGAAAATGAGTTTTCTAAAGATGTTTTCAAATAAAGATGATGATGTTTTGAAAGAAGTTTTGGAGCATCCTATTTGTGCATTGCATTGCATATAGGATGGGATTGACCGAGTGAACCTTATGACGAAGATGAAATGATTGTCCCAGATTTAGGGAAATCATGATTGTCCCGGATTTAGGGAAATCAAGGGCAAAATGCCCAAAATGAGATGTTGTCCCGGATTTAGGGAAAATCGTTCCCGACAATAGGGAATCGCATGAGGGAGTTACTAACCCTCATGGGGCTAGTGTGATGGCCACTAGTCCTAGTTTTTCCTATACGGGGATCGGGTGGCATGCTTCGTGCATGTCATTCGTGAACTTAGGTAGGTGCCATTGAGGTGAGTTGGACTTTTATGAGATGGACGTGGGTTGGGATAGTTGCATCATGCATTGCATTTGCATATCATAACTATCTATTTTGAGTAAATCCTTATGATGTTTTAAGTAACTTTTGAAGTGTGATTAAAATATATTTTTGGGGGTTTGTCTCGAGTGTAGTAGTTCACTGCCTACTCGAAATGGGTCAACCTCGGCTAAGCTCACTAGGCATTTCAATTGCCTAACTTATTTTGATGTGTACTCAGGTTGAGAAGTCTAGATGACTTTAGAAGAGCCGGACGTTTAGAAGGCCACGGTTTGTGTGGTATCATTTAAGCTGTGTAACGGTATTTGAATTGTTACAACCTCGCTATTTTATAAACTAAAATGTTTTATCTAAAATGGGACCAAATGATGTTTTCCGCTCTTAAACCTAAATTTTTTCTCATTAAACCCCATGTGTTTTAAAAATGTTTTTGAAAGAAATGGCTTATTTGAAAATGTTGAAATTGAAGTTTCACTAAAGGATGATTTTTGGAACAATGATGATAAACCATGGGTTAAAATGGTGTTTTATGAAAAGCCTTAAGCGATGGTGTTTCAATTACGGCAAACCACATGGACCATTATTATAATTTACTCTTTTATTTAATATACGAACCATTAGATAATTTCACAAAGCCTATTTCCGTAATTTTCTCAACTATATAGACCACTAAATAAAACATAACTTATACAAGAATTATCTTTGTAATTTTCTCAAACATATGGACAATTTGTATAATTTGTTCAAATATAGAGACTATTAAATAATTTGCAGGGTCTATTCTTTAATTTTCTGATCATTAGATAATTTTATAATTTTATAAAGACTACTTTATAAGTTAAAAGAAACTAATCTATAAAAAATATAATAAAACAAAATTTGCGCATCTTCCTAAAGCCTGATTAATGGAAATAAAAAAGATAAAAAAATTAAAACATAAGGAATTTACCATCTAGACACGGTAAAATGGAAAGTCTGAAGAAAACACCCAGCGTCCCAGGGGCATCTGAGATGCTGGCCTAGGAGGCCGCCGCATAAAATGCCCTAAATTTCCTTATTTAAGCCACTCTATTTAATGAAACTTTTTCCCATCGGCCCAAAGGAGCCTCCAGACGATTTTCACAAGGTTTTGGTTCTTTTCCAAGGTCCAAAACATCCCCAAAACACATTCCAATAATCTCAATCTCAAATCAAACCTCTTTTGCATCAAGATCAAGCCACAGTTCTTGCAGTTTTGAAGATCCAACCATGTTCAACATCTCCAACACAGAGTTTGCATCAATTCCAGTTATGAGTAGCTAAATCATCCCGTGATCACAACCGGGAGTAGGTTTTGATTTCATTTCATGTATTTTATTTAGATTTGAACCTTTTAGATTCATGAACACAGTGTTTGGATTGTTTGCTTTTAAATCATACGACTAGATTTCCAATACTTATTCTTAAACTGTGATTGATTAAGTGTAAGACAATTCTATTGTGATCTTTCCCACCGTACCAAATCATCCACAGTGGTGTGTAGGACGGAGGGTGCGGATTTTACATAGTTTGATCCCATATTTAGTCAGTAACAGTACGGTTATGTCTATATAATCTGAATGAACGCAAAATTAGTAGGATATAATACATTGTTTAGGAATCAAAATTGAAACCGGGAGTGATCACCTCTTTTTATTATTGATTTAAACCTTGCAATATTTGTTTTCCTGAATTTGTTTGCCCTTAAGTCTGTTAGAACTAGATTGTTAACCATAAGCTCCTCGTGGATTCGACCCTTACTTTCCCTAGCTATTAGTGCGTTTAAGGTTTATTTTTGATTGCATCAACGACTGCGATCAAATTTTGGCGCTGTTGCCGGGGAGCTATTACGCTTAGCAACTTAGTTCTCTTTTGGTCTAGTTCTTGTTCCACCTTACGCTTTTGTTTGTGTTCGTGTTTATCTTTTCAGGTTTTCACAAATTGTATGCACACTCGTAATTAAAGACTAAGATTTATACCATGAAGGAAGGAAGGACAATGGGTGATTATCTCACCATGGATCTGGGTTATTATGACTTTTATAGTCCAGAACCGCAACAAGATCCATATGATGATGATTTGTGGGGGAGCAACAATTCGGACCCAAATCAACATGATGAGTCATCCTATTTTCTAGCAAACCAAGGAAGATCACACGAGTCATCACTTGACAAGAAGTTGGATCTAATGATGAAATTGTTGAAGGAAGGCTTCAAACAAGAGGAAAACAACTCCAAAGCAATTTCAATTCTTGAAAATCAATTGGAACAAATGGTGGAGCAACTAAAACAACAACCATTAGACGATCATTCAGATACTATGCAAGCGAATGAGGTAAGTATATTGTATATTGATGAATCTTTTGAAATTAATATACATAAACCTACACCACCAGATTATGAGGTTGTGGGGGAGGATTATGTATCAGTTGATGAGGAAAATATTGAATTAGAAACAATTAACCAAAAAATAAATTTGAACTTGAATTGGAAACGTCTCAAATAATTTTCCAAGTGGAAACACCCAAAGTTGGGGAGGGGTTAGTGGAGTTTAATACCACCCCCGACCTAGCGAATTTCAAAGAACCCAAAAAGCAAATTCTTGTTAACATTTTTGTGCTAGATTCTAAAAAACTGGACATATTCAAAAAACCATATGCCATCATTAATCGTCCCATTTTGGCAACTATTTATGCTCATATTAGTTGTCAAGAAGGTGTCACTGATGTGACATTTGGAAACCAAAAAGTTAAACTTCAGCTATTTGGATGTACTAATGATCCTCCGGTCGGTGGTGACTTGTATGTAATCAATACTATGGATGATTACTTTTATGAGCATACCGCAAATATGCTTGTCGACACTACCCATGATCTGGAGGTACGTTTCTCTTGTAACAGGTCAAAAGCATCGGATGATTTCAAAAGTCAAATTCTGAAGAAAAAGATAAGGAACAAGAAACATGATACTACACTCACCCATAAATCAAATACGAAGGCATTTGGTTTTTCAAAGAAAGGTTTAAGTGACCTCGTTGGAGGCTTAAAAGTACCTGGTTGGGCCCCCACAAGGTCAAAGTTGGCATGCCATTTGATCCAGGTGAAACTGAAGAATATGAGTCGTTTGAAGATAAAGAGAAACATATGACACCATATTCATTTTCGAACACCCAAAGTGACATAAAATACAACATGTTTTGCTCTCAAGAAATTCAACTAATATATGATCCTCCGTGAACCATCATCCAAGTATCCGTCTGGCTGAAGACGTTAAACTTAGCGCTTTACGGGAGGTAACCCGCGAACTTTGTGGGTGTGTTCACTGCAAACCCTCATGAGACTTCACTCGTCCACTAGGGGAAACCTAGGGGTTTAAAAGGCTTGTTTCACATGCCAAGTGCAATCGTGATCCCTGGCGAAATTGAGGGTTATTTATTTTTTTTATTATTTAATATGTTGTTTGGAGTTTTGTTTTTGTTTTCTGTAGGATTTTTTTGTTGCAATGGGGATGATCCAAAGGCACAAAGTTGGGGAGGTGTGTACTTGAACGAGAGACAACAAAACCGAGGAAAATTGGAATATTGAAGAAATAGACACATTTAAAAAAAATCCAAAATTTTTCGGTTTTGTTTGGACCCAAACGGAAAATTCAAGCCTCCTCTACCATCAAATTACTAGGTGAATCACTATCCTTTGCTATTTTTTTCTTTCTCTTATTTCTCCCTGTTGTGTTTATTTTGGTTAAGTTAGTTGAAAACTTTTAAAATGGATTTGGGCATGAGATGATGTATTTTTTTGAACTTGATGAAATTGTCCCCGAACTATTTTCCTTTTTGTCCCGGTTGTGACTCGACAAACGAGAGATGGCTGAATAAAAGGGACTGGACATGCGATAACAAGTGATTAGATAAAAGTGACAATTCAGCGAATGTATATTTCTGTGGTTGCCTGTCCAGTTCAAGTAACAAACAGACCAAAAATGTTTTAACTTCAAGTTGTAAACTGGTTTTTTCTAAAAATTTATGTTTTAAAAGTTCCTCTTGAGATACCCTATTTAAAGAACCCTGATGGCCTGGTTCTCGAGTTTGCTTGTAAAGAACCCTAGTGCATTCTATGACCGCACGACCTTATATGTCCCTATTTGTGTAATATATATTCCGCTGTTTGGGTTGTTGCCTACCTGGAGCCTGGTGTCCTCCATTTCAGGTTTCCACGTTCACCAGCAGCTTGAATATGAATATACCTTCGGGACTTTGATAAGTATCTTGCTAAGTAACTGGCAACCCGTAGGTGACCCCTCTTGGAAGCCGCAAAAAGGTGGGACTCACTTGAAAAGTAGATTACATATAAGTGATTTTAAATTAACGATCTGTATTCCGCTGTTTGGGGTTGTTGCGTACCTGGGACCTGGTGTACTCCGTTTCAGGTTTTCACGTCCACCGTCAAATTTAAATATGAATATTATACTCATAGAAATATATTCTGAAAAATAGATCACAAATGAAGTTCTACAAAGCTGAATCAAATGAAGAAATAAATATGGGCAAATGCTTAAAAATATAAATTTAATATGGTTTTAATGTGGCAAAAATGACCAATAAAAAAGAAGAACCTTAGGAAATTTGGACAGAATGCAGTAATAAAAAAAGACTGACCGTATCATGTCATTGGAAAAACCGTAGGGGGAGGTAAGCTTGGTATCTTTGGAGGGATTTCTGAAAAATGAATTTTTGAAAAAGTCGTTTGCAGGGTGAATAAAATTTTAAGATCACTAAATAGTGCTTCGCACTTCAAATAAACGGACGTCCGGGCTGGCAATGGACACAGACGTATACAATACTGGAGTGTCTACTTTTGTTTGATTGTTTGTTGTTTTATGGACTGAACCTGAATTCTGATTTCGTTGAGTCTTACTCGGGACGAGAAAGAGATAAGTTGGGGAGGTTTGATTGGCCCATTTTGGTTTAACGTAATACGTGATTAACATGATAAATTAAGCTTTGTTTAACCAAGAATAGCCCTACTTTTGATGGAAATGAGTGAATTACATGTAGGGATTAAAAACCATAATTTTGGGTGAAAACTACGCATTAAACGGACACCGGAAGCGGGAGAAAAAGCCCATCGTCCCAGCAGCGTCCCAGGCAGTGTTCCAGACGCTGACCTGGAACTCTGGGCCATTTTGAAGGGAAAACAAAGCCAAGACCACGAGGAAGCCCGTCAGTGTCCTAGGTGGCATCTGGGACGGTCGACTAGGACGCCCAACATTTTTGGAGCGTCTCGTTCTGGGACGTTGCTTGTCGTAAAAGTCTGAAGAAAACACCCAGCGTCCCAGGGGCATCTGAGATGCTGGCCTAGGACGCCGCCGCATAGAATGCCCTAAATTGACTTATTTAAGCCACTCTATTTAATTGAACTTTTTCCCATTTGCCCAAAGGAGCCTCCAGACGATTTTCACAAGGTTTTGGTGCTTTTCCAAGGTCCAAAACATCCCCAAAACACATTCCAATAATCCCAATCTCAAATCAAACCTCTTTTGCATTAAGATCAAGCCACAGTTCTTGCAGTTTTGAAGATCCAGCCATGTTCAACATCTCCAACACAAAGTTTGCATCAATTCCAGTTATGAGTAGCTAAATCATCCCGTGATCACAAGCGGGAGTAGATTTTGATTTCCTTTCAAGTATTGTATTTAGATTTGAACCTTTTAGATTCATGAACTCAGTGTTTGGATTGTTTGCTTTTAAATCATACAACTAGATTTCCAATACTTGTTCTTAAACTGTGATTGATTAAGTGTAAGACAATTCTATTATGATCTTCCCCACTGTGCCAAATCATCCACAATGGTGTGTAGGACGGAGGGTGCGGATTTTACATAGTTTGATCTCAGATTTAGTCCGTAACAGTACGGTTATGTCTATATAATCTTAATGAACGCAAAATTAGTAGAATCTGATATAATACATTGTTTAGGAATCAAAACTGAAAACCGGGAATGATCACCTCTTTTTATTATTGAATTAAACCTTGAAATATTTGTTTTCCTAAATTTGTTTGCCCGTAAGTCTGTTAGAACAAGATTTTTAACCATAAGCTCCTCGTGGATTCGACCCTTACTTGCCCTAGTTATTAGTGCGTTTAGGGTTTATTTTTGATTGCATCAACGACTGCGATCAGTCCAACCTCTTAACCCCCGTCTATTCTCCTCCGTTTAATACCCCATGTGCTACCCATGTGAGGGTATTTATGTATTTTCCTTTAGTAATGCTTCCTTACCGCCAAATAGACTTTCTTAACTGCAAGTTATAGTCCCTCTGTTGTAGTTGTCCCTTCAGTACCTCCTACTCGATAATAGTTAACAAAAATCCTAAACGTAAATTCTAGGTTTTCTTGCATCCGTTTTTAGAAATTGGAATTCTATAAACTTTCAAATGTGGAACTTTCGACTATCCAATAAATCGATTAACGAGAGCTTGGTGTACGGTATGTATTCTTTTACATATGCATTTCATCAATTTTAAGAAAAGAATCCTTCTAAAAGTGTTTTTTCCTTTTTGTTATGAAAAAGCACAACCCACATTGTTCACCATCAAGTTATATCATGGGGTGAGTTCACCAAGTTTCGAGATGTAAGGTACGTTGATGGGACTATTGCGTATGTAGACTTGGTGGATATAGACGAGTTTTCAATTCATGAAATTGATGCCATCATGAAAGGGTTAGGATACTTACCTCCGGTCATCTACTATCATTTTCTTATGCCTAATGGAGAATTCCATTTTGGTCTACGTCCTTTAGGTAACGACGATGATCTTCGTAATCTTGCTCAATATGTCAAGGATCATATACTAATTAGGGTTTACATTGAACACGGTCAAACAAACTTACTAACCTATTTTATGAATCCTAAACCTATGATCAAGGTTATTATTAAAGAAATAGATGAAATTGATTAACAAGAAAAGTGTACATATGGTAGAAAATTAACAGGAAGCCCACCTACACATCCATCCCCTCTTTTCCATGATGTTAGGCCAACTCTACAAATTCAATCAAGGGTTGTATGCAATGAAAGCCAATTAGCTTTGACCGTATCACTTGAGTCGGTTTAATAAGAAGAAGGATTGGGACAAAATCGAAGGAATGCCATCTTGTAGTAGGAAATTGAGTATGGATGCTGCAGTTGAAGAGCATATAGCTGATGACTTTGATAATGCAACTCATGACTTTGATATTGGTTTGTACCAATAGATTTTAGAATCAGATTATCTCAATCAAGTGGATGAAACCAATGAAGTCAATCAACTGAATGAAACCAATAAAGCCAATCAAGTGAATGAAACCAATGAAGATCATCAAGTAAACGAAATGCAGGAAGTGAATGAAGTTGTTGGAGTGAATGAAATGCAGGAAGTGAATGAAGTTGTTGGAGGCAATGAAATGCCGGAAGTGAATGAAAATCCTCACCTGAATGAAAGTCAAGATAATGGTGATGTAGGACAGGATGGAATCAATTTTCATACCGGGGCTGACAATGAGAAGGGAAGTGACTTAGATATTGATGATGATAGTCACGATAGTGACTATTGGGTTGATGAAGAGAATCTTATACCAGATGTAGAAGTGGATATGAGGGATTTTCATATGAGTATTGACAGTGATGCAAAGTTCTTTAAAAGTAACACAAGAGATGTACTTGATATTGATAAGGATTCTCATGAACCGGATGTTATTCAAAATGATGAATGGCATTCTTTGGATGAAGATTCTGATCTAGATAAGAAATGAAGGGATGTACTCAAACACCTAGGAAAGGAGCAACGATGTTCATTAAGGGAGGTACATAAAGTTACTTTTCACATTGGTCAAAAATACAAAAGCAAACATGAGTTGAAAGAGAGAATCGAACTACATGCATTGGAAACAAGGAGGAATATATTCTTGGTGAAAATTGATTTAAAAAGGTTGACGGCCAAAATGTAAGGGAACTGTTGCAATCAACGACACTTAAGTTGATGGACCTACCCCTGTAAGAAAAGTAAAAGAAAAAGTAAATCTAAATAAAAAGAAGATGACGTGACCTACCCTTGGGTGATACATGCTTCTAGGTCAACAATGGAAGATAAGTGGGTGGTGAAAACATATCAAAGCGAACACACATATCTCAATACAAGAAAGATTCGATCTACAACAGCAAAATTTATCTCTAAAAAAATTATGAATCAAGTTGAATCCAACCCAACTGTCCCGGTTCGAGCTCTTCAAGACCAATTACACAAGAAGTATCACGTGGGTTTCTCTATACACAAGGTATTTCGAGCTAAAAATGCAATAAAACAAGTAGTTTGAGACTACACATAGCAATACGAGATTCTTAGAGACTACATCCTAGAGCTGCAATAAACTAGTCCTGATACAACTGTGAAAATCGACTTTGTTTCTGAACCAAATCTCGCAAATATCAGTTCCAAAACCTTTAGGAGAATATATATGTTTGTCTTGGTGGCATGAAACATGGTTTTAAAGTGAGTCTACGGGATTTTCTGGGTTTAGACGGTGCGTTTATGAAAGGACCTTTTCTAGGTCAAATCTTAATTACAGTTGGTTTAGATTCCAACAACGGTATATACCCGTTGGCTTATGCGGTTATTGAGTCTGAGAACACCCGAAGTTGGAAATGGTTTCTTGAATGTCTTTGAAACGATTTGGACTTGGTTGCAAATTCCAACTTCACTTTTATTAATGATAGGAAAAAAGGTAACTGACATTCTACTTTGTAATAGTTTATTGTAACAAGCTAACCTTAATTTATTCTTCACTTGATAGGGATTAATCCCTGCCCTTGCCGAAAACTTCCCGTGGGCTGAGCACAGGCATTGTCTCAGGCATATCTACGAGAATGTGACACCCCTCGCTAGGGTTTAATAATTTAAAACATTTACTTTCAAATATAACTTCATTAATTCAAAAAGAAGTTTCATCATCGCAGAAATTTGGTCCCAAAAACATCAAAGGTTGTTTAATAATGTATAGCGATGAGGTATCATAATTCAAGTACAAAAACAAGGTTTAAATGGCCACACATCCCGTGGTCTTCTAAAATTCCCGCCTCGCCTTAATCTCCTAGCCTTAACTTGAGTACACGTCAAAACAGTTAGGCAATGGAAATGCCTAGTGAGTTACCTGAGGCTATCTCATTATGAGTGGAAAGGATAACCTTAACACCCGAGACAACCTCCAAAAATATCTCTTACACTTATATAGATTTAAGATAAAACTTCGTAAGGTTTTCTCAAAATAGAAAGTCATGATATGCATATGCGATGCAACTATCCCCATCCATGTCCATCTCATAAAGTCCATCTCACCTCAATGGCACCCACCTAAGTTCACAAGCAAACGCACGGAGCATAATACTTAGTGGCCATTACACTAGCCTCATGAGGGGTAGCAACTCCCTCATGCAAATTCCCTAATGTCGGGAACTACTCCTCACCCTCTTTGTTTTAGAGAAGGGTCAAACTCATATAAACTCCTCACCCTCTTTGTTTTAGAGAAGGGTCAAACTCGTCATCAAGGCATCTCACGGTCAAACCCCATCCTACATGTATTGTAATGCACAAATAGGATGTCCAAATGTTTCTCAAACCCTCATTGTATAATGTATAAGATTTACATTGAAAAAGACTCATTTTGATGTTATGCATACATAAGGTTTATGCAACATTTAACACATAGAAGTATGCATGATAGTTGTAATAAAACATCAAGTTAAAAGGGGGATGTGTACTCCCGGTAACTCACCTCTCTTACGTCCCAAAGTAGTATGTTACTCTTTGCTTTACTTCGATTACTCCTCTCCTACAAGAAATAATATTCGACATTACAAATAGCTCTAGACTAGTTAAACTTCACTAATTAAGAGTAAAATCTTAGTTAAACATTGTCTAGAAATGAGTTCAAGTCTTAGAACCCAAAGCCCAAACCGTGGAGCCCAAACTAAAAAAGTACCCAAAACTGGTCAGCGAATTACACGGGTTGTGTAATATATTACACCGGTCGTGTAAATCATGGGTTCAAACAGCACGGGTCGTGCTCCTTCAGCACGGGTCGTGCTTTACCCAGTTCCAGCTCCGATTTTGCTCATTTTCACTTCATTTTGGTCCAATTCAAAGTCTAATACTACCCCAAACTTCTAGATATCAAAAGGACATTAT
The DNA here is from genome assembly GCA_023525715.1 of Cichorium intybus. Classification (NCBI taxonomy): domain Eukaryota; kingdom Viridiplantae; phylum Streptophyta; class Magnoliopsida; order Asterales; family Asteraceae; genus Cichorium; species Cichorium intybus. The sequence goes on along the minus strand of CM042009.1, from coordinate 121,162,628 downwards.
CTCTACCTAAATTACCCATCATTTAGTCCAAACAAATCATCCAATAACATCTCCATTGAATCAAATCCATGATATCATTTCAAGTTTACTTCATGAGCTTAGATCCAAGGAATATCCAATTCCACCCAATCTAATGACCAATCAATAATGAAATCCTTCCTCCAATAACTTGGGAATCATTAGGAATCTACTTAAGCTTTTCATAGAACATTTGGAAGATAAGAGTTGATCCAATCATCAAGGTTTTACCATATGATGAGTTTTCCCCAAAAACTAGGGTTTCAAATGGATCAACAAGCATCCAAACTGTTCTCCAAGCATATAACAACCAAATTGTAGAAGAATAGTCACTTGAATTCATGGTTTACATCCTTGGGATCATGGATTCCATCTCCCCCAACATAGCACTCGAATTTAGACTCAGTCTACCCCAATAGTGGGTTTTTCAACATGGAAATTAGATTTCTTACCTTAGATCTTCAAGAGATTGATGCAATTCACTAAGATCTTGCTGGAAATGAACTTCTCCCTTTGAATCCCTCTTGAAATCGTCCCTAGCTCTCTCTCCTTTCTCAAAATCGTGTAAATGGGAAGAGAGATGGGGTTTTCCCCAAACTAAAGGCCCAAGTTTCACTTAATTGCAAGATAGTCCTTCCAGCTTACTAACTCTTGTATAATTGCTATAAAGCCCTTCCCCACCACTACTTTAAGTTCCAATATTGCATGAAAGTCCCCTTCTAGAACCTCCTATGGTAAATTCCTTATTTACTCTAGATTAATTACTCTAAATTAATTATTTCTTCAAGATAAGTTAATTAATTTATTTGTTATATTGTAACTATTATGATTATTAAATATTATTATTATTACTATAATTCAATAATTTATTTACCCAAGATAGAGGATGTTACAATTACCTTCCCCTTAAGAAGATTCCGTCCTCGGAATCTCGGCTTCTCCAAAGAGATGTGGATACCTCTTCCGCATTTCATCTTCCGTTTCCCACGTGAGATTTGCTCCCGATGGATGCTTCTATTTGACAAGAACCAGCTCGATCATTTTCTTCCTTAGCTTTTTAACTTTCCTATCCAAAATTTCCTCCGGTTCTTCTATGAGTCTTTTGTTTTCATCCACCCGAATTTCCTCTAAAGGTAGGAAGTCGACCTTATCCCCAAGCCACTTCCTAAGATAGCACACGTGGAAAACATTGTGAATTCCATACAACTCCGGTGGCAACTCAAGTCTATAAGCTTGTTTTCCAATCTTCTCCAACACATTCAACTGTCCAATATACCTTGGATTAAGCTTTCCTCTTTTCCCAAAATGTATGATTCCTCTCCAAGGTGACACCTTAAGTAACACTTGATCTCCCACTTGAAATGGCATGGGTCGATTCTTCAAATTGGCATAACTCTTTTGTCTACTTTGGGCCGCCTTCATCCGTTCCCTAATCACCTCCACTTTTTCCGCAGTCTCTTGAATCAAACTAGGCCCCACCAACACCTTTTCCCCCGCTTGTAGCCAACATGAAGGTGATCTACACTTTCTTCCATACAAGGCTTCATACGGGGCCATCTTTATGGATGAATGATAACTATTGTTGTAAGAAAACTCAATCAAAGGAAGATGTCTATCCCAACTTCCCCCAAAATCTAACACACACGCACGTTGCATATCTTCCAACGTTTGTATCGTACTCTCACTTTGCCCATCAGTTTGAGGATGATAAGCCGTACTCAAACATAACTTGGTTCCCAATACCTCTTGCATGCTTTTCCAAAAATGTGATGTAAACCGACTGTCCCGATCCGACACAATTGATAATGGCACTTCGTGCCTCCGAATGACTTCATCCCTATATAGTTCCGCAAACTTATCAACAGGCCATGTTTCTCTTGTCGCAAGGAATAACGCACTTTTAGTCAACCCGTCCACAATGACCCAAATCATATCATGACCACTTCTTGTTCGCGGTAATTTGGTAACAAAATCCATAGTGATGTTTTCCCACTTCCATTCCGGGACCTCCAACGGCTCGAGATCCCCATAAGGTCTTTGATGCTCGGTTTTCACTAAAGAACACGTTAAACACTTGTTGACATACTTTGCAATATCCACTTTCATGGTCGGCCACCAATATAAAGGCTTCAAATCCATATACATTTTTGTACACCCGAGATGAATGGAATATTTGGTCTTATGAGCCTCATCAAGAATTAGTTCTCTTTTTCCACCATACAACGGTACCCAAACACGCCCTTGAAATGTTTTCAACCCATGAGAATTTTCTTCAAAGACCACTGACTTGCCAAGTCTTTCTTCTTTTATATTACCCTTCTCATGTGCCTTTTCTTGTACCCCCTTCAACATATCGACCAATGTGGATAGCACTTCAATTCTCAATGCTTTAACCCTCCTTTTCTCACTAATTTCTTTTCTACTTAACGCATCCGCCACAATGTTCGCTTTACCCGGGTGGTAAAGGATTTCACAATCATAATCCTTGAACACTTCAATCCACCGTCTTTGTCTCGCGTTTAAGTCTTTTTGACTAAATAAATATTGCAAGCTTTGATGATCCGTGAAGAGTTTGCATTGAGTGCCATAAAGGTAATGCCTCCAAATTTTCAATGCATGAATCACCGCCGCCAACTCCTTATCATGAGTGGGATAATTCAACTCGTGCTCCTTTAATTGACGTGACGCATACACGATAACCTTTCCTCTCTGAGTAAATCCGATGCCCAAACCCGACGCGTCACTATAAACTGCAAAATCTTCGGTGCCCTCCGGAAGGGACAAAATAGGAGCTTCACACAACTTATTCTTCAACAACTCGAATGCCTTATCATGTTTGCTGGTCCATACAAACTTCTCATTCTTCTTGGTCAACGAAGTCAACGGACATGCAATCTTGGAAAACCCTTCTATAAACCGTCTATAATATCCCGCCAATCCAAGAAAACTTCTTATTTCGGTTGGATTTTTCGGTTTCTCCCAATTCATTACCGCTTCAATCTTTGCCGGGTCCACCTTAATTCCATCTTTATTCACTACGTGCCCAAGAAATTGGACTTCCCCGATCCAAAACTCGCACTTTGAAAACTTTGCATACAACTTCTCTCTTTTTAGAGTTTCGAGTACCATCTTCAAATGTTCTTTATGCTCCGCCTCCGACTTTGAGTAAATGAGGATGTCATCAATAAACACAATCACAAACTTGTCAAGGAACGGTTTACACACCCGATTCATGAGATCCATAAAAGCTGCGAGCGCATTTGTTAGCCCGAAAGGCATTACAAGAAACTCAAAATGCCCATATCTTGTTCGAAAGGTCGTCTTCTCTACGTCTTCATCTTTTACCTTCAATTGATGATAACCCGACCGAAGATCAATTTTTGAAAAGTAACCCGTACCTTGCAATTGGTCGAATAAATCATCAATACGAGGTAGAGGATACTGGTTCTTGATAGTCACCTTGTTGAGATCCCGGTAGTCAATACACATTCTCATGGAGCCATCCTTTTTCTTCACAAATAAGATTGGAGCTCCCCAAGGGGAAGAGCTAGGCCTAATGAAGCCCTTATCAAGAAGCTCTTGTAATTGGGTCATCAACTCCTTCAATTCCGCGGGCGCTAAACGATACGGAGCTTTAGCTAAAGGCGCAGTTCCGGGCACTAAGTCGATACGAAACTCCACTTGACGATCCGGTGGCAAACCGGGTAGATCATCGGGGATAACCTCGGGAAAATCTCGTACCACTTCAATATCTTCCAAAGTCTTCTTTTCCTTTACGGTGCCTACCACATACGCTAAATAAGATTGACAACCCTTCCTCAAACATCTTCTTGCTTTCATCACGTTGATCACACTAGTGGGCACTCTTCTTATGTCTCCATAGATAAGAATCGGTTCTCCTTCGGATGTCTTCACTCTCACCATCTTCTTACCACATAAAATTTCAGCGTCATACTTTGCAAGCCAATCCATACCGAGTACGACATCAAATCCACCAACATCCAAAAGTATGAGATCAACCCAAAATTCCGCCCCACTACACTCCACCTTTACATGCGATATCTCTTTACTCACAATTTTGCTTGCACCACCCGCTACATCTATCACTAGCTCATACTCAAGTTTATGCAAAGGTAATTGTAGTCTTTTTGCAAAATTAGGTGACACATGGGAATAAGTAGCCCCCGAATCAAAAAGCATAGAAGCGGGTAGAGAGTTAACAAGAAATATACCTGATACCACATTTGCCTTCTCCCTAGCTTCCTCTTCAGTCATTTGAAAAGCCCTTCCTCGAGTTCGAGGTGCTTCGCTTCTCCCACCTCCACTACCTTCCTTCTTCTTTGTGGTGCACTCGTTCGCCTTGTGCCCGAAATCCCCACATTGGTAGCACTTAAAACCCTTAGGACACGCGTTTGAGAAATGTCCTTTCTCACCACACTTGAAACATGTACCATCTTCCTTGGCTTTGGATATGGCTTCACCACTCTTTCCTCAACCGTCAAATTTCAGTTTCTTTTGTTCGGTTGCTCCTTTTCCACGTGAGTCGTGGCCTTCCTTTCTCTTGTTTGCAAATTGGGGTCTCTCCTTGTCTCGTTCTTCTAATGTCTTCTCAATCTTTCTTGCCTTTCTCATGGCAACTTCAAGAGTAGCAGCTTCAAAGTTAAGTCGGTAGTTCCAAGGCAAACCTCCCACGTATTGATCCACTTTAGTGACCTCATCCGGGGCCAATCTTCTAGCAAAGCTCAAAAGTTTCCTGAATTTTGCATTGTACTCCGTGATTGTCATTTTGTCTTTCTTCAAGTCAAGAAATTTTCTTTCAAGATCACGGATCTCTTCTTTAGTACAAAACCTCTCCTTCATCTTTTCCAAGAATACATCCCAAGTCAGGCTCTCCAACACATGCAACTCCATCATTTCTTTAGTCTCCAACCACCACTCAAGAGCCGTTTCCTTGAGAGTAGTGATTGCGAAGTTCACGCGTTGATCATCACCGCATTAACAAGCATAAAAGGCCATTTCGATCTCAATTACCCAATTGTGGAGTACAACCGGGTCTAGAGTCCCATTGTAAGTAGGTGGCTTGCAAGAGTTGAAGTCCTTGCTTTTCCTTGGAATTTGTTTATTAAACTATGTGGGATGAGAAATATATTAGCCTCTTTACTTATAGATGTTTGATTTCACTTTAGTTGTGTTTCTTAAGCAATGTGGGATAAGAAAATGAAACAAAATAACACACTTAAAAGAAAGTTTGATCCCACATCGTCATGATAAACCAACTTAAAATTTTTTTATTCTATAAATAAACGTCATCCTCAAAGTAAAACAATTATATAAATGATTAGTCAGTTTTTATCGTTGGAAACATTTCCAAATATTAAATTTCTAAGAAATATATAGTAAAAGTTTTATATATTTTATTTTAATGAGTTCGAACTTTAAAAATACAGCGGGTCGATCTCGATATGAACTATGTATTCCTTTATCAAGTTGCACAAAACAACATGCACCATAATATATAATCAAATTTTAAACTTTCGTGATACAGTTTGTGCTTTTCAAAATCTCAAATCGCATAATTGGTGCGATGTGCGGTTTTGACTATATATCGTACGGTAAACATAATTGAAATATGCCTCTATTCTTATTAATAAAAGCTTATTATTCAAAATATTTGAGTGATAATGAAAGCCTTTGCAAAACTATAGCAAAAGACATACAATATCCCTCAAATTTATCAATACACAAAGTGTAAGTAGATGATATTAAAATGATGTAGTTTGGGATAACTATTTATCTTGAACCATATTAATTCTAATTTTATTTAATGAATTGTATTCATTTATTGTAATTTTTACAGTTTTTGTATTTAAAAATTTGATACCCATGTATCTATTATCATATAATTGAAAATAATACAGACATTTTATATAAACTTTTTTAAAAATGTATGATAATAACATGTGTTTGTATATATTTTAACTATATAATTTTTTTTTCTGCGCAACGCGCGGGCATTCGCCTAGTTATCATATATTTGTTACGGTGTGTATCTACTATAGTCATTGGTCATTTCTTGTAGGACATATATGCGTATCTACAGTGAGATGTCCCCGACTAATGATGAGTTACATAAATTTTCCACTTCATGTACCAAAAAATAATTATTATATCTCGTTGTATTTCATGGATACACAACAAGTATTCTTAAAACGTCTAACGAATTCCACAACTACTATTCTAAAAATGTCTAACGACCTCCATAACGCTCTAATCTAATATGAAACTAAAGTTATCTACAATGTTCAAGATTGCTTAGTTAATGCATTTATCTTACATATTTATACCATTTTAATGATTATCGTTACAAATTAATTGATATGTTAAAAACTATAATAATGTTTATTAAGAGGTGTCTGAACAACATATCTATATCTAACTAGTCAACTGCTATGGGCAGTTGGCATGCAATTAGCATTTTAGTGAATATATTGACCATGCAACGATTAAGTGGTCGATGAGTTTTACATGAATTGAACCCGGTCTATTGAAGAGAATATGTCTCCCAAGCAACAATCTAACATGATACTCATTTATGTTGGCAATTTTAGTATCAACAAAGCGTTAATGGCATTTAGAATAGTATAGTAGGAAATTTAGACTATGGCCTATTATGATTCATGATCAAGGAAATTTAGACTATGGCCTATTATGATTCATGATCAGGTAGTTGCAGAGTTCATTTTTTGAAGTGTTAGTTTGATCCATGACATGATGAATGACAAAGTTTCTATATTGTTATTTTTATCCATGACATGACAAATGGTGGGGTCAAGGGGGTGTATAGCCTTACAGAATCAAAGGGGTAGGAGACATTGTAGTAGTCATGATGTTGATGGGCATCATTAAGGTACCACAACAAGCGGTGTGTTTTGTTGTAGTTGATGGATTAGGTGCTTCTATTGATATGGGTTAGATGTTGTTGTCAGATATCTATTGTAAACTATTATATAATTATTCAAAAATACCATTTGTGTTACTTATCCTTTTTGGATGATTTCTTTAGTATATGTACCGATTAATATTGGTATTCACCAACACTATATTTAGTGTTAGGTTTTGTGACAACTGTCAAAATTCGAATCGGTTTTAGATTTAAATAAACCAAATTGCATGTGTAGACACCGTGACATCTGTCATTCGGATCATTCTTTGACTTAGTTCAGTTGCATTAGACTTATTATTTTAACTTTGTTATAGAAATAGGTCAAAAACCCCCCTTAGATGCTTGAATCCAGTTAGAATCTAGAATTAATATGTTTGACTAGTACAGTTCAAGTGAATTGTTCGATTTCTACGGAAAATGTCAGTAAACGGTTAAAAACGACTGTAAATATCTTTTACAGTTAAAAATTTATTATGAACAATTTAAAATAAAATGAAAATGTTAAATTTCACATTATTATAGTTATGAAATTTTAATTAAGTCACAAAAACTTTAAAAAGCCTTAAAACTCAAAATTTATAAATTTGACGTCTAAAAATTTATAAAAATCACAATAATGCTTATAAAAATCAAATTAAAATAAATGAATTATTAAATATAATTAAGAATGGAAAAATTTTGGTTCCTAACATTTATTTAATATTTATGAGTTAAATAAACACAAATATTTGTCATAAACTTTAAAAAGATTTTATAAGAATGGATGGAGTTTTATAAAAACTAAAGAAATGATTTTTATAAAAATTGAAAGAGGAGAATCTCTGTAACACCCCAAATTTTTCAAACTTTTTATATTACATAAAAACATGTTTTACAGAGTACGGTTCATAAAAAAAACCATAAAATCTGTTTAAATACAACACAGGGTATTACAAACACATATCAAACAACCATAAGTTTAAGGGAAAGGATTAATCAATACCAATACATGATAGTTGTAACCAGCTCCACTCTTTAGCAACCTAGGATTTATTTTACAAACTTCCAAATTTTCTCACAACTTCATACTTGAACCTGGAATACATGGCATAAAACATAGAATACGTAAGACAAAATGTCTCGTGAGTTACATGAGTTTTAGACTCAAACTTTAAATTTCTTTTCCAAACTTTTATAAAATTTCATAACATAAATTATTGTCAAAACTACATATTATACACATACTATACCTTTTTACTTTTCAAAATCATCATATGTTAGACCTTGCAGAAATAATGTCTTTTATACTTTCTTTGACTGGTTTTATAAACTTGCTGGGATTTTTATACTTAGGGCGTTAATCACTATAAGTGATAACCCAAGTCTCTACAATTAGAAAGAACGGATCAATACTAACGGTAGAATTGCTGAGGCAGTCTACTTCGCGAAGGGGGTTGTCCCCAGTAGACTCCTTACCTAACCCGGGTAGGTTGGAACATAGTTCCCTTACTAACAATGCTAGTCACAATACCAGTCAAACATAAAATACTTTTTTCTGAAACCAAAACATTACTTGCACGAGGAATGGCTAATTGCCAAGCTTTTGACTCAAACATAACTCTATCATAATTTAGGCTATCGCCAAGAATCATACTTTCAAATATAGCAGTTAACTTTCTATTTAAACTAGAAAGTGGACCATTTTTGCAAATATTTTTCACATATAAAAATAATATATGAAATCTGAAAAATACTTACTTACTTGTCATGTATCCCAAAATGGGTAAAAATGCTACATGTACTCACCGAATAATTCTTGAAATGTCGTTTAGACGTTCCTCGGTTCTTTACCCTTTCGGTGTCTGATTATTTGACTTGCACCTATATATAGTATATGATACATTAATTTACATTTTAATTGACTCTATAACATGTTAGAGTCTTTATTATACCATCAATGGTCCAAACAAGTGTATGACACAACTTTAGTTAAATCGTATTTTATACGTATTTTACTACAGTACCCTCGGAGGGTCGTATTTCAATTCCGATAATTTTTTATAAAGTTTTGGACCATATTAGACCTATGTTTAAAATTTGAGGTCAATTGGACAAGTTTTGATCCATTTCTTAAAAATGAGGATCACTTGGCAGGGGACTCTTGAACTGAAACTGCAACTGTACCCTGGCGCAGGGCGCGCCGCGCCCAAGATAGGGGCGCACTGCGCCTGTCGAGCAGCAGCCCAGATTTTCCCCGATTTTATGCTACAATTTCCCAATTTCTCCCATTAAGTGCTGAATACTCCACTTAATCGATAGGGGTTTATCTCAAGACTAAAACCCTTCAATTTCTTCAAGTTTTAAACCATTAAAATCGGATTAATCACAAGAACTCAAAATCTAGGGTTCTTGATCAAAATCTAAATTCTTGCAAAATAGCATCCTACTTCCATTTTCTTGAATTAAGTTCTTTTAGCATGACTTAATGGAAGTGTTGAATCATTTAAACCACCTGATTTATGACTGAAATTGCCAATTTCAGTTTCCTTAGAAAATCATCAAGAGCTTAAACTAAGGTTTTGATTTCTTACCTTGGAAGGTTGGAATCACCAATTCCAATTGTTAAGTTCTTGATTCCTTGCTTCAATTCTTGCTTCTCCAACTCTTGAACTTTCAGGACCCGTAGCTCTAGAACTCTCCAGGGAATACTTCTGATTTTATGTTGGTTTATGAGATATTTTTCTCATTTTATATTTTTATATTTTCAGTTTTGGTCCCTCAAGTTAACTTCCTTGAAATTTGGCCACCACAACCAACTATCTTTCCATAAAATCAAATCTTTAACATTTTTAGTCCTAAACTATAATAAAAATTTTTTTTTATAATAATTTCTGCATTTGGTCAAATGACCAATTTACCCTTTTCATGGTAAAAGGACTAAATTACCCTCACAACCATAATTTCTCATAATTTTTACATATAACGCTTAAATTACACACATTTTAGTTTACATATTTATATTACAAATTTTCGGTCGTTTCAACTACCTCCCCCTAATTAGGATTCCGTCCTCGGAATCGCTTCAAAATCTGTAAAATTAGGGTATCTTTTCTTCATGCTTTCCAATGTTTCCCAAGTCAAGTCTGAGCCCAGTGAATGCTTCCATTTGACCAACACTAGATCAATCTCTCTGTTCCTTAACTTCTTGGTTTTTACCTCTAACATCGCCTCAGGTTCTTCCACTAGTCTGTTGGGTGTTTCCACCCTTAACTCTTCTAAAGGAATGGTTAACTCCTTCTTCCCAAAGTATTTCTTGAGATAACATACATGAAATGTATCATGTATTCCCCTGAGTTCCTGTGGTAATTCCAACTTGAATGCTTGTAAACCGATTCTTTTTAGAATCTTGAAGGGTCCAATATATCTTGGACTCAGCTTTCCTCTCTTACCAAACCTTATGACTCCCTTCCAAGGTGATACCTTTATCATCACCAAATCGCCTTCTTTTAGATCATAAGGTCTTTTCTTCAAATTTGAATAGCTTCTTTGGCGATCTTGTGCGGCTTTCATGTTGGCTTGTATTACACCAATCTTTTCATTTGTCATTCTTACAATTTCTGGCCCAGTGAGTTTTGCTTCACCAGCTTCTAACCAACATACCGGGGTTCTACACTTCCTACCATATAAGGCTTCGAAAGGTGGCATCTTGATGCTTGAGTGATAACTGTTGTTATACGAGAATTCTACTAATGGTAGGTGCTGGTCCCAACTACCTCCAAAATCAATGGCACACGATCGCAAGATATCTTCCAAGGTCTGAATAGTACTTTCGCTTTGCCCATCTGTTTGAGGGTGATAGGCTGTACTCATCTTGATTCGAGTTCCCATCTTTTCTTGTAGAGAATCCCAAAAGTTAGACGTGAATCGAGGATCTCTATCTGAGACTATGGACAAAGGTGCTCCATAACGTCTGATCACTTCATCGATGTACAACTGAGCTAATTCTCCAAGTGAGGCAGTTTCTTTATATGCGAGAAAGAGGGCACTTTTGGTCAATCTGTCAACAATGACCCATATACTATCGTGTCCTCTTCGTGTTCTCGGCAACCCCATGACAAAATCCATGGTCAAATCTTCCCACTTCCCTGCTGGTATCTGCAACGACTGCGCACTACCATACGGCACCTGATGTTCTGCTTTCACTTGTGCACAGGTCTCACAGTTGGATATATACTTTGCTATTCTCTTTTTCATCCCCGGCCACCAGTATTGCTGCTTCAAATCTTGATATATGTTTTCGTACTTCCAGGATGTATAGAATACTTGGATTTGTGAGAATCATCCAATACTATCTTTCTGGTTTTTCCATATTTGGGAACCCAAATACGTCCTTTAAAAGTACGCAATCCTTGTGTATTTACTTCAAACACCACCTTCTTTCCAAGTTTTTCTGTCTTTATATTTTCTTCGATTAAGGCACTTTCTTGAGCTTCTTTAATCTTCTGAATTAAAGTTGAAACTACTTCAATTCTCATAGATCTCCCTCTGATAACTTTTTCACGAACTTTTCGGCTTAGGGCATCGGCTACCACATTAGCCTTTCCTTCGTGGTATATTATTTCACAAGCATAGTCATTCACCAACTCAATCCACCGAGTCTGTCTTAGATTTAATTCTTTCTGAGTGAAAAGATATTGTAGACTTTTATGATCTGTATATATCTTGCATTTCGTCCCATAAAGATAATGTCTCCAGATCTTCAATGCGAATACAATCGCAGCCAATTCCAGATCATGAGTAGTATAACGTGTCTCTGCATCTTTTAGCTGTCTAGAGGCATAGGAAATAACTTTGCCCCGTTGCATAAGCACACAACCGAGACCTCTATTAGACGCATCGCTGTAAACTACAAACTCTTCTGTGTGCCTTCTGGTAAAGATAATACTAGAGCTTCACATAACTTCTTCTTCAATATCTCGAAGGCTTCTTGTTGTTTTTCTCCCCAAACAAACTTCACCCCCTTCCGGGTTAACTGAGTCAGTGGCACTGCTATTTTAGAAAAATCTTGGATAAATCGTCGGTAATAACCGGCTAACCCAAGAAAACTCCTAACTTCTGTAGGTGTCTTCGGTGCATCCCATTTCATTACCGCTTCTATTTTAGCAGGGTCCACTTTAATACCTTCAGCTGAAACAACATGACCCAGAAATTGAACTTCCCGCAACCAAAAGTCACACTTTGACAACTTCGCATATAACTGCTCATTTTTCAAAGTATGCAGCACTTCACGAAGGTGCACTTCATGTTCCGCTTCACTTTTCGAATAGACCAGAATATCATCAATGAAAACGATGACAAATCTGTCAAGAAAAGGTTTACAGACCCTATTCATGAGGTCCATAAACACAGCTGGGGCATTAGTGAGACCGAATGGCATCACTAAAAATTCATAGTGACCATATCGAGTTCGGAATGCAATCTTGCATACATCTTCATCCTTCACCCATACTTGATGATATCCGGAACGAAGATCAATTTTAGAGAAATAACTAGCTCCCTGTAACTGATCGAATAAATCATCAATTCGTGGCAAAGGGTATCGATTCTTGATTGTCACCTTGTTGAGCTCACGATAATCTATACACATACGCATAGTACCGTCCTTCTTCTTGACAAATAACACTGGAGCTCCCCAAGGAGAAGAGCTGGGACGAATAAACCCCTTATCAAGAAGTTCTTGCAACTAGGACATAAGTTCCCTCATCTCTGTAGGAGCAAGACAGTATGGTGCCCGAGCAATGGGACTTGCTCCAGGGACCAGATCAATACGAAATTCGACTTGTCTAATGGGTGGTAACCCAGGTAAGTCATCAGGAAAAACTTCAGGGAATTCATTGACCACTTTTATATCTTCCATCTTCTGCTTCTCCTTCTTCCCATTCATCACATAAGCAATAAATGATTCACATCCTTTATGGATGCATTTACGGGCCTTAATAGCAGTAATGAGACTTTTCATGTTCTTCCGGCGTTCCCCGTAAATATAAACTTTACTACCATCAGGCATTTTGATCGATACTATCCGTTTCCCACAGAGAATTTTTGCATTGTGAGCTCCGAGCCAATCCATCCCAATAACAATATCGAATCCTTTAATCCCGATAGGTAGCAAGTTTGCCTTTAAGATTCGCCCATTAATCTCCACCGGACATTCCTCATACACATGATGGACCGTAACTAGCTCCCTGTTTGCAACTTCTATTACACAAGTATCATCTAATGGTTTCATTGGCGTGTTTAGACGCTTACTAAAGTCATGGGACACAAAAGAGAAATGTGCTCCAGAATCAAAAAGAACATAAGCAGGTTGTGAGTTTACAATGAGTGTACCTACAACCACATCCTGGTCTTCTTTAGCCTCATCAAGGGTCATCTGAAACGCTCTTCCCTTCGTCTTTGCTGGTTCTGTCTTCTTATTACTCGCAGTGGAAATTAATGTCTCATTCTTCTTCTTGGGACAGTTGGTGCTGTAATGACCCTTTTCATGGCAATTAAAACATTCCACCTCGCTAATATCTTTCACCTTGCAGTATTTAGCCTGGTGGCCCGGAAGACCACATTTATAGCACCCACTAGTGCCCTTCTTGCATTCCCCACTATGCCTCTTTCCACACTTCTTGCATTCCTTAACCTCACCTTGCTTAGAAAACCCCGATGAAACACGACTCTTCTTGTTTGCTCCAGAGATTCCTGAAGACTTTCGCTTTTCCGCAAATGCTTGTCGTTCCTTGGCCTTTTTCTCTATCATACTCTCAACCCGAGCCGTAGATTCAATGGCTTCATCAAGAGTAGTAGCCTTGCCAACTTCTAGCGAGTATTCTGCCAGCAATCCATTAACATACCGGTTTATCCTTCCGGCCTCGGTCGGTAGTGTATCTTCCAGAAATGGTAGCATCTCGCAGAACTTTTTAGTATACTCATCAACTGTTTGTTTTTTCTTTGCAAGGGCAAAGAATTCATTAACCAAGTTTTCTCGATGCCTAGCTGAACAGAACTTGCTTTTCAATCTTTGAACGAACTCGTCCCAAGTCAACGCATCCACGAAATCACTCCCCTTAATTCGGCGGAGAGTGTTCCACCAAGTAAGAGCTTCAGCCTTTAACATCTGAGAAGCAAACCCTACCTTCATATCTTCGTCACAACGACAGATGCGAAGAACTTGTTCCATCTCGGTCAACCACCGTATTGTTATTCGCGGATCCATCTCCCCGTTAAACTCCTTTGGCCGACAGGACATAAAGTCCTTGAAAGTACAGGCTTCTTTAGTCTTGAACTGAGGCTGTGATTTGGAAGAAGAATCTCCCTGAGAAGAAGTCTGTCTTGGATTAGTGCCTTCAGGAGCCACACTCTTCTCGCTATCTTCGGGTTGTGACATAGATCTTTCGCCCAGTCGCTCATCCAGAAGACGTGTCATTTCTTGTCTGTTTTGTACTTGCGAGTCATGTAATAACTTCTGGATTGCCTCCAAGGTCAATGGAGGTGGATTAGCCTCACCCCGAGAATTGCCATCATCAACGGCTTGGGGCGGTCGGGGAGGCATAGGAGGCCTTGCATTAGGATCTGGGTTTTCCGCATACGATCCTTGACCACTTCTAGTTCGCATCTTGCTATAAAAATTTCAAGTACTTTAGTATTTCATATTATGGAATAATATTAGTTTATTACGTTTCCACCAGTTTCCCAGTATTCCCTCGCGGTACACTAGGCTCAATACACGTCCTGTGATTATGATAATACGGGCCCATATTACCATAATCACCTACACATGTTGTTCCCAATGTTTCCACTTGGTTCTACTGTTCACTGGTATCAATTTGCTAATCTTTTCATATAATTCCATTAACAAATAATGTCTTAATTCATTAAGACATGACAATTTATGTAACTAACTTTAACTGACTATATTACTAGTCTAAGCCTAGGAGTGGAATGATCCAATCCTAATTCGCTTAAACTATGGCTCTGATACCAACTTGTAACACCCCAAAATTTTCAAACTTTTTATATTACATAAAAACATGTTTTACAGAGTACGGTTCATAAAAAAAACCATAAAATCTGTTTAAATACAACACAGGGTATTACAAACACATATCAAACAACCATAAGTTTAAGGGAAAGGATTAATCAATACCAATACATGATAGTTGTAACCAGCTCCACTCTTTAGCAACCTAGGATTTATTTTACAAACTTCCAAATTTTCTCACAACTTCATACTTGAACCTGGAATACATGGCATAAAACATAGAATACGTAAGACAAAATGTCTCGTGAGTTACATGAGTTTTAGACTCAAACTTTAAATTTCTTTTCCAAACTTTTATAAAATTTCATAACATAAATTATTGTCAAAACTACATATTATACACATACTATACCTTTTTACTTTTCAAAATCATCATATGTTAGACCTTGCAGAAATAATGTCTTTTATACTTTCTTTGACTGGTTTTATAAACTTGCTGGGATTTTTATACTTAGGGCGTTAATCACTATAAGTGATACCCCAAGTCTCTACAATTAGAAAGAACGGATCAATACTAACGGTAGAATTGCTGAGGCAGTCTACTTCGCGAAAGGGGTTGTCCCCGGTAGACTCCTTACCTAACCCGGGTAGGTTGGAACACAGTTCCCTTACTAACAATGCTAGTCACAATACCAGTCAAACATAAAATACTTTTTTCTGAAACCAAAACATTACTTGCACGAGGAATGGCTAATTGCCAAGCTTTTGACTCAAACATAACTCTATCATAATTTAGGCTATCACCAAGAATCATACTTTCAAATATAGCAGTTAACTTTCTATTTAAACTAGAAAGTGGACCATTTTTGCAAATATTTTTCACATATAAAAATAATATATGAAATCTGAAAAATACTTACTTACTTGCCATGTATCCCAAAATGGGTAAAAATGCTACATGTACTCACCGAATAATTCTTGAAATGTCGTTTAGAAATTCCTCGGTTCTTTACCCTTTCGGTGTCCGATTATTTGACTTGCACCTATATATAGTATATGATACATTAATTTACATTTTAATTGACTCTATAACATGTTAGAGTCTTTATTATACCATCAATGGTCCAAACAAGTGTATGACACAACTTTAGTTAAATCGTATTTTATACGTATTTTACTACAGTACCCTCGGAGGGTCGTATTTCAATTCCGATAATTTTTTATAAAGTTTTGGACCATATTAGACCTATGTTTAAAATTTGAGGTCAATTGGACAAGTTTTGATCCATTTCTTAAAAATGAGGATCACTTGGCAGGGGACTCTTGAACTGAAACTGCAACTGTACCCTGGCGCAGGGCGCGCCGCGCCCAAGATAGGGGCGCACTGCGCCTGTCGAGCAGCAGCCCAGATTTTCCCCGATTTTATGCTACAATTTCCCAATTTCTCCCATTAAGTGCTGAATACTCCACTTAATCGATAGGGGTTTATCTCAAGACTAAAACCCTTCAATTTCTTCAAGTTTTAAACCATTAAAATCGGATTAATCACAAGAACTCAAAATCTAGGGTTCTTGATCAAAATCTAAATTCTTGCAAAATAGCATCCTACTTCCATTTTCTTGAATTAAGTTCTTTTAGCATGACTTAATGGAAGTGTTGAATCATTTAAACCACCTGATTTATGACTGAAATTGCCAATTTCAGTTTCCTTAGAAAATCATCAAGAGCTTAAACTAAGGTTTTGATTTCTTACCTTGGAAGGTTGGAATCACCAATTCCAATTGTTAAGTTCTTGATTCCTTGCTTCAATTCTTGCTTCTCCAACTCTTGAACTTTCAGGACCCGTAGCTCTAGAACTCTCCAGGGAATACTTCTGATTTTATGTTGGTTTATGAGATATTTTTCTCATTTTATATTTTTATATTTTCAGTTTTGGTCCCTCAAGTTAACTTCCTTGAACTTTGGCCACCACAACCAACTATCTTTCCATAGAATCAAATCTTTAACATTTTTAGTCCTAAACTATAATAAATTTTTTTTTATAATAATTTTTGCATTTGGTCAAATGACCAATTTACCCTTTTCATGGTAAAAGGACTAAATTACCCTCACAACCATAATTTTTCATAATTTTTACATATAACGCTTAAATTACACACATTTTAGTTTACATATTTATATTACAAATTTTCGGTCGTTTCAATCTCTCTCTCTCTCTCTAAAAATCTGGTCACTCTCCTCTCTCCCTTCCCCCAACACAATCTCTTGTGATATCTCTCCACCCATCCACTTCTTTTCAGCACTTACACACTCTTACATCTCCTCTCACACTCCACCATCATTTTTCTCTCAAACTTCCTCCCATCTCTCTCTTTCTCTCGAAAATTCCCAGCCAAGAACACCATTTTCAAGTGCAAAAATCAGATTTTCCAAGTGTTCATTAAGGTAAATTTTGAATGCATGCTTCATTACTTTATTTTTCTAGTAATATCTTACAATTTCAAGCCCATATCTTCACTTCTACATCTTTCTTTTGAAACAAATCATGGGTTATATTAAACCCACGAAATGTGATGATGATGATGGTAGAAATTTACATAAAACATCAAGAATGTTGCATGCATGTGAATTTCCATCACCAATCTATGTCAAAAATCAAGAAAAATGCATGTTTTCAAGTGTTTTATGCAAAAATCGTGACATGCATGATATTTTCTTGTATGAATCTGTTTTGGAACTTTTAAGACACATGCATGATGCTTAAACCTTCATGCATGTGCTCCTCTTAATGGATTAAGTCATAAAAAACAAAGTTTGATGCTAAAAACCTTCAAAAATGCATGAAATAGCATAAATCAACAAAAATAACTTAGACAATCTTTTTATTTTGGTCCGATTTATGGTGAGAACCTATTAACATGAAATACTTAACTGGAAAATTTCAAAGGCTAACTCGAATTTCCTTGTTCTTTAAAAATATGGCAATAAATTATGACAATAATTCACATAAATTACTTTTTGAATAGAATAAAATCTAGAAACATTACATTAAAAGTGACACATAAATTACTTTAAAGTAAACTTATGGTTTCCAGGAAGTTTCAGACCTTTTTGAGTAATTTAGATACACTTTTTGATTTATTGTGGTTTTACATAAATAAATCCATAAAATAGAATATCCTCTGTAAAAGTGACAAAACAAACTTTTCAAGACTTCTATATATTGTAAGAGGTCTGTATAAAATTTTATAGAATTTTTCAGAACCAATTAATATTATTTTCACGAATTTATGTGTTTTTGAAAAAATAATGAATAAAAATAGAGAAAACAGAGCATAAATGTTCTAAAAAATTCTAAAAATGGGTCTAGACATTTAATAAAATGCACTCCTCTGGAAATAAAATTTTGAACCCTTAAATAAATCGTTTACTAATTTTTCTTGATTTTTATTTGAATTAAGACACTAAACGTATAAAACCGGAAATTGCAAAATCACAAGAATTAGATTATTTTAATTCCGAAACATATTTTGATGATTTTTAGAAGTGATATAAGATATATAACAGAGGCTCAAATATAATGAACAAATTTATAAATTATTTTCTATTATCCATGAATTTTGGAGTATTTTTCAAGGAAATTAATGGAAAATAAATAAATTAAAATGTGTAAAAATTATGAAAATTTTAAATAAATCTTATTTTATGATAAGAAATGACTTTATATAGTTGGTAACTATTAATATTCATATATAAGGTTTTTGTAAATATTTCAAGACATTGGACACGTTTAAACGACATTACGTGAATAATAAGACCCGAATTGTAAAATTCGTCATTTTAAATGGTTCACAAGTAAAATAATATGTACAAAAATTCATATTTCTGAATAAGGTAAATTTTTATATGAATTCAACCTTTGAAACAAATAATGGCATTTTCTAAGTGGAATTAAGCATATTAGTGATAGATAGCAAATTTAGAATCTCATTAGTGTATTTCCCGTATCATAGGTTCTCGATAAGAAATACATGGACTGTTCGCAAGCATCAATAGTGCCATTTCATATCACAGTGAGTATTCACAGCCTCTCTTTACTGTTTTATTATTTTGGGGTGGAAAAGCATGATCGTACTATTTTATGTTCGTTGTTCTAAATTGTTCGTTCAATATGTTCTTTTGTGTTGAGGTATGTAATATGTTCATATGAACTTTGAGAACTTATCGTACTAAGTCCATGTACACAACTATTTAACTCTTTGAGCCGATGGTCATTTTGGATAGCACGCTATTAGGGACTGACAATTCCTCACTCGCCCGTTCTGCGGAGTGCATATTACCATTTACTTATGTCGCGATAAGCATAAGTCTTGATAGGGCATGTTCAGTCATAGGTTTGGTTGTGGACTCATTGTTCAATTACATACATACACAAATTGTTTTTATTTAGCAACGAACTTCTATTATGGAAACTTTTATCAATGTTCAGATTTTCACAAATATTTGAAACGTTGTTCTGTTACAAACCTGTAAACTCAAAAAATATTTTCATAGTTGACCCTCGTTTTTCATGCTTTTTCAAGAATCATCTAGTAAGTGGCACTTAGAGACACATCACTTGTAGAAGCATTACGCATGTGTTGTTTTTCGAATATGTTGAAATTTTCTTTAACAATGGTTCAAAACTTATTGTAAATTGTAATGCTTTTTAATACTATGGTTGGTGTTGTCTTTAACTTTTGTGATGAGACCCGTTTGTACTGTCGTATCCCGTGTTTCCGCTTTAGCAGGGTGTGACAGGTTTAGTGTGGGGTTAGAGCATTTTAGTTTAGAGTTTAGTGTAAACGTGAGTTTATTTTAGAGTTTAGTCTTGGGTTGAAGATGCTGAACTCCCTTGAACATATAAAAAAAGAAAAAGTTTTTATGAGTGTAAACAATTATGAACGAGCCTTTATGATATTTGTGGCTTGTATACAACTAATTGTATAATCTTCTAAGAACAGACACATCCCTACACTTCGGTTATCAGCAATTCAGCTCCCTTAATCTACAACTTCAACAAAATTAGTCCTCATAAACAACTCACCATTTAAATCCAACCCTCAAGTTTCTTTAGTACAATAATTAGTCCCTTAGGAATCATGCATCTAAAAATACAAGTTAATACTAATTTCAAGCACAATCGAACCCTTTCTTTAATTAAGCTTAAATTTAACATACTATGTTTTAATATCCCTCCAACCTGAACTATGCAAAAGGATTAATTAGGCTTACTTTTTCCAAAAAAAAATGTTAAAAAGAGTTAGGAGGCTTAGTCAGTATATCTATAATCTAAAGGGTGGTGTCAACTTTCATGATCTTAATTACAATATTTGAAACCTTATCAACAATGAAGTAAATATCAACTTCAATGTGCTTTCATATTTCATGTGCAATGCCAACAAGATTGTTGGATTATTATCAAAGAGTTTATTTATAGCCTCAATCCATCAACACCCAAATTAAACAATAGCTTTACTACTAGAGTACTTCACATGTAATAAACGCCAAACCTATGTATTCAGACTCGGTAGACAACCAAAAGGAATATCCATTTTTTTATTTTCTAGTAACTTAACGCATCAACACCCAAATCAAATAGTAACTTCAGTACCTAGAGTACTTCACAAGTAACAAATGCAAAACCACTAAATTCAAAATCATGAGACAATCGAGAGATCATTGATTTTTTTTCCAAGAAAATTAATGTGTTTCTAAGAAAAAGACAAAATACCCCAATCTACATCCACACATCAACATTTAAGATAAAGGACTCTGGCCTGCTAATACTTATCCCTTTTCCCTAAAAACCTTAAATGCCGATTTTAAGTGAGAAATCCTGGGCAATTCATGAATTGATTTAGAGGTTGTATTGTATAAGAAATATCAGGCATGGTTAGGGTTGTGTAATCAATTTCCCAACAAGAATTTGGTATTCACTAATATTTGTAAGCCTATTATCATCAACATTGACCCCTTGGTTACTTATCACAAGATTCATATCCATGGGAGTTTTTAAAAGCTTGAAACCTAATTAGTATTTTTACTGAGTTCGACACACTCCATCACTAGTATAAATTACTTCAATACTCAAATAATTTTTCGAAATACCTAAATCTTTTGTAGGAAACTTGGCATTGAGAAAATTATTAGCATACTTTATTTCATAAACACAACTTCCGGATATTAAAATGTCATCTACATATACTAGTAAAAACAAAGATACCATTTTTTTAGTAAAGTAAACAAAGGGTACTCATTTACACTTTGTGTAAATCCGTATTCAACTAATGCGTGATAAGTTTCTCATTGCACTTCTGTGGAGATTGTTTAAGCCCGTAGAGTTACTCGAGAAGCTTATACACACAATTATCATTTTTATTAATGATTCTTTAAGCCCATGCTAATACGATATAAAGACCCTCATCAATATCCCTATATTAGATTGCGTTTTTAACATCTAACTGAAATAATCTATCCCCGCTCGTTGGTTGAAGTATTTGTCGATAAGTTTAGGTTTATAACACTTAACTTCACAATTAGCTTTAGACTTGATTTTAAAGACCCATTTACATCCTATAGATCTCATACCCTTAGGTAATCATGCAAAAACCCAAGTTTTATTTCGTAGGAGGGCTTCCATTTCCTCAATCATGGTGTTGACCCAATTTTGGTTGTAAAATCTCTATTTTGAAAATGTAATGTGTAACAAAGACAAGCTTATGACACATATCATATTTTCACAATTTTCCAAAATTAAACAATAATTTGTGACTTTGTACATGCATCACTTGAAGTTCTATCTTGGTTAAATGAATTAGGTTTACATTTTTATGGTTATATAATTAATATTTTAACATATTCAAACAATGTGACATGCATATGAATTATACTAAATATGTACCCCAAATATTTATTATATATATATATATATATATATATATATATATATATATTAATTATAATCTTATTGTTTTAATCTTTTACTATTTTTTATTGAAACTAAGATCTAACTCATACTAAAAAAAGAATGGTGAAATGCCAAACGTTTTATGGCTTCTGGCTTTTTATTGTTTTCTAAGCAAACATTGGGCCTTGTAATTGTTTTCTTGAGTTGGGCCACAGTCACACATTTTCCATGTAATCGTTTTCTGGCTTGAAATCGGGTATGAAAACTTAACAAAAAAAAAAAAAAAAAAAAAACCGATGAATTCGGGTAACAGAGGAACCAGTGACGGTGAAGGTGAAGCAATAGCAGGAGAAAAATCAGCGACCCAAACCAATTCAAGCAACTATTGATGATAGTAAACCCCTTTTCCAAGATTCGGTACACTCTTTCTCTCACTTTTTCTGAAAATTGGAGAATGCCCTCCGAAATTCATGAAGAATAACCTGTGTACATTGGTTAATTGATGCTACGTGAGACTCGTAGTTTGATTTTTGTCCTCTATAGGTCTCATGGTTACCGATTAACCTTAATTAGCTATAAAAGACTGACTCGAATCTATTTGTTGTTTCTTATGGATGTTTCTCCTAGAATCTAAGATCCAAAATCGAGGTGGAGGATTTCTTACGATAGAAAAAAATGTTTATTGCTGTCTAGTACTACTTTTTTTAAAATGAAAGACGTCTCACTTACTCTTTTAGGACCACCATCGAATTGTCGCTCTTTCTACATTGTTGAGTCAACACTGCTTCATTTTCTACAAAACGCACTGTCCCTTGCACTTGAGATGCAATTTCCGATAGTAATACAATTAAATAGACTTAAAGACGAATAAAATACCTATTAAATAAATTTACTACACTTTTGGTTAAATCTTAGAAAATACCTATTGTAAATGTGTAATGTGCATCAGGTATAATTATACGAAACAGTTTTAGTAGATAAAGTGGTTTTTTTCATATTTGTGTCTTTCTTTATGGTTATTTTGATGGGTTTGATTTGTTATATGGAAATGACATAGTTAGGATCAAATTTCATGGAAATTAAGTATTTTATGCCCCACACAACCGTCCACTTGAATCTTTCATCTTCACAGTCGGCACTATATAAACCTTCATGTGGGAATCCTCATATATGCAGGCCACTAAAATCATAACATTTAGAAACCTCAGGGATGTGATTTGTTAAGTTTTTAAAGGTTGGACTAAATCTGCAATTCGGACCAAACCATAGGGACCATTTCTATAATTTACTCTTTAAAAAGAAATTGAGTCGATAATCATGTTACCCGGTTGCTTGGTTAAAAAGTGGGCTTTTATTCAAGTTTTTATTTTTTAACAGATTAATTATTTTGGTTTCATTTTGTTACTTATTTGGTCATTGTGTTGTTAACATTAACAGCCTGCAGTCAGATATTTCAAAATGACAATTTTACCCCTAGACCAAACCCGAAACAACAATATACCACAGGGACCAAATTTGAAACTATATTATAAGACCAAGCGATGCAACAGATAAATTTGAAACTATATCATTTAGCACTTTTTGGAGACAATTATCATTTATCTATTCAAACACTTTATGGCAAAAAAGAAACTGCCGTTCAGTATAGATCATATCATAAAAGAACTCTACTCCTATAGTTTGTAAATTACTCATCCCATTTTTAGTTTTTTAGAGTCGTTACTAGTGTAGCATTTTCTATCAGAATATTTATTTTTAACAAAAAAGTTAAAGAACATGGATCAAACCAAGATGGACCAACTTGAATTCATTTTCACAATTTTGTTAATCTGACTTAGAATAGTTTATACATAGTCAATAAGTTTAGACCCAAATAATGTGATATCCCTATTTTAATTGATGATTACTGTATTTGACTCCATCAATTTGTTTTGTGGGTTTATAATTATATCTCATAATTTGAGGGCCAAAAAAATATCACAAGACTGGAAAAGACTTGCAAGTCTTTGAACGTCTAATTTGAGGCAATTTATTCAGTCTTCATCTCTAAAGTTTATTATGGTTCGGTTCAAATTCCATGTGCCATCCACTTGAATCTTTTATCTTCACAGTTGGCTCTATATAAACCTCCATGGGGACATCTTCATATAAGCATCAACACAAACAGAAAATCACATTGCATTTACATCATGCATCCTTGTGTTGTTATAATTTTTTCACTTCTCTTTCTAAACCTTATGGAGACCTCAACTGGCAATGAATTGGTAGCAGTGGAAGGAAGAGGAGGAGATGATACCAAAAAGTGTTTGGAGAAGGAGAGACACGCCTTCCTTCATTTCAAAGCCGGCCTTCAAGACCCGAATGGTAGTCTCTCTACATGGACAGCTGAAAATGATGACTGTTGTAGTTGGCCTGGAGTCATGTGCAACAACCAAACAGGTCATGTCACAGACCTTAATTTAAGATCCTGGGATATTGTAGGTGAGATCAGTGATTCATTGCTTAATTTAAGCTATTTAGAGTATCTTTTTCTTTCCTTCAATTCTTTTCATGGAACCATTCCCACCTTCATTGGTTCCATGACTCGATTAAGATGCCTTGACCTTGGATCGAATCATTTTAATGGAACCATTCCTAGTTCCATTGGAAACCTCACAAACTTGCAAGTGCTTTACCTTGGAGATGTTGGAAGGTGCAGAGAAGAAAACATGGATTGGCTGTCTCATCTTTCTCATTTGGAGGATCTTGAACTGGATGGGATCTCCCTTGCCAAAGCAAATCATTGGGTGAATGCAGTTACGAGTCTCCAAAACCTATCAGAATTAAGTTTAAAGGGATGTGAGCTCTCGCAGGTCATGTATCCATATTCTTCACTTCCCAACTCTTCCTCGTCTATTTATTCCCTTTATCTTGGAAACAACAGTCTGACCTCATCAGCGTATCGTTGGTTGTCCCCGTTAACCAGCAATAAACTTTCTTATCTAGATCTCTCTAGCAACATGTTAGATTGGATACCCAAGTATATTGGTAACCTATGCAGTTTGGAAAGTTTGTACTTTGATAACAACTCTGCTGTTGTAAAATTTCCTGATTTTCTCAACAACTTGTCTGGATGCACACCGCTTTCATTACAAGTGTTGTCTGCCAGAGGAAGCCAATTTACAGGGTCAATGTCTGATGACATCCAAAAGTTTTCATCCCTAACATCTTTGGATCTATCTCAAAACAAATTCAATGGAGGAATCTCCTTCTTATGCCAAATTGTAGATGGGTTCTTAAAATTTCTTGACCTCTCTCATAATTTTCTAAGCGGAAAGCTTCCAGACTGTTTGTGGCATTTCAAAGAACTAGAAGTTCTTAATCTAGGAAACAACAATCTCTCAGGAAGGCTTCCTACCTCTGTTGAGTTTTTGATAAAACTCGAGGTGTTGGATTTATACAAGAATGACTTCTGTGATGAATTGCCTTTGTCTCTAAAGAATTGCACAAGTTTAAACTTGTTGAATTTGGGGTCCAACAAGTTTTCAGGTAACGTGCCTCTTTGGATTGGAGAGAGATTATCCGGGTTGTATGTTCTTATCCTAAGATCAAACTTCTTTTTGGGAACCATCCCTTTAGAGTTATGCCATTTAGCAAATCTTCAAATTCTGGACTTGTCAATGAACCATCTCCATGGAACCATCCCCTCATGTTTGAATAATCTTACGAGCATGGTCCAACCAGGATTCTTAGTGCCACCAAACATACATTCCATTCTTAAAGGTTATGTTCGAACAATTGGTGATTCCCCTTTCGGTGAATATGTTGACCATGCGATGATTGAGTGGCAAGGAGATGAACGCGAATTCTTTGCCACTTTAAGATTGTTGAAGAACATTGACATGTCGAGCAACAATTTAACCGGTGAAATCCCATCTGAAATTACCAATCTTCATGACTTGGTTTCCTTGAACTTGTCAAAGAATGTTCTACTTGGGGAGATTCCACTGAAAATTGGTGAGATGAAAAACCTGTTGACTTTGGATTTATCCATAAACAAGTTTTCAGGAGGGATACCATCAAGCATGTCGCAAATGACTTTATTGAATGACCTAGATTTGTCATTTAATAACTTGTCAGGGAGAATCCCATCAAGCACTCAACTCCAGTCCTTTGAGCCTTCAAGATACGAAGGAAATTTAGGACTATGTGGACCTCCCCTTACCAAAAAATGTCCTGGAGATGAAGATTCAAAAGTACCAGCCGTCGTTGGTGAGAGTGAGAAAGATGAAGTTTGGGGATGGTTTTATATTGGTGGGGGAATGGGTTTTGTTACTGGATTTTGGATGGCATGTGGTGCTTTGCTTCTCAACCGTCGTGGACGACATGCATTTTTTCACATTTATGATATCTTCAAAGATTGGGTATATGTGAAGGTTGTGGTGTTTATTGCAAATTTGCAAAGGGTTGGACATGCATAGTTTCTCATCCGCTTTTTTTTCTTTTTGAATTGTTATTTTATAGTGTGTATGTTGTCTTGATTCTTGAACAGACCTATTCCTGTTTGTATGTAGCGCTAGAGGTATAGTAATGTAATTTGGCAGGGGTTTTTAAGTCCCCAATATCAATAAAATTGCCACTAACACCATGGGTGGCATTTTTCTCGTGCTGTATGAAATAAGACATCCTGAAAAGTTCATAGTATTGTAGCATATAATTATAAACATAAGATGAAAATGTTGTTAAAGAAGAGGTAGATGATTTTAATACTTTGGTCTGGTCCCTAGTTTATGAGAGTGTTGATTTCTTTGGAAATGTCTAACCCCACACCAAAAAGAATTTCTTCGGGCAGTACATCATCGTGATGGACTTTATGTGCTAAAGCTGTGAATGCCGGTCCTTAGCTTTTGCTGTTAAGAAGGCTTGACTTGCTTGTCTAGGATATTTTAGTTCTGCTTGTTTACCTTTTCTATTTTTAATAAATTCATCTAGGGTAACCTCTATACCAAAAATAAAAAAGAAAATGCTACATTTTGCATGTAAATCACAAACCAAAGTCACATAGTTCGCGGTACGCTTCGGTACGGGAACGAGGAACGGGAACACGGTTCGTGCAGTTGGACGTATCGGGTACGGAGGGGGTAGGTTCATTTAGGTACGGTCCCCGGTACGGTGTACCATATATCCCGGTACGGTGTACCCGTTTTAAAAAATATACAAAAACAACTTAACTAATAATACATAAAACAAGAACGTTTAGTCATAAACAACTTAACTTAATAAGACAGAAAATAGGAACTTTTGCACACAAACAACTTAACTAATAAGACATAAAACAAGAACTTTTAGTCACAAACAACTTAATTAATAAGACGGAAGAACAGAGGAAGTCGCAGATGATGTGGGTCGTAGGAATAGATGATTGCATAGCCTTAATGTACTCTTATAGTCTTATTTAATAATTAAATACAATAAATTAATTTAAAAATTAAAATACCATACTTCAGCAGTTCAGCGTACCACCCCACATTACCGAATCGTACAACCTTACCGAAATCATGAGTCGGCGATTCTTTTTCACGCAATCTAATTCCCCCGCCAAAAACTGCAATTAGCGATCCTAAACTAAAATTGGCAACCCCAATCGCGATTTAGCAACACCCAATTAGCCAAAAACGTGTTTCCAATTGCGTACCTGTGAAGTTTCGGGATCGGCAAGATTGTGTTTCGGAATGCGATTTGGGTGGCGATTGGATCGCTACTGTACCGCGTTTGGGATCGTGGCGATTGGATCGCGGTTCGCTGCTATTTTGGCGATCCCTGTGACTATGTCACAAACCAAAGAAAATGTCAGTCGGAGAGCGTTGTGGGCTATATGAAGATATGGTTTGCATCTGACAACTACATCAGCATTTCATGTGTAAAGAAATGTGGGCAAATTGAAAGAGATCAACTAAAAGCAAGCTCTAATATCTTAAGAATTATGTATTCTAAAACTTAATGTAACGACATTTTAAAAGTTGAGTTATTAACGTATTCGAAGTGTCCTCTGTTTCAAGATACCAAACATGATCTTTTTTATGTACCATCTTGAAATTGTCATTTTAAAATCTATTGTTGAACTTGTTGATTCAAATGGTTGCTCTTTTTAATTTATGTTGTTCATGGCTTCAAGTGTTTTGTTTCATTTTCTTGATGATTTTTCTAGAAATTACTTTCAAAACGTCTTCTGAAAGCAGGTGTTTACTACTGGAATTGATATTTCCGTATGATCATCTTTACCTGACCTTATCCATATGGATATTGGCAAATGGTAGGGGTGTTACTTATCCATTTGAATGATTTCTTTCGTATGTAT
This sequence comes from Cichorium intybus, assembly GCA_023525715.1. Classification (NCBI taxonomy): domain Eukaryota; kingdom Viridiplantae; phylum Streptophyta; class Magnoliopsida; order Asterales; family Asteraceae; genus Cichorium; species Cichorium intybus. The sequence continues at coordinate 121,134,373 of CM042009.1, read as the reverse complement.
ACCAATTAAGATTGGTATTTGGCGCTTTCACTCTAAAATTCTTGATAATAGCAGAAAGTTGGCTGTTGGTGTGCACTTCCAATTTGTTGACCAAAACATTAGTTGCCAATTCTTTTGGAAAATCCTCAAATCAAATTGGGGGTTTCCAAACATATCTTTACTGCTTTATAAAACATATTTTCAAAACTCTATTTACAACTTTTCAAACCAAATTTATAATGTTTAATGCTTTAGGTAGTAACTGAATTTAAGAGGTACAATATGTATAACATGAAGATACAACTCCCTACTGCATTATATTGGATGGTAAAACTCTAATATGCTTCTTCTCTTTATTTTTTCTGTTATTTCCTCTTTATTTCTTCCTCTCTACATCAACATCTGCCAAGGTTTGGGGTTTTTTGGTTTATCTTATTAAGTTGTTTTTTTGTGATTATTCTTACTTTTTTTGTATTATTTATTGTTTTGTTTCAGGAAATCCAAATGCCCAAACTATGTTTTTTGAAGATGGAAAGTGAATGGGAGTCAAAGGAAGGAGAAGGGATTTTGCTATTTAGATTTGTTGCTTTAAAGCATACTAATTGTGTTTCAGAAGAGTACAATAACCGATTCAGCTTTGGATGATGGGATGAAGGTACTATATATCCAGTTTCATTGGTTTAGCTTTTAGCAGTTTACTTGACTATTCTCTTATTTTGTTCTCATGATGCTTTTTCTGGAAATGAAGAGTATTGGGGGAAAACTTTTGGTATTTCAATCAGACAAGCTTATGAACTTTCACACAATATTTTTATATTTGTAGATTTGGGTAGAACATAGCATGTATACCATTTCACAATTATATAACCTTACTTTCTACAGGTATTGTTGATCTTTCTACTGAATTAAACCCCATGCCATTTTTGCAGTTTTTTTCTTCACCTGAATGAACTTATAAGTTCATTGGTTCTTTTTTCTTAGTTTGTGAATAATGGATTGCTTATTCTTACTTTTGGACCTGTAGCATTTTTTGAAAATAATTGTTTGATTGTAGCAATGTACTTTGATATTGTTTTTAGGTTTACTTGCAGATGGAACTCTATATTCATCAATAGAAAAAAGAAACTACAAAAAGAAGGGAAGCGAATATATAGCTTACCCTTGGTAATTTCTGGTTTGTTGTTTATAAAGGAGAAACTTTGGATGGTGATTACAACTACTTATACTTCACATGATTAACCGATTATGATGCATTTGATAGTGTGTGTGTTGCATCGGTTTATTGAAGGATAAGGGCAAAAATTTGAGCCTGATATCATACATACTTTTTTGGAAATGCACCAATGGGTCATATTGCAAATAAAGGATAATCCGTCTTTTAAGGTATGTCATTCAGTTTATTTTTGGTTTATACCCCCGCCCGACATAATTTTCTCACTTCCTCGCTTGTACTTTTCTTTACCAAGTCAAAGTTTGTGTTTTTTCATATACCATGTTATCATATGCATGAAAGAATTTCTAAAATCCAGGTTAGCATATGGAAATCTTTAAAAATCGCAAAAATTCATTAACCATGTCATCATGTGCCTTAACCATTTAGTCGAAGATCCACAAATAACCGAATAGTCAAGACTTCCTAATGTGAGCCCATTGAGACCCCCATCCTCCCTGTTTTGGAATTGGGTTAATGAGTAAGATTAAGCACGCAATGTTTGGTATTGGCGAATGGGATGAGAAAGCTGTTAAACCCAACAGATTCAGGGCAAAATTTTCTAAAGCCGCCCGGACATTTGTGATTTAGTTGCAGTTGTTCCAATTTCAATTTGCAATGTTATATACAAAGTGTGCGAGAATCAGTCTGCTTTTATCTCGGGGAGACTCGTATGATGCTTACTCAAGAGCTTCTGCGATTATTTAAAAAGCCCGTACCAAACTTATTCTCTGTTTTCTCGGTTTTCCATTAAGTTCTTGGACCGTATCAGGTACTCATTGCATTTGTTCTCTGTCCTCGATCATCTCTATTCTCCGTGTTCTCGATCCTCGTTCTGAATTTTCTGTTGACTAACTTTTCTATTTATCTTTGTTGCTTGATTTTCTAATTACAAGAGTTGTATGCTTATGGTCTGATGAGATCCAAAAGTTTTCATCACTAGAACAGTTGTATTTATACGAGAGTCTCTTAAATGGAACTATAAACGTGAAACTTGGTAACTACCCATGCTTAAAACTCTTGACGTCTCTTCCAATTAGCTTAGAGGTGTTATATCATTTTTTTTTTTGGAACGGCAAATCTAATCCTATCTAACCTATTCCTAAACTATACATTAATTTCCACCTATGCCTCTAGCGAGGCTTGAACCCTCAACCTCAAGGAGGGAGGGCAATACCGGTACCGCTGGCTATAAGCCTTTGGTTTAGAGGTGTTATATCTGAAAGCTAGAATGAGCAAAAACCGAACCGACTAAAAAAAACGGCAACCGATACAAAAACGAACGGTACAGTTTTCAATTTTGCAAAAATCGAAGCTCATCGGTTTTGTTTGGTGTGGTTTGCTAGAAACCGATCCCCACAAGCCAAACTGCACCGAATGTATTTAAAATAATAAGATTTTGAATTATGTTGTATAAATATTATTTAAAAAATTTATAACTTATTAATTTATATTATATTTTGGCTTTGACCGGATTCAATTGGGATTCAAAAACCAACATCGCCTCCGCCTCCCTCTTTTCTTTTTTCTCTTACATTATACAAAAGAAAAGTCTTTGTTAGTGACCAGGTTTTTTAGTGACACTAACAACATTACTTGGTCACCGTATATTTAGTCTATCACTGAATTTTTGTAATCTTACAAATTTAGTAACCAATACTAGTACTATCATGGTCGTCACTCATCGGTCACTCTAAAATTAAAAAAATGTTTTTTTTTTCAAATATTATTACAAGTATTAGTGACTAAAAAGAATGGTCTCTAACTAAAAATATGGTGACAAAAAAGGTGGTCATTATAACCAAAAATAGTGTTCACTAATTACTTTTCGTTTTAGACTTACCTAAACATTACGAAAAAACATTGTGGCGATAAATACCGGTTACTGAACTTGTATGAAAAAAATTAAAAAATAAGAGTCACCGGTTAAGTATTTTTTTAAAATTAATATTTATTATTATCTAATTTATAATTACATAATATATTATTTTTCAATATTTCACTGATTTGTCTGTCATCCGGCTTACTATTTCCCCCTTTTCCCTCTATTTTGCTCGTTCCCTCTTTATCGCAATACATTCAATCTGGTTTTCAAATTAACGCTACAAGACGTGTACTCCACCACTCCACCGGCGATTTAGGGCTAGTATTCCACCATTCGCCGGTATTGTGCACTGGCTGCCTTGTCCTTGACGCCGCCGGTCAGATCCTCACGAAATCGACGATGATTTAGGGTTTCTAAGTAACATACCCTACATCGAATCCAACAAGCAGAATCCTATAGTGGAAAAATCGATATGATTGAAACTCTTCAATAAAGCCATGGAATCGGGTTACACCGGCGTAACATACAACCGTACTATTATCGGAGTAATGTCGGAAGTAGCCTGTTGTTCAATCTCTCTGTTCCATCTTTCTTCCGTTCTCAAGGTCTCTCCTTCTATCTCTGCCTCTGTAAACCTTCATTGTCGCCTCTGTTAGGATCGAGACACTTAGCATACGAATACGAAACTCACACACTCAGCTCACAAATTAAGAACACAAGAATTTAACGTGGTTCGGTCCAAAACTGACCTACGTCCATGGTGGGTAACAAGGAATGTTTATTGCTTCTGTGTTTTTTTGAGTGGTACATCTTACTAACTAGCTAATGCATCCTTTATATATACATTTGAGTGTGTAATAAGTCAATGTGAACAAAAGAAATTTTTGCCTTCTGCCCACTTCTTTTGAAAAAAGACCTTCACCAATTTCAAGTCTTCGCACACGTTTTTCTGTCGCTACTTTGACAAACCACAAGAGTGGCTTCACACTCAACAATCTCCCACTTGAAGCCACGGAACAATCTTCACCTGTGCTTCAACTGTGCATCTGTATTTCTGTAAAACTTTTGATCTTAGCTCTTTCCTAGATACCCTGACATTGTCTTCAATTAACCTGAAGGCTAGTTGAAGCTATGCAGAGCTTCAACTTCTCTAAGGTAACAACCTTAGTCAACATATCAGCTGGATTTTCAGTTCCATTGATCTTCTTCAACTTCAGAGTACTATCATTAATTTTTTCTCTGATGAAGTGATATCTCAACTGTATGTGCTTTGTCTTCGAATGGAAGACCGGATTCTTTGCAAGGTGTATTGCACTTTGATTATCACAAAATAGTGCACAATCAACTTGTTCCCTGCCAAGTTCTTTGAGAAAGTTCTTCAACCATATAAGCTCTTTGCTTGCTTCAGCAACTGCCATATACTATACTTCTGTGGTTGAAAGGGCAACACTTTTATGGAGTTTAGACATCCAACTCACTGCAGTGCCTCCCACTATAAAGACATACTCGGTAGTGCTTTTGTATGAGTCTTTGCAACCACCAATGTCTGCATCTGCAAAACCCTTCAGAATGACATCTTTCCCTTTAAAATGCAATGCCACTTTTGAAGTCCCCTTCAAATATCTTAGCAGCCATTTAACTGCTTCCCAATGTTCTCTCCCCGGATTGGACATAAATCGACTAACAACTCCCACTGCATGAGCAATATATGGTCTCGTGCATACCATTGCATACATGAGACTACCAACTGCAGATGCATAAGGTACTTTAGCCATTTCTTTCTTGTCTTCATCTGATTTGGGTGACTGAACTTTAGAAAGCTTAAAGTGACTTCCCAAAGTGTTGAGAACATTTGTGATGATGTGCTGACGTATCCGAAGTCCCCCTTATGAAGTCTGTTAAATAAGAAAACCCCAAAGTGAATAAACAAGAAAAGACACCGAAGTCTGAAGACTCCGAAGTGCTATGCATGGAGGATCCGAAGACCTCACAGCCTGTCATCTATCTTTTGTGTGCATGCGTATAGTACAATACGTGTTGCATGAATCTTCTATCCTATTGGCTAGTACACTGATAGGATATTCTCTGTAAAAGGTGTACTATTGGTATCACTGATTCATTATAAATATCAGTGATACCATGCCGTGTTGAGTGTGAGACTACAAGATTAGATTACGAGAATTGTATGTCTACAAAATAGAAAACCCAATTGTAAAACCAAAGTTCTAATCAAGCATTCGGCACTTGTTATTCATATCATCTTGTTCATTCAACTTTGTTGCATTATTATTGTGTGATTGATTGTGTTATTGATTTAACATCAATCTTTGTTCATCTATTCTCTTATTTCAACACCCAACAAGTGGTATCAGAGCGAGTCAGCTCAAAAACCTGTTGATAGAGATCGAATTCGTTTGCTTCAGCTCTAGATCTGAATCGATTCTGAGATCTAGCCTTCCGCAACTGTTTCAAATCTCTACTACCCGTTTTTACTGAAAAGATTCAGTTGAAATACATCAAGATGACTGATTCCACAGCAACTTATGCCAATATGCTTAACTATGCAAACCTCATCGGTTCTGCAACAAAGGCCCCTGTTCTAGTAACTTCTTACTATGATTATTGGGCTGGTCGAATGAAGGATTATCTTATTGGACTGGACAAAGATCTATGGAGGTCTGTGACTGAAGGTCCACACACAGACATTGCTGGTCGATTCGTTGTTCCTGACGGAGAAGAAGTCGTTGTCCTTAATGCTGCAGACATGAAGAAGCTTGAAAACGATGAGAGGGCCATGCGTGAACTAAGAAGTGGCTTGGGTCCCGATGTCAGCCACCACATTGGTGATGCGAAATCTGCAAAGGAGATGTGGGACAATCTTGAACTCCGCTTCGGAGGAGATAAAATCCTCCATACCAGCAAAGTTCAAGAAATCCTTGCAGACTTCGGGAACTTTAAGCAAGAAGAAAACGAGTCCTTAGAAGCCTGTTATGAACGTTTGAGCAACATGATTTACACACTAGATAAGTATGGGGAAACAAGAAGCCAACAAGAAATAAATATCAAATTTCTCTACAGTCTTCGCAAGGAGTGGAGGCCAATCATGCTCATGGTCAAATCCTATGAGAATATTGAGAAATACAAGCTGGCTGCCCTATACAATCTATTAAAATCACATGAACCCGATGTGGTGGGTCGAAGAAGTGAAATGGCTACTTCTGGACCACTAGCTCTCGTGTCAAAAGAAGAGGAAGAATCAAGTGATGAAGACATTGCTGCCTACATGGTAGATGATAATGGAGATACTGTTGCTCTCTATGCCGCCAACAATCATAGATTCAAGAAACCCTTCTTCAAAACAACACTGGGAAGCCATTTGTGAAAAACTTTAACAAATCAAACTTCAACTCCAAGCCTAAACCTGAAATATTCACTCCAAAGGAGGAGAACTTGAAATTGTCAACCCCGAAGCCATCTGAAAAGCTGGCTTCGGAGTCATCCAAAGAAAAGTCCGAAGAGAAGAAGATCTCAGGAGATTCTGGTTATGATTGCAATTATTGTCATGGCAAGAATCATTTTGCAAAAGACTGCATGCTTCGGAAGCAAAACGAAAAGAAACCACAAGTGAAGGATGAAGCATATTACGCAAGAAAAATGGAGGAAGTTAGAGTAAGGACCAAAGACCTAGCCTTAATGGCTGCTGATGATCGTCAAGGATCATATCAAGTTTGGTCTTCAGACTCAGATGATGACGAAGTAAGAAAGCCATCTCATAGTGCTTTCATGGCCTATGATGTCGATAAGAGCTTTCTAAAAGACTCTTCGGAGAAATTGAATGATGAGGAAATGATGAAGGTTGAAGCAACTGCGGGTCTTGGGTTTGTGACTTCGGAGGGATTGGAAATGACAGTTGCTGATACTCCGAAGACTTGGTTTGAAGACTCTTCTGATGATGATGAGGAAGTATGCTTGATGGCAAATGACACCCGTTTGACAATCCCAGAACAGGTATCAAAACTTCTTTCATCTTTTAAAATTCCCATTTCTCATTCTGCTCCAATTATAAATGAAATAACTCGTGATTGCTCTGTTATGCATAAATTACTCATTGATGCTAAAAATAGGGAAATACTCACTAAGCAGGAGCTTCTAAGCTTGAGGGGGAGAGTAGAGAGCCTGAAGCTAGCATTAGAAAAATCCAATCTTAGAATCTCCTTGTTAGAAGAAAACAGAGAAAAATTCCTAAACAATCATGATGTAATCTTGAAACAGTGAAACATATTTTGTGAAACAGCCAAACGATTATATGCGCATATTACTAGAATTTATCATTCAGCTGATGTTTGCAATATCCAACATAGACAACTATTGCCTTTCATTGAGTTTAAATTAAAGGAAGTAGATAGTATATCCTATGAATGCGAATCCATAGTATCAGGTTCCGAAATTACAAATCCATCATATAAACATGGCCTGATATTTGTAGAAAAACATCTAACTGCTGACAACTTGTTGAAAATATTGCCTCAAGAAATTCCCATCCTGAAAAAGGCTGTACCTCAAATTGAAACAAAGGAAAAGGAACTTGTCAATAACATGTCTGAGAAGGATTCTGAAAGTGATTCGGACATGGAGGAGATTGATTGTTCTTCCTTGATATTGTTAAAGTCATCCTCTATATCCGAATCGACCTCCAAAGACATTTCACAAATGTCTTCGGTGGACAAAGGAAAAACAAAAATGGATTGTGAATCAAAAAATTTTGAAACCAAAGAAACTTCTAATTTCAAACTTCAAATCACTGATGAATCCGACTCTTATGATCAATATCTCAAGGATGATTCAAAAAGGCTAGTCAAAGTGGCATGTATCTATCCTAAGGTTTCTTACTTCAAAAACACAATTTTTGTAAAACCCGGTGGATTACCCTCAATTGATAATGAATTGCAAAAACTTCTTGAAAAGGATAACTCCACAGTTACAAATGAAGGGTTTTTCTCATCATCCAAAATGGTCGAGAACGAAATGAATGAGAAAATGGAAGTAAAAATAAATATAAGGAAACAAGATTTATACGGTCACAATGTGTATAATCGTCTTTGTTTTGAAAAAGAGAAAATACCCAAAAACTTGTCACACTTACTAAATCTCAAGAATGATGATCGCATTTACTTTAATCAAAACTACAAACAAATTCAAGTTGTGGAAAAACCCACAGTTCCAAAGATGGATGTATTGGAATTAATGGAATCTTGTGAATGTGTACCTTTTTCACACAATCCTGAAAATGAAGTTTCAAAATTAAAAGTTCTAACCAACAAAACCTCGACACAAAAATCCCAAATTTTGAAAAGACCACAAATCCTACAAAAACCAAAATCAGCGGTGGTGATTTCAAAACCAACTCGAAAACCCACAGTTGAAAATTCGAAAACCAAGCAAACCTTAAATTTTGTGAAAAGAAAAACTCCTTTTAGTGATTTGAAACAAAATGAAGCAATTGCTTCCACTTCTGGTACAAAACCTGTTTGTTCAAAAATCTCAGAAGTTAAAAGTCGAAATGAAAAACCAATTTTTACACCTACAAAACCTAACTTTCCAAATCCAAAATTTCAAAAACCGACGAAGAAAACATTTTCAAAAGGAAACAATCTGATAGATACATTCCACAAATGGCTGGAAAACAATTTGGATATGTTCAAGGATAATGATCTCTCATTAAATGACTTTAAAATGGCATACGAAGAGTATCTTTGTACCTCTACGTTGTGCAGCTCAATTTCAACGAAGTCAAAAACTGAAAAACCAAAACAAAATTGGAAAAGAAATGACTTGAAAGAAAACTTAACTGCAAAAACAAAAACTTCAAAATCTTCAAAATCCTCTAAATCAAAATATTCCATTCAAAAATGGGTTCCGAAGTCTGCCATTTTGTCAGTCACTTCAGACTCATCATTTTTAACTAAAAACTCTTCTGAATCCTGCTCAAACACTTCGGAATCGTGCTCATCACATGAGGCTTCGGAGAATTTGATTAATTTAAATGCAAATGAAATTTCTGAAGAGGCCGTAGAAGAATGGATTCAAGAATCCTTTGCTTACCCTGAGGACCCAAGATTGATTGGGTACCAACTCCTTCTTGATTGATTGCAGGTTATGTCTGATGAGCGGTATGATTCAAAATGGTACATGGATAGTGGCTGCTCAAGACATATGACTGGGAGGAAGGAATATCTTAGGGATTACAGGAATTTGGATGATGCTGGAAATGTTCGCTTTGGTAATAATGAAACATGTCCAATTCGGGGATATGGAAAAATAACAAATGGCCAATTCACTATCAGCCGAGTGGCATTTGTTGAAGGATTAAAACATAACCTTGTGAGTATATCTCAATCGGTGGTTGGAACAGGAAACGCTGTCACATTCAACAACCAAGGGAGTGTAATCACCAAAGAAGCAACAAATGAAGTCTTACTGAAATCAGAAAGGAAGGGATCTATGTTTCCCTTAAATCTAAATCCAGTGACAGGTGGGCAATCCTTATGTCTTCTCTCCAAAACCAACTCCGATGTCAGCTGGTTATGGCACCGAAGACTCGCCCATCTGAACTTCAAAGACTTGAACAAATTGGTGGCTATGGATTTGGTTCGAGGTATGCCGACTCTCAAATTCGACAATGATTCTCTTTGCTCTGCTTGTGAACACGACAAGCAGACAAAACAAAGGCATCCTACAGTGATCAACCCAAAAATTACCGAACCTCTTTCTTTTCTCTTCATGGATTTATGTGGACCATCTGCAGTAGAATCAATAGGAAAGAAGAAGTACATTCTTGTTATTGTTGATGACTATTCAAGGTTTACTTGGGTGTTGTTCCTAAGAAACAAATCAGATGCAGCTGAAGAAATCATCAACTTTATAAAGAAAATGGAATTGATGCTCAACAAGAAAGTCCGAACTGTGCACAGTGACAACAGTTCGGAGTTCAAAAATCAGACCTTGGATGGATTCTTGAAAACAAAGGGTATTAGTCACAACTTCTCTGCGCCCTATACTCCTCAACAAAATGGGGTTGTGGAAAGAAGAAATCGCTCTTTGTGTGAAGCAGCCAGAACCATGCTAAATTTTGCAAACTTACCCATGTACTTCTGGGCTGAAGCTATCTCCACTGCATGCTTTACTCAAAACAGATCCTACATTCACAAACGATTTCATATTACACCTTACGAAGTACTCAACCGAAGAAAGCCAAATGTCAAATTTCTTCACATCTTTGGCTGTAGGTGTTTTATCTTAAACATGAAGGATCACTTGACCAAGTTCGATGACAAATCAGAAGAAGGCATCTTCCTTGGTTACTCTCAAGACTCAAAAGCATACAGAGTCATGAACAAGAGAACTTGCAAAATCGAAGAAACCTTTAATCTAAGGTTTGATGACTACTACATCAAGAAGTCTCTGCATCCATTTCCTATGTCTTCAATCTTTCCAAAGCCTGCTGTAGATGCTGTTCCAATCACAACATTTGACACAGACTTCTCACTTTTATTTGATCAACCTGTGAGAGTTGTGGACTCCGAAGCTAGGGCACCAGATAACCATGAGTCCGAAATCTCCAAGCTCACAGATGGACCTGATGACTCCTCTACAAGCAGTATACAAAGACCATCTTCTGTTGAGGGGGAGCCATTTAACCAAAGTGCTGGCACTCCAAGTACTGATGGGGAATCAAACAACAGTCCAAGAGGAACCAACACTCTTATCTCCACTCCCCAGTCAGTCTCAAATATCATATCCCTGTATCCAACAATCCAGGGGGAGCCAGAGATTGTCACTCCGAATTCAGCCACAACAATCGCTTAGGATAAAGCTACCACTTCCTCAACACCAACAAATTTCCAGGGGGAGCACACATCAAACTCAACTTCACAAATGCACACACCAAAAACCAACACAAATTCAATTAATCACCTGCTAATGGGTGATTTTCCTTCCACTTCGGGTTATCCCTCAGACATTGAGGACATCGATGCTGAAGGACCTCCTGATTTTGATCCAAACTATCCTCCTTTGGACAAATGGACGAAAAATCATCCTCCATCACTTGTCATCGGTAATGTTCGAGATAAAGTACTGACTCGTGCACAACTTCACTAAAGACAATTAGATCTTAACAAAACTTCTGAGTTGTGCATGTTTAATATCTTTATTTCTAAGGTAGAACCTAAGAACGTCAAAGATGCATTTGATCACTCAGACTGGATTGAAGCAATGCAGTTGGAATTAGAAGAATTTGAAAGAAACAAAGTCTGGAGGCTAATTCCAAAACCTGCAAATGCATCAATTGTCGGTCTCAAATGGGTGTACCGTAATAAACTAGACACCGAAGGCAATGTAGTTCGGAACAAGGCTAGGCTGGTTGTCAAGTGTTATTGTCAAAAGGAGGGGATCGATTATGAAGAAACTTTTGCTCCTGTTGCCAGACTCGAATCAGTTCGGATATTTTTAGCTTATGCTGCACACAAAAACTTTGATGTCTATCAAATGGATGTTAAATGTGCTTTTCTGAATGGTGATCTCGAGGAAACCGTTTTTGTTGAACAACCACCTGGCTTTGAAAGTAAAACTCATCAGAATCATTGCTATGTGCTAGACAAAGCAGTCTATGGTTTAAAACAAGCCCCAAGAGCTTGGTATGAGACCTTGACTAAATTTTTGAAAGAATCAAACTTTAAGCAGGGATCAGTGGATCCAAAACTTTTTAGAAAGAAAGTTGGATCTCACTTGATGTTAGTACAAATTTATGTGGATGACATAATCTTTGGATTCACTGACCCTAATTTGTCAAAAGATTTTGAAAAATTAATGAAAAGCAAATTTCAAATGAGTATGATGGGGAAGATTAACTTCTTTCTTGGATTACAAATAAGACAATCCAAGGAGGGAATATTCATAAATCAACAAAAGTATACAAAGAGTTTGCTTGAACGCTTCGGAATGACTAACTGCTCCAAAGCAAAAGTCCCTTTGCCTGCAGGTACAAGGTTGAATCCATCATTAGACAAACCGAAGACAGACATACATCAATACCGAAGTATGATTGGATCCCTGCTCTACCTTACAGCCAGTCGTCCAGATATCATGTTTGCGGTTTGCAATTGTGCTAGATATCAGGCTGACCCAAGAGAACCTCACTTGGCTGCGGTTAAGACAATATTCTGATATCTTCATGGAACTACTGCTTATGGTCTGTGGTATCCAGCAAACTCTGGCTTCTACATTCAAGCTTACTCAGACTCCGATCTTGGTGGATGCTCTATTGATCGCAAGAGCACTTCGAGGGGTTGTCAATTCTTAGATGGAAAACTTATCAGCTGGCAATCCAAGAAGCAAACTTGTGTCTCTATCTCCACTGCAGAGGCTGAATATGTAGCAGCTGCAGCGTGTACTTCACAGATCATTTGGATTCAGAGTCAATTGAAAGACTATGCCATTAATATGAGAAAAATTCATTTGTTCTGTGACTCTCAAAGTGCAATTCGTATATGCCACAATCCAGTTCAACATTCCAAGACGAAGCATATAGCTCTTCGCTATCACTTCATCAAAAGTCATGTTGAGGAGGGGAATATTGAGGTGCACTTTGTTCATACTACAAAACAATTGGCAGATATCTTCACAAAGGCTCTGAATGAAGAATCATTCACAAGAATCGTCCGTGGACTTGGAATGATAGATGGATCAACTCTTCAATAAATACCAGATTTGCTGACTCTTACTCTTTTCTGCAAATTCAAAAATTACAAAAACACTAAACTCCGCAGACCCCCGAAGTCAATTTTGGCTTCGGAGCACATCGGAGAAAAACAAGCAAAACACTTGCTACTTCACCGCAGTATTCCGAAGTAAAATATCACTTTGGAGGTCTGCGGAACAAACTTTTCTTCAAAATAAACTCTTCGAATTTGAAAATCACTTGAACAAATGTTGACTTCATCCTTTAAGGATAAAAATAAAGAGTTGTTTAAGTCAAAGGAAATTCAAAAACAAGAAAATCCATACCAAACGAAAAAAAAAATTCTGATGCACAATGACAAAGTTTAACTTTTCTCTCATAAATTAATCAAGTAAAGGACAAAACTTTGATTTTAGATTCTGAAAATCATACCTTATTGCACTAAAAGGTATTTGGGAATCAACTTGAAACATTGGTAAGAAAACATACTTCGAAGTGAGGTCAAGGCTATTTTACAATTTGAAGCCTTGTTTGATTTCAATAACCTTAACATGATGTCTATTTCTAACCACCCTTCAAAACTTGACTCGCTTCAACTTCAAACTAATCATGTAGCCTCAAAACTACACAGGATAATTCAAGTGCTCCGAAGTTTTCCTAAAAAATAAAACCAACATTGTTTGATAAGCAAATTTACATCTCTTTTCATTAAATGGTACAAAATTGAACTATATGAAGATTTTCACTTACAAGGATTGTTTAATACAAAAACAAAAAGCACCAAAGAAAGAAACCAAATGGTGATGTTCTATGTCTTCGGATAAGGAAATTCATAATAGAAAACAAAAGCAAAAATCAAAATAGAAAACAATAAAGAAAAATAGAAAACATTTGTCAAAAGAAACAAAGACAAACAAAAACCAAAAGATAACCAAGTGAATGCAAAAGAAAAATCAGCATTCAAAGGCTTATTCTTCTGCTTTAAATAACGATACAAGGAGCTCCTATAACATAGTCGAGTACCTTGTAGAAGAATATGAACATTTCAAGTAGTCTATCTTAAATGATAAAGTGGGAGTGGTGTACGAAGCTCAAAGGCTTGTCATCAGAGCTTAGTATCCAAACACTTCAACTGATGAAAAGGAATAAATTTTTCAAATAAATCTTCAAAACAATCCAATCCAACTTCAAAAACTCTTCTGATACTCAATTCACGAATGAAAACTTCTTTAAATTTCAAATGCAAAGGATGTTATCTCTATTACATTTGAAAATTTTGAAGCATATAAGCACAACTCAAAACATGTTTCCAAATGCGAAATCAAGTTAGTGATGGGGTGATTAGACTTGTACATCCATGACCGTTATTAGATCAAACAAAGCTCTAAATGAAAAATGGACTTCCAACATGATTCGAATGATTCTGAACATTAACTCGTTAAATCATCTTTTCATATTATTCATGAAAGCTAAGGTTAAACGACATGTTGCATCAGTCAAAAGTAAAATCAAAAACTCATGGAAAAACAAAGAGAAAAACATATGGACTTTGGTACATTGATGAACACTTTGCAATCACTTGTCAATCACCGAAGTGACAGAACACTCTTCGGAGTCAAGCATAACTTTATGCTCCGAAGCGTACCCTCAACGGTCATAATTTTTCATAACTGCGAAGTCAATTAAATGTTCAAATGATTTCCACATTTATGATAAATCACAGAGGCAAACATTCCTTGAATTATAACCGTCTGTTTACAGCTGTCAATGAGAATTAAATGGAAAACATTAACAATAATGACTTCTCAAAAGGTAACAGTTCAAATTTTGAATCATTGCAACTGACAGCCGTACATTTCTCCTTTTTGCAGAGATAGTGGGACGAGCAGGTGCTGAGGTGTCCATATTCTACAGGACCATTTCAATCGTGCATTAAATGACCTAGGGACCACGAATACTATATAAACTTCTCACCTCTTCCATTGCACTCTTTATGCAAACACAACTCCCATTTCTCTCTGCAAACTTACTCTCGAAGAAATCCACAAACCCTTCATCCTCTTCATCTTCTTCATCTCATCATCAATGGCGGCTGAAGCATCATCACAAACCGCTGAAGCCATGTCTGTTCCAAATCTCAAGAATCAATCATCAAACCTGGTGCTACGGAACGATCTGTCTCTTTACCCTAAACCAGTCGATGCATTGGTGGAATGCATGAAAAGGTATGTACTAGGTTATGCCTTAACCTGTATTCCTTCAGTTCCCAAGACTCTGGTTCACAGGGCTCACTACACATCCAATGCCCTGTTTGACTCCAACAACCAGGTCAAATCCGTGTTCTATGAGGCTGTTGATGCCAAGGGCAAAGCAAAGAAAGTGCAATTAACCAAGGAGAAATTTGCTGAAGCTCTCCGGCTTCCAATCTACAACTCAAAGGAAATGGTGGTCCCATCTGCTGACCAACTGGTTAGTATGTTCAACGAAATGGGGTATGAACCCCAGCTTGAAAGAATAAGCACCTTCAAGAAAAACCAACTCCCTGACCTCTGGAGATACTTCTTCAGTATCTTCCTGAGATGTCTCTCTGGAAGAACCTCAGGCCTTGATTCTGCGAGTGTTACATTCCAAGGTCTCCTCTACGGAATTTACTACGATGTCAAGGTGGACTTCGCAACAATTCTGTGGACCGATTTCTGCTCCCACATTAATCACAATATGAAGGGGACAGAAATTGCTAATGCAAGATTTTGGGCAATCGTTGTTCATGCCCACTACCAGCAGATAGGATATGTTCCTGATCCCTCTCCTGGAGAGATGAAGTTCACTCCTATTGCAATTCCGATTCTAGACGATGAACCGGCTGCCTTCTGTGCTCAAATTCCAAATGTTATGCTTTCCAAAGTCCCCCTGGAATGCAATGAGGTAAACTCCTATCGCAACACTTTAATAATTCCTTACCCAACTCGCGACATGAGTCATGTTGCACCTGTAAGAGAGCTTCCAAAAGGAAAAGGGAAGAGGAAAATGGCTGGTGGACCCAGTGGTCCTAAGAAAGAAGAGAAGAAAAGAAAGACTTCGGTGAAAACAACACCGAAGAGGAAACAGCCGAAGAGGCAAAGAAAAATAATGGTTGTGGATGAGTCTTCGGACTCAGAAAGGACTCCATCCACAGTCCATGAAGAAGAACAAGAAGAAGAACAATTTGTTGATCAACCCCCTTCACCTACAACCAGATCAACCTCTCCATTGCAAACTACCATTCCTCCATCTCCACCTAAAACAACCAGACCATCCACACCTACACATACTATACCACCTCCTCCACCACCTCCCACAACAGCTCAACAAACTACCACCATTCACACTACTTCATCTGATATACTACCACCACCACCAACAACTGCTCCCCCAACCTCCGAAGTACCCATCTCTGGTATTGATTTCTCTTTACCAGAGTTCGACTTATCATCATCACCCTCCAGACAAAACCCCACTTCGGCAGCACTCTTTGAAGCCTTTCACATGGCTCCTTTGAATGTTGAAGGAGTATCAGATGAAGACCTCCCTGATGAAGGCTTTGTACTAATGAAACAGTACAAAGTCCTCAACTCTAAGCTTGATACTCTCATTCAAGCTCAAACTGGTTTTGATCCCACCAAACCAACCCTGGGAGACATCACCGAAGAAATTGAATCTTTGGAGTTCACCATGTCAAAAGAGCTAAAAGATTCCATGCAGAAACTTGAACAGAAGCTCTTAGATCAACAAAGTCAAATCCAATCTTCCTTCGAACAGAAGTTGGAATCCGCTGTCACCACCATCAACAAGAAATTTGATGCCCTTGCTGAGAAGACGGAAAAATCAAACTCCGAAGTCATAAAATCCTTGCAAGGACTTCGGAGTGAATCCCAGCAAAGTACCAAGCTTGAAGAACAGCTTGATGAGGCTAGAGCAAAAATCGAAGAGCTCACAGCCGCCCAAACCACTTCGGATATCACTAAGTTTACAGAGGAACTGAAACGAACGAATGCAGCTCTCACACAAGACTTGGTTGCAAAGTTGAGAGTTGCACTTCAACCTCTGATAAATTTCTCTGATAGGTTGTCTAGGCCACAGGGCAGGCCTACCACTGCTCAGCATGCAGGGCATGCTTCACAAGGGGGAGAAAGGCCTAGACAGATCTCTGTAACCACAGCAGGTCCTTCAACCTCAACCATTACAACCACCACCAAGGGTGCTAGTGGATCGGCTGGAGCTGGAAGCTCGACAGACCGATCACTAGAAAGCATAATTGCCCCACACATAGAGGAAACATACAAGGCCAGGCGAGCAGATTACAATCTAATGATCAAAATAAACGAATTTGCTCGTGATAATGGTGAGTGGACTGTTGAGGCAATCAAGCAATTTGGATTCCAAAATCCAAATGTACTTAACAGACTTCCTCTTCGGAGTTTTGCAACTATTGATTCCGAAGACATCCAGCTTGACATCCCCTTCAATCCGAAGACTTTCGCTTTTCTTCAATTCGTCTCTTCGGTACCCGAGGATCAGAAAGCAAATTTTTGGACCAACAAAATCAACTTTCATGCCAAATACATTCAACGTCAGAGTGTGGTATGGAGTTTGAACAAAATCAAACAAATCATCTCAATCAAGGAGGCTGAGACTTACAAAGGATTCATAAATTATGAATTTACTGTCCTTCGAGGTGAAAACAATGATCAGTCAAGGTTTACAATCGCCGACTTTCCTATAATGAATCCAATGGACTTCATTGTAATTCTTGAGATTTTGCGAAGTGGTGAAGCAGCTCAAGCCGGATTACCAATATTTGCTGTCAAAAACCATGTTTTGGGCTTTCTAAATAATTACCTGATGAGGTTTGCCAAACATGACTTGAAGTTATGTTCCTACTACAGGCAACCATTAAACACTCCTCCTGTTGTAGTTCGGAACATATCTAGATTCAAGAATGGAGAGATTCTAGATGAACCATATGGGGTAGTCTTCAAAGGACTTCGAAACGAAACCGAAGTCACAATCAAGTTCTTTGAAATAGACTACATTGGCCTCCATCCCTCCGCTTTTATCTCCGGCATGATCTCTCACGTAAACGCTTGTCATGTAAATTCAACAGAGAAGAAAAAGAAGTTCATGGATCACATGAACTGGTACTTGGCGGTGAGGAATACCTTGAAGAGGGCTTATAAGAAAAATTTTAGTGTATAGACTTCAGATGCACATCACACAAAGGGGGAGATTGTTGAGAACATTTGTGATGATGTGCTGACGTATCCGAATTCCCCTCATGAAGTCTGTTAAATAAGAAAACCCCGAAATGAATAAACAAGAAAAGACACCGAAGTCTGAAGACTCCGAAGTGCTATGCATGGAGGATCCGAAGACTTCACAGCCTGTTATCTGTCTTTTGTGTGCACGCGTATAGTACAATACGTGTTGCATGAATCTTCTATCCTATTGGCTAGTACACTGATAGGATATTCTCTGTAAAAGGTGTACTATTGGTATCACTGATTCAGTATAAATATCAGTGATACCATGTCGTGTTGAGTGTGAGACTACAAGATTAGATTACGAGAATTGTATGTCTACAAAATAGAAAACCCAATTGTAAAACCAAAGTTCTAATCAAGCATTCGGCACTTGTTATTCATATCATCTTGTTCATTCAGCTTTGTTGCATTATTATTGTGTGATTGATTGTGTTATTGATTTAACATCAATCTTTGTTCATCTATTCTCTTATTTCAACACCCAATACAAAGGTGTGCTTCTGATCTTGGCATCTTTAAAGCTGAATTTTTCTAACACTTTCTCAATGTACTTCTCTTGAGAGAGTGTCAAAGAGCCATCTTCTTTGTTTTTAAAAATACTAATCCCGAGTATTTGGTTTGCAGCTCCCAAGTCCTTCATCTCGAATTCTTCAGAAATTTGCTTTTTTAACTTCTTGATCTTTGTCATGTTTGAGCCTGCAATCAACATATCATCTACATAGAGTAGTAGAATGATATAAGAACCCTTAAACTTCTTGATATAACAACAATGGTCATTGTCACATCTCTTGTAACCAACTTTTCTCATGAAGTTATCAAACTTCAAATACGATTGTCCGGGCGCTTGTTTCAGACCATACAAGCTCTTCTACAATTTACACACCAAGTTTTCTTTGCCTTTAATCTGAAAACCCTCTGGTTGTGTCATGTAAATGTCTTCATCTAGGTCACCATGTAGAAAAGTTGTCTTAACATCTAGCTACTCTAGATGCAAACCTTCTGCTGCTACAGTACTGAGAACAAGTCTGATAGTGGTCATCTTCACTATTGGAGAGAATATTTCATTGAAATCGATTCCCTTTTTCTGTTGAAATCCCTTGACTACTAATCTTGCTTTGTACCGTTTGCTACCATCATGTTCGTCGTTGACCCTGAAAACGCATTTGTTACGAAGAGCCTTCTTCCCAGCTGGAAGCTTTGTTAAGTGCCAGGTCTTGTTTTTCTTAAGCGACTTCATTTCATCTTTCATTGCTAGCTCCCACTGCAATGAATCTTTCAACCCCATAGCTTCAGAGTAACACTGGGGTTCACCATTTTTTGTCAAAAGAATGTAGTTGACAGATGGTGAGTATCTTTGTGGTGGTCTGATGACTCTGGAAGATCTTCTTGGTTGAAATTGAGGTGTGACTGGAGATTCTGGAGTTGGATAACTAGTTTCTTCATCTTCATAATCATTACTGGAATTATCCTCTGAGCTCCCACTTTCAGTTGAATCATCCCCAGATTCAGGGATTTCGACTGAAGCTTCCTTCTTCTTTTCAACACCTTCAAACTCAACATACTCCTTTTAAACTTCTGGACTTTTGTTGTTTCTGTCTTTATAAAACTCAGTTTCGTTAAATGTGACATTCTTGCTTCGGATTACCTTTCTGTTTTCACTATCCCAAAGCCTATACCCCATTTCGTCTGACCCATAACCAATGAATGTGCACTTCTTGGTCTTTGAATCAAGTTTATCCCTATCACCATCTTTTAACAAACTATAAGCACTACAACCAAAAACTTTTAGGTGTTTGAGACTTACTTCCTTCCCTTGCCACATTTCTTCTGGTAATTTAAAATCCAAGGGAACACACGGTGAACGGTTGATCAAGTATGATGCAGTGTTAACTACATCAGCCTAGAATGTCTTAGGTAAACCGGCATTCAACCTCATGCTTCTAGCCCTTTCATTCATAGTTCTATTCATTCTCTCAGCTACACCATTCTGCTAAGGGGTTCCTGGGACTGTCTTGATCATCTTTATCCCTTGTTTCACACAATAGTCAACAAATTCCTTGCTTAAGTATTCACCACCATTATCCGACTTCAAGCATTTTACCTTCAAATCAGTTTCATTTTCAACAGCAGATTTCCATATCTTAAAAATATCAAATACATCAGATTTATTTTTAAGAAAATAGACCCATACCTTGCGTGTTGAATCATCAATAAAGGTTATATAGTAGTTTTTGCTTCCTAGAGATGAAACTGGTGTTGGTCCATATATATCCGAGTGAACAAGCTCCAACTTCTGAGCTTTCGGTGTCTTCCCCGTCTTTACAAAAGTAACCCGTTTTTGTTTCCCAAGAACACAACATTCACAAAATTCAGTTTAAACTTTCTTCAGGTCTGGAAACTTCCCTTTCTGAGCCAACATCTTCAATCCCTTATTGCTCATGTGTCCGAGTCGTTGGTGCCATAAATTAGATGGACTCGGATTGGTGGTTATGACATGAACACCATCACCAGGTATTTTTACCATGTATAAAGTGCCTTTCTTGTTTCCTTTGGCAATCACCAAGTTGCCTTTGATCACTTTCCATTGTCCACCCCCAAAGTGAACATCAAACCCTTCATCATCCAACTTACCAACTGAAATCAACTTTCTTCTTAAGTTTGGGATAACCCTGACATCTTTCAATGTCCAGGTGGTTCTAAGGAGGTCTTCAAATCTACATCTCCAATACCCGTAATATCAAGCACTTGATTATCGGCCAAACTAACTTTGCCAAGATCACCTGTTTGTAGGTTCTTGACCATATCTGGGCATGAGACAGCATGGAAAGAAGCACCCGAATCCATAATCCAGGATCCCACTGAATTCTCAACATAACATATGAGAAAATATCCTGATTCTTCAGAGGATACATTGTTTACTTCTTTCTTTACAGCTTGTGGTTTTGGACATTGGCTTCTAAAGTGACATTTTTCTTTGCAGTTCCAACATTCAATATCCTTTTGGTTCTTGGACTGCCCCTTTTTCTGGACTTTGATCTGTCTCGACCACGTCCTCTTTAGTTTCTTCTTCCTCTACTTTCTGTATGCAATAGAGAACTAGAATTAGAGGTCTCACCATTGCTTCTCCGTCTAATATCTTCATTTACAATCAAGTCACGAATACTCTCGAAAGTGAGTTTGGTAGTGCCAGATGCACTACTAATAGCTGTGACTGTGCCTGACCAACTGTCGGGCAAAGATAATAAAAGGAGGAGTGCTTGTACTTAATCTTCAAACTTTATTGCAACTGAGGCTAAACGAGAAATAATCGAGTTAAACTCGTTTATGTGAGCGGTAACCGACATGCCTTCCTTCATCTTGGTTAACTTCATCTTGGTGTTAACCAATTGTTTGATGAGGAACAGTTTGTTTGAAGCGGACGGCTTCTCGTACATGTTGGACAAAGCCTTAAATACTCCATAAGTAGTTGTTTCATTGACAATGTTATATGCAACACTCTTTAACAATGAAAGCCTAACTACACCCAAGGCTTGTCGATCCAACAACTTCCATTCTTCATCATACATGTCATCCGGTTGTTCGCCCAACATAGGCAAATGCAAACTTTTCTGATACAGTATATCTTCAATTTGCATCTTCCAAAATCCATAATCGGTTCCATCAAACTTCTCAATTTTGATTTTACCATCTTCTGTCATTCTATTTCACTTGTCAAGCGGCGATAAACTTTAATGGTAAAAAAAGAGAATAATTGAAGGGCTTATTTGCAATTTTTCAAAAAAACAGGGACCTGTCTTGCAATTTTGAAAAAATAGGGACCTGTTTTGCAATTTCCTGAAAAAAGGGACCAGTTTTGCAATTTTCTGGAACTTCAGGGACTGTTTTGCAATTTTTTGGAACTTCAGGGGCCAAATCTGAGTTTTCCAAAATATGCTACAGTACCGCTACAGTGTCGATATAGTGTCATCTTCTCCGGCGAAACTCCGGTGCTACAGTGTCGTATTCTCCGGTGAACTGGTTTTTCCGGCCAACTTTCCGGCGAGTTTTGACCAACTTTGACCGGTGTTTTGGAGGTCTTCCGACGGTCAAAAAATTCAAAAAAAATATATTTTCGGAATCCGCGGAACGAGACCTTTCCAACGGCGTACACGAAAATCTTTTTTGATACAAAAAATTTTCGACAAAAAAACAGAAAATCACCATCTGGAGCTATACCAAGGCTCTGATACCACTTGTTAGGATCGAGACACTTAACATACGAACACGAAACTCACACACTCAGCTCACAAATTAAGAAAACAAGAATTTAATGTGGTTCGGTCCAAAACTGACCTACGTCCACGGTGGGTAACAAGGAATGTTTATTGCTTATGTGTTTTTTTTGAGTGGTACATCTTACTAACTAGCCAATGCATCATTTATATATACATTTGAGTGTGTAATAAGTCAATGTGAACAAAAGAAATTTTTGCCTTCTGCCCACTTCTTTTGAAAAAAGACCTTCACCAATTTCAAGTCTTCACACACATTTTTCTGCCGCTACTTTGACAAACCACAAGAGTGGCTTCACACTCAACAGCCTCCTCAATGTCCCAAAATCCACACTCTTCCTTCAATACACTCGTCTCACGGTTGTTGTTGATATGCCCGTGCAAGGATCTGCTCTTAATTCTTAATTCTGGAAATCCTTTATGACATTGTTGCCGTCAAGCCATTGAAACATGACTCCTTCGATCAAGCTTGTAAAAATTTATGAGGTCTTCTTTTGTTTATGTTCTTTCAGTGAACATTATGCACATATAGTTAGTTCATACTCATAGAGGATTACTGTATACTCTCTTAACATCCCTCTTACACTAATGCACCATCTCTTTACATGTATACATATATTTATGTATATTTGTGTGTACAGTTGTGCCACACTTGGTTTATTATTGACATTTTAGGAGCACATATGAGTAATAAACTCCAGGAAGGGAGTTCTTGTTAGTAACACCTTTTAGACGCCATTAATCACTTCTCACTGCCAATATTACCATCATCTTCTTTCATTTGTGTTTAGCTGTTTATGTCACTTAAGAAGCTTACTTGGTATCATATCCTACTTGTGCCAGGCCATCAATGATTTGGTCAATCCAACTGGACAAAATATGCATGTTCGAGAAGATGCATAGGTACACAATTCAGTTCTAAAAGTTGAATTTTTTTTAGCGTTTTTTTCATTTGTGTGTGTAATCACCTATTCCTTAGAATTTTTTAGAAATTTTTAAGGCCTGTTTTTACGCTTTTATGACAATACAACTTAGATGATACCTTTGGAAAACTCATATACATTTTCACAAAGAAAGTTTTATGGTTTGTAGGTTTTGGAGTTAAACAATGTAGTTAGCTAAAGAAACTATATTTGTGCATTTTTGGTCCTTATTAGCTATCTTGGTAACAATTTTGGAACTATTATCCATTTTTATTATTATTATTTTATTTAACACCAAACGAGATTAAAGATTTATCCCATTTATTCACCTAAATTTTAGTAAAAGTATACCAGAAGTGATTTTGTTAATCTAGCTTCCATATATATTTCATTTTATTTCTTCAAAGTTTTGTATTTTTTAAATATGGGTTTTGTAGGTGGATTATGCTTGTACCCCCCAAAGAAGTTCCATGACATTTTTGGTCTTGAAGTGGAAGTTGTTCAAGAGGTGATAAAGGAGATCCAAGCATATCTTCAGGACAAAATAAATTGAGTAAATTACATTTTTGGCCTCGTGTTTAGGTCCTTTTTTAGATCAGGTCCAAAAAGAAATCTTTTTTCAATGATGGCCCTTTTTAGCTATTTTGGTAACAATTTGGAATTATTATTAAGTATATATTATCTTTTTTCTACTTTTACACCAAACTAGAAGTTCTTTACCTTAATGATAAAAGTTTAAAATAAGAAATCGTGGTACACAACCAAAGTTGCTTACATATTTAGCTATTTTTGCCACTTTTTACATTGTGCAGAGTTTGTCTAATTATGTGTTTTTCACTTTGAGTCATGTTGTTCATAGGCATCATTAAGTTACTAAAAACAACCAATGAGGTTGGTTGTACTTGACGGGTCAATTTCTACTATTGATATAGGCCAAATGTTGTTGTCGGATATCCGTTGTAATATATCCTATAACTGTTCCAAACTACTATTTGTGTTACTTATCCTTTTGGATGATTTCTTTAGTATATATACCGATTAAGATTGGTATTCACCAACACTATATTTAGTGTGGGGTTAAGCATTTTAGTGTACAGTCTAGTATAAAAGTGAGTCTAGTTTAGAGTTTAGTGTAGGGTTGGAGATTCTGTAAGAACTTTCTAGAATAGAGAAAAAGAGATAGTTTTTTTGAGTGTAAACAATTACGAATGAGCCTTTATGATATTTGTGGCTTATATACAACTGTACAATCTTCTAACATCAAACACGTCCACAAGTTAGTTATCAACAATTTAGCTCCATCAATCCACAACTTAAACAACATTAATCCTCACAACAAACTCAATATTTAACTCCAACCTTCAAGTATCCTTATTGCCAGAATTACTTCCTTAGCAATCACGCATCTAACAATCCAAGTCAATATCAATTTCAAACACAGTCCAACCCTTTTTTTAGTTAAGATTGAATTGAATCGCCCATGTTTTAATATGCCCATTCAATCTTAACTATGTTAGAGGATTACTAGTTTGAGAATTTATTTTATATAATTGGTCTTATGGGAGGACTTGATGCAAAAGGATGACATCTCGTACTGAGACATGTTTAAACATGAGGATATTACGAGGATTTACCTTGCTCACTCGGTTAAGCAAGGTGAGTGTATAAACTTTTGAGCACACATCACCATAAAAATAAAGGTGTTTTTACTTCTATGTTCTATTTGTGAATTATGTGGTTCTTTCATGATTGTATGTGGTATTATGTGTATGAGGTGTATTATGCATTAAATACATTAAATGTTTTTAAAATTGTTAAAGTGAAAAGTGTCTTACATTACTTTATATAGAATACAATGTGTAAAAGTGTTTTACTTTATTTTGTGTGCATGAAAAGTGTTAAAAAGGTATTCTTTTAGAAAAAAGGTGTTTTATATAATGTGTTAAAAGGGTAAAGGAGTAAAATGTGAGTGTTCACTTATGAGAGGCCCAACCCGTAAAGGTGCCAAAGGTACTAAATGTGTTAAAGGTGTTGACTTGATTTCTAGACGTTCTTGCCAATGTCACTCAGGCTAACTGCATTTTGTCATTCAGACAAGATGCACTAGCTATGTTGTAAGACGTACTTAGACCCATAGCAAATTATATAAATGCTTAGTGGATTTTATGTTCATCCTCCATCACTAGTCTTGGGTGACTCCCCGTATGGTTTACGAAGCAATGAGTTTGCGAAAGGACTAAAATGGACTGGGAAGGGTATTATAAATGTGTGTGTTTTAAAGTGAATTTATGTGTTAAGTTGTTTTCCTATGTGTTATTATGATGCTATCTTATATGTAAGAGTCCAAACCCTATATGATTCACAAAATTTCTAGTTTAGCGTATTATTTTGATGTGTGTCTCAAGGTGCTGCTGATTAGTAGCTGATGGCTTAAATGATGCTTTAGAGATGCTTGAGAGTTGATTTCAGTAGTTAGACTTTTAGCCTTTATATATTTTGGCTAATTTGTTTATGCTCCTACTTATGGTTTGCTATTATGTAAATATGAGAATGTCCGTTGTTAAATAAAGAGTTTGTTTTTAAAAAAATCTAGTTTAGATTGTTTTTTAAAAATGACCAAAATTTGGGGATGTCATAGTTGACATCATAGTATTGGTTTAGGAGAATTAGGTAGTGACTACAGCCTAGGCCTAAACTATATGCGAGTAAGATGTAAATGTAGTGAGATGAGTAAGATGTGAATTCGCAGAGACGATTAATATGTAAAGATAAGTAAGATGTAAATATGACGAGGTGGGTCTAAGATGTTAACTATAACGTGTGCTATTTATTTGTTCGTGACCGACAACGGGGAAGAAATTAAGCTAACCAGATGAAGAGTTTTCAAGCCATTTGGAGCAGCCATTGCTACTCGTGAATCCATTAAGGACCACATTATTCAAGCAATCATTCTCTAACTTCTTTAGGTTATGATTCCTAACTAAATCTCCCTTGGATTAACTAAAAATGCTTCTCCCAAAGGATGCAATCTGATGCCACATTCACAATCACATGCATGAAGGTCGGGGATGTGGTTTGCCGATGGTGGTCACCGACAAGAAAGCTTAATGTAGAAGGGGGGAAGGGGGAGTATGGTTGGGTTTAACTTGAGATGCGGAGTAGAAGCTAGGGTTCATGATGGCTTATTGTATGAAAACTGTGAACCTTTTAAAAGCCAAATTGAATTCGAATTTCTCGTATCAGTGGGCTTAACTTATGGGAGATGCCATTGGTTTTTGATTGTTGCTTTTGGGATTATCGGATGCAAAAGAGGTGCAATATGTGAGTTTGAGAGAAAGAGAGAGTGTCTATATGTGGGGGAGGGGGAGGGAGTGGGAGTGGGTAGGATAGGTATATGCGAGCTTTTACATATATATATATATATATATATATATATATATATATATATATATATATATATATATATATGGGTTATTGTCACTGTAGCACAACAAAGTTTGATAATTTGTCCGTATTGGTCACTGAAGTTTTTTTTTTGCGCAATAGGTCACTAAAGTTAAGTTTTACGTCCTAAATAGGTCATCGACGTTAAAACTAACTGGTTTTCACGTTAGTGTAGGGACCTATTTAACACATAAAGTAAACTTTAGTGACCTATTGCGCAAAAAAGAACTTCAGTGACTAATTTAGAAAAAAAAAACTTTAGTGACCTATCGCAACCACAAAGACCATAGTCGGTCTCAATCTCGCCCTCTCCGTCTCGAATCTCTCTTTTCTGTTCCGCTCTCTCTTGCCCTCTCTCTATCTCTTTTTTCTGGTATTGATCGTGAATCACAGCCGCCGCCGGTGCAGTGCGATTTTTATTATTATAAAAACCGAAAATTTCTGGTGCGGTGCGATTTTTAGTTTTATAAAAATCGAACCGCGCCGCTTGTAAAAACCGAACCGCAAATCACAATATAAACCGAACCGCAAATCGCAATATAAACCAAACTGCACCACGTATGTTATATTAAAACCGAGAAAAACTACAAGAAAAACCGAAAAAACACATCGCATTAAAAAACCGCACTGTTCTGTTAAAACCGAAAAACTTCATCGCCTTAAAAACCACATTGTTCTGTTAAAACCAAAAAACCACATCGCATTAAAAAACTACATTGTTTGGTTATTTTGTAGTAAAAATCGCATTTGCGGTTTGTGGCGTGGTTATTATCAAAAACTGCATCGTAGGTTTTATAGAGGAATTTGATAGCGGAGGTTTCATAGGGGAATTTGATAGCCCAAATAGATTAAATAGGTCCGTCATCTCAGAGTTTCATCAGAGTCGATTTCCTGCTACAACGATGTACATGGTTGGACACAGGCAAAACAGTCCGGCACCGAGTCCTAGCCCTCCGTTACTTTGGCGAGTTAGAAGAAATGCTGATGAATGACCACCGTCTAACCCGATTATCCTTCTCCGTGGACCCACAAGCACACCGGAAGAACCCAGTAGTGGTATAGAGGAATACAACATAGACAGCGGTTGTGATTCGCGATCAATACCAGAAAAAAGAGATATAGAGATGGCGAGAGAAAGCGGAACAGAGAAGAGAGATTCGAGACGGAGAGTGCGAGATTGAGACCGACTATTGTATTTGTGGTTATGATAGGTCACTGAACTTTTTTTTCCTGAATTGGTCACTGAAGTTTTTTATTTGCGCAATAGGTCACTAAAGTTTAATTTACGTGTTAAATAGGTCCCTACACTAACGTGAAAACCAGTTAGTTTTAACGTCGATGACCTATTTAGGACGTAAAACTTAACTTTAGTGACCTATTGCGCAAAAAAAAAACTTCAGTGACCAATCCGGACAAATTACCAAACTTTGTTGTGCTACAGTGACAATAACCCATATATATATATATATATATATATATATATATATATATATATATATATATATATATATAGAGAGAGAGAGAGAGAGTTAGTATTAAATACATTTAACAATTATTGTGTGACTGTAGGACCATTCCTAGACCATTAGATTAGAAAAATGAGTGGTTGTGATCAAGGTGACATTTTTGTAAATAAATCAACTGAATAATGTGCTTCCTGGAAAAAACGGACGTAGAAGGGTATAAAAGTAATTTTGTGAAATCAATGGGATTTGCGGATTTCTCGATTTCTTTTCATTAAAAACATCTTTGATTCAATTCTGATTTCTCGATTTCTCGTTCGTTGTTAACTTCCGATTTCTCGATTACGCTTAAATTCAGATTTCTTGATTTCTCGATTTCTTGATCATATTATGCTTTGTTTCACTAATCATGCTCTACATTCTCAGAGAATGGTTTGTAAAATTTTTGTTGACGTAAAAAAAATAGTTACGTAAGAGTTTTCAAAGCTAATTCTCAGAGAATGGTAACTGTTATACGTATAATATTTATACCATTCTCGGAGAATGAAGTAATTATACATGTTTACAGAAGGCTGGGAACTGTTATATGGAAAGTCTCATTCTCTGAGAATGCTCCATTCTCTGAGAATGTCCCATTCTCTCTGAGAATGAACGTGAACCATTCTCATAAACGTGGAGGAATGCTACTGCATTCTCATACACATTCATCCCCATTCTCTGATAATGCCTTTCCAAAACCCAAAAGAAAAAAAAAGGCAGAGATCAATTTATTTTTACGAACAATCAATTACGCAGATTCGCCGCCTCCGCCTCCATCACCGACCACCGCCGATCTCCGCTACTACTATCAATTACGCAGATCTGCTGCCTCCGCCTCCATCACCGACCACCGCCGATCTCCGCTTCCTCCGCCTCCATCAGTTCCGATATCCGCTTCCTCCGCCTCCGCTTCCATCAATGTTTGATTTCGGAGATGTGATTTTGAGTTAGGGTACGCTGGAAGATTTGTTACCGTATTATTAGTGATTGATTGAATTCCCAAATTGCCCCTATCAAATGATTGGACCACAATTGATCCTATAATCACACAATAATTGCCGAATGTATTTGAACTTACATATATATATATATATATATATATATATATATATATATATATATATATATATATATATATATATATATATATATATATATATATATATATATATATATATAATAATATCTATATATAAATACTAAAAAATATAAAAAATAAATTAGAAGGATATAATGGTCACTTCAAATTTAAAAAGTACCTAAATCATAAAAAGTTTAAGGGTGTGTTTAGGTGTGGAAAACTGTTTCGTTTTCCGGAAAATTTTTCCAAGAAAAATGAGAAATCTGAAAATGCGTTTAGTTCGGCAAATTTTCTAGAGTTTTCTAAAAAAATGAAAAATTTTCATTTTTCCAAAATTACAAACAATTTTGGAAATTTTGGAAAATCCAAAATTATACTTTTCTATATTTTTCTATTTAAATTTTTATTCTAAAATATAAAAAAACAAACATACACGCTCATTCTCACCTACACCCCATAATTACACCTGTACCCACCCTACCCTCTACCTAACCCCACACCCCCACCGCAACCACCCACCACACCTCACCTATCCACCCTACACCACCCACCCACCACACACCACACCCTCACCACCCACCCATACCCCACCTACCCACCATTGACCACCCTACCCCACTCATCCACCACCCACATGTTATATATATATATATATATATATATATATATATATATATATATATATATATATATATATATATATATATATATATATATATATATATATATAGGGTTAGGATATATTAATAATGACAAATTATGTGTAACCTTGTAACTTAATCATGTCCCTTAGATCTAATCAATTAATGGTTGAGATAATTCCTTTATATATGAATTAATGAAATTGAAAATTCATTCTAATATAAGAAAACGGATTCTTAAGGGTAAATAGGTAAAATTGGGTGGGAATCTTAAAAGGCATGAACGTGTTTTGCGTAACCCACTTTAACCTTCCCACGATTTTGACCAGCTTAAGCTAAGAAATCGGGATTTCAAATATCAAAATTTCTCAGAGATTAGATGATAAGAATCATTAAGTAAATCGCATTTCATTCTCATTTAAATCGATTCATCTATTGAAGGGGTTTATTCTCAATCGGCTAGGGTTTTTTTGTGATTTGCAGAACCGATTCTGAAGAGAATGGATAGAAATTGACTATCAAGTTCAGGATTGCGAGAAAATTGGAAGCCAAAGTTCAAAATACAGCTGGGACGACCCTCAATTTAAACGAAGATGATGACTTCATATCACCTCCACCAGGTATGAAACTCCCAATTTTCAAGAATGACTACAGCTTTCATTTACCTTTATTTGGTTGTAAATACAACAGAATTTGTTTAATTGAAATAAAAAAATTGGTTAAGATTTTGTGTTTAAACATATTCTTAAAAAACTTGTGTTGTATCTTCATTATCAGAAAACCACTTTGAATTTACCTTGATTAATTGTTACAAAGAGCCTATGGATCGTGTAACTTCATGATTAGATTGAATTATGCGAAGAATGTGTTTGATTTTGCTTTTGAGTACAATGTTTAAGCAGTAACCACATACACCATTATTTCAAAAAAATTAGTTTTGAATATAACACATATACCATCTATTATTAATAGAGTAAATTTTCACCATAATGTTATTTGCGTTTAGTTTGTAATACAAAACTTAACTTTTCAGAACACACACCATCCTTTGGTAAAATAACATATGAAAATTTCATATGTTATGAAAGTATGTTGCTATTTCTTTGGTACCGCGCAATAGTATTTTACATTCTATTGAGAAATTGTTTGTGGTTTGTTTGGAGTACAAAGATGAAAATGTTATAACATACATCATTCTTTAAAAACTGTGTTGGTGTTTCATTTTGAATAAAAGGTTCAAAAAGTTACAAGACACAACATTCTTTTTAAAAAAATTTGTTTGGATTATCACATAATTACCATAAATTGATATTTCTGACATAAATGTATGTTTGTATTATCATATAACTACCATGTATTTGGATTATCAAATATTTACATTCTGGGCAGAATGTGTTTGTTTGGATGATCAAAATATAACATTTTCAAAAGTTGTTTGGAGTATCACATAACTACCATGTATTTGGATTATAAAATATTTTCATTCTAGGCAGAATGTGTTTGTTTTTAGTGTGGAATACATAGTGTGTAATGTTAGAACATATACCATTGTTTGTAAAACAATCAAATTACAACACATTAACTCATTCTGCCCAGAATATAATGACGGACATTTAGGTTGCATTAACTCATTCTGCCCAGAATACAAAATTTATGACTATTCCAAAGAATACAAAATTTATGACTATTCCAAAGAATGTCGATTCTACCCAGAATAAGTTTGTTAGTTTTTATTTTGGTTAGAATACAAAGATGCAAATATTATAACACAAACCATTCTTTAAAAACTATGTGGTGTTTCATTTTGTATTTTTTTATTTTGGTCAGAATACAAATTGTTGTAGTTGCCGTTTAAGATAATAGAATAATGTTTTACTTTTACTTACCTACTAAAATTTACTCGTTTATTGTACGCAGGTACTAAATTACCTAATCAAAACACGGTAGAGATTAGTACTGGACAAACATCAAAATGTGGTAGAGATTAGTAATGTAAAATATAGGCAGTCGAAGCACAACCAAAGAAAAAAGCAAAAAGGTATTCACACAAGTACGCAAAATAAAGAAATTAGATAGAAAAAGAAAATTTGAAAATGTGCCATCTTATTTGAAGTTAAAGGGTAAAATGAGTGAAATTCAAGAGACAACAAAGTAGACAGAACTTTCAAAGTTGCATATGTTGCAAACAAAAGAATTGTTTGATGAAGCAAGAATCAGAAAAAGTGGAAAGAAGAAGAGAAAAGGAGATTGAAGTTGTTGATGTTTTCGAAATTTGACTTTTGATTAATGTCTTTTGGTACTTGGGATTTAACATTTGTTTACTTTAATATTTGTAAACAGTTGGTTCCATTTTGATTACAAAAACTATTATATTACAAATAATTTATGTATGCTGCATTTGTGATTCTTGACAAAAGTATATTCAAAAAAGAATATGACATTCAAAAAAGAAGCATGTCAAAAGTATTCTTAACAGAATGGAGCTGCGAGTTTGAAATACAAGTAATTCCAAATCTTGGATCATTCTTAACAGAATGATAATCGCATTTACGAATATATTCTTAATAGGCATTTGTTGATAATATGGATGTATTCTTAACAGAATGATATATTGTTTGTTAATTCGAATAAGTGCTTAATTATCATCTCTAAATTGAAAAGTAAAGTTGGGAACATGTTTCTTCTTGTTTTCCAACTTGTTGACTAACAATTGAACATCCATACCACCTATGAAGCAATTAAGATTCCTTTGACAGTTCTTGAAATCAATTGCCACCCCCTCTTTCCATATCTACCCTGAATACTACTAAATAACTTTGTTGAGTGCTATCAGGTTGCCTGTTGGAACGTGACAGTCACATATTTTCTTTACTAATCAACTCATGATTATGCATCTCAATAAAGTCATTCACAATGTATTTCTATACTAGTTATTTTATTGAACAAAATACGGGGATTACAACCACATCTATGTAAATCCTTTCTACGTTTCATTTTTTGTGTTGTACAACCATAGTATCAACTTGAGCATTATTAGGCTTTCCTTGTCTGTTGCATAACAATTATGATTTCAAGATAATATCATAACCATTATTTTTTACTACTTCCTTGTCTAACATCAAATCTGGCTTCCATGACATATCTTCTATACATTTGAACTGCTTCATTATATGATGAAAATATTGCACATTTTTTTCTTAGTGTCTTCATATACATCAGGTATCCAGAAATCATTATTCAGATCAAATTCTTCTTCATATATTGCATATGCACAACAACGATCAGTAATATTTAAGTTTATATTCTAAACAGAATACGTACGCATATGATATTTTAACATATCATGATGTATGTTTTCGAAAACTGAAAATGTTTCAAAGTGTCGTGTATGTGTTAAAATTAAAATGCTATATTACAATAACAAAAGAAACTACATAGTTATTATTGGGAAGTAACGCAATGAATCGTCAAACAAAAAAACATATTCATTCTGATAAGAATATATTTTCACAAATACATAGACATCTTTAACAAAAATACTCAAATTATCTTATAATCACATGTACCTTCATTTGATTTACTACTTTCACGATCCATAAACATGTTATCTTCTCCTATCATCCAGAATATTCATAATATCTTCAAAACCTCCTCGATGTAGGTTGTTATGACATTCATCGTCCATCATCAACAAATCATTGTTCAAATATATATCAAATAATTACTTAAAAACTAAAAAACTAAAAAACCCTTTCAATAAATTAGTACTATATGTTGTTGCGTAAACCTAAAACTCCATTCTTCAAAGAATGAAAACTGAATCAATGATAAAAACACACAAAAAAATTCTATACCACCTGGATCAGATCACTATCAAACTGAACATCGATTGAAGGTAGTTCATCATGAATTGTTTGAAGATGTGTATCATTAGATGCTTTTTTAGAATAATCAACAACTTTCTTTCCATTCTGGTTGACATTTTCATAATGTGTATCATCAGAGGGTATTTTAGAATCTTCCATGATCATTTCCTACAAAATAACTTCAATAAAAAAATGTATTATCAATATGAATTACCTATATAGTCAAAAACTCAATCTTGAATTCAGACCTAATAAATGTATAACACATAATTTCAACATGCTCATATCACGTGAAAGTTTTTGACAACAAAATCATTCTAATGTGAATTCCTAATTTCAGTACGTAATATTCTTGAAATTATTTGGTTGAAATCAAACCTGATTACACGTTGAATTTCGAATTCAGTAAACCAATCTCAATTTTCTTCAAGACACGGGATGATAGAATCGATCCAGTGTATGGAAATCCAATTCGCTTTTTAACAATTACACTGTTTCAATACTTGATCGTAATTCATTGCTAGACACAAGGAATGATGCGAAAATCATTAATTTCTCTAATACTAATAACGTAATCTCATTAGAAATTGTTTTGAATCCTCAATTTCTGCTAATTTATGTTCACAACGTGATTTACATACTCGATCGTGTTTCATTAATGGATCCAACGATTGATGCGGAAATCATTAATTTCTCCTAATATTATTCACGTAATCTCATTAGAAACCGATTATGATCCTTAATTTCTGCTAATGTTTGTTTAGAACGTGATTTACAGTTACAGGATATTATACACATCATTTGATTTTAATTTGTGAAAGACAAGTTTGCCCTTAATTACTCACGACTAAATGATTGGATGAGATTAAGTTTCAACATAACACAATAATTAGTAATATATATTTGATCCTAACTCTATATATATATATATATATATATATATATATATATATATATATATATATATATATATATATATATATATATATATATATATATATATATATATATATATATATATATATATATATATAGAGTAAAGTTCAATTAAGAACCTAAAAAAGCCTAGGAACCTAAGAACCCATTTTATGAACTTTTTTTCTACACAATATTTTTCAAAAAAAAATATACCAAAATTTTTGTTATGATGCATCTAGAAGATATCAAAAAAAAAAAATTCAAAAAAAAATCATTTTCTTAATTTTTTTTCATATGGGTTTAGGGTTTAGGGTTTAGGTTTAGGGTTTAGGTATAGGGTTTAGGGTTTAGGGTTTAGGGTTTAGGTTTAGGGTTTAGAAATCTCTTAGACACTTTAAATAAAAAAATTGGATGCAAAAAATCATTTTTTTTATTTTTTTTCATATGGGTTTAGGGTTTAGGGTTTAGATTTAGGGTTTAGGGTTTAGGGTTTAGATTTAGGGTTTAGGGTTTAGGGTTTAGGGTTTAGAAATCTCTTAGACGCTTTAAATAAAAAAATTGGATGCAATTTTTTTTTAAAAATATTGTGTAGAAAAAAAGTTCCTAGGTTCCTAGGTTTTTTTAGGTTCTCTCATGATCTCGACCCTATATATATATATATATATATATATATATATATATATATATATATATATATATATATATATATATATATATATATATATATATATATATAAACATGTTTTCTATTTTTCCAAAATAGAAAATGAAAACGGAATCGGTTTTATATAAACGAGTTTTTAAAATTCTCGATTGAAAACTGAAAATGAAAACTCATTTCATTTTTCAAAAAATGAAAAATGAAAAACAGAAAGTTTTCGATAACTAAACGCAATTGAGGTTTTCAACCAACTGAAATTTTTTTAAACGTCGTCAATCACATTTCTTAACAAACCACGTCCAATAGATTTACAATTTACTCATAAAACAAGAAGCCTAAGAAAAGAAAAACTGGATTTTTTTTATGCAATTTCCCTTTTTTAATAAAAAGATAGGTAAAGTGTAAGGATTGTGGGTTTACCCAAAAATTTTCTACTTTATCGTCAATCCTCGACTCCCTCGTGCACCATCGCCATCTTTTTTACAGCAATCCTCGTTCACAATGGCTATCTTTTACAGCCTTCTTTCATACTTGGTCGCTTCTAGCTCCCATGGTCTCATCTTCTCCGTCTTCCATCACCATCCCACATCGCCGCCGCCTCCATCGTCCCTCGCTTCCCATTTTCTCGGGTTTCCATTAAGTTCTCGGACCATTTTAGGTACTCTTGCATTTGTTCTCTGTCCTCGATCATCTCCATTCTCTGTTTTCTCGATTCGTGCTCTCTATTTTCTTTTCTATAACTTTTCTTTTTATCTTTGCTGCGTGATTTTTATTTTTGCTGTTAATGGTGCGTTTGTGTTTCTTTGAAGAGTTTTTTTTAATTGATATCATAAATTAGATATGTTTCTGTTGAATGCTGGGTTTATGTTTCTGTTAAAACTTTTTAATTGACGTCCTAAATCTGTTTATGATAGAATGAAGTTAACGTGGCATAAACATAAGTTTTTCTATAATAAATGGGAATACGAAATCCATAAATTGCTATTAAAGGTGGGGTTAATCTAATGTTTGTGAATAGAATGACTTGATTACATTCTGATTCTGTTGTATGGGGCAAGGATGCTTCGATAAAGGTTATGAGAATATGATATTTCCTTAGAGTTTCCTTTATTTGTTATCAGAACTCATTAATTTGTAAATTACTTATCCTATTTTTAGTTTTTTAGAGTTGTTACCAGTGTAGCGCATTTTATCAGAATGATTATTTTTAACAGCAATGTTAAAGAACATGGATCAAACCAAAATGGACCAACTTGAATTCATTTTCACAATTTTATTAATCAGAGTAAGAAAAGTTTATTTCATAGTCAATAAATTTATGCCCAAATAATGTGATATCCCTGTTTTAATGGATGTTTACTGTATTTGAGTCAAATCAATTTGTTTTTTGGGGTTATATATCATAATTTGAGGACCAAAAAATATCACAAGACTGGAAAAGATATTTATAATAAATACAAATTGTCAAGACTTGAAAGTCTTTGAACGTCTAGTTTGGTGCAATTTATTTAGTCTTCATCTCTAAAGTGTCTTATAGTTCGGTTCAATTTCATGGAAATAGAGTATTGTATGCCCCACACAAACAGGCAATCAATTTGAGGTCATCCACTTGAATCTTTTATCTTCATAGTTGACACTATATAAACCTCCATGGAGGCATCTTCATATAAGCATCAACACAAACTGAAACTCATCAAGAATTTCATTTACATCATGCATCCTTGTGTTTTTATAATTTTTTCACTTCTCTTTCTAAACCTTGTGGAGACCACAACTGGCAATCAATTGGTAGCAGTGGAAGGAAGAGGAGGAGATGATACCAAAAAGTGTTTGGAGAAGGAGAGACACGCCCTCCTTCATTTCAAAGCCGGCCTTCAAGACCCGAATGGTGATCTCTCTACATGGACAGGTGAAGATGATTGTTGTAACTGGAGTGGAGTGACGTGCGTGAACCAAACAGGTCATGTTACAGGGCTTGATTTAGGACATTGGGGTATTGTAGGTGAGATCAGTGATTCCTTGCTTAATTTAAGCTACTTAGATCATCTTGATCTTTCCTTCAATTCTTTTCATGGAACCATTCCCACCTTTATTGGTTCCATGACTCAATTAAGGTTTCTTAGCCTTTTTGGTAATTCTTTTCATGGAACCATTCCTCCAGAGTTTGGAAACCTCACCAACTTGCAATGGCTTGATCTTAGATCCGTTGGAAGATGTAGAATTGAAAACATGGAGTGGTTGTCTCATCTTTCTCATTTGGAGAGACTTGAAATGGGTGGGATCTCCCTAGCCAAAG
The DNA here is from genome assembly GCA_023525715.1 of Cichorium intybus. Taxonomy (NCBI): domain Eukaryota; kingdom Viridiplantae; phylum Streptophyta; class Magnoliopsida; order Asterales; family Asteraceae; genus Cichorium; species Cichorium intybus. The sequence goes on along the minus strand of CM042009.1, from coordinate 121,096,717 downwards.
CAAATTGTTGGGTGAATGTAGTTACGAGTCTCCAAAAACTATCATATTTAAGTTTAGTGGGATGTGAGCTATCACAGGTCATGTATCCATATTCTTCATTTCCCAACTCTTCCTCGTCTATTGAAATCCTTCATCTCATAAACAACAATCTGACCTCATCCATGTATCGTTGGTTGTTCCTGTTAACCAGCAATAAGCTTTCTCTTCTAGATCTCTCAGGCAACATGTTAGATGGGATACCCAAGTATATTGGTAACCTCTGCAGTTTGGAAAAGTTGCACTTTGATGACAACTCTGCTGTTGTCAAATTTCCTGATTTTCTGAAAAACTTGTCTGGATGCACATCCCATTCATTGCAAGAGTTGAATGCTGCAGGAAGCCAATTTACTGGGTCATTGTCCGATGACATCCAAAAGTTTTCATCCCTACAATATTTGGACCTATCTCATAATCACTTAAACGGAACCATAAGTGAGAAACTGTGGGAACTACCCGACCTTTCCTATCTTGGCCTCTCTTCCGGTTATCTCAGAGGTACTATCTCTGAAAACATTGGAAAGTCAAAGGCTACTTTTATAGATCTTTCAAAAAACTCACTGCTGGAAGGAGTTCCTTCCACAGATCACATGCCAAGCCTTTCTTATGTAATGTTTATTGATCTGAGCTATTGCAAGATGGGGCCTCAATTCCCCAAATGGGTTCAAACACTGAAAAATCTTGCACGTCTTGATATTTCCAATAATGAAATTTCAGACACAATTCCCCTGGGGTTTTGGAAAACGTGGCCTTCTCAATTAACATATTTGAATCTCTCTTCCAACAACATCAGTGGGAAAATACCAGATTTCTCATCAATTTTTTACTACAATTCGGTGTTAGATCTGAGTTCCAACAGTTTTCATGGTCCGATACCACATGTCTCTTCCACTTTTACAATATTAAATCTTTCTAGAAACAAATTCAATGGAGGAATCTCCTTTCTGTGCCAAATTGTCGATGGGTTATTAGAATTTCTTGACCTCTCCCATAATTTTCTAAGTGGAAAGCTTCCTGACTGTTTGTGGCATTTCAAAGAACTAAAAGTTCTTAATCTAGGAAACAATGGCCTATCTGGAAAGCTTCCTGCCTCTGTTGAGTCTTTGATACGACTCGAGGTGTTGGATTTATACAAAAATGACTTCTCTGGTGAATTCCCTTTGTCTCTTAAGAATTGCACAAGTTTGAACTTGTTGAATTTGGGGGCCAACAAGTTTTCTGGTACTGTGCCTCTTTGGATTGGAGAAAGATTATCCGGGGTGTATGTTCTCATTCTAAAATCAAACAACTTCTTCGGAAGCATCCCTTTACAGATATGTCATTTAGCAAATCTTCAAATTCTGGACTTGTCAATGAACCATCTCCATGGAACCATCCCATCATGTTTGAATAATCTTACGAGCATGGTCCAACCAGGAGTCTTACTGCCACGAAACGCACATTTCATTGCTAAGGAATTTGCTGGTTATACCACTTTTGGTGAGTATGTTGACAGTGCGATGATTGAGTGGCAAGGCCATGAACGTGAATTCTTTGCCACTTTAAGATTGTTGAAGAGCATTGACATGTCAAGCAACCATTTAACTGGTAAAGTCCCGTCTGAAATTACCAATCTTTATGGCTTGGTAGCCCTGAACTTGTCAAAGAATGCTCTACTTGGGGAGATTCCACTCCAAATTGGTGAGATGAAAAACCTTTTAGCTCTGGATTTATCTGGAAACGGTTTATCAGGAGGAATACCATCATGCATGTCTCAAATGACATTTTTGAGTTATTTAGACGTGTCATCTAATCACTTGTCAGGGAGAATCCCATCAAGCACTCAACTCCAGTCCTTTGAGCCCTCAAGATACGATGGAAACTTAGGACTTTGTGGACCTCCCCTTACCAAAAATTGTCCTGGAGATAAAGATCCAAAAGTACCACCCGTCGTTGGTGAGAGTGAAATAGATGAAGTTTGGGGATGGTTTTATATTGGTGGGGGCATGGGTTTTGGGACTGGATTTTGGATAGCATGTGGCGCTTTGCTTCTCAACCGTCGTGGGAGACATGTATTTTTTCACTTTTATGATAGCTTCAGAGATTGGGCTTATGTGAAGGTGATGGTGTTCATTGCAAATCTGCAAAGGGTTGGACATACTAACACCATGGGTGGCCTTTTTCTCGTGCTGCATGAAATAAGACATCCATGACAAAGCCTTTTGGGTATTTAGAATAGTATCATAGACTATGTATGGTCTATCATGATCTATGAATCAAGTAGTGCAGAGTTCATGATTGTAACAGAAAGTTGGGGTGCACTTCCTATATGTTGACCAAAACATGTAGTTGCCAATTCTTTTGGAAAATCCAAATCAAATTGGGGCATCCCAAACATATCTTTACTACTTTATAAAACATTTTCTCAAAACTCTTAATTTACAACTTTTTAAACCAAATTTATAATGTTTAATGCTTTAGGTAGTAATTGAATTTAAGCGGTACAGTATGTATAACATGAAGATACAACTCCCTACTTTATAAAACATGTTCTCTTTATTTTTTCTGTTATTTTCTCTTTCTTTCGTCCTCTCTCCATCAACATCTGCCAAGGTTTTTTGGTTTAAGATTATTTTTTTTAAACAATTTCATGTTCTATTTACTGCTATGTTTACCTAGTATTCACGTATGATAAACAACTACCTTGCAATTAGATTCAGACTCACCATTTTAAATATTTTTCATGCATTTGACTATTTTTATAAAATGCAAATTTTTACATTTTGAATGTTTTTTGAAGATGTAAAGTGAATGGGAGTCAAAGGAAGGAGAAGGGATTTTGCTACTTAGATTTGTTGCTTGAAAGCATACCAACTATGTTTCAGAAGAGTACAATAACCGATTCACCTTTTGATTGATTTAGCTTTTAGCAGTTTACTTGACTATTGTCTACTTTGTCCTCATGATGCTTTTTCTGGAATTGAAGAGTATTGGGAGCAAACTTTTGGTATTTCAATCAGACAAGCTTATCAACATTCACACAATATTTTTATATTTGTAGATTTGGGTAGAAACATAGCATGTGTACCATTTTACTATTATATAACCTTACCTTCTGCTAGTATTGTTGATCTTTCTGCTGAATTAAACATAGCAATGTTTGGTTTAATAAAGTTGCTAAAGAAGCACTAGATGATTTTAAAACCATCTCTGGTCTGGTCTTTAGTTTATGAGGAAGTTGATTTCTTTGGAAATGTTCAACCCCATACCAAAGAGGTCATCAGGAGTGTAGTGATTTTATAAAAAGCCCGTACCAAACTTATTCTCTGTTTTCTCACTTTTCCATTAAGTTCTCGGACCGTCTCAGGTACTCATTGCATTTGTTCTCAGTACTCGATCATCTCTATTCTCTGTTTTCTCGATCCTTGTTCTCAATTTTCTGTTGACTAACTTTTCTTTTTATCTTTGTTGCTTGATTTTTATTTTTGTTGTTGAATGGTGGGTTTTTGTTTCTTTCAGGAATTTTTTTTAATTGATGTCATAAATTAGATATGTTTCTGTTGAATGCTGGGTTTATGTTTCTGTTGAAAGTTTCTAATTGACATCATAAATCTGTTTAGGATAGAATGAAATGTGTTAACCTGGCATAAACATAAGTTTTTCAATTATAAATGGTTGCTGTGGGGTTAAACTAAGGTTTGAGCATATAACCACTCCTTTACATTCCGAGTCTTTGTTCATTTAGCACTTTTTGAAGACAATCATTTATCTATACAAAGACTTTATGGAAAAAAAAAACTGACCTATCGGACATATCATAAAAGAACTCGGCCCTAAATAATTTGTGAATTACTTATCTATACAAACACTTTATGGAAAAAAAAAACTGACCTATCGGACATATCATAAAAGAACTCGGCCCTAAATAATTTGTGAATTACTTATCTATACAAACACTTTATGGAAAGAAAAAAAACTGTCCCATACAATGTTAAAGAACATGGTTCAAACCCAAATCGACCGACTTGAATTTATTTTCACTATTGTTATTAATCTGAGTAACAAAAGTTTATTCCATAGTCAACAAATTTAGACCCAAATTATGTGATATCCCTTTTTAATGAATTACTTATCCTTTTTGTTAATTATTTAGAGCTGTTACTAGTATAGCGCTTTTTATCGGAATATATTTTTAACAACAATGTTAAAGAACATGGATCAAGCCAAAATCGACCAACTTGAATTCATTTTCACTATTTTTGTTAATTGAGTAACAAAAGTTTATTTCATAGTCAATAACTTTAGACCCAAACCCAAATTATGTGATATCCCTTTTTTAATGGAATGGATGAATATTGTATTTGATTCCATCAATTTGTTTTGTAGGGTTATATCTCATAATTTGAGCCTTTGAGGACCAAAAATATCACAATATTGAAAACGAAATTTATATTAAGGGCTAAATGCAGAAATACTCAATGTATTATACCCGTACATGCGGAAAAAACCCTTAAAATATTTTCTTGATCAATAAAACCGAACACATTTTATTTTACCCTTTGAAAAAAACCAATTAACAGTTTCCAAATCCGAAATTAGACTTAACTTTATCTCTCTAAACCATATTCAAATTGATCTTCATTATTTTGATTCAATTAATACATTCCCTCTATTTTATAATTGAACCCTAACCAATCAATTGGAACATAGCTGCACCAATTGAATTGAGCTTTCGTTATACCATAAATGCTGGAAAAAAAAGCTTTACAAACTCGTTTTACATAGTTTGTTGCTAAAAAAAGCTTTACCCTTGAAAAATTTATTCTACAAACTCAATGCTAAAAAAAAACATTATTTTGTTTAAATAGCTGATGAACTTCAAAATAATTTTTCAAGAAATGACCTACAAAGTTTTTAGCAACCTACTTTCAATAAATTTGTTTTATGCAACTTTTTTAAGCAATGATTTTGTTATAAAGGAATTAGAAGGATTGATTATTGTTGATTTACTGAAAAAAGGGTAATTTCTTGTTGATTTAGAAAGTCGGTTGCTATTTATAATAGCTAATACAAAGTAGGTTGTTATTAATAACAATTAAAATAAAGGGTATTTTAACAGGAATGTTTGCAATCTGTTTTTATGCAACATTTTTTAAGCAATGATTATGTTATAATGGAATTATAAGGATTAATTTACAGAAAAAAGGGAATTTTCTTTTTGATTCAGAAAGTCGGTTGCTATTTATAATACTTAATACAAAGTAGGTTGCTATTTATAACAGTTAAAATAAAGGGTATTTTCATGTATCTGGAACGGTTTCTGCATTTATAAGGATCTGTAATATTCTAACATACTTAAACAATGTGAGATGCATATGATTTATACTAAATATGTACCCCAAATATTTTATTTTTTCTATATATTTAAAGATACTTATTGTTTTAAACTTTTACTATTTTTTTATTGAAACTAAGATCTAACTCATACTAAATAAAGAAAGGTGAAATGGCAAACGTTTTATGTAGACCTGGCAATCCGTGTCTCCGTGTCGTGTATTCGTGTCAGACACGAATTTACACGACACGAATTTATGAAACACGTACACGACACGAATTCAAAAACGTGTCTGGGATATGAAACACGAACACGACACATAATTAATGCGTGTAACAAGCGACACGACACGATTAGACACGTTTTTTATCCGTGTCACACAAAAACACGAATTTACACGAATTATAACACGAATTTAACCACAATATTACAAAATATTTCAAAACAAGTAAACTACTAAACTCCAAAATATTTAAAACAAGTAAACTACTAAACTACTATTTAGTTGTCACGGCAGTGTTTGCACTTCTTGCCGAACTAGGCTCCTCCTGGTTGATATCCAAATCGACATTTTCGTTCACCGTATCATCAACATTATAATTAGCGTCTCCGAATATCCAATCCTTGGTACAAATAATTGCCTCCGTAATATCAGATTTTAGAGCGCTACGATATTGATCAAGAACTTTACCTCCAACACTAAATGCAGATTCGGATGCTACAGTTGAAACAGGAATAGTCAATATATCACGTGCCATGGCTGTAAGTGCGGGATATCGAAGCTGATGACCTCTCCAATATTCCAAAATATTTATCTCCGTTGATCTTGGCAACCGGGTCTCCTCCAAATATTGCTCAAGTTCCGACTTTTTAGTCGAAACACCATACTCGTAATCAAACGCGTCGAACTCCTAATAGAAAAATGAGAAAATGATAAATCAAAAAGCGACGATAAAGTATCTTTCACTTCTTCAAATTGACTAGAATTCGCTCCATAAATCTTAGAGTAGCCCCATTCCACAGTTTGTAGCTTGTATCGAGGATCCAAAACTACAGCTATAGCCAAAATCAAGCTAAACTCGCTCCAATATTTCTCGAACTTTGCAAACATCAAATCAGCCATTTTTCTAAGTCTCGCATCATTCCCGTCCTTATGTTTTTCCAATGTCAATCGTGCCATTAAAATTGAAGGGAAATATAAGTTAGATGTAGGATATTTTGTCCCAGAAAAAACACATGTAATGTCATAGTAACTACATAAAAACTTGGATAGGATGTCAATCCTATCCCACTCGTCATTTGTTGGACAAAATCTATAATTTGAATCACTTGCTTCCATATGAGTAAAGGCCGTACGAAAATAAAGTGCACTTCGAAGCATAAGATATGTAGAATTCCACCTTGTTGGAACATCTTGTCTTAACCCCCGTTTTGGATCCAAATTAACTAGCTTCACACAATCCAAAAACTGTCGTTTACGAGCATTAGATGCTTTTACATACTTCACGCTTTCTCTTACTTTATAAACACAAGCATCAATCTCTTTCAACCCATCTTGAACTATCAAATTTAGAACATGAGCACAACATCTTATATGGAAAAATTGACCATCTTTAATTAGCGCTTTTCTAACATTCAATTGCAGCTTCAAGATATTAACGAAAGTGTCGTTCGCGGAAGCATTGTCTAATGTTATGGAAAACAACTTACCTTCTATTCCCCAATCCGCCAGCATACCATACACTTTTTCGCTCAATGAAATTCCATTGTGGGGAGGTGGCATATCAGAAAAATTCAACAACCTTTTCTGCAAAATCCAATTTTTATCAACAAAATGAGCAGTAAGGCTAATGTATCCATAGTAATTGAAGTCCATAAATCAGAAGTTAAGCAAATTCGGCCAGCTGCTTCCTTTAATAACATTTGCAACTTGTTTTTTTCTCTCGTATGCATTTTTAGAATATCAGTCCTCACAGTATTTCTACTTATTAAATTTAAATCTTCCGACACATATTCAAACAAGCTTTTAATACCACTGTACTCAACAAATGATAATGGTAAGTTGTGCATGACAATGGCTCCTACTAACTTCTCACGAAATACATCCGGGTTAAATTTTGTGGATTTCAACATCAAATAATCTTTATCCTTCCCTAATATCATTTGACCTACATCAGGCACATCTTTTATGACTTCAATTATATCAAATACATTCCATACCGGGGACGTGTGCTTCTTTTCTCTCTTTCGTTTTCCTTTACTTTGCAATTTGTCTTGCCCTGCATCATGTACCTCCACACAATCATCATCATCATCCTTTGACTGTATATTGTTGGTATTATCATCTATCTAAAATACATATGACAGAAACCCAATTAATAACAGATCGAGATCTTCCGATGAACATGAAGCACATAAATCGGTAGACACGAATACAAAAAAGAAAAAGGGAAGGATACATACCACAGTGTTAGAAGCCATGAAATCTGAAGAGGCTATGTTGAAGCTTCAAAGTATAACTAAGCTTGAGCCGGTGAGTGGTGTTGTTGGGTTCGAGCCGGTGGTGACTCAACGAAGAAGAAGGTCGCCGGTCTGTGTTGTCGAGCCGTTGACCGGTGGTTGGAGGTCGAACGGTGATCGAAGGTCGTCGGTCTGTGTTGTCGGTGGTCGGCTGGTCGCTGCCGTTGACCGGTGGTTGGAGGTCGAACTCAACGAAGAAGAAGGCGTCGAGCAAGTGGTTGGAGCTTGGAGGTTGACCGGTGGTTGGAGCCTTGGAGGTTGACCGGTGGTTGGAGGTTGAACGATGATGGGGGGTGCGGCCGGCGGCGATTCAACGAAGAAGAAAGGGAAGAAAGGATGTGGAGGAAGAAAGGTGCGGCGATTCAACGAAATAGAAACACAATTAGGTTTAAGTTCAACATTTGTATCAATGCATAAAAGGAATTAGCCAATTGGTCCCTATATTTTCAGCTAATGAAAAGACTAACCCTTATACTAGTAAACTTCAAGGAAAACAGATATAATATTACGTGTTAATACGTGTTTAAACGTGTCTATCCGTGTCACGTGTAACACGAATATAAAACGTGTCTTACACGTGTCCAAACAGGTAAATTCGTGTTTGACACGTATAAGACACGAAACACGAATTTTAAATTCGTGTCAGACACGAATAGACACGAAACACGAATTTTAAAAACCCATACACAGAAAACTCGTGTCGTGCTCGTGCTCGTGTCGTGTTTTTCGTGTCGTGACCCATATTGCCCGGTCTAGTTTTATGACATCTAGCTTTTTATTGTTTTCTTAGCAAACATTGGGCCTTGTAATTGTTTTTTTGAGTTGGGCCTGATACGCACAGTCACACATTTTCCATGACTTTGAGCTTTCTACGCATTGTAATCGTTTTCTGGTTTGAAATCGGGTATGAAAACATAACAAAAAAACAACGATGAATTCGGGCAACAGAGGAACCAGTGACGGTGAAGGTGAAGCAATAGCAGGAGAAAAATCAGCAACCCAAAGCCCCAATTCAAGCAACTATTGATGATAGTAAACCCCTTTTCCAAGATTTGGTACGCTTTTTCTCACACTCTTTTTTTTTTTTTGAAAATTGGAGAATGCCTTCCGAAATTCATGAAGAATAACCTGTGTACATTGGTTAATTGATGCTAGGTGAGACTCGTAGTTTGATTTTTGTCTTCTATAGGTCTCATGGTTACCGATTAACCTTAATTAGATATAAAAGACTGAATCGAATCTATTTCTTGTTTCTTATGGATGTTTCTCCTCGAATCTAAGATCCAAAATCGAGGTGGAGGATTTCTTACGACAGAAAAAAATGTTTATTGCTGTCTAGTACTACTTTTTTTAAAATGAAAGCCGTCTCACTTACTCTTTTAGGGCCACCATTGAATTGTTGCTCTTTCTACATTCCTGAGTCAACACTGCATAGTTTTCTACAAAACGCACTGTCCCTTGCACTTGAGATGCAATTTCCGATAATAATACAATTAAACAGACTTAAAGACGAATAAAATACCTATTAAATAAAATTACTACACTTTTGGTTAATTCTTAGAAAATGCCTTATGTAATGTGTATCAGGTATAATTTTACAAAACAGTTTTAGTAGATAAAGTGGTTTTTTTTTCATATTTGTGTCTTTCTTTATGGTTATTTTGATGGGTTTGATTTGTTATATGGAGATGACATAGTTAGGATCAAATTTCATGGAAATTAAGTATTTTATGCCCCACACAACCATCCACCTGAATCTTTCATCTTCACATTTGGCACTATATAAATCTTCATGTGGGAATCTTCATATATGTGAGCCACTAAAATCATAACATTTAGAAACTTTAGGGATGTGATTTATTAACTTAATAAAGGTTGGACTAAATCTGCAATTCGGACCTAACCATAGGGACCATTTCTATAATTTACTCAATAAAACGAAATTGAGTCGATAATCATGTTACCCGGTTGCTTTGTTAAAAAGTGGGCTTTTATTTGCCGAATGGTAATGGACTCTATCTACCTATCAGACGCCATTGTCGGGTTATATTATTAATTTTAACGGGGTAATATAGCCCATTTTGCAGTAGCTTCTTGTTTTTAAAATAAAAAATTTCCACTCCAAGAGAATTTTAATTAATTTGTAGACTTCCTTTTTTTTAATATTCTTGATTCCCTGCCAGTGTAAGGCTTTTAATTAAAATCTTTATTTGTAACAACAATCATAAATCATGGATTGATATTTGACCCAAATAGTCTGCTGCCACTATGCGGATCTTCCATTCAAAAAATTAGGTCTTAGTAATGAGTATAGGTTTTGGAATTTAGAGCACCCACTATGGGTCTTGCACTCACAAAAGAAATTATGCCCGTTTACTTGGCCCATTAACAAAAAAGTATTTATAAAATTTTAATTATATAATAGTTTCTTGTTAAGTATTTGTAAATTACTCATCCTATTTTTTTAGTTTTTTAGAGTCGTTACTAGTGTAGCGCTTTTTATCAGAATATTTATTTTTAACAACAGTATTAGAGAACATGGATCAAACCAAAATGGACCAACTTGAATTCATTTTCACAATTTTATTAATCTGAGTAAGAAAAGTTTATTTCAGTCAATAAATTTATGCCCAAATAATGTGATATCCCTATTTTAATTGATGATTAGTGTATTTGACTCCATCAATTTGTTTTGTGGGTTTATATCCCATAATTTGAGGACCAAAAAGATATCACAACACTAGAAAAGATATTTATAATAAATACAATTTGTCAAGACTTTCAAGTCTTTGAACATCTAATTTGGTGCAATTTATTCGGTCTTCATCTCTAAAGTGTCTTATGGTTCGATTGAAATTTCATGGAAATAGAGTATTGTATGCCCCACACAAACAGGCAATCAATTTGAGGCCATCCACTTGAATCTTTTTTCTTCACAGTTAGCTCTATATAAACCTCCATGGGGGCATCTTCATATAAGCATCAACACAAACTGAATATCATCAAGAATTACATTTACATCATGCATCCTTGTATTTTTATAATTTTCTCACTTCTCTTTGTAAGCCTTGTGGAGACCACAACTGGCAATGAATTGGTAGCAGTGGAAGGAAGAGGAGGAGATGATACCAAAAAGTGTTTGGAGAAAGAGAGACACGCCCTCCTTCATTTCAAAGCTGGCCTTCAAGACCCTTTTGGTGGTCTCTCTACATGGACAGCTGAAGATGATGAGTGTTGTAGTTGGCCTGGAGTCACATGCAACAACCAAACAGGTCATGTGACACAGCTAGTTTTGAGCAATTGTGATCTTGTAGGTGAGATCAGCTATTCATTGGCTAACTTAAGTTATTTGAACCTTCTTGATCTTTCTGGAAATTCTTTTCATGGAACCATTCCCACCTTCATTGGTTCAATGACTCGATTAAGGTACCTTAACCTTGGCCTCAATAATCTTAATGGAACCATTCCCAGCTTCATTGGTTCAATGACTCGATTAAGCTACCTTTACCTTGGCCACAATAATCTTAATGGAACCATTCCTAGTTCCATTGGTTCCTTGACCTTGACCTTCCATATAACTCTCTCTACGGAACCATTCCTAGTTCCATTGGTTCCTTGACCGAATTAACAGACCTTGACCTTTCATTTAACTCTCTTTATGGAACCATTCCTAGTTCCATTGGTTTCTTGACCGAATTAAGGCACCTTGACCTTTCCTATAACTCTCTTTACGGAACCATTCCTCCCGAGTTTGGAAACCTCACCAACTTACAAAGGCTTTCTCTTGGAGATGTTGGAAGATGTAGAGTTGAAAACATGGAGTGGTTGTCTCATCTTTCTCATTTGGAGAGAGTTGTAATGGATGGGATTTCCCTAGCCAAAGCAAATCATTGGGTGAATGCAGTTACGAGTCTCCAAAAACTATCATATTTAAGTTTAGTGGGATGTGAGCTATCACAGGTCATGTATCCATATTCTTCACTTCCCAACTCTTCCTCATCTATTCTTGACCTTTATCTTGGAAACAACAGTCTGACCTCATCCATGTATCATTGGTTGTCCCTCTTAACCAGCAATAAGCTCCATGATCTTGATCTCTCTAGCAACATGTTAGATGGGATACCCAAACATTTTGGTAACCTCTGCAGTTTGGAAACTTTGTACTTTGATAACAACTCTGCTGTTGTCAAATTTCCTGATTTTCTGAAAAACTTGTCTGGATGCACATCGCATTCATTGCAAGAGTTGCATGCTCCAATAAACCAATTTATAGGGTCATTGTCCGATGACATCCAGAAGTTTTCATCCCTAACATATTTGGACCTATCTAACAATCGCTTAAACGGAACTATAAGTGAGAAACTGTGGGAGCTGCCCATTCTTGATTTTCTTGACCTCTCTTCCAATTATCTCAGAGGTGCTATCTCTGAAAACATTGTAAAGTCGAAGGTTAATTCTATTGTTCTTTCAAAAAACTCACTGCTGGAAGGACTTCCTTCCACAAATCACATGCCAAGCCTTTCTTATGTAGAGAACATTGATTTGAGCTCTTGCAAGCTAGGGCCTCACTTCCCCAAATGGGTTCAAACACTGAAAAATCTTATCCATCTTGATATTTCCAACAATAATATTTCAGGCACAATTCCAGTGGAGATCTGGGACATGTGGCCTTCTCGATTGGGATATCTGAATCTCTCTTCCAACAACATCAACGGGAAAGTACCAGATTTATCATCAAAATTTGACAGCATATCAATATTAGATTTGAGTTTCAACAACTTTTATGGTCCAATACAGAATGTCCCTTCCTCTTTGCAATTCTTAAATCTTTCCAGAAACAAATTCAATGGAGGAATTCACTTTCTATGTCAAATTGTCGATGGATTGTTAGAATTTCTTGACCTCTCCCATAATTTTCTAAGCGGAAAGCTTCCGGACTGTTTGTGGCATTTCAAAAAACTAAAAGTTCTTAATCTAGGAAACAATGGTCTATCTGGAAAGCTTCCTGCGTCTGCTGAGTCATTGATAAAACTCGAGGTGTTGGATTTATACAAGAATGACTTCTCTGGTCAATTGCCTTTGTCTCTAAAGAATTGCACAAGTTTAAACTTGTTGAATTTGGGGGCCAACAAGTTTTCTGGTAATGTGCCTCTTTGGATCGGAGAAAGATTATCCGGGTTGTATGTTCTCATCCTAAGGTCAAACGTTTTCTTCGGAACCATCCCTTTGCAGTTATGTTATTTAGCAAATCTTCAAATTCTGGATTTGTCAATGAACCATTTCCATGGAAACATCCCCTCATGTTTGAACAGTCTTACGAGCATGGTCCAAGCAGGATTCTTACCGGCAGCAAACATACATTCCATTGACATTGATCAGGAAAATCAAGAGTTAGAATTTAGTGTATCCTTTTCCCGTAAATATGTTGACCATGCGACGATTGAGTGGCAAGGAGATGAACGTGAGTTCTTTGCCACATTAAGATTGTTGAAAAGCATCGACATGTCAAGCAACAATTTAACCGGTGAAATCCCATATGAAATTACCAATCTTCATGGCTTGGTTGCCCTGAACTTGTCAAAGAAAGCTCTACATGGGGAGATTCCTCAAAAAATTGGTGATATAAAAAATCTTTTGACTTTGGATTTATCCAGAAACAAATTTTCAGGAGGGATACCATCAAGTATGTCTCAAATGACTTTATTGAATGAGCTAGATTTGTCATTTAATAACTTGTCAGGGAGAATCCCATCAAGCACTCAACTCGAGTCCTTTGAGCCTTCAAGATACGATGGAAACTTAGGACTATGTGGACCGCCCCTTACCAAAAATTGTCCGGGAGATGAAGATTCAAAAGTACCACCTGTCGTTGGTGAGAGTGACATAGATGAAGTTTGGGGATGGTTTTATGTTGGTGGGGGCATGGGTTTTGGGACTGGATTTTGGATAGCATGTGGCACTTTGCTTCTCAACCGTCGTGGGAGACATGCATTTTTTCACTTTTATGATACCTTCAAAGATTGGATTTATGTGAAGGTGTTGGTGTTCATTGCAAATCTGCAAAGGGTTGGACATACATAGTCTTTGATCGTCCGTTTTTTCTTTCACTTGTTATTTTCTAGTATTTATGTTTGTATTTAGGGCTAGAGGTATAGTAATGTAATTTGGCAGGGGTTTTTAAGTCCCCAATATAATAAAATTGCCACTAACACCATGGGTCGCCTTTTTCTCGTGCTGCATGAAATAAGACATCCATGACAAAGCCTTTTTGGGTATTTAGAATAGTATCAAAGACTATGGTCTATCATGATCTATGAATCAGGTAGTGCACAGTTCATGATTGTAAAATGTTACTTTGATCCATGACATGTGTTTCTATAATTTTAGTTTGATCCATGGCATGACAAATGGTAGGGGTTTTACTTAACCATTTGGATGATTTCTTTCGTATGTATGCCGATTAAGATTGGTATTTGGCCCTTTCACTCTAAGATTCTTGATAATAACAGAAAGTTGGCGTGCACTTCCTATTTGTTGACCAAAACATGTAGTTGCCAGTTCTTTTGGAAAATCCTCAAATCAAATTGGGGCGTCCCAAATATATCTTTACTACTTTATAAAAGATATTCCGAAACTCTTAATTTACAATTTTTTTAAACCAAATTTATATTGTTTAATGCTTTAGGTAGTAACTGGTTTTTTAAGAGGTACAATATGTATAACATGAAGATACAACTCCCTACTGCATTATATTCCACGGTAAAACTCTAATATGGTTCTTCTCTTTATTTTTTCTGTTATTTCCTCTTTATGTCTTCCTCTCTACATTGACATTCTGCCAAGGTTTGGGTTTTTTGGTTTATCTTATTAAGTTGTTTTTTGTGATTATTCTTAATGTTTTTTTGTATTATTTATTGTTTTGTTTCAGGAAATCCAGATGCCCAAAATTCTCTAAGAGAAGAATAGAACCCAAGGAAGCGAATATGTTAAGTTGGAGAAGAAAAACCATAAAAAATTACTCACTCACTCTTAAATTTCAGAGCTCGAAAGACATCAACTTAGTATTTTGTATGGCCACCTACAATGTCATAAACAACCAACCATACTATCTCTCTCTCCTTCTCTTTGTTTAAAAATATATTTTTAAACTATTTCATATTGTATTTATTGCCTATGTTTACCTAGAGATCACGTATGACCATTTATTTACTGCCTACTTTTTTCTTGCATTTGACCCTTTTTATAAAATGCAAAATTTTTACATTTTGAATGTTTTTTGAAGATGTAAAGCGAATGGGAGTCAAAGGAAGGAGAAGGAATTTTCCTATTCAGAAGAGTACAATAACGAATTCAACTTTTGATGATGGGATGAAGGTATTATATATTCAGTTTGATTGATTTAGCTTTTAGCACTTTACTTTGATTATTGTCTTGAAATGAAGAGTATTGGGGGCAAACTTTTGGTATTTCAATCAGACAAGCTTATGACCATTCACTCAATATTTTTATATTTGTAGATTTGGGTAGAAACATAGAATGTATACCATTTGACAATTATATAACCTTACCTTCTGCTGGTATTGTTGATCTTTTTGCTGAATTAAACCCCATGTGTACCATTTTTGTAGTTTTTTTCTTCACCTGAATGAACTTATAAGTTTCATTGGTTCGTTTTTCTTAGTTTGTGAATACATGGATTGCTTATTCTTAGTTTTGGACCTGTAGCATTTTTGAAAATAATTGTTTGATTGTAGCAATGTACTTTGATATTGTTTTTTGGTTTACTTGCAGATGGAACTCTATATTCGTCGATAGAAAAAAGAAACTACAAAAGAAGGAAAGCCAATATATAGCTTACCCTTGGTAATTTCTGGTTTATTGTTTATAAAGGAGAAACTTTGGATGGTTAATTACAACTACTTATAGTTCACATGATTAACCGATTATGATGCATTTGATAGTATGTGTGTTGCATCCGTTTATTGAAGGATAAGGTCAGATGAATGTTTAAAAATTTGAGCCTGATATCATACATACTTTTTTGGAAAAGCACCAATGGGTCATATTGCAAATAAAGGATTATCCGTCTGTTAAGGTGTGTCATTCAGTTTTTTTTGGTTTATACCCCCGCCCGACACAATTTTCTCACTTCCTCGCTTGAACTTTTCTTTACCAAGTCAAAGTTTGTGTTTTTTCATATACCATGTTATCATATGCATGAACCAATATCTAAAATCCAGATTAGCATATGGAAATCTTAAAGAATCGCAAAAATTCATAAACCATGTCATCATGTGCCTTAACCAATTAGTTGAAGACCCACAAATAACAGAATAGTGAAGACTTCCTAATGTCAGCCCATTGAGACCCCCACCCTCTGTGTTTTGGAATTGGGCTAATGAGTAAGATTAAGCATGCAATGTTTGGACGTTTCTGATTTAGTAACAGAGTTCTTCGTAGTGGTAAGCTTCTTACTGAGCAAAATGCAACAACAGTTGTTTGAAAATCTCACAATCGCTAGAGTATTTTTTTTTATGCGGACACCTTGTCTGAAGGAAGATTAGACTGTGAGTATAATATTCTGTTGGCTTCTTAGATTTGGTTTTCTATTAGGCTTCCAAGATTGATTCATAACAAAGGCATTGTAAATGTTTTTGATTTTCTAGAATTTTGGAGTCAAAACAGGAAGAAGAAAGGCGGGTTTGGAAACGGTGACCGGATTTGCTTTCTTGTTTTTATTTTATAACATTATCATTATAATATATTCATTTAACTAGTTGTAAGACCCGTGTATTACACGGGATGCTATAAAATAATTGTTAAATATAAATATCTAAACATTAATAATTACAAATATCAAAATTTCCATAACATAAGACAAAATTGTTGAATATATATGTATTAAATTAGGCACTAACCCAATATTGTTGATAACTATAAATAAATATAATAAATCATAAATTTTGAAAGACTTCTTTAAATATAAGATTGGTTGTTCTACTCCTAAGTAAATGTTTAGTACCATTGTTATACTTTTTGACAGACTGTTACATCATATAGATTTTAATATGAACACACCATTGATATTTTATAATTACAATAAATAAGTAAATATTCATTAAAGATATAAAGATTTTTATACAATAGTGGTGTGAGTGGTAAACCACCCTTAAGATTTACTTACTCAAGGAAAAGAAAGCCTTAGTTGACTTTGACTTGTTAGATGTCTTAATAAAGGTCTGCTGACCTTGTTCTTTGAAAGGGTATTATTGTCTTTTCTGGTCTGTTTCTGTTAGGAGTTATAAGGGGTCAGTTAGAGGTCAGTTAGATAGCTTTTGTTCAATTGGTAATTGATTGTTCGGTGGAGAGAACTGCCCTCTCGAATGGCAGGAGGTCTGTAGTGTTTCAGTTCAATCATTCAGTGACAATTGAGTTGAATTCTCCTTAATCAGTTCCTATTTTTGACTGAATTGATCCAAATTCATTACATTCAGAGCAGTAAATCCTGGTACTGTGTGAATCCAATTTTGCAGTTCGTCAGTTATACAAGAGTCAATTTCTGATTCGCAGTCAGTGGAGAGGTTCTATTTTGGAGTTCGTATCTTACAATTGGAGGATCGAAGATTCAATTCCTTATTCTCGGTGTTGATTTGTTACTCAAACACTGAATTACGCTGAATTACTGAGCGGATTTGAGGTTAAATTGTTGATTTCGAAGATTCAATTCCTTGTACCATGACTCGTTCCGTAGCATCGCGAGTGGAAGAAGTCGAAGAAAATTTAGGAATGGTCCATTCAGAAATTGGTTCGCTAAAAGAGAATTTCCAAAACGAAATTGGAACACTGAAGCGTCTAATGGAACAATTGTTGAAGCAATAAGAAGAATCGACTTTGAAGTCAAAATCAACCGGCGACTACAAC
This sequence comes from Cichorium intybus, assembly GCA_023525715.1. Taxonomy (NCBI): domain Eukaryota; kingdom Viridiplantae; phylum Streptophyta; class Magnoliopsida; order Asterales; family Asteraceae; genus Cichorium; species Cichorium intybus. The sequence continues at coordinate 121,078,926 of CM042009.1, read as the reverse complement.
AATAACGAGCCGTTTACTAATCGTAACAGGTCTAGCGGACAAGGTAATTCAGATTCTTCTCGTTTTTTTGCAATTAAGGGTTTCTGAGGGCTTGGATCCGGATGGATGGATAATGAGAGCTGAGCGGTATTTTTTGTTGAATAAGCTAACTGAAGAAGAGCGATTGGAAGTTTCTGTTATTTCCTTTGAAGGAGATGCTCTTCGTTGGTTCCAGTGGGAACATAAGCGGAGACGGATAAACAGTTGGAGTGATTTGAAGCTCATGTTACTAAGACAATTCAGATCGGTAGCAGTGGGATCCTTGTGTGAACAGTTCTTGGCGTTAAAACAGGAAGGATCAATAGCTGATTATCAGCGAAAATTCGTTTATCTGGCTGCCCCATTAGAAGGAATCTCAGAGGAAGTTTATATGAGTCAATTTCTCAATGGTTTGGAACCATCGTTAAGGGCAGAGGTGAGAATGATGTCGCCCCTGAACTTGAGAGATGCTATGGATATGTCGACTAAAGTGGAGGAAAAAAAATCGTGTAATGCAACGGTTGAAAGGAGCTTCTAACGGTTGGAATTACAAGAAACATTCTGGTATTGCTGAAACAAAGGTACCTTATCACTCCACTTCTAGAAACACTATGAGTAATACAAAAGTTCCTACTGAGTTTCGCAGACTTACTGATGCTGAATTACAACAGAAAAGAGCTTTGGGTTTGTGTTTTAGATGTGATGAAAAATTTGGACCAGGGCATATATGCAAACGAAAAGAAATGAATGTTCTAGTGACTCAAAGCGTAGAAGAGGGTTCACAGGAAATCGAAGAAGAAGATGATGATATTAATGTACAAGAAGATGTAATAGAAGGCAAAGTTGAAGTGCATCTAAATTCTGTAATTGGTATTACCAATCATAAAACCATGAAAGTTGAAGGCCGAATATTAGATCAAAGAATTGTGGTACTAATTGATTGTGAGGCAACTCACAATTTCATTTCACAAGAATTAGTACAACAATTACATTTAGATGTGGATAAAACAGAGAGCTATCAAATTGCTATGGGAACAGGTTTGGAAGTGAATGGTCAAGGGGTTTGTAGGAGTGTGAAGGTGGTTATTCAAGGGTTAGAAGTGGTAGAAGATTTCTTACCTTTGAAGTTGGGAAATTCAGATGCTATATTGGGAATGCAATGGTTGATTTCATTGGGCACTACTCATAATAACCGGAAGAAACAGATAATGAAGTTTCAAGTTGGCAATGAAATGGTCACTTTAAGAGGAGATCCATCATTGGGACGAACAATGGTTTCATTAAAATCAATTTGCAAATCTATTACTCAAGAAAAACAAGGGGTATTGATAGAATTTGGGGGTCTCACTACCCGAGATGTACCTACACTTTTGCCCGAAGAATATGTGTCACAGTGGCAACCATTACTTGATAAGTATACAAAAGTGTTCCAGATGCCAAAAGAACTTCCACCAATGCGAGGACACGAACATGCTATTACCTTAAAAGAAGGATGTGGTCCTATAAATGTCCGTCCTTATCGTTATCCACATTATCAAAAAGATGAAATTGAGAAGTTGATAAAAGAAATGATGGAATCGGGGGTGATTCAACCTAGCAAGAGCCCGTTTTCAAGCCCGGTTTTATTAGTCAAAAAGAAAGACGGTAGTTGGCGCTTTTGTGTCGATTATAGAGCCCTTAATAAAAGTACCGTGCTTGACAAATTCCCGATTCCCGTCATTGATGAATTACTTGATGAACTTCACGGGGCTAAAGTGTTTTCAAAATTGGATTTGAAGTCGGGATATCATCAAATTCGGATGGTACAAGACGATATTCCTAAGACGGCATTTCGAACCCATGAAGGTCATTACGGATTTTTAGTAATGCCTTTTGGGTTGGTCAACGCACCGGCAACATTCCAAAGTCTTATGAATGAGGTATTCAAACCTTACTTACGGAAATTCATACTTGTTTTCTTCGATGATATTTTGGTATATAGCCGATCAAATGAGGAGCATGCACAACATTTGGCAAAAGTGTTTGAACTTTTACTAAATCATGAATTGTATGCTAATAAAAAAAAATGTGAGTTCGGGCAACATCGTTTGGGTTATTTGGGTCACATTATTTCGGGACAAGGGGTGGAAATGGATGAAGACAAGGTGAAAGCAATGCTTGATTGGCCAATTCCTACAAATATTACGGAATTAAGGGGTTTTTTGGGGTTATCGGGATACTATCGGAAAAAATTTATCCGTAGTTATGGAATGATGGCAGCCCCGTTGACCGAATTGCTTAAAAAAATCAATTTGGGTGGAATATTGAGGCTCAAAAAGCTTTTGATCGTCTTAAGCTTGCCCTTACTCAAGCACCGGTGCTTCGCTTACCCGATTTTTCTCAACAATTTGTGGTGGAAACGGATGCTTCGGGTTCGGTTTGGGAGCCGTCTTAATGCAAGAAGAACAACCGATAGCTTATTTTAGTCAACAATTGGGTAAACAAGCTAGATTGAAATCGGTTTATGAAAAAGAATTGATGGCGGTGGTGCTAGCCGTTAACAAGTGGAGATCTTATTTGATTGCTCGAAAATTTTTAGTTAGAAGCGATCAAAAGAGTTTGAAATATCTTTTGGATCAACGGATTATTGAACCGGAGTATCAAAAGTGGGTAAGCAAGCTACTTGGGTACGACTTTGAAATTGTGTATAAGACGGGAATTAGTAATAGAGCGGCCGATGCCCTTTCCCGACGCAAACCGGTCATTTATGCGCGGTTCTTGGTGGTCCTCAATGGCGTCAATGGGACATTCTTAAAAAAGAAATTGAAGACGATGGCTTTCTTAAGAAAATTACACATGATTTGGTGGAAAAAGTTCAATCTCACAAAGGGTTTTCGGTGGTCAATGGGTTATTATTGTATAAATCGAGATTGGTGATTCCAAGGACTTCGTCTTTAATTCCATACATCTTTGCAGAATTCCATTCCGGTCCAATTGGCGGTCATTCCGGGGAAGAACGCACTTATCAAAGAATTGCATTGGAAGTCTTTTGGGTGGGTATGAAAAAAGATATTATAGAAATGGTCAAATCTTGTGACACATGTCAACGAAACAAACACATGTCGGGAACCGTGGCGGGTCTCTTGCAACCTATTCCTTTACCGTTACAAGTTTGGGAGGAAGTTACAATGGACTTTATTGAAGGTTTACCTAAATCCAAAGGAATGGATTCTATTTTAGTGGTGGTGGATCGTCTTTCTAAATACGCTCATTTCATGGCTCTCAAACATCCTTTTAATGCACAAGTGGTGGCGGATGTGTTTGTGAAAGAGGTGGTCCGATTACATGGGGTTCCGGAGGCTATTATTAGTGATCGAGATCGTATTTTCCTTAGTAATTTTTGGAAAGAAGTTTTCCGGTTGCAAGGAACACATCTTAAATATAGCACCGCATATCATCCTCAATCGGATGGTCAAACGGAGGTTGTGAATAAATGTTTGGAACAATATTTGAGGTGTTTGACTTCGGATAAACCAAAGCAATGGTCCATGTTACTTCCTTGGGCTGAGTTTTGGTACAATTCTTCTTATCATACAAGTTTGAAAACGTCTCCGTTCAAAGTTCTTTATGGTCGTGACCCACCGAAACTACTCCGTTATACTTCTCAATCGGCTAAAATCGAGCAAATTGACCATGATTTATCGGCACGGGATGAATTTTTGGATGAAGCTAGGTTCCAATTGTTGAAAGCTCAATGCCGTATGAAACAATTTTCTGATCTGGGTCGGAAAGATGTGGAGTTTGCAGTTGGTGATTTGGTTTTTTTGAAATTTAGACCTTATTGCCAAAAGTCATTGGTGGTAAATCAAAGTCCCAAACTTGCAGCTCGTTTTTATGGCCCATACCTGGTGGTGGAAAGGATTGGAAAAGTCGCGTATAGATTAGCACTTCCTGCTTCAGCTTCTATTCATCCCGTCTTTCACGTCTCTCAATTGAGGAGAGCAATCGGAAATTGTGTTTCGTCTCCAGTTTTTCCATCTCAATTGAACGAGGCATTGGAATTGACAGCAAAGCCTGAAGCGATTTTGGACATTCGTACTGTTCCCACAGGTCCTCCGGGTCAATTTGATGTTTTGGTCAAGTGGCAAGGCTTATCAGACTTTGAAGCATCATGGGAGAATTATTCAGCCTTGTTGGCCCAGTTTCCCGATTGTGACCTTGAGGAAAAGGTCAAACTGTATCAGGGGGTATTGGTGTGAGTGGTAAACCACCCTTAAGATTTATTTACTCAAGGAAAAGAAAGCCTTAGTTGACTTTGACTTGTTAGATGTCTTAATAAAGGTCTGCTACCTTGTTCTTTGAAAGGGTATTATTGTCTTTTCTGGTCTGTTTCTGTTAGGAGTTATAAGGGGTCAGTTAGAGGTCAGTTAGATAGCTTTTGTTCAATTGGTAATTGATTGTTCGGTGGAGAGAACTGCCCTCTCGAATGGCAGGAGGTCTGTAGTGTTTCAGTTCAATCATTCAGTGACAATTGAGTTGAATTCTCCTTAATCAGTTCCTATTTTTGACTGAATTGATCCAAATTCATTACAAATAGATATATAAAGAGTAATTATAAGCATATATCATTCATATAAATATATATTATATTGCTAATATTTCAATTTTAACATAAAAATTAATTACATTTGTAGTTTAGATAAATTAAAAGTCATCAAATCTATATACATTATCGATGTCAAGTCCATCTACACTCTATGTCATAAAGAGTAAGTTTTCTTTTCAACGTAACGTAGTTAGTGATAAAAATAAAACTTTTTATTTTTATTTTTTTACAACACATAACAATATAACTTGTTTTATTTTTTGACGACACATATATAACAAAGTCGATGCTAAACATGAAGTCGGTTAAATAGCTATTAAACACATATTATAAAAGGTTAAATGCAAGTACCATCAAATGAAAAGGGAATTGTAATAATTTCCTCCTACGGAGAAGAAAACATGTACCATCATATTACACAGAGATTTGAACTAATTAATGAAAAAGGTATCATTGTAGTTAACTCCCGCCAATGCAACCAAATCTATAAACCACAAAACTGGTGTACCTATAACGTAACTGAACATGATCAAGGATTCATGAATTTTGTTTTTGAGAAAATTAATTCAAATAAACTTGGTACAATAAATTCCTCAAAAGAATTTAGGTCTCACAAGTGGGGCTACATTTGTTTGAGAAAGAGGAGGGTATTTGCGTCTTTTGCACAGACTAAAAGAAAATTGGTTACCTAGTAAATCTGGACAGGTAATGACGGGAAACATCCATCCCAAACACGGGATCTTAGCACCAGTAGCAATGATGGGAAAAACAGAAATAGATATGCAGTTCTATCATGTTCATAGTCAATGGAAAATAATAAATGAAAAACTTGCATGTTAATATAGTAGCAAAATTGAGAATTTCTTACCCTGAAACTATAGTATTCTTCCTTCGTGGTCAAACTAATAAAAGCAAAGCACCATGAGATTTGCAGGGAAGAAATGTAGCTACATCTCCTTCACCTAATGTATAGATTGCTCTACTTAGCTCTTCAGTTAACTGCAAATACGCAAAACAAAAGAAAAAATCAGAAAGTATCGATCAGTTGTTATAAGTATTTGATGCAAAGGCATAAACCGAATCTTACTTATCTTAAACTAACATTGATCGCATTTTATTGTCAAACCAAAAATGCCAAGAAATATAAGTTTTCAAAGTACAATTATTTGTTTGTGGACATTACGAACATTTGATTTTCTTTGGTTCAGGTAATAAACTCCATTGTTCTTTGTAATGCCAAATTCATGTTATATAAAAAAGTAAAATGATTAATACTCATGTTACATCATAGAGTCATGTGCAAATTCATTAGATCTCTGCCTTTTTCATCTATATGCAACTACAAGTGCGGGTCTGGAAATTAAAAAAAAAAACAAAAAATGAAAGTAGGTTGCTATTGTGCATGCTGGATAGTGGATAATAAAAAACCAAAAAATGGAAGTAGGTTGCTATTAGTGGAGGTTTGGAAAAGAAAAAGCAAATCTTTGAAAGTACGTTTGCTATTAATGCACATTTAGAAAAGAAAAAACCAAAAAAGATTGAAACTATGTTGCTTTTAGTGCAGGTCTGGAAAAAAACAAAAAAAAAACAGAATCGAGTTTCACAGGTTTGGAAAATAAACATAAGTGTTATAAAAAAACAAAATGCTTAATACTCTTTTGCACAAGTTTGGAAAAGAAAAAACAAGATCAAAAATTGAAAGTGGGTTGCTATTTTTTTTCCATATTTTTGAAACTTGGTTGCTATTTTTTCCATCCTAAAAAAGTTGTTACGGGTATCACATGATTGAGTATCACATTAAACTCTTGAATCTAAATTTTTTTGAAAGTACATTGTTATTTATGAGAATACCTGATTTAACTCATATTAAACTTTGAAGTGGTCAAGGTAATTGGAAGCAAGTCCCTCCAGTTCTTCCTATTACTTGTGAAATGATATAATTATCCACGGTTGCGTTAAAAAGATAAAAAAAATGTAAGAATTTGTAAATTTATAACTAATTTTGAAATTGTTCATGATTTATAAAGAAACGAATATTGGATTGTGGATAGCCGTTTCCGTGAATTGAGTTAGGGCACTGGGAAATTACTTGGAAATCTAATGATGAAAATTCAAGATCTCAGGAACTCACTCATTTTACTTCGGATATAACTTGAATTTGAGGATGAATATTCGTGAATAAGATCTATAAACTCGTAGCCTTTCAGTAATTTCAGAGATTGGTTTCTCTATTATATGTGCCTGAATACCAAGATTTTTGTCATATTAGGCATTCAGAATTAGTCTTGTGACCTGCACTAATAAGGAATACATGGAGCATCTAAATTAGGAACAACATATAGAAGGCAAAAATAAAGTAAAGCTTACCATCACAATTCTTCGATAGAACTCGTTAATATCTGGAACAACGTTCTTATGCCTGAAACATCAAACCAACGGTGAAGTTAAATCAAAACTGAAAATTGATACAATAGAAACGGTAATAAGGATCGAAAGAAACATGAAACCAAGGGTGAAGTTAAATCAAATATTAAAGCATAATATGATAATTCTTACGTTTTCTACATCGGGATTGATTAGGGCAATGAATTTCATTCACAATCGGCGCCTACAACAGATTTTGATTTAACACAAACCATGGATCCGAGTCTAGAACCACACACATAGTTAAAACACAATCAGAGTGAGGCTTTATAAGGAGAGATTGAAGAGGGAAGAAGTCGGTGGTTAGGGGCGATGTGGAGACGATAATCGAGATTTGTAGGTGAAAACCTAACATGGTTATTGTGCTGATGATCAATGGGGCGATTAATGTTTTGGCGAGAATTAAGGATCGCCAGAGTTGAAATAGAAATTGCTGCATTTGATCTCTCTAGTTCAGACTTTGTTGAATGATTAAACTGGATTTCTGCTTCTTCTCGAGCCTGAATTATAGGTATTGATTTCATTTTTGAAATAGAAAAGCGAAATTGGGGGATAATTGACAGTTACTTAGCGTGTTACAATTGATTTTGAAATTGAATTGATAATAAATCGATCATTATGGAGTAACCGATAATTAAGGAGTGTGATCAAGTTTTTTCAATATTTAAAGAAAATCAAAATTGTCATAGAATGACATGTGGCAAATTCAATGTGGTGATGACAAGTGTACAAGAGTTACTTATTTATTAGGATAGGATCTATTAAAAGTATATAACATAAACTATGTATTAGTTTTAACAAATTAAATCATTAAAAAGACATTGATACATTCGGAATGACATCAATGTTGAAGATTATTGATATTATTTTTTAATATTGATTAATCAAAAACTAGAAAAAGTTTTTGTTTGATTAAAATATAAAAAAGCTTGTTTTTTCAATATATCACAAAAGCCTTATTAAAACTTCCATTTACGTATAATTACCTTATATATTAAAAACCGTAAGTTTTCTAGAAGGTTTGGGCTGGGTAGGGGGGTTTGGAGATTTTAAGGGGGGTGGGTTTTCTTTTCCAATAGCATTCTACCACGGTCTCTTCCACCGCTCCCTCTCTTCATGACAGGTTTCCTTCTCCCTCGATATCTCGACCTCTCCCAGAACCCTTCACAACCTAAGCCAAATCGATGAGGCTTCCTCTTCTCGATTCCATGAAATCCTGAAAAACCCTTCTCAATTTCCTATCAAAACCCTTAACACCTCAGTAATCGGGGTTGGAAAACCCGTAAGGTTTCTAGAAGGTCTGTGGAAGCAAGTCGCAAATATTTGGTCCTTTCTTCAATTGTCAATTTTTGCAAATATTTGTTCCATTTCGTTCTGGTAACTGTCAAAGATCAATCTCTTCGATAATCAACTTCCAATTCAACACGTCCAAGGCGACGCGGCTTCTCGGACTCCTGCAGTATCTTCAACTTCGAAATCATGTTTGAAATCATACTACAAATCAGCAAAAGGTAATACCTCTATATCCCTCTAAGAAAAAAACCTGCATCTAAAAAATGCTACCACAGACACACACAGTCCTGTACCGTTTCCCTCCGTATGCCGGCAGAGAGACAAAGGTAGGGTTTGATTTCAATTTTGATTTGATTTCGGTTGTATCTTCGATCATCTCAAGTCCAGGTTCGGTTTTACTTTAATATATCGAAAACCAACTTCAATTTCATTTGAAGCTTTGTCCCCATTTCCGTTTAACGTATCTGTCGCGATCCAATTTTGTTGCTGAAATCTACGCCGTTATAGTTGTTGAGTATATATACTGTTGTCGATCTGATTAATTATGGATCTTCAGGGACATCAATATAAGTTTTTTCTTTCCTGAATAACCCGAGCGTTACTGTATTGTTGATTACTTAATTCTTCGAGTCGATCAAATGTATACTTAGAAATCTCCTCGTGGATTTTTTTTTATTTGTGTAACGGATGATTTTAAGTTCAGTGATAGAGTTTTGTGGTAATTTTTTCATTATCGGCATGCGAATTGTTTCAGAACTTCCGTCCTTAATCATACACTCCATTTGTGGAATTCAACTTCCATCAATTTTCATTGAGGTGTATCATATTAATGTTCGCAAATCGTATTCTTTTGGGTGAAATTTCAAGGTTAAATCACTGCACTTGCTTATTTTTCCAATTGCTGATATTTTTCAGAGGATATATGTGACAGAATACGAAACCTAATGTGGAATCATGAAGATTTATCATCAGTCTGCAGAGAATAAAAACTCTCCTGTAAACAACATTGATATCTCCTGAAAATGCATCCATCAAGTAAGGCCGATAAGAAAGCAGCAGTAGATGCTGTAGCACGGATGTTGAACATTGTCACTCTGTAGGAATCATCATTGTAAACAAAGCATTAATGGCCACATATGGTTTCACTTTTGGTACTAATGTTCTTTCTCGCTTTCCATTCCTTCTAATATCATTCATTTCAAAACAAAAATTCTGATAATTATATGTTTCTATGCAGCAACAAATTGACCGGTTTGCATTTTGTCACCACCGACTACCACCGCCGATCGGCGTCGTTGACCGGCCGATTCCAGCCGCCGGAAGTGGGTGTGCACCTTCCCCATCTCCGTTTCCTCAAGAAGTTTCCACATTCTTCCATTTTCACCCGTTTTCACAAAAAAAGTAAAAACCTAACTTTCAATTTTTTGTTGAATTTGTTGAAATTAGTATATCAGGTGTTTCTTGCAATTCTAACTTTAGAATTATGGTAAATGAATCAAGAAATTAGTTAAAGGAATCTCCTTCATAGATCAAGGCCCGTAGGACTGTACGCTATGTTCCTGGTTGTTTTCTGTAGGGCTAAATTTTTTGTTCTAATTATGTTTTGTTATATGACTTCTGATTCATTTCTATCCATAATTAATACAGCAATTCGTGAGTTGGTGTTAGTCTTCATTATAATTTACAGGAAAGTATCTTTTAAATTTCTTTCGATTTTTTATAGATGTCGATTTGGTAATTTATTATTTGGATTTGTTTTATTAACTGGGTACATGTTTGGGGTTTTTTTTAGTATCAAATTCGGGTTTCCGACATCGGTTCTTCAATTCTTGAAGTTTTGCTGCTGAATCTACTTTTTCTCTTTAATTGTTAATTTTTTAACACTTTATGTCTTTAATTGTTCATTAAAGAGGAGTGAGGCAAGTAGAGCAGAATGTCCCTTATTGCTAAAAGGAGGCTTTGCCACAACTTGCCCTAATTGAAGATGTATGCCATTAGTATCTTTCTATTTTCCCTCTATACACACAAACAAAATCTCATTGAAGTTTAATCAATTTCGATCCTTTTTGGAATGAATTAATGGCAGGTGGATAAGCTGAAGAAGAAACTAAGACAAGAGCCCTGCTTACTGCAGGATGACATTCACAAGAGCCCTGTTTTAATTTTTCATACTCTCTTACATTGTCTTATGTACAGAAGTAGGACTGTGGGAGTAGGCCAGCTGGCAGCAAATGACGGTTTCGGCCCGAGCTCTTACACATTGGTAATTTCTATTATGAAGTTGGTAGGCGTTTACTTTACCTCTTATACTTTGATTTAAAATGACACCACAGGCCCGCTATATTTGGTTCTTTTAGTTTGGGCATAGGAAATCATGAAAAAATTCCCTACTTTCTAGAAAGATGCAAGTATCTTGACAATATCCATCTCTTATTTGTCAATTTATACTAAAAGAAAATAGATATTTTATCTGTATTTTGATTTGATTATGGCTTTCGAATGACCAAGTCAAAAAATCAATTGGAGCAACGACCTGTTTATTTTCATACAGTAACAATATTTCTTTGTAATTTTTTAGTATGTTTATTTATAGAAATCTCAAATAATTTTCTCGACAGCTTGGGTGATCATGTGAGCTCAATGTCTATGGTTTCACTGATATATTCTGAGATTTCCAAGATGTTTATGCAGGGTCTATTCAACATTGATGTTCAATTATCTTCACCTATTTATTTTTGTGGCTATTGTAGAGGCTATCTGAAGAAGAGAAGTACATAGTCGGTCAAGAACAGTTCGTGCCAACTGAATCTTTGTTATTGCAGGTACCTCCTGTCTTTTATGCTTATGCTGAGATATTCATTTGCATGTTCATCGACTAAATTTCAGTTTCTTCAAACTTTACCACTTAAAAATATCGGTGATATTGCATGTATTTTAGATTTTTTTTTCTTCCAAAATAAATATATGAACATTATCGAATTTATTTGTATTCTTATCCTAAGCTATAGTTTCAACGCATCCCGTCCCTTTACCAATGCCTCACATTCAAGCTTCCTCATGGCCAACGCCCACTTACCATCATCGGAAACCCCTACGATGTGAAACCGGTTAATATTAGCTTCTGTTGTTAGGAACAAGTGGGAGGGGAAATGTTGGGGTCTTGATGTCGTCATAAGGACTAATTTTAAGGTGCTCAAGGCCCTTTAGATTAAATACAACCAAAATATGTGGAGCTACCTTTTTGACCTATAAATGATCCTCCGTTTGTCTTTTGTTTGGGTCTAACAAAATTGGGTAGTAGATGCATTTTAGACATGTGTTATACAAATTTGGTTCTTGCTCCACAAATTACTTTTAAATAATTTCTTATTTTTATTTATTTCTATTAGGAGTTGAATTATCATTAAAATATAAACTTATGGCATGCCCCGAAAGCACTTTTTACTATAACTTAGATACCTGATGACATTATTGTTGTTCTACATGAAGGTGGGTAAATTATTCTCTTTGTTTATGAGTTTTATATAAAAAAATATGATTATGATTACAAAAAATTTCTTAATTCATCATAACAAGTGTGCAAAGCTTTTAAAATGCAATTTATGCAACCTGGTGATAAATTTTTTTCATATATATTTTTTCCCATTTCTACATTTATAATTTTATAATGGTTTGACAATTCTTTTTTTTTATCTTACAGTATACATTCAGGCTACTGGAGTATCTGCTTTCATTGGTAAGTTTATTGATGTTATTGGCAAGGGAAAAAATAGTGTCATGGTTCCAAACGTAAAAAGACATGACAGTTTTGCAGCTTCTGATCAAGATGTTATGATGGGTATGTTTATGACCCGTGCGGAGCACGGGAGGAAACTAGTTTTGAGTAAATTACAAATCCAATCTCTGTTTCTTACATAAAATTGTCGGTTCAATCCAAGTTTTGATTGTTATGATTTTTTAACAATTAATTATCATGTTTCCATTTTGTTGTGTATATGGTTATTGGGTTGTTATCATTAACAACCAGCTTTAGATATTTGAAAATGACATTTTTACCACTAGATCAAAGGTTTCAAATTTGTACCTTGATCATAGTTTTGTTATTTATTTTCTAAATTATAATATATATTTACTTTTAATTATTTATTAAATAAAACCACTTAAACTATTTAAAATTTAATTACTATTATGATATTATACTTAATTATTCTACATATAATAATAATCCCCAATAAAAACTAATTTTTTAGTAAAATCAACATTCTTCTATGTTTTAATTCCTAAAATTTAAAATCATATATTAATTTTCATAATTAATAAAATTAACGTGATAGAGTTAATTACTTTATTTGTGGAATAGCAATTCAATTTTTGTCCTCATATATAAAACAATATTGTTTTTTCTACGAAATTTGCAATAACTTTAAATATTAGACCAAATAATGCGGTAGATAACCGATAATACGCAAAAATGTAGTTGACTGATTTTATGTTTTCATTTTTATTTTATAAATAGCAACATGAAAATTTTAGTTTGCAGGGAAAAAAAGTACATGTCACTGTTGTTTACAAAGATAAACTTAGTTTCTAAGGGTGCGTTTAGTTGCGGAAAACTATTTTCCGTTTTCCATTTTTCATTTTCAGAAAAACGAAATGAGTTTTCATTTTTAGTTTTCTATTGAAAAGTTAGAAAACGCGTTTCGATAAAACCGATTCCGTTTTCATTTTCTAATTTAGAAAAACAGAAAACGTGTTTATATATCTATTTTCTATCAATTTTCATTTTCCAATTTTTAATTTGGGGTTGTGCGGGTAAGTGGGTAGGGTGGGTGGGGTGGGTTGGTGTAGGTGGAGGTGGGTGGGTTGGGGTGGGGTGGGGGTAGGAGGTAGGAGGTGGAGGTGGAGTAAGGTGGGGGTGGGTGGTGGTGGGTGAGGGTTGGGTAGGGTGGGTGGTGGGTGGGGGTAGGTAGAGGTGGGAGGGTGGGGTGGGAGTGGGGTGCAGGTGGGTGGGGTGGGGGTAGGAGGTGGAGGTGGAGTGAGATGGTGGTGGGTGAGGGTTGGGTGGGGTAGGGTGGGTGGGGTGGGGGTGGTGGGGGTAGGTGGAGATGGGTTGGGTGGGGGTTGGGGTGGGAGGTGGGTGTGGGTGGAGGTGGGTGTGGGTGGAGGTGGGTGGTGGTAGGTGGGGTGGGGGAGCATGGGGTAGGGTGGGGTAGGTAGGGTGGGTGGGTAGGGTGGGGTAGGTAGTGGTATGGGAGTGGGTGTAGATGTAATTTTAGGGGTGTAGGTGAGAATGAGTGTGTGTGTGTGTGTGTGTTTGTATATTTTAGAAAAATTTTGGAAATAGAAAAATTTAGAAAACAATAAATTTAGGTTTTCCAAAATTTTCCAAGTTCTTTGCAATTTTTGGAAAATGAAAAATTTTCATTTTATTGGAAAACTTTGGAAAAATTGATGAACTAAACGCGTTTTCTGATTTCTCATTTTTCTTGGAAAATTTTTCCGAAAAACAGAGCAGTTTTCCGCAACCAAACGTACCCTAAGGGTGCGTTTGGTTGCGGAAAAGTGTTTTCCGTTTCCATTTTCATTTTCAGAAAAATGGAATGGAGTTTTCATTTTCATTTTCAGTAGTAAACGCGTTTAGTTAATCTAATTGAGTTTTTGTTTTCTGTTTTAGAAAATTAGGAAACGCGTTTGGATGTGTATTTTCTGTAAGTTTTCATTTTCTATTTTTTTAGTTCAAAATAATACAACATAACACATATTTAGGGTGGGTGGAGGTGGGTAGGGGTGCGTGGGCTAGGGGTAGGGGTGGGGTGGGTGGTAGGAGTGGGGTGGGTAAGGGTGAGGGGTGGGAGTGGGGTGGGCAGGGGGTGAGGGGTGGGGTGGGGTGGTGGGTGAGGGTAAGGGTGGGGTGGGTGGTGGGTGAGGGTGGGGTAGGGTGGGGTGGGGTAGGGTGGTGGGTGGGGGTGGGTGAGGTGGGTGAGATTGGTAGAATATGTGTGGATGGATTGTATTTTTGGAAAAATTTGGAAATAGAAAAGTTTGGAAAACAATAATTTTGAGTTTTCTAAGTTCTATGTAATTTTGGAAAACGGAAAATTTTCATTTTCTAGGAAAATTTGATTAACCAAACGCGTTTTCCAGCTTTTCATTTTTCATGGAAAATTTTCTTGGAAAACTATAAAATTTTCCACAACCAAACGCACCCTAAGGTTTTCTATTTTTCGACCAACCTAACTTCCTCATTGAATGTTCAAATTTTCCATGAATCAATTAGAGTACCTCAAACTTGGCTTAAATAACCTTAATGGAGCCATTCCAAGGTCACTTGGTTCCTTGACCAAATTAAGGCACCTTGATTTTGGCTCTAATAATCTTATTGCAAACATTTCGAAGTTTATTGGTTCCTTGACTGAATTTAGGTACCTTGACTTAACTCTGGTTATGGAATCACTCCTCTAGAGTTTGGAACCTCACAAACTTGCAAAAGCTATTTCTTGGATCTCTTGGAAGATGTAGAGTTGAAAACCTAGAGTAGTTGTCTCGTCTATCTCATTTGGAGACACTTGTTATAGGTCGGATTTCCCTAGCCAAACAGAATCATTAGGTAAATGTAATTTTGAGTCTTAAAAAATCATATTTAAGTTTATGGGGATGTGACCTGTCATATATCATATGTAGGTCATGAATCCATATTCATCATTTCCCAACTCTTCTTCATCTATTCATACATTTTATCTTGGAAGCAACGGTCTCAATTATCCATGTATGATTAGTTCATTAGTTGTTCCTGTTAACTAACAATCTTGATCTTTCTAGAAACATGTTAAATGGATACCCAATAATCTCTGTCATTTAAAATAATATCTGCCGTTTAAAAAGTTTGACGCTAATTTACAATTACCAATGAGCCTTTATGATATTTGTGGCTTATATACAACTGTACAATCTTCTAATAATATGCACATCCCCAAGCTTCCAATTATTAACAATTCAGCTCCCTCAATCCACAACTTCAACAACACTACTCCTCACAACAAACTCAACATTTAACTCCAACCTTCAAATATTCTTATAACCAGAATTAGTCCTTTAGCAATCATGCATCTAATAATCTAAGTCAGTACCAATTTCAAACACAGTCCAACCCTTTTTTTAGTTAAGATTGAAATGAAAAACCTATGTTTTAATACACCCTCAATATTAACTATGCAAAAGGATTAATTAGGGTTACTTTTAAAACAAATGTTGAGAATGTTAGTTCTATATGCTCAAGGATGATCATAAAATGATATTACTAATAATACATGATCCTATAGGGTCACACCAACAACAAGTTTGACATCAATTGATCATTTAGAACGTTAAATTTGATTTAACATCAAATGATACTAAACTTGCAATTTAATCTTGTAGATTATTATTTGAGGTAAATAATAATAACTACAAAATTAAAGGTTGATTAGTAATTCATATGTGATGAATTAGTTAAGTGTAATAATTAGATTGTTTAAATTGTTAAAACGATTTAATTGATTTATAAGTAAGCCTTTTATTTAATTTAATTAGTAAATTAAATAATATATATATATATATATATATATATATATATATATATATATATATATATATATATATATATATATATATGTATATATATAATTATACAATTAAGATTGTATATTTAGATGGTTTATTTATATCATAAATGGTTTAAATGTTATTCCATTTATACACAAGTTTGAAGGTTTATTGTTTATAAACTATATGGTATAAGTTTATAAATAATATAAGTTATATTTAAACTCTAATATATCCTCATTTGGCTGGCCACATACTTAAATCAAAAGCCATGTGTGAAAAGTTTAAAGAACATGCAATGCTCAAGTCTTGACCATGTGGAAGTAACATGCCTTTTCTTTTGCACATGCACTTTGATTCTCCTTGTCTTTGGAGGTTATATGGCCGGCCATATTGAGAGGGTTTTGATACACTTCTAAGCTTAAAAACATCAGCCAAATACTCTCCAAAATCTCTCTTAAGACCCCTTGCAAAAACGTTTTTCAAGGCATAGTAAGAAGGTGTTAATCTTGCAAGTTAAAGTGACTAGCATCTAAGGTGTTCTTGCTTGTTGGTGGATCAACTATAGAGGGATTCTAACTTGAATCTTAGCCTCTTCAAATCGTCCAACTAAGGCCAAGAAGAAAGGGTATGATCTTGAACTCCATCTATGCTTGTTCTTCATCTTATCTCTACATGCATGTAGCATGATCCTCTTGAAAATGGAATTCGTGTTCATGATTTTATGCTTCCGTTGCAAACTCTAGTTTTTGAAACTAATTACATGAACATTGATTTCCAACAATTGGTATCAGAGCCATGGCTATATTGCATGTTTAGATAATAAGTTTATTTGGATAAACTTGGTTTTTGGAAGCCATGAATGTTCATCTTCTTAAATGAAAGTTTCATGCATGGCTTCTTTGGCAACATGCAAGTAGATTATCTATGATTTTATGTAACCAACTATATCTTATATATGCATGCTTTTGGTTACATAAATTGTTGCCTTAGAAAAACAAAGTGTTGATTTTCTTATGATTTTATGTGATAAAATGGTGCATAAACAAGCCAAGGACAATATGATGCATGTTTTGTGTTTGTGTTCGATATGGTTGTAATCTATTCATTTATTCAAATGGTTTGTAATAATAATTAGTTATTTACTTCCTTTTATTCATTTTGTAATTGTTAGAATAGTTGTATTTTATTTCATTCACAAAATGTAACAAGAGAAGGAAGTAAGAAAAGATTGCACCCAACAGCAGCACTTTCTGAAGAGCTGCTGTCCAGATTTGAAAAAATGTTTTGAAGTGTTTTATAAATTCATCTCTTGGTCATTTGATGATATACTTGTTGGTAACTTTAATATCTAGTATATACATTAAGTTTCAACAAGTATTAGCATCAATATGGCCAAGAATGAATTGAAAAATGCAACAAAAAACACATTTTTTCTTCCTGCTGCCCCTGAATTTCGAAAATTTTGAAGGCTCCATAGAAAAATCACATGTCACTCAATGGTGTCAAGAAATGGTGGTTCAAGTATCATTTGATGATATAAGAAGCTTGGCAAAATTGTAGCCAAAGCGCAAATCATTTGGTTGAGTTTTTGTCACTCTTTTTGTCCCTAGGTTTGACTTGATATTTCATGTGTGGCTCACATGAAATATCAAACTAGTTGGCTTGTGTTTATGCACCCATGCATGCTTGTGATGTTTGAATGTTTTATTATGTTATGTTGTGGATGAAAATAAGATTTTGCATGCTAGACAACCTAGATAATTAAACATAATCATCAAGGAGTTTGTATTTTCAAAAATTGACATTTAAAACATAAGATGTGATAAAATGGGTTTTACTAAAATGGGTTTTGTTTAAAACCTATTAAGTCAAGTTTTGAAAATGATTGAAACAAGAAATAAAATGGAGATTTTATAAACTCTTACAAACTCCAACCCTAAGTAATAATGGTAATTATTTAGGATTATAAATTGGTTCTAATATATGTGATCAAACTCAAATTTAATATTGGATATTAATTGTAATCTTGACCACAAACAAAGAATCAATAAAATGGAGATTTTATGATTTAGGAACCAATTAACAAAATAAGATTTAATGGTACCATGTTCATTGGATGCATGCAATCTACATGATACCATATGTTTTTCAAAATTAGAATTGTAAAAACATTCAAATCCCTTATGAAATACGAATCAATGTCGTCCCTCTTAAAGACACTCATGTATCACTTGTATTTCCTTGTGGGATAAAGGATACCTAACCACTTGGAGTCTTCTTGTGATACAAGAAGTAGTTTTGCAATATTGATGGGATAAAGAACACCTAACCATTAATAGTTGTCAAAACTACACGTCCGTTTAAGTAGGATGATTCGTTTGGAAATCTCTTGTGATAAAGGTCACCTAAGCATTAGAAATCCAAGGCATAGATGGGATCAAACATGCCAAACTTATAAATGTTATAATGGGATCCCATAACTCTAGAAATTATATTTGGATATAATTGGTAAACCGTTACCTACCTTGTTGATTCGAATAGGTGGGATAAAGGAAACCTAACCACTTATTCGTAATGCAACTTGGATTCTAGACCTTAATTAATTAAAGTTTATGAAACAAGAAAGGGTATTAATTATTAAGGTATTAATATCATAATTTACTAAATAGAACCTTGCTAAAATTTTGTAGATGGCACCAAACAACAACACACACTCGGCTCCTAACAAAACCTCACTACGGTCTCTCCTTGAAGGAGAAAAACTTAACCATACCAACTTCTTGGATTGGTACCGTAGTGTGAGAATTGTTCTCAAACAAGAAAAGAAATAATATGTTCTCAATGAACCACTTACAGAAGAGCCCCCTGCCACTCCTAAGCCCGCACACGATGCATGGCTTAAAAAGATGGATGATTCCATCGATGCATCATGCCTCATGTTGGCAACCATGATTCCCGACCTTCAGAAGGATTTGGAGAATCATTCAGCCTATGACATGATTAATCAACTAAAGGAAATGTTCCAACAACTTGCAAGAACGGAAAGGTTTGAAACTGTTCGGGCTTTCCATGCTTGCAAGATGGAGGAAGGGCAGTCGGTAAGCTCTTATGTGCTCAAAATGAAGAGTCACATTGATCATTTGGCACGTCTTGGAGTTGTGATGCCCGAAGAGCTAGCAACGGATTTGATCCTTAACTCCTTGACAAAGTCCTTTGATCCTTTTGTCATGAATTATAACATGAATGGTTTAAACAAGACTATCCCGGAATTACATGGGATGCTAATTACCGGGGAAAAGAGTCTGCCTAAGAAAACCACTCGAGTTCTCATGATCAAGGAAGGTGGCACAAAGAGAACAAGACCTGAACACCCCACCAACTCCAAGGGCAAAGGGAAAGCAAAAGCTTTCAAAGGTAAGGGCAAGAAAGTTGTCCAACCTTCCCATCCGCCCAAGAAGAAGGCAAAGGTTGCCAAAGATGAAACATGCTTTGAATGTGGCAAAGCTGGGCATTGGAAGAGAAATTGCCCTACCTATCTTGCGGAGTTGAAGAAGAAGAAGGCCGGTGAAGGCACTTCAGGTATCTATGTGATAGACCTAGAACTTTATAATTTATCTCCTAACACATGGGTATTTGATACTGGTTGTGGAACTCACATATGTAATATGTTGCAGGGGTTCAAAAGGAGTAGGCGACTGAAGGCAAATGAGGTAGTACTTCGGGTTGGAAACAATGCAAGAGTTGCGGTGGATTCAATTGGAAGTTTTAATTTATTACTACCTAATGGCTTGTGTGTGACATTGTTGAATGTTTACTATGTTCCTAGCTTGACTAGGAATATTATTTCGGTTGCTAAATTAAGACAATGTGGATTTGATCTTTCCATTAATAATGATGATATTTGTGTTTACAAAAATAATGTATTCTATTTTGAGGCTAGGCCTTTAAATGGAATTTATGAAGTAAACCTTGATGAAAAGACTAATAATGGCTCTTTATACCACACTTTCACCAAGAAACCCAAATTTGATTTGAGTCAAACCTATCTATGGCATTGTCGCCTTGGGCATATAAACAAGAATCGCATATCCCAACTTCAAAAGAGTGGACTTTTGAAGGCAAATGAGAATGACTCATTTGATATATGTGAATCTTGTTTACATGGCAAGATGACTAAAGCTCCTTTCTCCGGAACCAATGAGAGAGCAAAGGACTTGTTAGGAATCATACATACAGATGTATGTGGTCCTTTCAAGCCAATGACTAGATATGGTGAAAGATATTTCATCACCTTCACTGACGACTTTAGTCGTTTTGGATATGTTTATTTGATGAAACATAAACATGAGGCATTTGAAATGTTCAAAACGTTTCAAAGTGAAGTGGAAAATCAACTCAACAAAACAATTAAAGTTCTTCGTTCTGATAGAGGAGGTGAGTACTTAAGTACAAACTTTATGGATCATTGTAAGACTTGTGGAATTGTTTCACAACTTACTCCACCTGGAACACCACAACATAATGGTGTGTCTGAGAGGCGGAACCGAACACTATTGGATATGGTTCGATCCATGATGAGTAGAAGTACTCTACCTTTATCATTTTGGGGTTATGCTATACAAACAGCTGCTCGTCTCCTAAACATGGCACCTACTAAGAAGGTAGATAAAACGCCTTATGAGATATGGCATGGAAGGGTTCCATCTTTATCCTATCTAAAGGTATGGGGTTGTGAAGCTTATGTTAGACAAGAAGCTTCAAACAAATTAGAACCCCGTTCAACTAAATGTATCTTTGTAGGGTATCCGAAAGATTGTCTTGGATACTATTTCTACAATCCCATCGAGAATAAGATATTTATTTCTCGAAAAGCTGAATTCCTAGAAAACAAGTTTCTGACGGAAGAGGCTAGTGGGAGGTTTGTGGAACTTGAGGAACTTCAAGAACCACAACCTGATACACAAGAAGTTGAATCTAGCATTCAACAAGAAATTGTTGAACCTGAACAAACGGTTGATCAGGAACAAATTGTAACACAAGGTGTTCGCAAATCTGGTAGGGTTCGAATTGAACCAGAAAGGTATGGTTACCTTTTGATGGAAGAGGAATGTTATACGATAGATTCTGATGAACCCGTCAACTATCAGAGTGCAATATCAGATCCTGAATCTGATAAATGGCTTGAAGCCATGAACACTGAGATGCAATCCATGCACGATAATCAAGTTTGGAACTTGGTTAATCTTCCCACCAATTGTAAGACTGTTGGGAACAAATGGGTTTTCAAGAAGAAAATCGACGTGGATGGAAATGTTCACACTTTTAAGGCTAGACTTGTCGCTAAAGGATACTCACAGACTCATGGTATTGACTATGATGAGACCTTTTCTCCAGTGGCAATGATCAAGTCAATTAGGATACTTTTTGCCATAGCCGCATACTATGATTATGAGATATGGCAAATGGATGTCAAGACCGCTTTCCTTAATGGATACTTATTGGAAGATGTCTATATGGAACAACCTGAAGGTTTTGTCGATCCCAAGCATCCAAACAAAGTGTGCAAGCTTAAAAGATCTATATATGGATTAAAGCAAGCGTCTCGAACATGGAATATCCGTTTTGATGAAAAGATTACAAGTTTTGGATTCATCAAAAATGAGGATGACTCCTGTGTTTACAAGAAAGCTAGTGGGAGCATTGTCATAATCCTAGTATTATATGTAGATGACATACTTTTATTTGGAAATGACATCCCAACCTTAAAAGGTGTCAAAGCGTTCCTTGAGAGTTGTTTCTCAATGAAGGATCTAGGGGAAGCTGCTTATGTATTAGGCATAAAGATCTATAGAGATAGATCTAAGAGACTTATTGGTCTTAGCCAAAGTGTATATATTGATAAAATCTTGAAAAGGTTCAAGATGCAAGACTCCAAAAGAGGATTCTTGCCAATGCCTCATGGCACCATCCTAAGCAAGTCTCAGTGCCCAAACTCTAGGACTGAACTTGAAAGGATGAAACATGTCCCATATGCTTCGGCAATTGGGTCCATCATGTATGCCATGTTATGCACTAGGCCCGACGTCTCATGTGCCTTAAGTATGACTAGTAGGTATCAACAGAACCCAGGTGAAGCCCACTGGACTGCTGTAAAGAACATTCTTAAATACTTGAGAAGAACTAAAGATATGTTCTTAGTTTATGGCGGTTTGGAAGAAAGCTTAAAGGTAAAGGGTTACACTGACGCAAGCTTCCAAACAGATAGGGATGATTCAAAATCTCAATCTGGGTATGTCTTTATTTTAAATGGAGGAGCCGTGTCTTGGAAGAGTTCCAAACAAGAAGTGATTGCACAATCCACTACAGAATCTGAATATGTTGCTGCTTCGGAAGCTGCTCAAGAAGCTGTCTGGATGAGAAAGTTCATAGAAGATCTAGGGGTTGTTCCTTCCATTCGGGACCCTATAGAAATCTTCTGTGACAATCTAGGTGCTATAGCTCAAGCAAAGGAACCTAGATTGCATCAAAAAACCAAACACATTCACCGAAGGTATAACTACATTAGACATGAAGTTAAGAATGGTGAAATTAGTATTCACAAGGTTCATACAGATCAAAATTTGGCAGACCCATTCACGAAACCTTTACCCCAAACTAAGCATGAAAGTCATGCTAAGGGTATAGGACTCCGTTTTTCTAATGAATGGATTTGATTTGTATTTAATGTTTTATGAATATGAACTTATGTAAACGACAAGAATTATGTAATATATGTGACATGATGTTTCATTCATAATTTTGTGTTTTATTAGCATGTTTAATCCTTGAATAATTTGATTATTCTAAACGTCCATAGTCGATCATAGTTGTGGGAACAATTATGAAGTAAGACTAATATGAATTGGATTGGTTGACTTTTATGGGTAAAAGTAGCAAAAGGTTGCAACCAAATTCATAGGTACTTGTTAGTGAACAAGTATTGGACTTGACCCGTTTCAAGATCACTCCATGGATCATCATCATAAGTGATTCTTGAATAAAGGTATTATCATTGTATCCTTTGACCTGAGATACATATTTGGGACTCAAGTGTAGAGTGTACTATGCTTTGATATGGTTCACTGTTGTTCTTGAAATACAGACAACCATAAAGGCGATACTCATGCATAGTACTAACTATATGAGAGGCGTATGTAGTCAAGACGGGATTTGTTCCTCTTATGTGTTGAGAGTTAGACATCTAAGGCGCCTGTTTGAAAGTTGAACATAAAATGAGAATGATTTAGATCCATGTCTCATGTTCAACAAGATGTCTGTGACAAAGGGATAATTGATAGATAACCTTATACATCAATTAGAGCCTCGTGTTTTCTGAAGAATTGAATGTTGTTGAATGGCACAATGTCATGTGTTATTGGGGGCAGTAAAATGTTGCTAGACGTTTACCACTGTCTATATCATTCTGTGATGCAACCTTGTGCAAGTGGGAGATTGTTAGTTCTATATGCTCAAGGATGATCATAAAATGATATTACTAATAATACATGATCCTATAGGGTCACACCAACAACAAGTTTGACATCAATTGATCATTTAGAACGTTAAATTTGATTTAACATCAAATGATACTAAACTTGCAATTTAATCTTGTAGATTATTATTTGAGGTAAATAATAATAACTACAAAATTAAAGGTTGATTAGTAATTCATATGTGATGAATTAGTTAAGTGTAATAATTAGATTGTTTAAATTGTTAAAACGATTTAATTGATTTATAAGTAAGCCTTTTATTTAATTTAATTAGTAAATTAAATAATATATATATATATATATATATATATATGTATATATATAATTATACAATTAAGATTGTATATTTAGATGGTTTATTTATATCATAAATGGTTTAAATGTTATTCCATTTATACACAAGTTTGAAGGTTTATTGTTTATAAACTATATGGTATAAGTTTATAAATAATATAAGTTATATTTAAACTCTAATATATCCTCATTTGGCTGGCCACATACTTAAATCAAAAGCCATGTGTGAAAAGTTTAAAGAACATGCAATGCTCAAGTCTTGACCATGTGGAAGTAACATGCCTTTTCTTTTGCACATGCACTTTGATTCTCCTTGTCTTTGGAGGTTATATGGCCGGCCATATTGAGAGGGTTTTGATACACTTCTAAGCTTAAAAACATCAGCCAAATACTCTCCAAAATCTCTCTTAATACCCCTTGCAAAAACGTTTTTCAAGGCATAGTAAGAAGGTGTTAATCTTGCAAGTTAAAGTGACTAGCATCTAAGGTGTTCTTGCTTGTTGGTGGATCAACTATAGAGGGATTCTAACTTGAATCTTAGCCTCTTCAAATCGTCCAACTAAGGCCAAGAAGAAAGGGTATGATCTTGAACTCCATCTATGCTTGTTCTTCATCTTATCTCTACATGCATGTAGCATGATCCTCTTGAAAATGGAATTCGTGTTCATGATTTTATGCTTCCGTTGCAAACTCTAGTTTTTGAAACTAATTACATGAATATTGATTTCCAACAGAGAAAAGCTAGGAGGCTTAGGCAGTATGTCTGCAATCTAAAGGGGTGTTTGGGAGTGCTTATAAAACCAGCTTATTAGCTTATTGGCTTTTTGGAAAAGTCATAAGCTATATAAGTAAGGGCCTCCTTACTTATTAAAAACTGATATTTGACCTTACTTATAGCTTATTGCCTTTTTCAAAAAGCCAATAAACCAATAAGCTGATTTTATAAGCACTCCCAAACACCCTTTAAGTGTGGTGTCAACTTTCATGATCTTAATTACACCATTTGAAACTTATGTATAATGAAGTAAATATTAACTTTAATATGCTTTGATCTTCAATGTACAACATGATTAGAAGCCAACAAGATTGTTTATTTATCATCATATAGTCTGTCTATCAACTATTGTTGCAAAACTCGGCCGAGTACTCAGACTCGGTCCTTTCCCTATGCGAGTTTAGCCAACTCATCCTAAAAAATCGGACTCAATCAACCTTGGTCAACATCAATCTAAATCGGCCCAAATCAGACAAACTCGTTCCAATTTAAGCCCAAATATTGATCACAAATAGAAGGCCAGTTAAGCCCAAAATCGAACCCAATTAGGTTTAACTTGATGAAAGTTGAATTCTTATTTCTTCAACTTAGGTGGGATATCAATTTTTACACCTGGTTTGTCTTCCCATTTCTCTCCACCGACGATGTGGGATACATTGCCTTCCCATTTGTTAGTACCTTAGTTATCAACAACATGTTAATTACTTAGTTATCGGATATCAGCAACAATGGCAGTCGATTACCGATAGAACGTAAGGCTGAAATCTTGCCCTCCTTCTCATTGATATCAACTATATATAAATACAAATATTACAGTTTACCACCTTTGACTTATAGACAAGTACAAATAGTACATAAATCTATCATAGTCTAATATACCCCCTCAGTCTAAGTGGAGGGTTACAGATACTTAGACTGGAACGAAAGTCGTTGAAAAGAACACGTGGTAAACCCTTGGTGAAGATGTCTACAAAATTGAATCGAGAAGGAACATGAAGAACACATATTTGGCCCTGCTACACTTTGTCTCGAACAAAATAATGTCAATCTCAATGTGTTTAGTGTGCTGAACTGTATTACCGGTCATGTAAATAACACTAATGTTGTCACAATAAACAATAGAGGTCCGGGACGGATGGTAGCCCAATTCAAGAAGAAGGTTCCTGAGTCAACAAATTCCAACAACTACATTGGCGACCGCCCTGTATTCAGCCTCGGTGCTAGATCGGGAGATAGTCGTCTGTCGTTTCGAGGACCAAGAAATAAGATTATCACCGAGGTAGATGCAGTAGCCGAATGTGGAACGCCTGGTCAGGGCATCCTGCCCAATCTACATCTGTATAAGAGACAAGTGATGAAATCTGACCGGGGCGCATATGAAGACCCATAGACTGTGTGCCTTTCACGTATCTGAGGATCCGTTTTAAGGCATGGAGGTGACCGAACCGTGGGGCATGCATATGCATACAAATTTGTTGGACTGCATATGAAATGTCTGGTCTCATGAAGGTTAGTTATTGCAAGTCCCCGACAAGGCTGCGGTATGAAGTAGGATCATCAATTAAGTCCCCAGAATCTGCAGAAATTTTACCAGTTGTGTCAACAGGAGTTTGAACCGGGTTGCAAGTATCCATTTTAGCACGACGTAGAATGCCTTGGGCATATTTTTGTTCAGATAAAAGAGTCAACCATCTTGGCGAGTGACCGAAATACCCAAGAAATAGCTTAACAGACCCAGATCTTTCATTTGTACCCCTATGGTTCGAGGGGTACCTGAGAAAAACACAAGGAGAAGAGTGGTTTGCTAGCTTGTGAATGGAGGTGAAGGAAGTAAGGGGTAACATAAGCAACTGAAGGTTCGCAGGTGTGTGTAAGTGGGGTGGAGACGATATAGAATACGGGTAGGGGTGAGATTGTTTTTTGGTTTTAGAAGGAAGAATGTTAAGAAGATATGTAGCCATGGAAAGGGCGTGGTGCCAGAAAGACGGGGGAAGCGAGGCGTAGGTAAGAAGAGTGCGGACAATATTTTGTATGGATCTAATTTTTCTTTCGGCTTTACCATTTTGAGCTAATGTGTAAGGACAGGAGAAACGGAAGCCCAATCCATTTTCGATATAAAAATTTTGAAAAGATTGGTTATTATATTCAGTACCGTTGTCGCATTCGAAAGTTTTAATGGGACGTTCGAATTGGGTTTTGATTAGTGTTTGGAATATTGAAAAGGCATGAAAAACATTTGATTTGTTGGATAAAGGGTATGTCCACAAGAAATTAGTTTAATCATCCAAAAATAATATATAGTAACGATGGCCACCTGTGCTCAGCACAGGTGATGTCCATAGGTCATTATGCACGATATCAAAAGGGATAGATGTACTAGATAAAGAATCATGAAAGGGTAATTTAACTTGTTTGCCAAAAACACATGACTGACATAAACGTTTGTAAGAAAACTTAGAAATAGAAGTAGACTTTTGTTTATTTAAAACACGCAATAAAGAAGAGCCTGGATGTCCCAAGTAATGGTTCCGTATGTCTTGAGAGAGAGCAGCAAATGTGGAAGGACTTGTGAAGCGAGTAGAAGGTAAAGAAAGTGGGTAGAGGTCTCCGGTACAGTCACATCGGAGGATGGGGATCTTGGTATGGAAATCCTTTACAAGAAAGCCAAACGGGTCAAATTCAATAGCAACTAAATTATCAGTTGTAAGACGACGAACATATAATAAGTTTTTGATAAGGTTAGGTGCAACAAGAATATTTTGAAGTTTAAGAGGTGGATAAGACGGTTTAAGGGTTGTGTGTCCAGTACCGAGAGTATGTATTTGAGACCCATTGCCAATGACGAAATTGTTTAACATGCTATTATTGACATAAGTTAAGAGATTACATGTCGTGTTGGTCATGTGATTTGTTGCACCGGTGTTCTGGTCTGGGTTAAGAGTCATTGTATGCATGGCTTGTTCTATGTTGGTTGGAGTGTAAGATGACTCTGATGAAGCATAAGCAACCTGGGAGGGTGGTGCTCCAAGTATCCCCGGTGATTGTGAAGGAGGTCATTGACCAGGAGTTGTCGGGTAGGGGCAAGCAGGTACGTTCCAGGGCGGATTAAACCAGTTCCAGGACTGAGATTGGTTGTTCCAGGGGCTATGGAGGTTAGAAACCAAATGGACCTGCATTGTTACCATAGTTGGAACGACCTCGAGACCGACCCCGTCCACGACCGCGTCCCCCACGGCCTCGTCTATGCTGCCATGAAGAATCAAACCCATGACCACCTTGCCGCTGATGGGGCTGAGAAGGGTCCTGGAAGCCGTGGCTGGTGGTTTGGAAGGCTTGAGGAGAGTCGGATGCAGCAGTAGGAAGTTGTGTGGAAGGAGCGGTTGCTGCGGTGGACAGGAGGGCTGTCCCGGAGGTTTGATGTGCCTTGCGAGATTCTTCCAAGATGAGTCGAGATCATGCTTCATAAAAATCAGGTAAATGGGTGGTTTGTTGAATGAGCATGGCTACCCCTTCATACCGATCATTTAAACCGACGATTAGTTGGAGTACCGGTTGTTGTTCGGTGACTGGGGCATCGACATTGGAGAGTTTATTTGAAAGAAACTTGAGTTCTTTGCAGTAGGCAGCTATGTTTGAAAACTGATTCTGTAGGTAGGTAGCCCTAGTATCTCGGTTGTCTCGAAAGAGATTAGACAGAGAAGTCCATGTATCCTCTGCAGTCACATTAGGTTTAATAATTGTATTTAAAAGGTATGTGGAAATTGTACCATAGATCCACTGTAGAACGTTTGCATCAAGACATTTCCATAGTTCCTTGGAAGTGGCAGGAGGATCTTTGGGTTTGTCTTTGTTACTCGCAGCAAGTGCCTCTGATGCATTAGGAACTTCACCCAGAAGAATGTGATTGAGTACTTCATAGGCACGGCAATAACTTCATAGGCACGACAATGGATCTTAAAGAGTTCAGCCCATGATGTATAAGGAGCGGTTTCTTATTCCAGGGTGATCGGGATGAAATTCTTGATGTTTGTTATTGTGATTGCCGGGTGAAGTCTCTCCATTGAGGGAGAAAGGTGAGAGGAAAGAAAGGAGTTCGGTGGAGAAGGAGAGCACAACAGCAGCAGAAGAATGATTAAAGAAGTGAGAGGTAGGGCCGTTTAAGGATCTTAGAGGTAGGGGCGGCTGTCATGCTCTGATACCATGATAGAATGTAAGGCTGAAATCTTGCCCTCCTTCTCATTGATATCTATACATTATAATAAAGCAACCATATTAGTGCCACATGGCATTTTCTTAAAACCTATATTTTACACGTGTCATTTTCTAAGGGCTCTCTTTATTCTTTTCCCGCCTTCTTCTTATTCCTATACGGTTTTCTAAATCCCGAAAAATCAGCAACAGCCCATTTGTAATTCAAATTGATTGAGACGTACGCTATTCAATCTCTCTCATAATCAACCGTTCCAAATTGTGTGTTACTGGTATCAGTTTCCTGATTTTAAGCATCATTCTCCGATCACACTCCATCTCTATAATGTTTTCGTTCTGTATCATCGAGATATGTAGTGAAATTGGCTGAATATGCTTTGGGCATGAGATATTTGATGAAGACGACTACATGTTCCAACAAATTTGTACGATTCCACATGACGACTCCAACTCCTGACTATCCTCCACTCTCTATCCTCTGTTTCTACTCTCACGCATTCTTCTTTGACCTAGATTCAGATTTTAGATTTGTTCTTCAACACAATTGAGAATGATGATGGAGTCTGCTAATGATGTTTCACAAAACTGGTAAGTAATTCCATTTATAATCACTGTGTAAATTAGTTCTTTCAGTTCGTTTACATAGTTGTTTGATTATTTAATATGATTGCGGCAATGCTTTATAACACGATCCTTTTTGGATATAAATCATACATCAAATTTTTTTAGTAAACATTTAATCATACGTCGACGAATGATAAGGATTATCCTATTGCAAGCCATGGATGAATCAGATAGCTCATGTCGCTTGTCTTTCTTTATATTCTAAGGTTGAAGAAATACACACCACACTTCTTTTTGACCTGCAAGTATGTGTCCATCAAAGATAATTAATCTCTTTGTTCTTGGAAATATGTAGATTGCTGTTCGTGTTTTGGAGATATATTGTGACAGGGATGAGCACCAGGGTCTTTTTATAATTGGATTCAGTTTGTTAGGTTAGCTAATAGCCACTTTTATTTCTATATATTCTATATTTAATTAAGACTATATTATTTGAATCAAAATATTAACCTGAATTTTTGAATGAAGGACTGGAGATGGTCAAATGAATGATTCGATTTGGTATACTTAGGTTAGAGGGCATTATCATTGGAACCATGATCGGTTTCAACATGGTTTTAGACAAAGTTAGTCAAGGCTATAATTGAAATGTTCTCGTAATAGGAAGGTATGTTGTGCTTTTCTATATTTTACTTGTGAATTTCCAAGTCTTGAATGCCATCTTTAAAGTTTTTAGTGAATGTAGGTAATTTATTAACACTTTACTCTGTGTTTATAGGTAATTTATAAGTGCAGAAAACAGAAAGACCTTTACTCTGCATTTGAAAGTGTTACAAACACTTCATTCTCTTTGCTATGTGTATTTGTTTGTAATTGTATGTACACATTGTGTTCCACTATGTGTATCCATGTGTAGGGGTGTTTGTGTCTGTATTTGAGTATGTATGTGACTATGTGATTGTGCGTGTGTATTTCACTGTGGGTTTATTTGAATATGTGTTTTGTGCTTGTGTTTTTGTTTCTTCTCCCGAGCAGTTGTTATTTCATAGGGTGTAAAGCAGCAAGCAGCAGGTTGTGATGGGTTTGTTTCTTAATTGGTGTTTATTTAAATACAGTTCCATTTTGTTTTATAAGTGAATCGTTTTTTGTTTGTCAGACGGGAACAGGAAAGACCTACACAATGGAAGGTGAATGAGGAAAATTAATGTCAAAACATTTGATAGAGAATGTGATATGATTTCTACTTTCTTTACCATTTCCTTTTTCCCATCTAACCCATGGATATTACGACATTTGACCAAATGAAGTTTTAAGGTGATAAAGAGCGGCACTGATTATCATTTTGATTTGTATAGTATATCCGGCTATTAATAGTGGTAGAATTTATTTATTGTTAACGGAATAGATTTAATAAATAAACTTTTGGTAGAGACGGTTAACAAAAATCGAAATTTTCATATACGTGGTATCTTTGCGTATTTTTATTCAGGTTATGAAAAAGAGGTACTTTAAGAGCATCACCTAATTTGATTTAGTATATCCATTTATAAACAGAATAAACTATTACCTGTGATATCTATTTATTAGTATAATCAAGCAATAAAATCTTTGGTATCATGAATCACTTGGCCTTTATTATTTACTTACTAAAGCGGCTCATCCGATCAAGATTTTCTATACGTGATTAGTATTAACAAAAAAAAGTTGTTAATTATATTCCAGATTAATTATATTCCAGATTCATATGGCATCATGGTAACAGGGGAGTGCCCCAAACGATAAGTAAAGAAAAAAGATAAAATTTTCACAATTTAAAAAGTTTTCAAATTTGGTCCTTACACATACATAGCCTGTGTATGTGGATGTTCTAAAATTGACCTGAATAAAAGGCATAATTTTTGGACAATTTTGTTTGTTTGTTATTTTTCTGGTTTTACAGGAAATGAAATCAAAATGGGGGTAGGTTTGGAATAAAACACAAGGGAAAGAAAGCTAACTATTTTTCTTCTGTTGACAACTTACTTGCCCTAATAGGAATAAATGATAGTATGATACTATAATAATCAATTAATGAAAGTACGTTGCTGTTTTTTTACATGTAACCCTATTTTTTATGTCAAGTGTTAAACATGCATTGATCAATCTACATGTAACCATATTTTTAACATGTAACCCGATTTATTATGTAATTCTTCGATTTATTTACTCTTATTTAGCAATGTACTCTTTATAATGAAAAGTATAATGTTACATTACACATTAAAACGAACGAACGTTGCTATTTATTGCTGTCATATTAAGTATATATCAAATTCTACGATTAAATAAAATTTTCCATATCATATAATTGTTTTTAATTTTTAACCGTGTAACACACGGGTTATAACCTAGTCAACTATATATAAATACAAATATTACAGTTACCACCTTTGACTTATAGACAAGTACAAATAATACATAAATATATCCTAGTCTAATAGTTAGTCACTGACACTATCTCGTAGCCTCGCGACCATCAACTCACATTGCTACCCATCCATTTTAACGCCGCCGAGTTCATAACATCTACTTCTAGATTCATTCCAATTTAGGCATTACATTTACTCATAGCATTACGACCCTAAGGTTACACATCGCAATCCCTCTGGACAGGGGGTATATTTACAATAAAGCCCTATCCTTTTTCTACTTTTACACAAAATCCATTACATGTAAACATTGTATATACTTAGATACACTTTGTAACACTTTAACAACAAGACAATAACATAATTATACCAAATAATTGCATAGATTTACTTACCGGGCCAAAACACGGGGTTACAATTCTGTCGCCATAGTGGTTCCGGCCACCTCCCCGACCCCGTTTCGTTCTCCTCGATTAAAATTGGAGCTCCAATTGTGATGGTTTGCATTAAGAACAGTGTGAGACGAGGAATAATCGAGATGGGAGGTTTGAATAAGACGACTGTGAGCCGATTCCGGTTGTTGTTCTTCAAGAAGAAGGATGGAGCGTCTCTCCAAGAACGTGGGAAAGGGCGACATGTAGCGAATCAGACTCGCAACGTGCTCATATTTGGACGATAAACCCTTGATGGTGTACATTAC
This sequence comes from Cichorium intybus, assembly GCA_023525715.1. Classification (NCBI taxonomy): domain Eukaryota; kingdom Viridiplantae; phylum Streptophyta; class Magnoliopsida; order Asterales; family Asteraceae; genus Cichorium; species Cichorium intybus. Next base: position 121,046,540 of record CM042009.1, on the reverse strand, counting down.
TATATTATTTTTGGGGATGCGAACATCGATGTTGTCAAGTAAGTCGGACAACTTTTTAATCGAGGTGCAATAGTCGGTGATATACCAATCACCAATAACGATGTTTATCAAGTTGCATCGATTTGGCTTTTTTGTTGTCTCAGAGAAGATATTCGAGTTGCTTCAAAATTTGACTCGCGGTTGAATCCTTCTTCACGATCATGTGAAGAAGAGATTGATTTATATTACCGTATAGCCATTGCTTGACAATGCAATCTATTTTGCGCCATTATGGGTCATCCGGTTTGTTTGTGGAGCCATCAAGATGATCAAAGATGGAGTAACCTTTGTAGTGGATTTGAAACAACTCATGCCAAGCATCATAGTTGAGACTATCAAGGTCCAAGATGAGTGGAACATATGATTTAATGTTGGAATTCCATACAGTTTCCATACAGTTTGTGAAGGAGTTGATGCTAGTCATGTAGAAGAAAGAAGGGGAATATAGAAGCTAAAAAGAGATCGACATGATGAAAAGAATAAAGATGATTGACTAGGGTTTCCTAGTCTAATACCATGTGAGAAAGATTGTTTTCCCAAGATTTGAATTTACCACATCACAATGAATAAATACAACTACAACAAGAATAAATGGGTTCACCCAATACAACACAAGCGCCCCATATGAATAAAAGAAATACACAGAAATAATATAATATATAAAAGATGTTTAACACACGATTTTAAAAAAAAAATCAATACCGCATAATGTCTGTCACTAATTAGAATAAAAACATTATTTTTCAACATATTTAGAGCCTTTTTATTAAGATGATCAAAGATGGAGTAACCTTTGTAGTGGATTTGAAACAACTCATGCCAAGCATCATAGTTAACTCATGCCAAGCATCATAGTTGAGACTATCAAGGTCCAAGATGAGTGGAACATATGATTTAATGTTGGAATTCCATACAGTTTGTGAAGGAGTTGATGCTAGTCATGTAGAAGAAAGAAGGGGAATATAGAAGCTAAAAAGAGATCGACAGGATGAAAAGAATAAAGATGATTGACTAGGGTTTCCTAGTCTAATACCATGTGAGAAAGATTGTTTTCCCAAGATTTGAATTTACCACATCACAATGAATAAATACAACTACAACAAGAATAAATGGGTTCACCCAATACAACACAAGCGCCCCATATGAATAATGGAAATACACAGAAATAATATAATATATAAAAGATGTTTAACACACGATTTTAAAAAAAATCAATACCGCATAATGTCCGTCACTAATTAGAATAAAAACATTATTTTTCAACATATTTAGAGCCTTTTTATTAAGATGATCAAAGATGGATTAACCTTTGTAGTGGATTTGAAACAACTCATGCCAAGCATCATAGTTGAGACTATCAAGGTCCAAGATGAGTGGAACATATGATTTAATGTTGGAATTCCATACAGTTTGTGAAGGAGTTGATGCTAGTCATGTAGAAGAAAGAAGGGGAATATAGAAGCTAAAAAGAGATCGACAGGATGAAAAGAATAAAGATAATTGACTAGGGTTTCCTAGTCTAATACCATGTGAGAAAGATTGTTTTCCCAAGATTTGAATTTACCACATCACAATGAATAAATACAACTACAACAAGAATAAATGGGTTCACCCAATACAACACAAGCGCCCCATATGAATAAAGGAAATACACAGAAATAATATAATATATAAAAGATGTTTAACACACGATTTTAAAAAAAAAAATCAATACCGCATAATGTCCGTCACTAATTAGAATAAAAACATTATTTTTCAACATATTTAGAGCCTTTTTATTAATATCCCCCAAAACTAACGACTTTGGAATAGGGATGGCAAAAAAACCCGAACCCGACGGGGCAACCCGAAACCCGAGCAAAAAAACCCGAGACCCGAAACCCGAAACCCGAAAATTTAGGGTATAGGGTCGGGTTTGGGTCTCCTTGCCCCGACCCGACCCGACCCGATAAGAATATATATATATATATATATATATATATATATATATATATATATATATATATATATATATATATATATATATATATATATATATATATATATATATATATATATATATATATATATATATATATATATATATATATATAGATGAAGGTTCAAATGAGAACAATTTCAATAATTATTGAAATTGAGAACGTGAGAACAAATATAAGCCACATATTTTTATAATAGGCCCTCATCCGCCCCTTTCCACCACAACCACCACCAAACTTCTACGCATCCACCACCTCCACTATCCACCGCCAACCCATCTTACCCCACTCATTACCGCTCCACCTCACCCTACCCCACCCTACACCCACCCCCCCTCGCCGACCAAAAAATATATTATTTTTACCACCCGCTCCCGCTCTACCCCACCCACCAGCACCCCTACCCTCCCCCCCCCCCCACACAAAAAAAATTTCTTTACCACCCACTCCCGCTCTACCCCACCTCACCAACATCCTACCCTACCCTACCCACCATACCTTACGCTACCCCCCACCCACCAAAAAAATTTTTAATTTTTTTACCACCCACTCTCACTCCACCTCACCCACAAGCAACCAACCCACCCCACCCCAACCAACCCTACACCGCCCTCCCCCCGGCCTATAAAAAAATTAATATTTTTTACCAACCACTCCCGCTCCACCCACCCCACCAGCGCCCACCCTACCCAACCACCCCACCCCGCCCACCAAAAACAATTTAATTTTTTTTACCACCTACTCACGCTTCACCCAATCTACCGGCACCCACCCCAGCCTACCCTATCCCCTCCCCCGGCCCACGAAAAAAATATTTAATTTTTTTACCAACCACCCTCCCTACCCTACCCTACCCGTCCCCACCCCACCCTACCCTACCCTCTACCATACCCACAAAAAGAAATTTAATTTTTTTACCACTCACTCCCGCTCCACCCCACCCACCCAACACCTACCCTACCCTACCTACCCCACCCGTAACCTACGCTAACCCCCCTCCCCGCCGCCCACCAATTATTTATTTATTTTTTTACCACACACTCCCGCTCCACCCTACTCATCAGCACCCACCCTACTCTACCTACCCCACCCTACTCTACCTACCCCACCCTACTCTACCTACCCCACCCTACTCTACCTCACCCACCCTAACATACCTACAACATCCTACCTTACCCCCTCCCCTCTCCCCCACCGCCCACCAAATTTTTTTTAATTTTATTTACCACCCACTCCCACTCCACCCACCCACAAGCACCCATTCTACCCTACCCTACCACCCCCACGCCCACCAATTTTTTTTTAAGTTTTTTTACCACATGCTTTTGCTCCACCCCACCCACCAGCACCCACCCCACCCCCTACCCTACCCCAACCCAAGCCTACCCTACGCCCCACCCACCAACACCCACCACTCTACTCACCCCACCAACCCCCGCCTACCAAATAAATTTTTTTAATTTTTTCCCACCCACTCCTGCTCCACTTCACCCAACAACACCTACCCCCACCCCCACCCTATCCTACCCTACCCAACCTTTTACATGTGAATGATAGGTTTTAATCATATGTGAATAATAAGGTTTAATCATATGTGAATACCAATCTTTAAACACATATGATTAAATACATATGATAGGAAAATTATTTAACAATATTAAGAATATTTTTTGTTAAATTGTAATTGTTAAAACCTATAAATATCATGAAAACGTTTTGTTGATAATATATATTCGTGGATTTGATAAGTTTTTTGTCCAATCACATGTGATTAAACCTTGTTATTCATATATGAATATGCATATAACAAACTTTTTATTTTTTTAATAATTTTTCTTATTATATTTATTCAATCACATGTGACTAAAACATGTTGTTCATATGTAAATATGTACATAACAATTTATTTTTATTTTTTAATTATTTTTCTTATTATATGTATTCAATCACATGTGATTAAAACATGTTCTATTACAACATATTTACATACGAATAACAAGTTCTAATTACATGTGAATAGCATGGTATAGATAAATATGTTTACATGTAGTAATAAAAATGCTTAAATATGTAAAGAACCAATACTTTGTGACCTAAGAACCAAATCAACAAGTAGATAGAAAATTCATTATGTGCATATTCACATGTGAATAACAGATTTTAATCACATGTCAATAATATGGTTTTATCACATGTGAATAGCTTAATCATATGTGATCGACAATGTTTAATCACATGTGATTAAATACATATTATAAGAAAAATTATTTAAAAATAAAAAATTACTTATATACATATTTATATATGAATAACATGTTTTAATCACATGTGAATATGTGAATAACAAGGTTTAATCACACTTGATTGTAAAAAAAAACTTATCACATGTGATTGAAGAAATTCTGGTTAAGACATTTCATCGAACAACATATGTGCATCCTTCTTCTTCAGCTTATGTGTACCTCTAGCATAATTTAATTACATGTGAATAACAGGTTTTAATCATATGTGAATAAATTATTAAGAAATAAAAAATTTGTTATGTGCATATTCACATGTGAATAAAGGGTTTTAATCACATGTGAGTAATAGGGTTTTATCACATGTGAATAGGGTAATCATATGTGATCAACAATTTAATCACATGTGATTAAATACATATAATAAGAAAAATTATTTAAAAATAAAAAATTTATTAAGCACATATTTACATATGAATAATATATTTAAGTCATATGTGATTGAATACTTGTAATAACAAAAATTATCAAAAAAATTCTATTTGAGCATATTAACATACAAATAACAAGTTTTAATCACATTTTTCTGTTTATTCAAGTTGTCGTTCTAAAAAATGTGAATAACATGGTTTAATTACATGTGAGTAACATGTTTTAATCGTATGTGAATAAATTATTAAGAAATAAAAAGTTCGTTATGTGCATATTCACATGTGAATAACAAGTTTTAATCACTTGTGAATAATAGGGTTTTATCACATGTGAATAGCTTAATCATATGTGATCAACAATGTTTAATCACATGTGATTAAATACATATAATAAGAAAATTTATTTAAAAATAAAAAATTCGTTTATGTACATATTTACATATGAATAATATGTTTTAATCACATGTGAATAGCTTAACCATATGTAAATAACAAGGTTTAATCACATGTGATTGAATACATATAATAAGAAAAATTATTAAAAAATAAAAAAATATATATATTTGAGTATATTCACATATGTATAACAAGTTCTAATCACATGTAAATAGCATGTTCTAATTAGATGTGATTAACAGGTTTTAATCATATGTGATTAAATATTGTTATTCACATATGATTAAACTATTCACATGTGATTTAAATAAATTTTCTTATTAAATTTTCTTTGAAGCATTTCATCGAACACCTTTAGTGCGCTGCTTGTTTTGTTCGTTTTATGACTTTCCCAAGTCCATTTAAAGTACCATAGCTGAACAAATAGCTTCATAACAAATACAATCAATAATCACTTGATCATTTGCATTTGTCACTACTAATTTTCTTATTATACGTATTTAAATAAATTTTCTTTGAAGCATTTCATCGAACACCTTTATTGCGTTGCTTCTCCTACGAAGTAATAGTGCTACATATCTTGTCTAAAAACTACGTTATTACATAAACTATAATATACACAAACCATCATAAAAAATATTTATTCATATTATCTACCAAACCCAAATTCCTAATCCGGTTTTCTTTCAATCCAAGCTTATGACAATATGGAATCTACTTTTCAGTGAAGTATGTTACATAATACCTTATTAAATAATCCAAATTTTTTGGAAATTCGTCATTATAAATAATTTGAGCACTCTACAATTGTGAAAGGGTTCCCGGTTCTCCTTTTTTTTACGAGTGTTGGGATTGAAATTCTTATTCACTTGGAAACTCCTTGTTACGAATGTCCATGATACACCGGCATAAATGACGGAACAGTAAAGAATATTTAATCAATAAATCAACCAATTCAATTTACTTCTAGTTGAATCCCGTTCAGAATTAATTGGAATGAGAACCGATACCTAAATCAGAAATAACCAATTGTTATAGGTTTCGTATCCATTGATGAATGAGAATTGATTGCAGGCTTGTGTTCATTGATTTCCATCGTCAATCCTCAAATCGCAACTCAAGTCCTGAAATCATTGTTCCTAAAATCACAAGTCAGAACTAAGAAGATGACTTACCATTAGCATGATTGACTGGTTTGATTGCAGGTTGTGTCTACTTCTTGCAAATCAGAACTAACACGATGAAATCATGAAATAGCAAATCGGTTTGGTGTTTATTGCTCACTGAAAACATTTCTTTTGTATTTGGATGGAGGGGGCGCATCGAGGGACTTTTTTAAATTACGTGGTCCAGATTTGTTCTCATGTTCTCAATTTAATAATTGTTCTCGTTTTAACCTCCCCTATATATATATATATATATATATATATATATATATATATATATATATATATATATATATATATATATATATATATATATATATATATATATATATATATATATATATATATATATATATTCAAAGACCCGAAACCCCGAAACCCGATAGGGCATCGCCCCGAACCCGACCCGAAACTTTTAGGGTCGGGTATGGGTCTCCTCGCCCCGACCCGAACCCGACCCGTTGCCATTCCTACCTTGGAAGAAAAAATCAATTTTCTCTTTTATTAAGATAGGAAAAGTGTAAGATGAAGGGGATTTACATTTAGACCTAAATTTACTTTACCCTCAATCCTCGGTCACCATCTATCTCTTTACAGTCGCTTCTAGCTCCCATGGTCTCATCTTCTCCGTCTTCCATCACCGTCCCACGTCGTCGCCGTTGCCGTCCCCTCCGTCGTCCCTCGCTTCTCATCTTCTCGGTTTTCCATTACGTTCTCGGACCTTCTCAGGTACTAATTGCATTTTTCTCTGTCCTCGATTGTCTCTATTCTCTGTTTTTCTATTTTCTGTTGAATAACTTTTCTTTTCATCTTTGCTGTTTGATTTTTATTTTTGCTGTTGAATGGTGGGTTTGTGTTTCTTTCAAGAATTTTTTTAATTGATTTCATAAATTAGATATGTTTCTGTTGAATGCTGGGTTTATGTTTCTATTGAAACTTTCAAATTGACATCATAAATCTGTTTAGGATAGAATGAAGTGTGTTAACGTGGAATAAACATAAATTTTTCTATGATAAATGGGAATATGAGATACAGAAATTGCTGTTAAAAGTGGGGTTAATCTAATGTTTGTGAATACGGGGACTCGATTACATTCTGAGAATATGATATTCCTTAGAATTTCCTTTATTTGTTACAATCATCATTTATCTATTCAAACACTTTATGGAAAAAAAAAAAAAAGAAACTGTCCCTTAATATAGATCATATTATAAAAGAACTCCTCCCTAGTAATTTGTAAATTACTTATCCTATTTAACAACATTATTAAAGAACATGGATCAAACCAAAATGGACCAATTTAAATTCATTTTCACAATTTCATTAATCTGGGTAAGAGAAGTTTGTTTCATAGTCAATAAATTTATGCCCAAATAATGTGATATCCTTGTTTTTATGGATGCTTACTGTATTTGAGTCCATCAAAAAAAATTTTGGGGTTATATCTCATAATTTGAGGACCAGAAAATATCACAAGATTGGAAAAGATGTTTATAATAAATACAAATTGTCAAGACTTGTAAGTCTTTGAATGTATGATTGGGGGCAATTTATTAAGTCTCTATCTCTAAAGTCTCATATGGTTCGGTTCACATTTCATGGAAATTAAGTATTGTACGCCCCACACAAACAGGTAACCAATTTGAGGCCATCCACTTGAATCTTTTATCTTCACAGTTGGCACTATATAAACCTCCATGGAGGCATCTTCATATAAGCATCAACAAAAACAGAAAATCACCAAGAATTTGATTTACATCATGCATCCTTGTGTTTTTATAATTTTCTCACTTCTCTTTGTAAACCTTGTGGAGACCACAACTGGCAATCAATTGGTAGCAGTGGAAGGAAGAGGAGGAGATTATACGAATGGTGTTACCAAAAAAGTGTTTGGAGAAAGAGAGACACCCCCTCCTTCATTTCAAAGCTGGCCTTCAAGACCCATTTGGTGGTCTCTCTACATGGACAGCTGAAGATGATGACTGTTGTAGTTGGCCTGGAGTCACTTGCAACAACCAAACAGGTCATGTGACAGAGCTTGATTTACGCTATTGGAATCTTGTAGGTGAGATCAGCTATTCATTGGCTAACTTGAGTTATTTGAACCCTCTTGATCTTTCTGAAAATTCTTTTCAAGGAACAATTCCCACTTTCATTGGTTCAATGAGTCGATTAATGTTCCTTGACCTTGGATCGAATCATTTTAATGGAACCATTCCTAGTTCCATTGGTTCCTTGACCGAATTATGGCACCTTGACCTTTCCTATAACTCTTTTTATGGAACCATTCCTCCAGAGTTTGGAAACCTCACCAACTTGCAAGAGCTTAACCTTCGAGATGTTGGAAGGTGCAGAGTTGAAAACATGGAGTGGTTGTCTCATCTTTCTCTTTTGGAGAGACTTGAAATGGATGGGATTTCCCTAGCCAAAGCAAATCATTGGGTGAATGCAGTTTCGAGTCTCCAAAAACTATCATATTTAAGTTTAGAGGGATGTGAGCTGTCACAGGTCATGTATCCATATTCTTCACTTCCCAACTCTTCCTCATCTATTAAAATCCTTCATCTCGAAAACAACAATCTGACGTCATCCATGTATCGTCGGTTGTCCCTGTTAACCAACAATAAGCTTCTTATTCTTCATCTCTCCAGCAACATGTTAGATGGGATACCCAAGTATTTTGGTAACCTCTGCAGTTTGAAATATTTGTACTTTGATAACAACTCTGCTGTTGTCAAATTTCCTGATTTTCTGAAAAACTTGTCTGGATGCACATCGCATTCCTTGCAAGAGTTTTTCGCCGAAGGAAGCCAATTTACAGGGTCATTGTCCGATGACATCCAAAAGTTTTCATCCCTATTTGGATTGGTGCTATCTAACAATCGCTTAAACGGAATTATAAGTGAGAAGCTATGGGAACTACCCAGGCTTGGTGTTCTTGATGTCTCTTCCGATTATCTCAAAAGTGCTATCTCTGAAAACATTGCAAAGTCAAAGGTTCGTGTTATAGATCTTTCAAAAAACTCACTGCTGGAAGGAGTTCCTTCCACAGATCACATGTCAAGCCATTCTTATGTAGAGTCTTTTCATATGAGCTCTTGCAAGCTAGGGCCTCACTTCCCCAAATGGGTTCACACGCTGAAAAATCTTACCTCTCTTGACATTTCCAATAATGGAATTTCAGACACAATTCCCCTGGGGTTTTGGAAAACATGGCCTTCTCAGTTAAAATATTTGAGTCTCTCTTCCAACAACATAAGTGGGAAAATACCAGATTTATCATTAAATTTTGATCATCAGTCCACGATAGATTTGAGTTCCAACAGCTTTTATGGTCCAATACCGAATGTCCCTTCCTCCTTGCGATTATTAAATCTTTCCAAAAACAAATTCAATGGAGGACTTTTCTTTCTCTGCCAAATTATCGATGGACCGTTACTATTTCTTGACCTCTCCCATAATTTTCTAAGCGGAAAGCTTCCAGACTGTTTGTGGCATTTCAAAGAACTAAAAGTTCTAAATCTAGGAAACAACAATCTCTCTGGAAGGCTTCCTACCTCAGTTGAGTATTTGACAACACTCGAGGTGTTGGATTTATACAAGAATGACTTCTCTGGTGAATTGCCTTTGTCTCTAAAGAATTGCACAAGTTTAAACTTGTTGAATTTGGGGGCTAAAAACTTTTCTGGTAATGTGCCTCTTTGGGTTGGAGAAAGATTATCTGGGTTGTATGTTCTTATCCTGAGATCAAACTTCTTCTTTGGAACCATCCCTTTACAGTTATGTCAATTAGCAAATCTTCAAATTCTAGACTTGGCAATGAACCATCTCTATGGAACCATCCCTTCATGTTTGAATAATCTTTCGAGCATGGTCCAACCAGGATTCTTACTGCCACTAAACATACATTACATTCTTAATGGTTATGTTCGAACAATTGGTGATTCCTCTTTTGGTGTGTATGTTGATCATGCAATGATTGAGTGGCAAGGAGATGAACGTGAGATCTTTAGCACTTTAAGATTGTTGAAGAGCATTGACATGTCAAGCAACAATTTAACCGGTCAAATCCCGTCTGAAATTACCAATCTTCATGACTTGGTTGCCTTAGACTTGTCAAAGAACGCTCTACTTGGGGAGATTCCACAGAAATTTGGTGAGATGAAAAACCTTTTGAGTTTGGATTTGTCTAGAAACAAAATTTCAGGAGGGATACCGTCAAGTATGTCTCAAATGACTTTATTGAATGACCTAGATTTGTCATTTAATAACTTGTCAGGGAGAATCCCATCAAGCACTCGACTCCAGTCCTTTCAACCTTCAATATACGATGGAAATGCACAACTATGTGGACCCCCATCGTCCAGAAAATGTCCCGGAGATGAACCAGAAGTGTCATCGGTCCCTGGTAAAAGCAAGGGTGGTGGAGAAGAGATAGATGAACTTTGGGGATGGTTTTATATTGGTGGGGGCTCTGGTTTTGTTACTGGATTTTGGATAGCGTGTGCCGCTCTACTTTTCAACCATCATGGGATACATGTATTTTTTCATTTTTATGATATCTTCAAAGGTTGGGTTTATGTGAAGATAGTGGTGTTCATTGCAAATTTGCAAAGGGTTGCACATACATAGCTTCTCATCCGCTTTTTTTTTTTTTTTTTTTTTTTTTTTTTTTTTTTTAATCTTTTTTACTTGTTATTTTCTAGTATATATGTTGTCTTGAACAAACCTATTCTTGTTCGTATATAGGGCTAGAGGTATATTAACGTAATTTGGCAAGGGTTCTATGTTAGCAAGATTTTGGTTCCGTACCAGAATAATGCATGTATGCGCACATATTTCTTTTGGCCTTCATTTAATTGGTGTACATTACATTTAATACCAAATTACTCTAGTAGAAAATAAACTAAAGATTGCAATTCATAAATAGTATATGTTTAGGACTTAAGGATCGTTATAATTCCTCAAAAGCCATCTTCATATACCATGTTATGATATGCATGAATGAATATTTAAAATCCAGGTTAGCATTTGGAAATCTTTAAAAATCCCAAAAATTCATTAGCAATGCCATCATGTGCGTGAACCAATTAGTCAAAGACCCACAAATAACAGAATAGCTGTGGTTCTAGGCCTCAATGGCAGGTGGATCAAGAAAGACATTGTCCTGGTCCAGTTTGCACAATACTTAGAAGAATTCCTGGTGTCAGCCCATTGAGACCCAATATGGAATTGGGTTAATGAGTAAGATTAAGAATACAAAGCTTTTGGACCCAATATCTCTTTACTTGTTCAAGACAAAAGGGGTGTTTACAACAAGGTGTTCCAATGTCTCTTTACTTGTTCACTATTATCATGGAGGTTCTCCGTTCTCAAACGGGTTATCAAAAAAAATTTGAGGGAGCGGGTGGCTTTATATGATAAATGTGAGGAACTAGGAATGACACGCTTTTATTTTGCTGATGACCTCATCATGGGGATAGTTGGTCTGCTAAAGTGGTTAAAGAAAAGAGGAAGATGAATTTAAAAATATCTCTGGTCTCATCCCTAGTTTATGAGAGTGTTGATTTCTTTGGAAATGTCCAACCCCACAACAAAGAGGCCATCAGGAGCTTAGTGATTTTTTCAAAAGGCCTGTACCAAGCTTATATGGCTTTTTTTCAAGACTACAGCTAGTGTTCTTCGGGCCACTACATCATCGTGATGGACTTCATGTAGTAAAGCAGTGAACCGTGGTCCTTAGCTTTTACTAATAGGACTTGACTGCCTGTGTAGGTTACAGTTGATGTCTATAGGCTTAAGTTCTCGGGGCTTGTCTCGATATTTTAGTTCTGCTTTTCAAATGGGAGTCCCACTCTTTGTTTTGTACCATCTTTATTTTAAATAAATTTATCCAGGGTAACCTTTCTGCCAAAAAAAAGGGGAAATGCTTCCATTTGCATGTAAATCATAAACCAAAGAAAAATTCAGCTAGAGAGCATTGTGGGCTATATGAAGATATGATTTGCATCCGACAGCTACATCGGGATTTCATATGTAAAGACAGTTTAAAAGTCGAGTTATAAACGTATTCGAAGGCCCCCTCTGTTTCAAGATGCTAAATATAATTTCTTTTTTGCATCACATCTCGAAATTCTTGTTTTAAAATATATCGTTGAACTTGTTGATTCAAATGGTTGTTCTTTTCTTGTTTTTTTTTTTTTTTTTTCTAATTTCTGTTGTTCATGGCTTCAAGTATTTTTGTTTTATTTTTTAATGAGTTTTCTAGAATCTACTTCCAAAATGACTTCTGAAGGCAGGTGTTTACTATTGGAATTGATATTTTCGTTATATCATCTTTACATGAAGTTATCCATATAGATATCGGGTAGCACTACAAAGGTACAAATGAAGTCTGCCAAAAAAAATTCAATCATGACTAGAGTCTACACATCAAATTTGGTCTATAAGAAGTTTTATGTGATGAATCTGTTGGCATGCATATACCATTCCAGGGAGTATATTGATCATGCAATTATTAAGTGGCTATCGAGTTTTATACAAATTTAACCGCAATCTATTGAAGAGCATGTGTCCCAAGCAACAATCTAACATGAATCCCATTTATGGGCAATTTTAACATTATCAAAGCCTTCTTGGTATTTAGATCGAAGACTATGGCCTATTATGATTTATGAAATAGGTAGTGCAGAGTTCATGTTTGTAAAGTGTTAGTTTGATCCATGACACAACAAATGGTGGAGGTCAAAGGTGTGTGCAACCAACAATCATGTTGTTGATGGGCATCATTAAGGTACCAACAACCAATAGGGTAGGTTGTAGTTGATGAGTCATTTGCTTCTATTGACATGGGCCAATTGTGTCAGATATCCATTGTGAACCATCCTATAATTGTTCAAAGCTACGATTTGTGTTAGAAATTATGCCGGAAAAATATGATTTTTGATGTATAAAGACATATGAAATTGTACCATTGAATGATTTGTTCAAACTTACATAAGCCAAATGAAACTCAAGTTCTTGATTACCACTACAAGAAAAGTCACTTGCAGGAACATATTTTTTTCGTTCCTAGATGTCCTAATTTGGTTGCTATGGCCTTAGAAACAAAATTTTGTTCCTACAGAGGTTGTTACTATAGCCTCATTGCTATAGGAATGCCTCGTTTGTAGAAACAAAATTTTTGTTTCTATAGCTTATATACGTTTATTATATTAATATTTTGTACAAACGGACGGATGTTTTTTAATTTATTTCAAAAAAATATATAGGAACAAAGTTTTGTTTCAATATAATTATGTACAACAATTAAGAGGTTCCTATCAAACTCAAAAATCTTAAAATTTCATACCCTCTTCAGACCTTTCAAAAATGCAGATCTTAAAAATTCAGACTCGACAAAATAGCCCCTTAGTCGGTATGTCTACAATTGTAACACCCGACTTTTAAAACAAAAACGCCCCTGAAAAAAAATTTCATTTAAAACAAAGGTTTCAATACGTAAAACCATAACATGAGGGGCATATTTTATTAAAAACAGGTACAAGTGTATCAAGGAGAGTATAAAATACCATAATCTCCTTTAAAACCGGGCTGCTACTGACAGCATCTATAAGTCTCACTTCTTTAGTCACTGACTCTATCTTTTCCCTTATCAGGATCATGCTAACCTGCAGGGACATTTAACAGATAACGTGAGCTATAAAGCTCAGTGAGTAATCATATCTGCAAATAACATGTATAAGAAATACATTCATATATAATTCCCTACATATGATAAATCTCTTTTAACTCGTCTTTTCAATACTAGGTCCCATTTTATAGCCCCTTCCGGCTAACCGTATATATGTTTGGATATCGGATCCAAAATCCTAGCATTACTGGCTGATCATATATCTCTTAGGATTTAACATCCTACTTCATAGCCTTACAGGCTGAACCATCATAACATATGAATATCAAATCACATCAGTTATTTGCACATTTAATCATATCTAACCATTTATGTCCAATATTTCGTAGTCACAATTTGACTGCACCATATTTCTTGGCTATATAAGCCGCACCAAACAGTTTCATCGTTATATCATAGCCCTAAGGCCGCACCAACAGGTTGCAATAACCCTTCATGTTTGAATAATCTTACGAACATGGTCCAAGCAGGTTTCTTACTGCCACCAAACGTACATTCCTTTGAAATTAATCAGGAAAATCAAGACTCAACAATTTCGTATTCCTTTTCCAGTAAATATGTTGACCATGCGATGATTGAGTGGCAAGGAGATGAACGAGAGTTATTTGCCACATTAAGATTGTTGAAGAGCATTGGTATGTCAAGCAACAATTTAACCGGTGAAATCCCATCTGAAATTACCGATCTGCATGAATTGGTTGCCCTGAACTTATCAAAGAATGCTCTACTTGGCGAGATTCCACAAAGAATTGGTGAGATGAAAAAACTTTTGACTTTGGATTTATCTAGAAACAAATTTTCAGGAAGGATACCATCAAGTATGTCTCGGACAACTTTATTGAATGACCTAGATTTGTCAGTTAATAACTTGTCAGGGAGAATCCCGTCAAGCACTCAACTCCAGTCCTTTGAGCCTTCAAGATACGATGGAAACTTAGGACTATGTGGACCTCCCCTTACCAAAAAATGTCCTGGAGATGAAGATTCAAAAGTACCAGCCATCGTTGGTGAGAGTGAGAAAGATGAAGATTGGGGATGGTTTTATATTGGTGGGGGAATGGGTTTTGTTACCGGATTTTGGATGGCATGTGGTGCTTTGCTTCTCAACCGTCGTGGGCGACATGCATTTTTTCACATTTATGATATCTTCAAAGATTGGGTATATGTGAAGGTCGTGGTGTTCATTGCAAATTTGCAAAGGGTTGGACATGCATAGTTTCTCATCCGCTTTTTTTCTTTTTGAATTGTTATTTTCTAGTGTTTATGTTGTCTTGAACAGACCTATTCATGTTTGTATTTAGGGCTAGAGGTATAGTAATGTAATTTGGCAGGGGTTTTTAAGTCCCCAATATCAATAAAATTGCCACTAACACCATGGGTGGCCTTTTTCTCGTGCTGTATGAAATAAGACATCCTGAAAAGTTCATACTTTTGTAGCATATAATTATAAACATAAGATGAAAATGTTGTTAAAGAAGAGGTAGATGATTTTAATACTATCTCTGGTCTGGTCCCTATTTTATGAGAGTGTTGATTTCTTTGGAAATGTTTAACCCCACACCAAAAAGGCCGTCAGGAGTATAATTGACTATAGCTAGTGTTATTCGGGCAGTACATCATCGTGATGGACTTTATGTGCTAAAGATGTGAATGCCGGTCCTTAGCTTTTGTTGTTAAGAAGACTGGACTGACTTGTCTAGGATATTTTAGTTCCCGGGGCTTATCCCAATATTTTAGTTCTGCTTGTTTACCATCTCTATTTTTAATAAATTCATCTAGGGTAACCTCTATACCAAAAATAAAAAAGAAAATGCTACCTTTTGCATGTAAATCACAAACCAAAGAAAATGTCAGTTGGAGAGCGTTGTGGGCTATATGAAGATATGCTTTGCATCTGACAACTACATCAGCATTTCATGTCTAAAGAAATGTGGGCAAATTGAAAGAGATCAACTAAAAGTAAGCTCTAATATCTTAAGAATTATGTATTCTGAAACTTAATGTAATGACATTTTAAAAGTTGAGTTATTAACGTATTCGAAGTGCCCTCTGTTTCAAGATACCAAATATGATCTTTTTTGTGTACCATCTTGAAATTGTCATTTTAAAATCTATTGTTGAACTTGTTGATTCAAATGGTTGCTCTTTTTAATTTATGTTGTTCATGGCTTCAAGTATTTTGATTCATTTTCTTGATGATTTTTCTAGAAATTACTTTCAAAATGTCTTCTGAAAGCAGGTGTTTACTACTGGAATTGATATTTTCGTATGATCATCTTTACCTGACCTTATCCATATGGATATTGGGTAGCACTACAAAGGTACAAGTGAACTCTGCCAAAGAATTCAACCATGACCGGAGTCTACACATCAAATGTTTTCTATAAAGAAGTTTTATGTGATTAATCGGTTGGCATGCATATACCAATCCTGTGAGTATATTGATCATGCAATGATTAAGTGGCCAACGAGTTTTACACAAATTTAACCGCAATTTATTGAAGAGCATGTCTCCCCAGCAAGCATCTAATATTTTGGCAATTAGCATCATCAAAGCCTTTTGGGTATTTAGAATAGTATCAAAGACTATGGTCTATCATGATCTATGAATCAGGTAGTACAGAGTTCATGATTTTAAAATGTTAGTTTGATGCATGACATGACAAATGGTAGGGGTTTTACTTAACCATTTGGATGATTTCTTTCGTATGTATACCAATTAAGATTGGTATTTGGCCCTTTCACTCTAAGATTCTTGATAATAACAGAAAGTTGTCATGCACTTCCTATTTGTTTACCAAAACATGTAGTTGCCAGTTCTTTTGGAAAATCCTCAAATCAAATTGGGGCGTTCCAAATATATCTTTACTACTTTAGAAAACATATTCCCAAAACTCTTAATTTACAATTTTTTAAACCAAATTTATATTGTTTAATGCTTTAGGTAGTAACTGGTTTTTTAAGAGGTACAATATGTATAACATAAATATACAACTCCCTACTGCATTATATTGGACGGTAAAACTCTAATATGCTTCTTCTCTTTATTTTTTCTGTTATTTCCTCTTTATGTCTTCCTCTCTACATCAACATTCTGCCAAGGTTTGGGTTTTTTGGTTTATCTTATTAAGTTGTTTTTTGTGATTCTTCTTAATGTGTTTTGTATTATTTATTGTTGTTTCAGGAAATCCAAATGCCCAAATTTCTCTAAGAGAATAATAGAACCCAAGGAAGCAAAGATGTTAAGTTTGAGAAGAAAAAACCATAGAAATCTAAAATGGGAAAAAGGATTTTAACAAAGGTAATGTTAATGAATTTACCAATTCACACAATATTTTTATATTTGTAGATTTGGATAGAAACATAGCATGTGTACCATTTCACAATTGTATAACCTTACCTTCTGCTGGTACTATTGATCTTTCTGCTGAATTAAACCCCATGTGTACCCTTTTTGCAGTTATTTTCTTCACCTGAATGAATTTATTATAAGTTCATTGGTTCTTTTTTCTTAGTTTGTGAATACATGGATTGCTTATTCTGACTTTTGGACCTGTAGCATTTTTTTGAAAATAATTGTTTGATTGTAGCAATGTACTTTGATATTGTTTTTAGGTTTACTTGCAGATGGAACTCTATATTCGTCAATAGAAAAAGAAATTACAGAAAGAAGGTAAGCGAATATATAGCTTACCCTTGGTAATTTCTGGTTTGTTTTTTATAAAGGAGAAACTTTGGATGGTAATTACAACTACTTATACTTCACATGATTAACCGATTATGAATTTATGATGCATTTGATAGTATGTGTGTTGCATCGGTTTATTGAAGGATAAGAGCAGATGAATGTTTAAAAATTTGAGCCTGATATCATACATACTTTTTTGGAAATGCACCAATGGGTCATATTGCAAATAAATTCGTGTTCTTTGTATGCTAATAATTATATAGATGACCTTGATCTGATTGGTCAGATGAAGAACAAAAAACCCTTAACAAAAAGTACGTAAATTGTGTCTCCTAGATTTTTTAATGTGAAATGCTAATCTGAGAA
The DNA here is from genome assembly GCA_023525715.1 of Cichorium intybus. NCBI lineage: Eukaryota > Viridiplantae > Streptophyta > Magnoliopsida > Asterales > Asteraceae > Cichorium > Cichorium intybus. Next base: position 121,028,541 of record CM042009.1, on the reverse strand, counting down.
AAATCAATTACTTATGAAATCATTAACGTTGTATGTATTATTTTGGGCAAAGTGCAAGAAATAGCAACATACCTTTATTTATTTCTATGTTATAACATCCTTCTTCCATTTCTATGCATATAGCATTCCACTTTCATGTTTTTTTTCTATTAGAGCTTTGAACTTTCAATCATTTTCTTATCAACACATTATACTTTGGAATCCATCCAGTTATAGCATTGTAATATTGTTCTTTCTTTATATCTACATTATGATGTTGTAATTAGGTGGATTATTCAAACTACAATGCATTAGTAATATTTATAATGTTGAGTGTTGTTTTTTTAATTAAATTAAGCATACAACAATCTATTTATAAGCTTTATAAACAATTTTTTTCACTTAATGCTAACGAAATGAAAACCCTTACAGATAGAAGATATTACCTCCAAAATTAAGTGGTCACTAATAATGTACACGTTGCCATCGATGTTAATTCTATGGCGCCTAACTTGGTTTGATTTCTTTGATAAGTTACAACTGGCCGTCATGTGTGAAATTAGGGGTAGTTATTTCAAACCTTTTTTCTTAGTGGTTAATGATGCCTTTATGGTCACCATTATAACACATTTTAATGTGGCTCTTTGGATTGGAGAAAGATTATTCGGGTTGTATGTTATCTTAAGATCAAACAACTTCTTCTGTGCCATCCTTTTATAGTTATGTCATTTAGCAAATCTTTAAATTTTGTAGATAACCTTCAAAGGTTGAGTTTATGTGAAGGTTAGTGGTGTTCATTGCAAATATGCAAAAGGTTAAACATACATAGTTCACTGCAAATTTGCAAAAGATCGTGTTCATATTTAGGGCAAGAGCTATAGTAAGATAATCTAGCTGGGGGTTTTAAGTCCCTGATATCAATAAAATTGCCACTATCACTATGGGTGGCCTTTTTTTCATGTTGTATGAAACAAGACATCCTTAAATGTTCACACTTTTGTAGTATATACTTATAAACATAAACTGAAAATATAGTTAATACCGTAATTGACTATTTTTCAAGGAAAATTCTCAATTTAGATTATTTGTAAAACTGGTACTTAGTGATGATACATCCGTATATACTTTGTACTATGATAGTATGATGCTTCTATTTGTAGGTTGTCTACAAAATTAACCAAAATGACAAAGTAGATAAACAAACTAAGGAAAATCCATTTGAATTATACTAAATATTTATCAGAATATCTATTTTTATATATAATAAGATATTAATTATAATATTATTGTTTTAAACTTTTATTATTTTTGTTGAAACTAATATCTAACTCATACTTAAAAAAGAAACGTGAAATGGTAAAATTTTATGACTTTGAGCTTTCTATTGTTTTCATAGCAAACATTGGGCCTTGTAATTGCTTTCTTGAGTTGGGCCTGATACGCACAGTTGCATATTTTACATGACTTTGAGGTTTCTACACATTGTGGACAACGTTGTAATCGTTTTCTGGTTTGACATCGGTCGGGTATGAAAACTTCAAAAAAATCCAATGAATTCCGGCAACAGAGGAACCTTTGACGGTGAAGGTGAAGCAGTAGCAGGAGAAAATCAGCAACCCAAAGCCCCAATTCAAGCAACTATTGATGATAGTAAACCCTTTTCCCAAGCTCTTTCTCACACTCTTATTATTATTATTATTTTTTTGAAAATTGGAGAATGCCTTCCGAAATTCATGAAGAATAACCTTTGTACATTGGTTAATTGATGCTACGTGAGACTCGTAGTTTGATTTTTGTCTTCTATAGGTCTCATGGTTACCGATTATGCTTAATTAGCTATAAAAGACTGAATCGAATCTATTTCTTGTTTCTTATGGATGTTTCTCCTAGAATCTAAGATCCAAAATCGAGGTGGAGGATTTCTTACGCTAGAAAAAAATGTTTATTGCTGTCTAGTACTACTTTTTTAAGAATGAAAGACGTCTCACTTACTCTTTTAGGGCCACCATTGAATTGTTGCTCTTTCTACATTGTTGAGTCAACACTGCTTCATTTTCTACAAAACCCACTGTCCCTTGCACTTGAGATGCAATTCCGGATAATAATACAATTAAATAGATTTAAAGACGAATAAAATACCTATTAAATAAAATTACTATACTTTTGGTTAATTCTTAGAAAATGCCTTATGTAATGTGCATCAGGTATAATTATACAAAACAGTTTTAGTAGATAAAGTGGTTTTTTTTCATATTTGTGTCCTTCTTTATGGTTATTTTGATGGGTTTGATTTGTTTTATGGAAATGACATAGTTAGGATCAAATTTCATGGAAATTAAGTATTTTATGCCCCACACAACCATCCACCTGAATCTTTCATCTTCACATTTGGCACTATATAAATCTTCATGTGGGAATCTTCATATATGTGAGCCACTAAAATCATAACATTTAGAAACTTTAGGGATGTGATTTATTAACTTAATAAAGGTTGGACTAAATCTGCAATTCGGACCTAACCATAGGGACCATTTCTATAATTTACTCAATAAAACGAAATTGAGTCGATAATCATGTTACCCGGTTGCTTTGTTAAAAAGTGGGCTTTTATTTGCCGAATGGTAATGGACTCTATCTACCTATCAGACGCCATTGTCGGGTTATATTATTAATTTTAACGGGGTAATATAGCCCATTTTGCAGTAGCTTGTTGTTTTTAAAATAAAAAATTTCCACTCCAAGAGAATTTTAATTAATTTGTAGACTTCCTTTTTTTTAATATTCTTGATTCCCTGCCAGTGTAAGGCTTTTAATTAAAATCTTTATTTGTAACAACAATCATAAATCATGGATTGATATTTGACCCAAATAGTCTGCTGCCACTATGGGGATCTTCCATTCAAAAAATTAGGTCTTAGTAATGAGTATAGGTTTTGGAATTTAGAGCACCCACTATGGGTCTTGCACTCACAAAAGAAATTACCCCCGTTTACTTGGCCCATTAACAAAAAAGTATTTATAAAATTTTAATTATATAATAGTTTCTTGTTAAGTATTTGTAAATTACTCATCCTATTTTTTTAGTTTTTTAGAGTCGTTACTAGTGTAGCGCTTTTTATCAGAATATTTATTTTTAACAACAGTATTAAAGAACATGGATCAAACCAAAATGGACCAACTTGAATTCATTTTCACAATTTTATTAATCTGAGTAAGAAAAGTTTATTTCAGTCAATAAATTTATGCCCAAATAATGTGATATCCCTATTTTAATTGATGATTAGTGTATTTGACTCCATCAATTTGTTTTGTGGGTTTATATCCCATAATTTGAGGACCAAAAAGATATCACAACACTAGAAAAGATATTTATAATAAATACAATTTGTCAAGACTTTCAAGTCTTTGAACGTCTAATTTGGTGCAATTTATTCGGTCTTCATCTCTAAAGTGTCTTATGGTTCGATTGAAATTTCATGGAAATAGAGTATTGTATGCCCCACACAAACAGGCAATCAATTTGAGGCCATCCACTTGAATCTTTTTTCTTCACAGTTAGCTCTATATAAACCTCCATGGGGGCATCTTCATATAAGCATCAACACAAACTGAATATCATCAAGAATTACATTTACATCATGCATCCTTGTATTTTTATAATTTTCTCACTTCTCTTTGTAAGCCTTGTGGAGACCACAACTGGCAATGAATTGGTAGCAGTGGAAGGAAGAGGAGGAGATGATACCAAAAAGTGTTTGGAGAAAGAGAGACACGCCCTCCTTCATTTCAAAGCTGGCCTTCAAGACCCTTTTGGTGGTCTCTCTACATGGACAGCTGAAGATGATGAGTGTTGTAGTTGGCCTGGAGTCACATGCAACAACCAAACAGGTCATGTGACACAGCTAGTTTTGAGCAATTGTGATCTTGTAGGTGAGATCAGCTATTCATTGGCTAACTTAAGTTATTTGAACCTTCTTGATCTTTCTGGAAATTCTTTTCATGGAACCATTCCCACCTTCATTGGTTCAATGACTCGATTAAGGTACCTTAACCTTGGCCTCAATAATCTTAATGGAACCATTCCCAGCTTCATTGGTTCAATGACTTGATTAAGCTACCTTTACCTTGGCCACAATAATCTTAATGGAACCATTCCTAGTTCCATTGGTTCCTTGACCGAATTAAGGAACCTTGACCTTCCATATAACTCTCTCTACGGAACCATTCCTAGTTCCATTGGTTCCTTGACCGAATTAACAGACCTTGACCTTTCATTTAACTCTCTTTATGGAACCATTCCTAGTTCCATTGGTTTCTTGACCGAATTAAGGCACCTTGACCTTTCCTATAACTCTCTTTACGGAACCATTCCTCCCGAGTTTGGAAACCTCACCAACTTACAAAGGCTTTCTCTTGGAGATGTTGGAAGATGTAGAGTTGAAAACATGGAGTGGTTGTCTCATCTTTCTCATTTGGAGAGAGTTGTAATGGATGGGATTTCCCTAGCCAAAGCAAATCATTGGGTGAATGCAGTTACGAGTCTCCAAAAACTATCAATTTTAAGTTTAGGGGGATGTGAGCTGTCACAGGTCATGTATCCATATTCTTCACTTCCCAACTCTTCCTCATCTATTCTTGACCTTTATCTTGGAAACAACAGTCTGACCTCATCCATGTATCATTGGTTGTCCCTCTTAACCAGCAATAAGCTCCATGATCTTGATCTCTCTAGCAACATGTTAGATGGGATACCCAAACATTTTGGTAACCTCTGCAGTTTGGAAACTTTGTACTTTGATAACAACTCTGCTGTTGTCAAATTTCCTGATTTTCTGAAAAACTTGTCTGGATGCACATCGCATTCATTGCAAGAGTTGCATGCTCCAATAAACCAATTTATAGGGTCATTGTCCGATGACATCCAAAATTTTTCATCCCTAAGATATTTGGACCTATCTAACAATCGCTTAAACGGAACTATAAGTGAGAAACTGTGGGAGCTACCCATTCTTGATTTTCTTGACCTCTCTTCCAATTATCTCAGAGGTGCTATCTCTGAAAACATTGTAAAGTCGAAGGTTAATTCTATTGTTCTTTCAAAAAACTCACTGCTGGAAGGACTTCCTTCCACAAATCACATGCCAAGCCTTTCTTATGTAGAGAACATTGATTTGAGCTCTTGCAAGCTAGGGCCTCACTTCCCCAAATGGGTTCAAACACTGAAAAATCTTATCCATCTTGATATTTCCAACAATAATATTTCAGGCACAATTCCAGTGGAGATCTGGGACATGTGGCCTTCTCGATTGGGATATCTGAATCTCTCTTCCAACAACATCAACGGGAAAGTACCAGATTTATCATCAAAATTTGACAGCATATCAATATTAGATTTGAGTTTCAACAACTTTTATGGTCCAATACAGAATGTCCCTTCCTCTTTGCAATTCTTAAATCTTTCCAGAAACAAATTCAATGGAGGAATTCACTTTCTATGTCAAATTGTCGATGGATTGTTAGAATTTCTTGACCTCTCCCATAATTTTCTAAGCGGAAAGCTTCCGGACTGTTTGTGGCATTTCAAAAAACTAAAAGTTCTTAATCTAGGAAACAATGGTCTATCTGGAAAGCTTCCTGCGTCTGCTGAGTCATTGATAAAACTCGAGGTGTTGGATTTATACAAGAATGACTTCTCTGGTCAATTGCCTTTGTCTCTAAAGAATTGCACAAGTTTAAACTTGTTGAATTTGGGGGCCAACAAGTTTTCTGGTAATGTGCCTCTTTGGATCGGAGAAAGATTATCCGGGTTGTATGTTCTCATCCTAAGGTCAAACGTTTTCTTCGGAACCATCCCTTTGCAGTTATGTTATTTAGCAAATCTTCAAATTCTGGATTTGTCAATGAACCATTTCCATGGAAACATCCCCTCATGTTTGAATAGTCTTACGAGCATGGTCCAAGCAGGATTCTTACCGGCAGCAAACATACATTCCATTGACATTGATCAGGAAAATCAAGAGTTTGCATTTAGTTTATCCTTTTCCCGTAAATATGTTGACCATGCGACGATTGAGTGGCAAGGAGATGAACGTGAGTTCTTTGCCACATTAAGATTGTTGAAAAGCATTGACATGTCAAGCAACAATTTAACCGGTGAAATCCCATATGAAATTACCAATCTTCATGGCTTGGTTGCCCTGAACTTGTCAAAGAACGCTCTACATGGGGAGATTCCTCGAAAAATTGGTGATATAAAAAATCTTTTGACTTTGGATTTATCCAGAAACAAATTTTCAGGAGGGATACCATCAATTATGTCTCAAATGACTTTATTGAATGACCTAGATTTGTCATTTAATAACTTGTCAGGGAGAATCCCATTAAGCACTCAACTCCAGTCATTTGAGCCTTCAAGATACGATGGAAACTTAGGACTTTGTGGACCTCCCCTTACCAAAAAATGTCCAGGAGATGAAGATTCAAAAGTACCACCCGTCGTTGGTGAGAGTGACATAGATGAAGATTGGGGATGGTTTTATGTTGGTGGGGGCATGGGTTTTGTTACTGGATTTTGGATAGCATGTGGCGCTTTGCTTCTCAACCGTCGTGGGAGACATGCATTTTTTCACTTCTATGATTCCTTCAAAGATTGGATTTATGTGAAGGTGATGGTGTCCATTGCAAATCTGCAAAGGGTTGGACATACATAGTCTTTGATCGTCCGTTTTTTCTTTGACTTGTTATTTTCTAGTATTTATGTTTGTATTTAGGCTAGAGGTATAGTAATGTAATTTGGCAGGGGTTTTTAAGTCCCAATATAATAAAATTGCCACTAACACCATGGGTGGCCTTTTTCTCGTGCTGCATGAAATAAGACATTCATGACAAAGCCTTTTTGGGTATTTAGAATAGTATCAAAGACTATGTATGGTCTATCATGATCTATGAATCAGGTAGTGCAGAGTTCATGATTGTAACATGTTAGTTTGATCCATGACATGTGTTTCTATAATTTTAGTTTGATCTATGTCATGACAACTGTTATGGGTTTTACTTAACCATTTGGATGATTTTTTTCGTATGTATGCCGATTAAGATTGGTATTTAGCCCTTTCACTCTAAGATTCTTGATAATAACAGAAAGCTGGCGTGCACTTCCTATTTGTTGACCAAAATATGTAGTTGTCAGTTCTTTTGGAAAATCCTCAAATCAAATTGGGGCGTCCCAAATATATCTTTACTACTTTGTAAAAGATATTCCCAAAACTCTTAATTTACAATTTTTTTAAACCAAATTTATATTGTTTAATGCTTTAGGTAGTAACTGGTTTTTTAAGAGGTACAATATGTATAACATGAAGATACAACTCCCTACTGCATTATATTCGACGGTAAAACTCTAATATGCTTCTTCTCTTTATTTTTTCTGTTATTTCCTCTTTGTCTTCCTCTCTACATCGACATTCTGCCAAGGTTTGGGTTTTTTGGTTTATCTTATTAAGTTGTTTTTTGTGATTATTCTTAATGTTTATTTGTATTATTTATTGTTTTGTTTCAGGAAATCCAGATGCCCAAATTTCTCTAAGAGAAGAATAGAACCCAAGGAAGCAAAGATGTTAAGTTGGAGAAGGAAAACCATAGAAAATTACTCACTCACTCTTAAATTTCAGAGCTCGAAAGACATCAACTTAGTATTCTGTATGGCCACCAACAATGTCATAAACAACCAACCATACCATCTCTCTCTCTCTCTCTCTCTCTCTCTTTCTCTCTCTTTGTTTAAAAATATATTTTTAAACTATTTCATATTCTATTTACTGCCTATGTTTACCTTGATGATCACGTATGACCCTTTATTTACTGCCTACTTTTTTCTTGCAGTTGACCCTTTCTATAAAATGCAAAATTTTTACATTTTGAATGTTTTTTGAAGATGTAAAGTGAATGGGAGTTAAAGGAAGGAGAAGGAATTTTCCTATTCAGAAGAGTACAATAACAAATTCACCTTTTGATGATGGGATGAAGGTATTATATATTCAGTTTGATTGATTTAGCTTTTAGCACTTTACTTTGATCATTGTCTTGAAATGAAGAGTATTGGGGGCAAACTTTTGGTATTTCAATCAGACAAGCTTATTAACATTCACACAATATTTTTATATTTGTACCATTTTACAGTTATAAAACCTTACCTTCTGCCAGTATTGTTGATCTTTCTGGTGAATTAAACCCCATGTGTACCATTTTTCTAGTTTTTTTTTTCTTCACTAGAATGAACTTATAAGTTCATTGGTTCTTTTTTCTTAGTCTGTGAATAATGGATTACTTATTCTTACTTTTGGACCTGTAGCATTTTTTGAAAATAACTGTTTGATTGTAGCAATGTACTTTGATATTGTTTTTAGGTTTACTTGCAGATGGAACTCTATATTTGTCAATAGGGAAATGAAATTACAGAAAGAAGGTAAGCGAATATATAGGTTACCCTTGGTAATTTCTGGTTTGTTGTTTATAAAGGAGAAACTTTGGATGGTAATTACAACTACTTATACTTCACATGATTAACCGATTATGATGCATTTGATAGTATGTGTGTTGCATTGGTTTATTGAAGCATAAGGGCAGAGCAATTTTTAAAAATTTGACCCTGATATCATACATACTTTTTTGGAAATAACCAATGGGTCATATTGCAAATAAGGATAATCCGTCTTTTAATGTATGTCATTCAGTTTATTTTTGGTTTATACCGCCCGACACAATTTTCTCACTTCCTTGCTTGTGCTTTTCTTTACCAAGTCAAAGTTTGTGTTTTTTCATATACCATGTTATCATATGCATGAAAGAATTTCTGAAATCCAGGTTATCATATGGAAATCTTTAAAAATCGCAAAAATTCATTAACCATGTCATCATGTGCCTTAACCAATTAGTCAAAGATCCACAAATAATATAATAGTGAAGACTTCCTAATGCGAGCCCATTGAGACCCCCATCCTCCCTGTTTTGGAATTGGGTTAATAAGTAAGATTAAGAATGCAACGTTTGATATTGGGGAATGGGATGACAAAGCTGTTAAACCCAACAGATTCAGGGCAAAGTTTTCTAAAGCCGCCTGGACGTTTGTGATTTAGTAACAGAGTTCTTCATAGTGGTAAGCTTCTTACTGAGCAAAATGCAACAACAGTTGTTTGAAAATCTCACCATCGCTAGAGTACGTTTTTTATGCGGATGCCTTTTCTGAAGGAAGATTAGACAGTGAGGATAATATTATGTTGGCTTCTTAGATTTGGTTTTCTATTAGGCTTCCAAGATTGATTCATAACAAAAGCATTGGAAATGTTTTTGATTTTCTAGAATTTTGGAGTCAAAACGGGAAGAAGAAAGGTGGGTTTGGAGACGGTGACTGGATTTGTTTTCTTGTTTTTATTTTATGACATTATCATTCTAATGTATTCATTTAATCTATTAAAAGTATATAACATAAACTATGTATTATTTTTAACAAATCAAATCATTAAAAAGGCATAGATACATTCGGAATGATATCAATGTTGAAGATTATTGATTAATCAAAAAACTAGAAAACGCTTTTGAATGATTAATATATAAAAAAGCTTGTTTTTTAACATAGGTCCAACAACATATCACAAAGCTTTATAAAAACTTCCATTTACATATATTTTTTAGTAAATTACAAATTCTATCTTTGTGTTTTACATAAAATTGTCGGTTCAATCCAAGTTTTGATTGTTTTGATTTTTTAACAATTAATCATCCTGTTTTCATTTTGTTGAGTATATATATGGTCATTGGGTAGTTAACAACCAGCTTTAGATCTTTGTAACTTGATCATAGTTTTGTTAGTTATTTTCTAAATTATAACATATTTTTATTTTTAATTATTTATTAAATACAACTATTTAAACTATTTAAATTTTAATTATTATACTTGATATTATACTTAATTATTCTACATATAATAATCCCCAATAAACACTAATTTTTTTGAAAAATCAACCTTTTTCTCATAATGTTTTAATTCCTAAAATTTAAAATCAAATATTAATTTCATAATTAATAAAATTAACGTGAGATATTTACTTTACAGAATAGCAATTAATATGCAATAACTTTAAATACAATACCAAATAATACGGTAGATAACTGACACCTACTTGATTGATCTTATGTTTTCAGTTTTATTTTATAAATAGCAACATGAAAATTTTAGTTTGCAGGGAAAAGAGGTACATGTCACCGTTATTTAAAAAATAGTTAAAGATAAACTTAGTTTCTAAGGTTTTCTATGTTTTCCACCAAACTAACTTCCTCATTGAACGTTCAATTTTTCCAGGACTCGATTAGAGTACCTTAAACTTGGCTTCAATAACCTTAATGGAGCCATTCCAAGGTCACTTGGTTCCTTGACCAAATTAAGGCACCTTGATTTTGGCTTTATAATCTTAATGGAAACATTTCGAAGTTCATTGGTTCCTTGACTGAATTAAGGTACCTTGACCTTTTCCAATAACTTTGCTTATGGAATCACTCCTCTAGAGTTTGGAAACCTAACAAATTTGCAAAAGCTATTTCTTGGATCTCTTGGAAGATGTAGAGTTGAAAACCTAGAGTGGTTGTCTCGTCTATCTCATTTGGAGATACGTGTAATAGGTGGGGTTTCCCTAACCAAACAGAATCATTGGGTAAATGTAATTTTAAGTCTCTAAAAATTATCATATTTAAGTTTATGGGGATGTGACATGTCATATATAGGTCATGTATCCATATTCATCATTTGTCAACTTGGAAGCAACCATCTCAATTTATCCATGTATGATTAGTTGTTCCTATTAACCAACAATAAATTTCATGATCTTGATCTTTCTAGAAACATGTTAAATGAGATACCCAATAAAAGTTTGACGCTAATTTACAACTCTGCCGTAATAAAATGATGGGGGTTAAGGGGGTGTATCGCCTTACAGAATTAAAGGGTGGACCCATTATAGCAATTATGTTGTTGATGGACATCATTAAGGTACCAACAATAACCAATGGGGTTGGTTGTAGTTGACATGCTAGTTGCTTCTATTGATATGGGTTATGCGTTGTCTCATAACTATCATTCATGTTACTTATCCTTTAAAGATGATTTCTTTGGTATATATACCGATTAATATTAGTATTCACCAACACTATATTTAGTGTTAGGTTTAGTGTAGGATCATAGCATTTTAGTGTATAGTTTAGTGTAAAAGTGAGTTCAGTTTAGAGTTTAGTGTCAGGGTCGGCCCAATGGGCTGGGCAAGCTGGGCGACCGCCCCGGTCGCCAAACGCCAAGGGCCCCTATTTTTAGATGTTCTTTATATATTTAGCCCAAAAAAATTCTATTACTTTGCTAGAAAGGCCCAAACTTAGCACAAATCATAACTTATCGATGATATCAGGGAAAGGACTAACGGCAGGGACCTAGACGTACGCTTACAGCCAAACATTGAATGCTCTCATGGAGAATCCAAACGCCATTCGCCATCTTGGAAGTTGGAATCGATTTCTTGCATCCGATTTGTTCAGCATCGATTTCTTCTTCCTTTATACATTGTTCTTCATCAATCATCAATCCCTCCTGTTCCATCACCAATTTTCGATTTCAATTTTCAATCCCTCATCTCTTCTAATTTCTGATTAATCAAATAACCAATTGGATGCACAGAATTGACCGAACTACATCTTGCTTCATCAATCATAGAACGATTTTGCACCTGTGGCACTTGGTTTCGACTGTAGAGCTAAGAGCCATTGATTGCCAAGACTAGTAAGTTTTCTACTTTTCTTAAATCTGAATATATCGATTTCTTGATTCATCAAATCAATCATCGGATTTGGTTATTGGTAGATTTCTGATTTATGTTTTCTGGTTTTGAAGCAGTCATCGTGGTGATTGTTAATCCAGTTTCTGATTTCGTGATTGGTGTCTAGACTCCAGATTTCGTCGTTTTGTGTTCCACTCTTCCAGTTTTCAGTTTTGCTTTCTGATTTCTAAGTAAGTTTATCATAATTGAAATCTTTAATTTTTTTTATTTTTGCTTGATTTAATCGTATATTCATATTGTAGATAATGGCATCTGATTTCTGCATTGTTTTCATGTTTTTCAGATAATCAGATATTCAGATTGTGAGGCAGTGAGGTTTGGTTTCTGCCTTGGTGTTCAACTATTCATCGATTCATGCTCTATTGCTCTTCAGATTGTCCTTCTGATTTGTGAGTTTTCTAAATTAATAAAAAATTCCAGAGGTACCGCCCTCTTTTAATAAAAAAAGTTTATCGCTAGGGGCCCCATTTTATATTTCGTCCCGTGTCCCAAATCATCTTGAGACGGCCCTGTTTAGTGTGACGTTGGAGATGCTTTAAGAACTCAGTAACAAAGAAAAGAGAATGAGTTTTTGTGAGTGTAAACAATTACGAATGAGCCTTTATGATATTTGTGGCATATATAAAATAGTACAATCTTCTAACAATAGGTACATCTCCAAGCTTCCAATTATTAACAATTCAGCTCCCTCAATCCACAACTTCAACAACATTAGTCCTCACAAGAAACTCAACATTTAACTCCAACCTTCAAATATTCTTATAACCAGAATTAGTCCCTTAGCAATCATGCATCTAATAATCTAAGTCAATACCAATTTCAAACATAGTCCAAACCTTTTTTAGTTAAGATTGAATTAAACAACCTATGTTTTAATACGCTCCTCGATCTTAACTATGCAAAAGGATTAATTAGGGTTACTTTTCAAAAAAAAATGTTGAGAAGAGTTAGGAGGCTTAGTCATCATGTCTGCAATCTAAGTGTGGCATTAACTTTTATGATCTTAATTACACCATTTGAAACCTTATGTATAATGAAGTAAGTATCAACTTCAATATGCTTTGATCTTTCATGTACAACTGACAACGCCTAGTAATATCAAGTATTTTAGTCGTCGTTGAGCCCTATTCTAAGTGAATTATATCTCATAAGCTGTTATATTACTTATTTTTCGTGTTTAGTGCTCGTGTGTGAAATATAATAAAAACAGGGGTTAAATGCGTACAAAATGAAGAAGTTTGGAATGAAGTCCATTTTCAGGCGAAAAGACACGCACGCCGCGGAATGAAAGGAACGCGCGTCACGGAAAGTCAATGATCGGATGATGAGTTTGAATTTCAAACAACGAACATCGGTGATAAAGATAAGGTTGCGCCGCGGTTTTCACCCTTGCGCGGCGCGATTGGTCTTTCGCAACTATAAATAGAGGCTTCCCATTCGTGTTTCGAGAGCGAAGACCCGACCTTTGAGTGGAACTCAGGCCTCTTTGACTCGTGTTTTCGGATTTCAGTGATTAGAAGTTGGTATTTTCATAGTTTAGTTTATTTTTCGAATTTTTCAGTTTTGTTTATCGCTCGTTTCCAACGGTTCTGGATTGTAGAACCCACTGGAACGTGTCGGTTCTGGATTATTCCCGAAGTCAGAAACATTCGACTTTCGGTTTGGTTTTTAGTTTAATGTAATCATTCGGTTTTAGTTATTTCACGGTTTCGATTTTCGTTTACGTTTAATTGTTCGTTTGGTTATTTTGTGGTATCGAGCATTTCTGATTTTCTAAATATACTTCAGAATCAGATCGTTTGGTTGGTTTGGATCGAAATTTGGGTTTATTTAGTTCGTTAATGCTAGTTTATGTTTTCGATATTTTTGGCTCATTCGGGTTTTATGAAGTGTATGGAACGCCACCGGCTATAGAGTGACATTATAGTTTGATTAATTCTTGACACAGAGCGCCAACCACTGACTCCACGGTTCGACCCTTACTTCCACTAGCTAGTGAGCTGTAAGGTTAAATCTAGTATTTTTGACCGCATCAACGACTGCGATGATATCAACAACATGATTGGAAGCCAACAAGATTGTTGATTTTATATCATAGAGTTTGTCTATCAAACAATGTTGCAAAACTCGGTCGAGTACTAGGCCTTGGGCTCAGACTTGGTCCTTTCCTTAGGCGAGTTTAGCCAACTCATCCTAAAAAATCGAACTTGGTCAACACCGGTCTAAATTGGCTAAACTCGGTGCAATTTAAGCCCAAATTTTGATCTCAAATAGATGGCAAATTAAGCCCAAAATCGAACTCAATTAGGTCTAACTTGATGAAAGTCGGATTCTTATTTCTTCAACTTAGGTGGGATATCAATTTTTACACGTGGTTTGCCTTCCCATTTCTCTCCACTGACGATGTGGGATACATTGTCTTCCCGTTGTTAGTCACTTATTTATCAGCAACATGCTAGTCACTTAGTTATCGGATATCATCAACATTGGCAGTCGGTTAGTCACTTAGTATTAGATCATTTTGATCTTCAATCTCTAACCTTCTTTGCAAAGATATACAACTACTATTCTTAAAATGTCTAACAACTTCCATAATGCTGTAATCTAATATTAAACATACTAAAGTTATCTACAATGTTCAAGACTATTTTAGTTAATATATTTATCTTACGCATTTTCTATCATTTTAATGATTATCGTTACAAATTAAATGATATGTTAAAAAATTAATAATATTCATTAAGAGGTACTTGAACAACATTTTCTAACTAGTGAACAAGTATGAATCACTTGACATGCATATACCATTCCAGTGAGTGTATTGATCATGCAACAATTAAGTGCTCAACAAGTTTTACTTGAATTTAAACCAATCTGTCGAAGAGCATATGTCTCCCAAGCAACAATCTAACATGAATCTCATTTATGTAGGAATTTTAATATCATTATAGCCTTTTGGGCATTCTGTGAATGCATGCATGTCTTCAAATTTGACAAATCAACTTCAACAATTATGGCTGCATTTCTTCAACAATATACAAACTCAAGCTTAGAATTTTTTGTGGTTGTTCATATTTGTTTTTCAACAATTGCAACCATGCTTTTTCCTTGATTCACACTTGAAGAAATCCATATATAAAGGAGTAGAAATCAGCACATTAAAACCACACCAACAAAACAAAAACCTCTCACATCTTCTCTTGTAAATACATAAGAGTTTTTAAACTCTTTGTATTTTTATATTCTCCAAACGTTTTGTAAACACCGCAAAATATAGTGAATTGGTTCTCGGCTTCCTCCGCCCGTGGTTTTTTTTCCCGATTTGGGTTTTCCACGTAAATCCCCGTGTCTCTATTTTATTTACTTCATTTGTATTTTCGTTGTGATTATTATCGTTTGATAATTTTGATCCCATTCCGCATTGAGCTAATATTTTCTAAAGTCAATTCGGATCCGTCGTATTTTACAACAATTGGTATCAGAGCATCCGGGTTTTGATATTAGCTTGTTGGGATCATTTTATCAAGTAATTAATCATGTCTTCGGTGAAATACGATATTCCACTGCTGGATCGGAATACCCGATTTCCGCTGTGGCAAGTAAAGATGAGAGATATTCTCATTCAGATGGATTTACACAAGGCGCTCTTGGGCTTCGAAAGGATACCCGATACATGGACCGAAGAAGAAAAGGAGATGAAAGATCTGAAGGCTTTATCTCAAATTCGTTTGCACTTGTCAAACGATGTTTTACAAGATGTTCTAAAAGAAACGTCGGCGGCTGTTTTGTGGCTGAAGTTGGAGCAGTTATTGATGACAAAGAGCTTACCGAACAAGTTTCATCTAAAGCAACGGTTGTTCAATCTCAAGATGATTGAAGGAGGCTCGCTAGCTGAACATTTGTCCACATTCAAAGAGTTAATAAATAACTTGGAGAATATGGATGTTCAGTATGAAGATGAAGACTTAGCTTTATTTTTGCTGTCATCGTTGCCCGAATCCTATAGCCATTTTCGTGATACGATCATCTACAGCCGTGACACTCTTGTTTTAGATGAAGTCTTTACAGCTTTGGATTCTAAAGAGAAGATGAAGCATATTACCGGTGGTGGTTCAAGTGATGCTAAAGCCGAAGGTTTGAATGCCAGAGGAAGAACAACAGAGAGAAGTAGAACTTCTCAATCTTCCAACAGAACCAGATCCAAATCTAAAGGCAAACGAAAGTTTTGCAATTATTGTCATAAGAAGGGACATGTGCTTGAAGAATGTTTCAAGTTGAAGAATAAAGAAAAAGAGAAGGCGGCAGCAAATGGTAAACAAGCTAGCACTTCGGGTGAAGCCGATGTAGCAGAGGTCGAATGTATTGGAGAACTCTTGACAGTTTATTCAGATAAACTGGATTCCACTGGTGATTGGATACTCGACTCTGGTTGTACTTTTCATATGTGTCACAACAAAAGTTGGTTTTACACATTTGAAAAGGTTAACCAGGGCTATGTGTTGATGGGTAACAATACTACATGTCCAGTCCTTGGACATGGTTCAGTCAGAATCCGTATGTTTAATGGCGTTATCCAAACCATTGGGGATATTAGATATGTCCCTGACCTCAGAAGAAACTTGTTATCTCTTAGTTCCTTTGATAAAAAGGGATACGAGTTTGCCGGTAAAGGTGGAGTTCTTAGGGTGTTCAAAGATGGTTCCGACAAATTGAGAGCCAATCGAAAAACCTCCGATCTCTACTTTCTTGACGGGCAAACAATTTCGAGTGATGCTGCTGTTGTTTCAAAGTCTCTTTCTGATCCAGATCAGTCCCGTCTTTGGCACCTTCGACTTGGCCATATGAGTTTTCAAGGCATGTCAGAATTGAGTCGAAGAGGTTTACTTGGTCAACAAAAGATTGTTGATTTGGAGTTCTGTGAAGACTGTGTATATGGCAAGGCAAAACGAGTGAGGTTTGCAAGTGGTATCCATACAACGAAAGGACCACTCGACTATGTCCACTCGGATTTGTGGGGACCAGCTCGAGTTGCTTCTAAAGGTGGAGCTAACTATATGCTCACTATCATTGACGATTTCTCCAGGAAGGTGTGGTGTTTCTTCTTAAAACATAAGGGAGACGTTTTCTCTACCTTCAGAGACTGGAAAGTTCAGGTTGAAAAGCAATCAGGATTGGTGGTAAAGTATCTTCGTACGGATAATGGACTAGAGTTTTGCTCAGAAGAGTTTAACGCCTATTGCCGAAAGGAAGGCATTACTCGACATCGCACAGTAGTCCATACGCCTCAACAAAATGGTGTAGCCGACAACAAGTTCACAACCACAAGCTACTACTCGAAGCATTGCAAGAGATAGGCTGAGAAGACAAATTATTCCTCCAAAGAGGTATGGTGAAGCTGAACTTGTTGCTTACGCTTTTATTGTTGCTAATGATATTGAGTCGGAAACAGAGCCTCTAAATTATGATGAGGCTATCAAATCTAAAGACTCAAGTGATTGGATGATTGCTATGCATAATGAGATGGAATCCTTGCAAAGAAATGGTACTTGGGATTTAGTTCCTATTCCAAAAGGGAAAAGGTCAGTTAAATGCAAGTGGGTCTACAAGCTCAAAGAACCTGTTAACCCGAATGAGAAACCAAGATATAAAGCTCGGTTGGTAGCTAAAGGCTACAGTCAAATTCCAGGCGTTGACTATACAGACATCTATTCCCCAGTAGTCAAACACACTTCTATTCGTGCATTGTTGGGATTAGTTGCTTCAAATGATTATGAGTTGGAGCAACTAGATGTTACTACAGCTTTCCTAAATGGTGAGCTTGAGGAAGAGATTTTCATGCAACAACCTGAAGGTTTTGTAGTTCCTGGCAAGGAGGACTACGTATGTAAATTTAAGAAATCTCTCTATGGCCTCAAGCAGTCTCCTAGACAATGGTACAAGAGGTTTGATTCTTTCATGACCAGTCACAAATTCAGCAGGTGCACCTATGATAGCTGCGTTTATTTCAAGAAAGGTAACGATGGTTCAAAGATCTACTTACTCTTGTACGTGGATGACATGTTGATTGCAGCGAAAGATATGAAGGAGATTCAGAAGTTGAAAGACCATTGAAAGCTGATTTTGAAATGAAGGACTTAGGAGCTGCCAAGAAAATTTTAGGTATGGAAATTGTTCGTGATAGGAAGTCTAGGATCTTGCATCTTTCTCAAAAGGGTTACATTGAGAAAATCCTACGACGTTTTAATATGCATGAAGCAAAGCCTGTCAACACACCTTTTGCAGCTCATTTCAAGTTATCATCCGCTTTAAGTCCTACTACTGAGACTGATATGGCGTACATGGCACGCGTACCATACTCTGATGCTGTTGGATCTTTGATGTATGCTATGATCTGCACACGCCCTGATTTGGCTTATGCAGTTAGCATGGTTTGTAGATATATGGCGAACCCGGGGAAAGAACACTGGAAACCAGTACAGTGGATCTTACGTTATCTACGCGGTACGTCTTCTATGTGTCTATGCTATGGACAATCTAACACTGGAGTGGTTGGATATGTTGATTCAGATTTTGGCAAAGACTTGGATAAACGAATATCCATTATGAGACACCCCATTTCTACTGTTTGCAAATACTATGGTTTTTCGTATAAATACATGAATACAAAAATACGGTTTATCAAAAACCGATAATTTACATTTTTAAAACTGTGGGTGTACAAATTCATATCAAGCTAATCATAGTAAGCAAGAAAGGATTTAACCTTGAGTCCAATATAGGAGCTAATTTAAGCTCCACTCCAGCTAAACTTCATCCCATTGATAGCAACTTATATTGACCTGGAATACATGGCAAAACATAGAATACGTAAGACAAAAATTGTCTCGTGAGTTACATGAGTTTTAGACTCAAACCTTTAACTTCTTTTCCAATCTTTATATAAAACTTATGACATAAAACATCTTTCAAAGTTTTAAATTATTATCATACCATAGTTCTTTATTCTTTTCAAAATCATTACATATCATACCTTTCATAATTATCTTCTTTCAAAACTTTATAATAGCAACATAATATAACTCTTTACTTCTCAAAAATCATTCTATGACATACTTTATGAAAATAACATCGTTCTTACTTTCTTTGACTGGTTTTATAAGCTTGCTGGATTTTTATACTTAGGGCTTTAATCACTATAAGTGATACCCCAAGTCTCTATGGCTAGAAAGAACGGATCAATCCTCACCATAGAAGTGCTGAGGCGATCTACTTCGCGATGGGGATTTTCCCCAGTAGACCCCTTACCTAACCCGGGAAGGTTGGAACATAGTTCCCTTACTAACGCTGCTTGCTACAATTACCAGTCGCACAAAACATTTTCTGCTTGCTTGAACATTACTTACATACATATAACTTGTGGCTAAGTGCCAAACTTCATTATTTTCTGTCTTTATGGCTAGATGCCAAATTTATAACTTTCATCACATATGAAAAATATGTTTTTATAACATTCTAAGCTTTATACCAAATCATACTTTCCAACATCTTATGACTATATGCCATTCATACTTGAAAACATATACAGTTTGTAACCAAAACATACTTCTTAATCATCTTGTGGCTATATGCCATTTATATTTGAAAACATATATAACTTGTAATCGAAATATACTTTCACATAATTGGTTAATAGATCAACATACTTTCACTCAATTGACTCATAGGCCAATATATACTTTCACTTAATTTGACTTATAGTTCAAAAAATAGCTTCAATTATAGCATTATACCTTCACAAACAAGTTAGAAATAAAACTCTTGCATATAATTTCACATATAAGATTTTATAAGAAATATTGAAAATACTTACTTGCCATGTACCCCAGAATGGGTAAAAATATTACATGTACTCACCTTATCTAGTTAGAGAAGTCTAACTAGAATCACTTCTTCCCGTTGTGTTTTCCTTTCCTTCAACTTTACTCCTTAATACCTAAGGAGTTCATTTAACATTCTAGTTAATACAAGCTAGGCCTTAGTAACAATTAAAGACCTCTTAATTTACATCGTAATAGATTAATATTACATTATTAATTCATTTTTAGATTTTGACATCTAAGGCGCATGGTCAAAGAATTGACCATAACTCCCAACTCAGAAACCCGAATGGCACAAACTCAAACATTCTGGAAAGTAGACACAATACATAACAAGTCTCGAGAAGGTACCGAGACTTGAATCACACTCTAAGACCTTAGAAAATAAGTAACAAGATTGACAGTGCAATCTGCCACAAATCTGGATTAACGGAGGAATCACCAATTCCATTCCACTTGGGAATGGAATCAAGGGAAACCCTCTTACATAGGCATACTAGATATAACCAGGAGACCACCCTCCGAAATTCAGACCCAAAAGACAAACCAATTAAGAATTAAAAATCATACAATATGAAGGAAATGGGCAGCAACATTTCTGTCACAACACAGCATAGGTTGGCAAGATTTGTCCAACAACCTGACTTCTGAAAGGAAATAAGTCAAGCTTTCTGGATGAGTTGCACTAGACATGAAGATAAATCTCTCATTCAAAAATCAAACTCAAAGCATAAGCCAACTGAGAATTAAAAATCGTGCAACAAGGACAATGTGCACAGCTACAATTCTGGTTCAGTCAAAGAGAAGGCATTGGAACCCTAGCTTCCTAATGGAATTGGATCAAGCCCTCTGGATGTAACACATTAGACATGAGGATGGAATTTCCCTCAAAATTTCAGACCTAAACTATATACCATTTGGGAAATACAAATTCCACAAATTGACCTAGGTGTGCAGCAGCCAATCTGTGGAGGTCGGGTGGCACACACCAAAATCCAAACCAAAACAATGAACTGGGTAAATTCCTTTTGGTCGAGTATGGCTCATGACAAGGTTCTTCTCCACACAAAATTTCAGAACAATCCAGTGAACACACGATTTTACAAGAATTTCACAACACAATTGGACACAGAAATCATACTCATGAAAATCGGATTCAAAACCCTAGAAAACGACTGAACGAGGTCTGAACCCCAACTGATGAACTGAAGAAGACATCGAGACGAAACCATGGGCACTGGAATCACCTAATTTGGACATCGTATTATTTTTCTATGAATTATACAACATAGTTACCTTATGAAGTTTGAAATCACAAAATTCCAAGTGTAAATCTCTAGCTTTCCATCTTGATCTTGCTCCTCTTCTTGAAAGATCATTCACGGTTCTTGAGAGAATTTCCCAGAAGATATTTCTGGGTTTTATGAAGATTATGACATAATTTTTTCATTTATATATTTTTCCAACTTTGGCTTTATGACATTTCAGTCCCTGGACTTTCATTCTTTGGACTTTTGGCACTAACATTAAATTTTGACCACATGAAACTATAATTTTTACATTTTTGGTCCAAACTAGAATTATACTTTTATAATAAATCTTATACATGGGCAAATGACCAATTTACCCTTTTATGGTCAAATGACCAAATTACCCTCTTTTAATAAGATTAGCTTTCAAATACTTCTCACGATTATTTGGTGTCAAAATTTTATTTCATTATATATTAGCTCGAAAAAAATCATATTTTCCTTACTTAAAAGTCATTTGGATGTCAAATGACCATTTTGCCCTTTTTTCACCATTTTTTTCCAAACTTTTGGTATTTTACCACATTTCTAAGTAAATTATTTTAAAACTTTCAAAATATTTTTGGTTTTTTCCTTACGTATTTTCTCGAATATAAATTCGAGATTTTTAGGTCGTTACAACTACCTCCCCCTTATTGGGATTCCGTCCTCGGAATCATCACACAACTATCAATACTTTCTTTTCTACTTCATTTCATTTATATACAATCTTTAGTAAACTTATCTTACAGAATAGTTTCATACTTCAATACTCTTTATCAAAAATAGCAATTTACTTTATAATTCTTCTCATATCTTTACTACAACATGTGAGATTATACTCACAACATTCTTTACTTATAAAAGTTCCAATACCATTAACATAATTATATATGTTTCGTATTTTTACAAATTTATAAATACATCAAAATCTTTTCCTTGTATAAATTTTTCGTTCCTTAATGGACATTTTACTTAAGCAATCTTTTCACCTTCATTTAATACTACTTATTTATTTTCACCATTCTTTTCTTCTTATTTCTTTACTCATTCGTTACTTCCTAGACAATCCACTGTTATTTCTTCTTTACAAAAGTTTTACAGCATCTTATTTCTCCTTACATTTGTTTTTAAATCTTTTACACTTCAGTTTATTCTTCTTTATCTCTATTACCCACTACAGACTCATTATTATTTATAAAGGATGTATTTTCCTCCTTCTTGTTACACTTCACATCTTTACTTTTCTGTTTGGGACAAAATTTGTCGAATCATCATATTGTTCACGAGAATCTACTTATCTCGTTCTGAAAGTGTTGAAACGATGTACCGCTTTTTATTTTAACGATTAAATATCATTAAATTTCTTTCTATGTATAATACACCATATTTAACCTTATAAACTTGTACAGTTTTACTGTTGAAGTTGTTCTATTATTTCAGTCAACTTCCTTCTCGATTCACACTTTTAAGAAAAATCATTTTTCACATACTTTTTACTCATTTCCTGTACATTATATGTATTACCTTCTCTAATATTTGTCTTGTATCATTCTTTACTTGTATTACTTTCATATTCAACATATAATCAACTTAGATATTTCTTTCATCTTCTTTTATGAGATTTCGGTCTCATTACTCATTACTTATTCGTATAAACATGTCTTTCTTATTTCTTCAATTTTTGTACTATACTTTTATAAGTATACTTTTCTTTCCTTTTTGGATACTCCATGTATCCTTCTCATATTAATACTTTATATTTTAGTATTTCTTTGCCAATTCTACTTCTCACATTAGTGCTTAGTTTAGCACCTGATCTTCTGTTTACTCTTTCCTCACGGTATCTAAATTGTTTACCATGGTTGATTCGAAATTTATTTTTCTTCAATTCACTTATGGAACTTCATACATGTTGCATACTATAATTCGCATTCCCATACTTACTTCACTTTTCATAATATTATTACCTTGTGGTGTATTTATGTTTTATAAACCACATTCATTAGCTTCTTGACATATACTTACAAGTTCTTAGTTGCATAATATACACATATATATATATATATATATATACTTGGTTCTCTTTTGGTTTAAGAACCCAACTAGGTATTTTTAACATTTTCGTCCCAAGACGAATTCTTGACATAACCCTCAATCACCATTACCTCTCGCTACTATTTACTTTTACATCTTTTATCATTTCTATTATGTGTTATAAGGCTACATGCCTAACACATTTTACTATTCTTTCGTTTAAACTCCACTTCTTTACACTATATATTTCTTTACAACATTATATATTTCATATACAACTTACTTCTTATGTATCTTTAGGTGATACACAATTGCCATTTATTTTCTCGTCATCTTTCTTTCTTTTGGTATATTGAGGCAGTATGCCCGATGCATTATTTTACTCTTTTGCTTCACACCTTATAGTATTCTAATTAGAATACTTGTTTCATAACCACTTTTATACTTTGTATAAGTTCTAAAACTTACTCATTCACTTATATTCGGAAGTAGTAACTTCCTGTCTGTTTATTATCGTTTTTACATTATCTTTAATTCTTCGTTTACTACCTGTTTAGATATTTACTCTTTTTCTTTACTTCATATCATTTATGACCTTTAGTCATTTTGCTCACATGCTTTTGATTTTTCTTCCATTATCATACATTATTATACTCTTTCATTACTGGTATTACCTCTTTTATTTCATTCATTTGGTTGTGGAATTTATTTCCTCATAACCAATATTTAATCATCATTTTCTTTAAAGTCTTTCATTATATTCTTCTGATTATCCTCATCATTTGTTTCATCTTTTATTTCTTGCCTAACATTTATTTAGGCATTCAACCTTTAATTCTCACTTCATGTTCATTTAATCACATTACAACAATGCAATTTACTTTAAATATCATAATCTTTGACAATTTCTCATTCATCATTTTCTTCCCCATTTGGGTAATCTTACTCTGTTTTTATTACTCATTATAGCATTTTACTTATAACTTGATCAATTGTTAAATCTTTGGACACTTTCATACATCTTCTATTTTTAACTTTTCTCATCATTTTACTCTTATCGTTCTGCAACGATATCTTACTTCTTTTATATCTTTAATATACACACGACTTTTATATAAAATTCTGCATTTAATGGTTATGCCCAAAGCACACCACTTGTCATCATTAAACTCTTCTTTACCATTCTTTTTTTTTTTTTTTTTTTTTACAATTCTATGTACTATCAATTTACTCTGCTTAAAATTTTCATTCTTCATGTAAGAGTCTTACAACTCCTACATAAGTAATTAATACTCATAATCCCTCTTTAAATTGCTCTTATACATACTTCCTCTCGCCTCGATAGGCATACACTTCAATGTCTTTCAATTTGTCTAACAAGTATTAACTATCACATTATTTCTTTTACTTTACCATACTAAGTGGTATATATCCACTGCATTAACTTTTAGTACTTATAATCATACTTGTTCCTGTTACATAGGTATATAATTCCTATGTTCTTCTTACTACTCTCTTCAAAACCTTACCCACCAGAATACCATAATTCCTTTATGACTCCACTAGTCTCAATACATATCCTGTGATTATGATAATACGGGCCCATATTACCATAACCACCTATACATATTGATTCTGTTGTTACCACAAGGTTTCATGGGACACTGGTTCATTTAACATATAACATCATTATAAATACATGGTTATCAATACTGAAAATCTTTTTACTTTATAGACATAGTCTTTAATAAATATAGATAGTTATGGAAAATAACATACCAGCTTCTTAACTACTAAGCTTTTGCTCAATCAAAGCGTTAGCTAAGCATTTCTTAGTGTCATATATTTGCATATATTAAATGATGCATAATATCTTAGTCATTTAAGACATCATATAGCATACTTTCATAATCTATTATTGCTGTAGCATGAGTTTAAGCCTAGGAGTGGAACAAGCCAATCCTAATTCGCTTAAACTATGGCTCTGATACCAACTTGAGACACCCCATTTCTACTGTTTGCAAATACTATGGTTTTTCGTATAAATACATGAATACAAAAATACGGTTTATCAAAAACCGATAATTTACATTTTTAAAACTGTGGGTGTACAAATTCATATCAAGCTAACCATAGTAAGCAAGAAAGGATTTAACCTTGAGTCCAATATAGGAGCTAATTTAAGCTCCACTCCAGCTAAACTTCATCCCATTGATAGCAACTTATATTGACCTAGAATACATGGCAAAACATAGAATACGTAAGACAAAAATTGTCTCGTGAATTACATGAGTTTTAGACTCAAACATTTAACTTCTTTTCCAATCTTTATATAAAACTTATGACATAAAACATCTTTCAAAGTTTTAAATTATTATCATACCATAGTTCTTTATTCTTTTCAAAATCATTACATATCATACCTTTCATAATTATCTTCTTTCAAAACTTTATAATAGCAACATAATATAACTCTTTACTTCTCAAAAATCATTCTATGACATACTTTATGAAAATAACATCGTTCTTACTTTCTTTGACTGGTTTTATAAGCTTGCTGGATTTTTATACTTAGGGCTTTAATCACTATAAGTGATACCCCAAGTCTCTATGGCTAGAAAGAACGGATCAATCCTCACCATAGAAGTGCTGAGGCGATCTACTTCTCGATGGGGATTTTCCCCAGTAGACCCCTTACCTAACCCGGGAAGGTTGGAACATAGTTCCCTTACTAACGCTGCTTGCTACAATTACCAGTCGCACAAAACATTTTCTGCTTGCTTGAACATTACTTACATACATATAACTTGTGGCTAAGTGCCAAACTTCATTATTTTCTGTCTTTATGGCTAGATGCCAAATTTATAACTTTCATCACATATGAAAAATATGTTTTTATAACATTCTAAGCTTTATACCAAATCATACTTTCCAACATCTTATGACTATATGCCATTCATACTTGAAAACATATACAGTTTGTAACCAAAACATACTTCTTAATCATCTTGTGGCTATATGCTATTCATATTTGAAAACATATATAACTTGTAATCGAAATATACTTTCACATAATTGGTTCATAGATCAACATACTTTCACTCAATTGACTCATAGGCCAATATATACTTTCACTTAATTTGACTTATAGTTCAAAAAATAGCTTCAATTATAGCATTATACCTTCACAAACAAGTTAGAAATAAAACTCTTGCATATAATTTCACATATAAGATTTTATAAGAAATCTTAAAAATACTTACTTGCCATGTACCCCAGAATGGGTAAAAATACTACATGTACTCACCTTATCTAGTTAGAGAAGTCTAACTAGAATCACTTCTTCCCGTTGTGTTTTCCTTTCCTTCAACTTTACTCCTTAATACCTAAGGAGTTCATTTAACATTCTAGTTAATACAAGCTAGGCCTTAGTAACAATTAAAGACCTCTTAATCTACATCGTAATAGATTAATATTACATTATTAATTCATTTTTAGATTTTGACATCTAAGGCGCATGGTCAAAGAATTGACCATAACTCCCAACTCAGAAACCCGAATGGCACAAACTCAAACATTCTGGAAAGTAGACACAATACATAACAAGTCTCGAGAAGGTACCGAGACTTGAATCACACTCTAAGACCTTAGAAAATAAGTAACAAGATTGACAGTGCAATCTGCCACAAATCTGGATTAACGGAGGAATCACCAATTCCATTCCACTTGGGAATGGAATCAAGGGAAACCCTCTTACATAGGCATACTAGATATAACCAGGAGACCACCCTCCGAAATTCAGACCCAAAAGACAAACCAATTAAGAATTAAAAATCATACAATATGACGGAAATGGGCAGCAACATTTCTGTCACAACACAGCATAGGTTGACAAGATTTGTCCAACAACCTGACTTCTGAAAGGAAATAAGTCAAGCCTTTTGGATGAGTTGCACTAGACATGAAGATAAATCTCTCATTCAAAAATCAAACTCAAAGCATTAGCCAACTGAGAATTAAAAATCGTGCAACAAGGACAATGTGCACAGCTACAATTCTGGTTCAGTCAAAGAGAAGGCATTGGAACCCTAGCTTCCTAATGGAATTGGATCAAGCCCTCTGGATGTAACACATTAGACATGAGGATGGAATTTCCCTCAAAATTTCAGACCTAAACTATATACCATTTGGGAAATACAAATTCCACAAATTGACCTAGGTGTGCAGCAGCCAATCTGTGGAGGTCGGGTGGCACACACCAAAATCCAAACCAAAACAATGAACTGGGTAAATTCCTTTTGGTCGAGTATGGCTCATGACAAGGTTCTTCTCCACACAAAATTTCAGAACAATCCAGTGAACACACGATTTTACAAGAATTTCACAACACAATTGGACACAGAAATCATACTCATGAAAATCGGATTCAAAACCCTAGAAAACGACTGAACGAGGTCTGAACCCCAACTGATGAACTGAAGAAGACATCGAGACGAAACCATGGGCACTGGAATCACCTAATTTGGACATCGTATTATTTTTCTATGAATTATACAACATAGTTACCTTATGAAGTTTGAAATCACAAAATTCCAAGTGTAAATCTCTAGCTTTCCATCTTGATCTTGCTCCTCTTCTTGAAAGATCATTCACGGTTCTTGAGAGAATTTCCCAGAAGATATTTCTGGGTTTTATGAAGATTATGACATAATTTTTTCATTTATATATTTTTCCAACTTTGGCTTTATGACATTTCAGTCCCTGGACTTTCATTCTTTGGACTTTTGGCACTAACATTAAATTTTGACCACATGAAACTATAATTTTTACATTTTTGGTCCAAACTAGAATTATACTTTTATAATAAATCTTATACATGGGCAAATGACCAATTTACCCTTTTATGGTCAAATGACCAAATTACCCTCTTTTAATAAGATTAGCTTTCAAATACTTCTCACGATTATTTGGTGTCAAAATTTTATTTCATTATATATTAGCTCGAAAAAATCATATTTTCCTTACTTAAAAGTCATTTGGATGTTAAATGACCATTTTGCCCTTTTTTCACCATTTTTTTCCAAACATTTGGTATTTTACCACATTTCTAAGTAAATTATTTTAAAACTTTCAAAATATTTTTGGTTTTTTCCTTACGTATTTTCTCGAATATAAATTCGAGATTTTTAGGTCGTTACACATTACATGGTATGCGTTTACACTTAATGGTTGTGCTATTAGTTGGAAAGCCAGTTACAGTCTACAGTTGCGCTGTCTTCTACAGAGGCAGAATATATGGCGATTACAGAAGCAGTTAAGGAAGATATTTGGTTGAAGGGATTGTTTAGAGAACTCGATGATAGAATAAAGGTTACCACTGTATTATGTGATAATCAAAGTGCTATCTTCTTTAGTAAAGATCAGATGTTTCATGACCGTACAAAGCACATTGATATTCGTTATCATTTTGTGCGTGATATCATTGAAAAAGGTGATTGTGTTGTGGACATGATTCATACAGATTATAATCCCGCTGATGTGTTCACTAAGAGTCTTCCAATATCCAAGTTCAAACTGTGTTTGGACTTAATGGGTATATCTGATCGCAGTTGAGCCTGATTAGGCTCGTGGTGGAGGAAGTATTTCATTTTTCAGGATCAATTTTTCTCTATATGGTGATTGCAGTTTCTTTTGGAGTTTTGAAGTTTGATGAGTTGTTTTATGATGGTTAAACATGTTACAGAATCAGTCGGTTACTTGCTCAATTTTGAATTTAAGGTGGAGATTGTGAATGCATGCATGTCTTCAAATTTGACAAATCAACTTCAACAATTATGGCTGCATTTCTTCAACAATATACAAACTCAAGCTTAGAATTTTTTGTGGTTGTTCATATTTGTTTTTCAACAATTGCAACCATGCTTTTTCCTTGATTCACACTTGAAGAAATCCCTATATAAAGGAGTAGAAATCAGCACATTAAAACCACACCAACAAAACAAAAACCTCTCATATCTTCTCTTGTAAATACATAAGAGTTTTTAAACTCTTTGTATTTTTATATTCTCCAAACGTTTTGTAAACACCGCAAAATATAGTGAATTGGTTCTCGGCTTCCTCCGCCCGTGGTTTTTTTTCCCGATTTGGGTTTTCCACGTAAATCCTCGTGTCTCTATTTTATTTACTTCATTCGTATTTTCGTTGTGATTATTACCGTTTGATAATTTTGATCCCATTCCGCATTGAGCTAATATTTTCTAAAGTCAATTCGGATCCGTCGTATTTTACAACACATTCAGAATAGTATCAAGGGAAATTTAGAATGTGGCCTACTATTTAAACGAGAACTTTATTCACAAACTAAATAGGGCAGATGAAATACACCCAACAGCCCCATATGAATAAAAGAAATACACAGAAATAATACAATATATAAAAGTTATGGTTGACGAAAAAAAATCACTACCACATCGTGTCCATCACTATTAAAATAAAAACATTATTTTTCAACAAATTTCGAGCCTTTCTATAATTCTATTAAAATATCCCCCAAAACAAACGACTTTGTAAAAAAAAATAATAAATTTTCTCTCTTTTACTAAAAGGATAGGTAAAGTGTAAGGTGGAGGGGGTTACATTTAGACAATGCTCGTTCCCAATCGATATCTTTTTAGTTTTTACAGTCGCTTTTAGCTCCCATGGTCTCATCTTCTCCGTTTTCCATCACCGTCCCACGTCGTCGTAGTAGTCGTCGTCTCCATCGTCCCTCGCTTCTCATCTTCTCGGTTTTCCATTAAGTTCTCGGACCTTCTCAGGTACTAAGTGCATTTTTCTCTCTCCTCGATTGTCTCTATTCTCTGTTTTCTTGATCCGTGTTTTCCATTTTATGTTGAATAACTTTTCTTTTTATCTTTGCTGTTTGATTTTTAATATTGCTGTTGAATGGCTGGTTTGTGTTTTTTTCAAGAATTTTTTTAATTAATATCATAGATTAGATATCTTTGCTGTTTGATTTTAGAGTTGTTACCAGTGTAGTGCTTTTTTTCAGAATGATTATTTTCAACAACAGTTTTAAAGAACATGGATTAAACCAAAATGGACCAACTTGAATTCATTTTCACAATTTTATTAATCCGAGTAAGAAAAGTTCATTTCATAGTCAATAAATTTATACCCAAATAATGTTATATCCCTATTTTAATGGATATTTATTGAGTCCATCAATTTAGTTTTTGGGGTTATATCTCATAATTTGAGGACCAAAAAATATCACAAGACTGGAAAAGATATTTAAAATAAACACAAATTGTCAAGACTTGTAAAGTCTGTGAACGTCTAATTTTGGGCAATTTAGTCTTCATCTCTAAAGTTTCTTATGGTTGGGTCCAAATTTCATGGAAATTAAGTATTGAATGCCCCACACAAACAGGCAACCAATTTGAGGCCATCCACTTGAATCTTTTATCTTAACAGTTGGCACTATATAAACCTCTATGGGGGCATCTTCATATAAGCATCAACACAAACTGAAAATCATCAAGAATTGCATTTACATCATGCATCCTTGTGTTTTTATAATTTTCTCATTTCTGTTTCTAAACCTTGTGGAGACAACAACTGGCAATCAATTGGTAGCAGTGGAAGGAAGAGGAGGAGATGATACCAAAAAGTGTTTGGAGAAGGAGAGACACGCCCTCCTTCATTTCAAAGCCGGCCTTCAAGACCCATTTGGTGGTCTCTCTACGTGGACAGGTGAAGATGATGACTGTTGTAATTGGCTCGGAGTCACGTGCAACAACCAAACAGTTACAGGGCTTGATTTAGGACGTTGGGATATTGTAGGTGAGATCAGTGATTCCTTGCTTAATTTAAGCTACTTACATTATCTTGATCTTTCCTTCAATTCTTTTCATGGAACCATTCCTACCTTCATTGGTTCCATGACTCGATTAAGGTACCTTAACCTTGGATCGAATCATTTTAATGGAACCATTCCTAGTTCCATTGGTTCTTTGACCAAATTAACTTCCCTTGACCTTTCTGAAAACTCTCTTTATGGAACCATTCCTCCAGAGTTTGGAAACCTCACAAACTTGCAACGCCTTTACCTTTCAAATGTTGGAAGGTGCAGAGTTGAGAACATGGATTGGCTGTCTCATCTTTCTCATTTGGAGAGAGTTGTAATGGACGGGATTTCTCTAGCCAAAGCTAATCATTGGGTGAATGTAGTTACGAGTCTCCAAAAACTATCAACTTTAAGCTTAGGGGGATGTGAGCTCTCACAGGTCATGTATCCATATTCTACATTTCTCAACTCTTCTTCCTCTATTCATACCCTTTCTCTTGGAAACAACAATCTGACTTCATCCATGTATCGTTGGTTGTCCCCGTTAACCAGCAATAAGCTTCTTGAACTTAATCTCTCTAGCAACATGTTAGATGGGATACCCAAACATTTTGGTAACTTCTGCAGTTTGGAATATTTGTACTTCGATAACAACTCTGTTGCTGTCAAATTTCCTGATTTTCTGAAAAATTTGTCTGGATGTACATCGCTTACATTAAATGCGTTGTATGCTCCAAAAAGCCAACTCACAGGGTCATTGTCTAATGACATACAAAAGTTTTCATCCCTAAGATATTTGTACTTATCTCACAATCACTCAAACGGAAGTATAAGTGAGAAACTGTGGGAGCTACCCATTCTTGATTTTCTTGACCTCTCTTCCAATTTTCTCAGAGGCGCTATCTCTGAAAACATTGGAAAGTCGAAGGCTCATTTAATAGATCTTTCAAAAAACTCACTGCTGGAAGGAGTTCCTTCCACAGATCACATGCCAAGCCTTTCTAATGTAGAGTATATTGATCTGAGCTCTTGCAAGATTGGGCCTCACTTCCCCAAATGGGTTCAAACACTGAAAAATCTTACCTTTCTTGATATTTCCTATAATGGGATTTCAGACTCAATTCCCCTGGGGTTTTGGAAAACATGGCCTTCTCAATTAAGTTATTTGAATCTCTCTGCCAACAACATTAGTGGGAAAGTACCAGATTTCTCATCAAATTTTGACTATATGTCGATTTTAGATCTAAGTTTCAACAACTTTCATGGTCTAATACAGAATGTCCCATCCTCTTTTTCAGCATTAAATCTTTCCAGAAACAAATTCAATGGAGGAATCTCCTTTCTGTGCCAAATTGTCGGTGGGTTGTTACAATTTCTTGACCTCTCCCATAATTTTCTAAGTGGAAAGCTTCCAAATTGTTTGTGGCATTTCAGAGAACTAAGAGTTCTTAATTTAGGAAACAACAATCTTTCAGAGAACTAATAATGTTCATAAAACTCGAGGTGTTGGATTTATACAAGAATGACTTCTCTGGTGAATTGCCTTTGTCTCTAAAGAATTGCACAAGTTTAAACTTGTTAAATTTGGGGGCCAACAAGTTTTCTGGGAATGTGCCACTTTGGATTGGAGAAAGATTATCCGGGCTGTATGTTCTTATCTTAAAATCAAACAACTTCTTCGGAACCATCCTTTACAATTATGTCATTTAGCAAATATTCAAATTTTGGACTTGTCAAGGAACCATCTACATGGAAGCATCCCCCCATGTTTGAATAATCTTACCAGCATGGTCCACGCAGGATTTTTCCTCCCACCAAACATACATTCCATTTTTACCGGTAATAATTCTCAAACAGATGATCATTATTCTCAAATAGATGGTCATCCCTCTTCCACTGAGTATGTTGACCATGCGATGATTGAGTGGCAAGGAGATGAACGTGAATTCTTTAGCACTTTAACATTGGTGAAGAGCATTGACATGTCATGCAACAATTTATTAGGTGAAATCCCATCTGAAATTACCAATCTTCATGGCTTGGTTGCCCTGAACTTGTCAAAGAACGCTCTACTTGGGGAGATCCCACGGAAAATTGGTGAGATGAAAAACCTTTTGACATCGGATTTATCTAGAAACAAACTTTCAGGAGGGATACCATCAAGTATGCCTCAAATGACTTTATTAAATGACCTAGATTTGTCATTTAATAACTTGTCAGGGAGAATCCCATTAGGCACTCAACTCCAGTCCTTCGAGCCTTCAAGATACGATGGAAACTTAGGACTATGTGGACCTCCCCTTACCAAAAATTGTCCCGTAGATGAATCTGAAGTGCCATTGGTCCTTGGTAAAAGCAAGGGTGGTGGGGAAGACAAAGATGAAGTTTTGAGATGGTTCCATATTGGTGTGGGCATGGGTTTTGCTACCGGATTTTGGATAGCATGTGGAGCTTTACTTCTAAATCGTGGTGGGAGACATGCATTTTTTCACTTTTATGATAGCTTCAAACATTGGGTTTATAGGAAGGTGACGGTGTTCATTGCAAATTTGCAAAGGGGTGGACATACATAGTTTCTCATCCGCCTTTTTCTTTTTGACTTGCTAGTTTCTAGTATGTATTTTGTCTTGAACAGACCCATTCCTATTCCTGTTTGTATTAGGGCTAGAGGTATAGTAATGTAACTTGGCAGGGATTTTTAAGTCCCCAATATTAGTAAAATTGCCACCAACACCATGGGTGGCCTTTTTCTCGTGCTGCATGAAATAAGACATCCATAACAAAGCCTTTTGGGTATTTAGAATAGTATCAAAGACTATGGTCTATCATGATCTATGAATCAGGTGGTACAGTGTTCATGATTGTAAAATGTTAGGGTTGATCCATGACATGTGTTTCTATAATTTTAGTTTGATCCATGGCATGACAAATGGTAGGGGTGTTACTTATCCATTTGGATGATTTCTTTCGTAGTTTTGTATATATACCAATTAAACCAAATTTATAATGTTTAATGCTTTAGGTAGTAACCGAATTTAAGATGTACAATATGTATAACATGAAGATACAACTCCTTACTGCATTATATTGGACGGTAAAACTCTAATATGCTTCTTCTCTTTATTTTTTCTGTTATTTCCTCTTTTTATCTTCCTCTCTACATCAACATCTGCCAAGGTTTGGGGCTTTTTGGTTTATCTTATTAAGTTGGTTTTTGTGATTATTCTTAATGTTTTTTGTATTATTTATTGCTTTGTTTCAGGAAATCCAAATGCCCAAATTTCTCTAAGAGAATAATAGAACCCAAGGAAGCAAAGATGTTAAGTTGGAGAAGAAAAACCATAGAAATATAAAACGGGAAAAAGGATTTTAATAAAGGTAATGTTAATGAAATTGCCAAGTTACCCGAACATGTATCTTGATTACTTACTCACTCTTAAATTTCAGAGCGTGAAAGACATCAACTATATGGGATTTTAAGAGCTTTGTTCAGCAACTTAGTATTTATTCTGTATGGCCATCAACAATGTCATCAACAACTAACCATACTATCTCTCTTTCTCTGTTTAAAAATATTTTTTTAAAACTATTTCATGTTCTATTTACCGCCTATCTTTACCTAGTGATCACGGATGATAAAATGAAATGCTAATCTGAGAAAACCGATAACTTACGAAATCATTGACGTTGTATATATTATTTGGGTAAAGTGCAAGAAGTAGCAACATACCTTTATTTATTTCTATTTTATAACATCTTTCTTCCATTTCTACACATATAGCACTCTACTTTCATGTTCTTTTTTCTATTACAGCTTTGAACGTTCAATCATTTTCTTATCAACACATTATACTTTGGAATCCATCTGGTTATAGCATTGTACTATTGTTATTTCTTTATATCTACATTATGATGTTGTAATTAGGTCGATTATTCAAAGTGTAAGAAAACTATGGAAAGTGCAATTGCTAAAAGATCCTATGAAATTATGTTGCATTTCATGTCATGTGCTCTGTCCAAAATTTATCATGAAAGTATATTGGTGATTCAACATTTAACCTAGGAGTACAATTCCTTAAAAAGGAAAAAAGTTTGAAAGTATTATGTTGTGTGTATGTGGTGCGTGTGTGTTTGCTAGGAAAACTTCTATTATAAAACTAGATCTATTTTATAAAGCAGCAAAAGAGGTACCTAATGTCCAATCTATCAAAATGGAAGTGGCCCTTCAATGCGTGTTTCTCGGAAAGTTTCTATTGACAAGTCTTGGGATGCTGGGTGACACACATGGCGTGGATCTAATTCTGGACAATTGAAAGTTTATCCCCGTGTTACTGTTTGGCTGGAATCCAGTCATTTAGGTTGTGGTGTATTGAAAGGTTTCAAGAAGGTTGTCACATTGTTTATCTCTCATTTGGTAACGTGTCTTTGGAGGCTTCGTTGTACTAATATTTAGAGTGTTGAATGTTGTTTTTATAATTAAATTAAGCTAATAATAGTCTATTTGTAAGCTTTGTAAACATTTTTTTTCACTTAATACTAACAAAATGAAAACGCATAAAGATACAAGATATTACCTCCAAAACTATAGTGGTCACAAACAATGTACATGTTGCCATCGATGTCAACTCTATCATGCCTAACTTTGTTTGATTTTTTTATAAGTTGTAACCGGCCATCATGTGTGAAATTAGGGGTAGTTTTTTCAAACCTTTTTTCTTACGTGGTTAGCGATGCCTTTGTGATAACATTACAACACATATTTTATATTATTATCTAAGGTTAATTTCATAAAAACCACTACAGTTTGTTTTTTTTTTCTGGTTTAACCATTGAATACTTTTTTTCTATTTTAACCACCGAAAGTTTGTCTTTATTTTCAAGAAAACCACGGTTTGTCGGTAAAAAGTTACGAAAATCATTTGGAAGGATAAATTTTTCTGGATACAAGGTGGTTTTTTTGGAAATTTTTTTGAACGTTTGAATGATTTAATCATAAAAATTAGTTGTTTGAGCTGTTAAGCTTAAAAAAAGATATTTATGCTTTTTATAGAATCCTAAGTTTTATGTAGTGGTTATTTTGAAACATTAAACAAACTCTCAGTGTTTAAACTAAAAAAATTCTTTAAGTGGTTAAACATGAAAAAAAACCAAAACTATAGTGGTTTTTATGAAATTAACATTATTATATAATCCAAATTATAAATAAAAATATATACATTGACAAATAATCTTCTTTTAAATATGATGATGTTGCATATTTACATAACTATAAGCAAATTATTCTTTAGAACGAAGAATATTATCATTTTGATTTTGTATAATTAGATTGTTAACAAAAATAATCAAAGCAAAAAATAGAAAGAAATAAAAATCGCTTTAAATAAATTGACATATTATGATGTGTGTAATTTAAAATTAGAATTAGAAAACAGCTTAGTAGATAGAACATATAAATGTATATTAAACTAATAAAAACAGGTAAAAAAAATATAATGATTCCTTTGCTTATTTTTCAAGATTGACTAGTAATGAAATGAATACATGAAATGAAAGAAAAAAGTCAAGCTAGAAGGGTTTATAATATATTCTTGTATCCCATTCATTTTTTTTTAATTCCTTAGACAATGTTTGTTACTGACTAGAGTGATGAGTTCGTTGATAAAAATTAGGAAAAAGAAAACAAAGTTAAGAGAAAAAACATTCTAATTAAAATGGAGAAGTAGAAAAAAAATCTGACGAGTTATATAAAGACTTTGGATTGCCTAGGGATACCAACAATGACAACAAAATTTCACGTTTTTAATTTTTGTATGACCTACTATATGAATATCGCATACCACTACAATAGGTAGAAGTGAAATCTGCCAAAAAGATTTTAATTATGAGTTTACACATCAAATGTGGTTTATAAAGAAGTTTTATATGATGATAAGATAAAATCAAATCAACTACTTATTATGACATATTTGTTACATCGTGTATCTACTATAGTCATTTGCCAATTATTGCACGACATATCTATATTGAGATGCCTCTGACTAATGATGAGTTACATAAAATTTCCACTTCATTTTCAAAAAAATAATTATTATATCTCGTTGTATCTCATGGATACGCAACAACTATTCTTAAAATGTCTAACGACTTCCACAAGTGCTATTCTAAAAATGTCTAACGACTTCCATAAATCTCTAATCTAATATGAAACATACTAAAGTTATCCACAATGTTCAAGATTGTGTTAGTTAATACATTTATCTTACACATTTATACCATTTTAATGATTATCATTGCAAATTAATTGATATGTTAAAATTTTTAATAATGTTTATTAAGAGGTGTGTGAACAACATATCTATATCTAACTAACTAACTAGTCACGGTTGGCATGTAAATATCATTCTAGGGAGTATATTTACCATGCAACGATTAAGTGGTCAATGAGTTTTACATGAATTTAACCCAATCAGTTAAAGAAGGGAATATGTCTCCCAAGCAACAATCTAACATGATACTCATTTATATTGGCAATTTAGTATTAGCAAAGCATTTTGGGTATTTAGAATAGTATCAAAGGAAATTTAGACTATAGCCTATTGTGATTTATGATTAGGTAGTAGCACAGTTCATTTTGTGAAGTATTAGTTTGATCCATGACATGATGAATGACATAAGTTTCTATAATTAGTTTGATCCATGACATGACAAATGGTAGGGGTCAAGGGGGCGTATAGCCTTACATAATCAAAGGATATGATCCATTGTAGCAGTCATGATGTTGATGGGCATCATTAAGGTAACATAACAACCAATGCGGTTGGTTGTAGTTGAGGATTAGTTGCTTCCATTGATATAGGCCGGATGTTGTCGGATATCCATTGTAAACTATCGTATAACTTTTCAAAACTACCATTTTGTTACTTATCCTTTTTGGATGATTTATTTAGTATATATACCGATTAAGATTGGTATTCACCAACACTATATTTAGGGTTATGTTTAGTGTGGGGTTAGAGGATTTTAGTATAGAGTTTAGTGTAAAAGTGAGTTTAGTTTAGAGTCCAGTATGGGGTTGGAGATGCTTAAGAACTTTCTAGAACAGAGAAAAAGAGAGTTTTTATGAGTGTAAACAATTACAAAGGAGTGTTTATGATATTTGTGGCTTATACACGGTGTACAATCTTCTAACAGCAGACACATCCCCAAGTTTCCGGTTATCAGCAATTCAACTCCCTCAACCTCAACTTCAACAAAATTAGTCCTCACAATAAACTCAACATTTAAATCTAACCTTCAAGTATCTTTATTGCCTGAGTTAGTCCCTTAGCAATCATGTATCTAACAATCCAAGTAAATACCAATTTCAAACATACTCCAATCCTTTTTTAGTTAAGATTGAATTGAAGAACGCATGTTTCAATATGCCCCCTCAATCTTAAATATGAAAAAGGATTAATTAGGATTACTTTTTCAAAAAAATGTTGAGAAGAGTTAGGAGTCTTAGGAGCTGTTTATTTACCACTTAATTAGGCTATTAAGAGGTAAGATTTAGGTAAGATTTGAATCGGTTAGATTAAGAGGGTTTGTTTACGTCTTAATTTTTGCCTCTTAATTAGAAAGGAGCCTCTTAAATGGACATATGTGAAGGCATATCTGAACAAAAAAAATCGTGTTCTCCTTATTTTGTCGTAACTATACTGCCTCATCCTCATTCTTCTCTTACTAGCATGAAACCCCCATCCTCCTCCTTCTTCTCTTACGTTCTCGTTCTTCCCCCTTTGTCATTGGTTTTACTGCTGTGTCGATGTTGCGGTTGTTCTCATGGGATCTCATTGTCTTTAATTCCAAACTTTGATTCGCTGAGTTCCTCCACAGTCCCGATAAGCAGCGTTTTTTATTGATATTGGTTTAATGTTGAACCTCTGATCCACATTCCCGATAAGCTTGGTCTTCCTCGATCCACACCTACTATCCGGCGATCACCTTGTAAGCATTGGCGGTTCTATATGGTGTCCTGACAGGCCACAACTAAATTTCGTACACGTAGTGTAAACGTAATGCAATTTTTTTACTTTTTCTAATACGATGCAACCCCGCAGAAAAAATGTACCACTACTTAATAGGCTACATCTCCGGTGCCACGGCTATCAGTAAATCCTGCGTCCCCCCTGCTGGTAAGCTGGGTTCTTGGTTCTGCCTTGTGGCTCGTATTTTGCTTTCTTGTGAGATTTGGGAAGCTCGGTGATGGAACAACACCTTGGCTTCAGATCAGATGGTGGATTAGCAGATTGGATGTCTCATTGCGCTGTCAATGAAATAGATTGATTTTGAGAATTTCTAGCGATCAAAATTTCGAATCTTGATGCATTCTTGTTGTCGATTAGGTTATTCATATGATCATGTGAGTTCTTTGTATGAAATCAGAAATGGTCTTGTTAACTAAATTATAAATTATATGTAACTTGTTGGTATTTGTTATTAATTTTAATAAGAAGGGTACATTGGTCTTTTTAATCATTACGGAACAACAATTAAGAGGTTCCTATCAAACTCAAAAATCTTAAAAATTCATACCCTATTCAGACCTTTTAAAAATGCAGATCTTAAAGATTCAGACCCGACAAAATAGCCCCTTAGTCGGTATGTCTACAATCTAAAGGATGGTGTCAACTTTCATGATCTTAATTACACCATTTAAAACCTTATCTATAATGAAGTAAATATCAACTTCAACATGCTTTTCTCTTTCATGTGCAAAGCCAACAAGATAGTTGATTTATTATCACAGAGAGTTTATTTACAGGCCTCAATCCTGTTGGATTAGGTGTCTAAGCCATGACTAATAATTAGTATTTACCTGATTAATAGTAGCATAGTCCATTTGGGTTGCCCTCATGGCTGGAGGTTTGTTGGAAAGTTAAGTAGAGAGAAAGGCTTGATTTATTATGTGACTAATAAATCAAGATATTGTTTGTTAATATATTATGAAGATGATATATTAATTAGAAATAATATTATTTGATTAATAATTAATCAGAAATTAATTGGATTAATTTCTGTGGCATTAATTAGATTAATCAGGAGGTCAGGGATTAAAGTCGTACAAATTCAATAGTTGAATTGCGGCGCGCGGCGCGCCAATGTAAAGGCCGCGACGCGCGTACATATTCGTACGAATTCAATAGTTGAATTGCGGCGCGCGGCGCACCAATGACTTGGGCGCGGCGCGCGTATAAATAATCCGGAAAATGGGCTGCGGCTAGGGTTTCTAGCTTTGCCACTTGGTTCCCTATAAATAGGGAACCCTAGGCCTCATTATCAGCTGCTCATTATATTATTTCTCTCTGGAATTTCGATCTATAATCCTCTCGGCTTGGGTGTGATCTCATTTGAGGCAGCATATTTTTGCTGCTCAGCTTCCAGAAAATTCTAAAAGGTTGGTTTTTCTAATTTTATTCTTTTAGTTAATTTTCTTATGACCTTTAGGTTTTGTTATATGTTCAATTAGAAGAAAACATAGATCCTCATAGGTTGCATGTGAACTTAGGTTATTTAGTTCATAGTTTGCAGAAAACCTTACAGTGGTATCAGAGCCTGTTTTGTTTTCTTGTTGAATTGCTATAACTGTTTTAGGGTTTAAAGCCTATAAACCCTATTTGGATTATGGATCGAAATTTCTAGGATTAGGGTTTTGGAAACCCTAATCCCCCCCTTGCAAAATTTTAAAATTTCTATTAGCGTTTTAGGAGGTTTTCTATTTTTGGTAACTTTATTTGTTAATTAAATGGATAACCTTAAACCCCATTATTTGAATTCGAAATCTAGGGGGTTTAGGATAGATTTTAATTAATTTGATTAATTTGGATAAACCTATCTTCATTGAATTAATTTAATTAATTGTTAATTAAAAGATAATTCAAAAGGGATTTAATTAATTTTAAATTTTCGAAAATTAATGGAAAAATCCGGAAAAATATTTTAAAATGTTTAAAATATTTAGATTTAATTAATTTAATTTATTGGTAATTAAAATTGATTAAATCGATTTTTAGGTTTAATTTAATTTAAAATTTAATTGTTAAATTTGGTAAAATTAAAAGATAAACCTTGAATATTTTAAAGGGTTTTAAAATACATCTTATATATGTTATTAATTGTTAATACTATATGTATAAGATAAAATTGGTCAGTCAATTTAATAGTAGGCCTCATTCACGAAGTTGGTCTATAAAGTGGGTATAAGGAGGCTGCCTATAAAATGGCAGTCTAATGGGTGAACACTCTCACCCACCGCTCACCTGATCAGTGGAGGGTCGTTAGTCGAACAGTTTTGACAGGACCACTTAATCATTAAAAGTATAATGATCAAAGTACTACAACCTTTACACAAAATCTCAATCTAGTTACTTTAGGAAAAATGTGAATTTGATGCTAACCCATGAAATTGCACATTGCACTTTATGAAACGTTGGTGGAGCGTGTGTGGTTTACCGGCACACCAATGGGGGTTCATAAAGAGTGGCAATGGGTGTCTCGGGTGTTATCATTGTTGATGGAGCGCGTGTAGTTAACCGGCACATCAATTTGAGATGATAATGGATCCCGAGAGTACCAAGCTAATTTGCATGGTTATTCACACCCGGTTTGTGATCCTCGGCATCCCAGTCACAAACGGTGGGGCATATCCGAGATTAAACATGCTATTGAACAGTTCAATAAATCTCAAAAGAAACTAGGAATTCCATTTATAATAAGATTATTTTTCCGCGGTGGAATTGGCTGAATCGTCATTCGCCTACCTTTATAAAATTTGCTTATAGATTACGGCATCCCTCTTCTATGTTGCAAATTATTATAGTTGGATCCTAGCCTTATTTTATATTGGGTTATTATAAGGACCGACAAGTATCTAATTAAACTTACCTTCTTTTATAATGTCTTCTGCTGATCAATCCGCTCCCCACTCAAACTCCAGTGTTCCCTCTATCCTCTCACTGTGTTCCAAGGTTCAATTGAACGGGACAAAATACAATGACTGGATTAGAAATATCAAGATGGCTCTGAGGTACGAGAACAAAGAGTATGTTCTCGAGACCGAGCTTGTCGATATTGACCCTGAAACTGCTACTCCCGAGGAAATTGCCTTGTACCAAAAACATTCTGATGATGCGACCAAAGTGGCCTGCATCATGATCGCCACAATGAACCCCGAATTGCAAAGGATGTACGAAGACTACTGGCCCTATGAGATGCACAAGGAGCTTGCGGAAAAGTTCCGCAAGCAAGAGCGCATCGAGAGGTGCGAAGTGGTCAAGGACTTCACGAACAGCAAACCTAAAGATGGAGAGTCCATCTGCACTCATGTGCAAAGAATGCAAGGTTACGTGGAGCGGCTTAGAAAGCTTGCGATGCCTGTACCGGAGAAGTTGGCCGTTGACATAGTGCTTAACTCCTTACCGAATTCTTATGACCAGTTCAGGCTGGCTTATCATTTGAACAACAATCAGGCTAATATGACTGAGTTGCATCGTATGCTTCGAGTAGCTGAGGACGGGATGAAGGGTAAAATTGTACCCTCGGTTAATCAGCCCGTCCTAGCCATTGGAAGTGGCAAAGGAAAGAAAAGGAAGGGCCCTCCTAAGCAAAATTGGAGGGAAAAGGTTCAGGTCGGGTCATCCAGTAATGGCTCGAGAACCAAGACTTCCCACATTCCTTGTATGGCCAACCCCGATGAAGCCAACTGTTTCTACTGCAAAGAGAAGGGCCATTGGAAGAGAAGCTGCCCCAAATACTTGCAGGATGTCAAGGATGGGAAAGTAAAGCCATCGACAGCAGGTATATACACTATCTCTAAAAACTCACCATCTTCTAATTCTTGGGTCCTTGATACAGGATGTGGTTTTCACATTTGTTCTGATCTGCAGGGCCTAAAGGAAAGCAGGGAGGTGGAGCATAGACTGAACTTGATCATGGGTAATAGGAGATCGTCCCCTGTTACCAAGATCGGCGTTTACAGTTTAGTGCTTAGTAGTGATGTTAGTATAGAGTTATTTAATTGTTGCTATTCGCCAGAAATGGCAAGAAACATTATTTCATTTCACGCATTGTTCCGACAAGGATTTCAATTTTCTTTTGATAATAAAATTGGTTCGATTTCTGTTTTCAAAAATTGTATTTTGATTTTTACTGCTTATCCTTGTGATGGTGTGTATGAAACTGTTGAATGTGTTGACAATTTAGTACATAGTGTAAATTATATTGATTCTACTAGTGGTGTAGAAAAGGCATGTCTGTAGCATAGTCGGCTCGGGCACATCAGCAAGAAACGTATCACCCAACTCCAAAAGGATGGAGTGTTAGAATCATTCGACCTCAGGTCGGATGATGTATGCGAATCTTGTCTGTTGGGCAAGATGACTAAATCACCTTTCAAAGGGTCTTTTGAAAGAGGTGAGGGTCTGCTGGACATCATTCACACGGATGTGTGTGGTCCATTCAGATCAACCACAAAGGATGGCACGCGGTTCTACGTGACCTTTACCGACGATTTTAGTAGATACGGTTATATCTACTTGATCAAGCACAAGTCGGACACCTTTGAAAAGTTCAAAGAGTTTAAGAACGAGGTAGAGAATCAATTAGGCAGGAAGATAAAGATGCTCAGGTCCGACAGAGGCGGAGAGTATCTAAGTATCGAGTTCCTAGACTATCTAAAGGAATGCGGAATAGTTTCGCAGTTGACACCTCCCAGGACACCACAGTTGAATGGTGTTGCAGAGAGGCGCAACCGAACCCTGTTGGACATGGTTCGTTCCATGATGAGTCGAGCTTCACTTCCCATTCACTTCTGGGGGTATGCCTTAGAGACTGCCGCCCATATTCTCAATCTTGTCCCAACTAAGAAGGTTGCTAAAACACCTCATGAGATGTGGACAGGGAAAGTTCCCTCGTTGGCACATATCAAAGTCTGGGGTTGTGAGGCTTTCGTTAGACGAGAGACACAAGACAAACTCGCAGACAGAAGAGAAAGGTGTTTCTTCCTTGGCTATCCCAAACAGTCCTTTGGATATCTATTCTACAGACCGAGCGAGGACGTGGTATTTGTAGCTAGACGAGCGGTCTTTCGAGAGAGAGAGCTCATATTCAAAGAGGACAGTGGGAGTACCATTGATCTGGAAGAAATTCAAGAGTCATCAGATGA
Organism: Cichorium intybus; assembly: GCA_023525715.1. Taxonomy (NCBI): domain Eukaryota; kingdom Viridiplantae; phylum Streptophyta; class Magnoliopsida; order Asterales; family Asteraceae; genus Cichorium; species Cichorium intybus. The sequence goes on along the minus strand of CM042009.1, from coordinate 120,984,436 downwards.
CGCAACCTTAGGAGAAACTAGCAACCAACATGAGGAAGAAGTTCCTATTGGTCCGACAGATGTATCCTTACCTCTTAGGTGTTCTGGTAGGGTTAGCATGCCACCCGAGTTTTATGGGTTCCATATAACTTCGGATGGGGACACGTTTGTCAGTGATAGGACACTGATAAATTTGGATGAACCAGCTAACTACCAGGAAGCAGTGGCGGGCCCTGAATCTGCCAAGTGGAAAGAGGCCATGGATAGCGAGATCAAGTCCATGTATGACAATCAAGTTTGGAACTTGGTTGACAACGTACCGGGTCGAAAGACAGTCGGGTGCAAATGGATCTTCAAGAAGAAGACCGACATGGACGGAAAAGTACACACTTTCAAGGCAAGACTGGTTGCGAAGGGCTTTACTCAAACCCTAGGGGTTGACTATGACGAGACCTTCTCACCAGTAGCCAAGATAAAGTCTATTAGGATTATGCTGGCCATAGCTGCATTTCATGACTATGAAATTTGGCAGATGGACGTCAAAACCGCTTTCCTTAATGGGAAGTTGACTGAGGATGTTTACATGAATCAGCCAGAGGGTTTTGTCGATGTAAAGTATCCTAATAAGGTGTGTAAGCTTGAGAGATCAATCTACGGATTGAAGCAAGCTTCTCGCAGCTGGAATCTTTGTTTCCATGAGAAAGTCAAAGAGTTTGGTTTCTCTAGGAGCGAGGATGAGTCCTGCGTATATGTCAAGGCTAGTGGGAGTATAGTCACCTTTCTGGTGCTGTATGTCGATGATATACTGCTCATGGGAAACGATATTCCAACCTTGCAAGATATCAAGGCTTGGCTTGGGAAATGTTTTGCCATGAAGGACCTAGGAGAGGCTGCCTATATTCTCGGGATAAGAATATTGAGAGATAGGAAGAAGAGACTAATTGGACTTAGTCAGGGTACATACTTGGAAAAGGTACTGAAAAGGTTTAGTATGGAAAATTCCAAGAAGGGAGAGCTGCCTATCCAAAGTAATGCAAAATTGAGTAAGACTCAAAGTCCGAGTACAGACGAAGAAATAGCCGAAATGAGTCGGGTACCTTACGCTTCGGCTGTAGGATCGATCATGTACGCTATGACGTGTACTCGCCCTGACGTGGCTTTTGCTTTAAGCATGGTCAGTCGGTACCAGGGTAACCCTGGAAGGGCGCATTGGATAGCTATAAAGAATATACTCAAGTATCTGCGAAGGACAAAGGACATGGTGTTAGTCCTTGGAGGCAGTGATACCTTGAGAATTGAAGGATATACGGATGCCAGTTTTCAGACGGATAGAGACAGTGGACGGTCTCAGTCTGGCTGGGTATTCCTTCTGAACGGAGGAGCGGTAACTTGGAAAAGTTCCAAGCAAGATACGGTGGCTGATTCCACTTGTGAATCAGAGTATATAGCAGCAAGTGAAGCGTCAAAGGAAGCGGCTTGGCTGAAGAACTTCATCGGTGACCTTGGAGTAGTCCCGAGTATTCAGGAGCCCGTGGAACTGTTCTGCGATAACGAAGGTGCGGTCGCCTTGACAAAGGAACCGCGAGACCATGGAAAGTCCAGACATATCGACAGAAAGTACCACTACATAAGGCATAAGGTAGAAGAAGGTCACCTCGTGGTAAAGAGGGTATCATCGGAAGATAATCCTGCAGATCCCTTGACAAAGGCTCTGAGTAGGATTAAGCATAATCAGCATGCTAGGAGCATTGGATTAAGAGATGATATAAAGTTTATGTAAATTAGATAGGTTTCGAAACTTGTAACAATGTATTATATTTGACTCTTGTGATTTAATAATAGAGATTTATTAATGAGTAATGGTTTACTACTTTTGTCAATACTTTATCATTGTGTTTTATTTTGCATGTTTTACTTCCTGAATAATTGGATTATTCAAATATCCACAGTCGATTACACTTTTGGGAGTAAGTGTAAAGTAAGACTGTCATGAATTGGTAATAGATTGTCTAAGGAGTTAGACATTGCAATTGGATTGCTGCACCATTCGTGAGTACTTGGAAATAGAGATTTGAGTATTGGATAAACCCGCGCTCAATGGATTGCTTCATGGATTTCATCACGAGCAATATTGAGACGATAATATCTTTTGATCTTTAAGCTAAGACATATGAGTTATGATTTACTAGACGGTTGTTCATTGATAATACGAAAACGCATCGGTAACTCGGTGTTATAAAACGTATTGTTGTGAGTGATTTGTCTGATAAAAGACATAAGTATATGAGTCGAAGCTTATTCGTCCCTTGACCCTGACGGGGAACAGATATCTGTAGGCCTCTCGATGAATTGAAGTTGACTAAAATGGTTGGCCAACCGGGACTAAATTGGTAGTCTAAGAGTCATATGCAAATCGGAAATCGAGGAACAGTGAATCAGACCGGGATTGACTTTAATCCATGTCTTGTGTCTGAAAAATATCTTGTTAGAAGGAGGATCATCTGATCACTTATCTATGGACAGAACTGATTAGATCAGAGTTTGGCAGTGGTTTCTAGGAAGCTAAAAGTGCTGGTTAATTAGAGGTTAAATTGGTAATTATAGTCATAGACTTATCCAAGTGGGAGACTGTTGGATTAGGTGTCTAAGCCATGACTAATAATTAGTATTTACCTGATTAATAGTAGCATAGTCCATTTGGGTTGCCCTCATGGCTGGAGGTTTGTTGGAAAGTTAAGTAGAGAGAAAGGCTTGATTTATTATGTGACTAATAAATCAAGATATTGTTTGTTAATATATTATGAAGATGATATATTAATTAGAAATAATATTATTTGATTAATAATTAATCAGAAATTAATTGGATTAATTTCTGTGGCATTAATTAGATTAATCAGGAGGTCAGGGATTAAAGTCGTACAAATTCAATAGTTGAATTGCGGCGCGCGGCGCGCCAATGTAAAGGCCGCGACGCGCGTACATATTCGTACGAATTCAATAGTTGAATTGCGGCGCGCGGCGCACCAATGACTTGGGCGCGGCGCGCGTATAAATAATCCGGAAAATGGGCTGCGGCTAGGGTTTCTAGCTTTGCCACTTGGTTCCCTATAAATAGGGAACCCTAGGCCTCATTATCAGCTTCTCATTCTATTATTTCTCTCTGGAATTTCGATCCATAATCCTCTCGGCTTGGGTGTGATCTCATTTGAGGCAGCATATTTTTGCTGCTCAGCTTCCAGAAAATTCTAAAAGGTTGGTTTTTCTAATTTTATTCTTTTAGTTAATTTTCTTATGACCTTTAGGTTTTGTTATATGTTCAATTAGAAGAAAACATAGATCCTCATAGGTTGCATGTGAACTTAGGTTATTTAGTTCATAGTTTGCAGAAAACATTACAAATCCATCAACACCCAAATCAAATAGTAGCTTTAGTACCTAGAGTACTTCATAAGTAATATACACCAAACCTATGTATTTAGACTCACTAGACAACCAAAAAGAATATTGATTTTTTTTGCTTTTATAGAAACCCAACAACACTCAAATCAAATAGTAACTTCAGTACATGGAGTACTTCACAATTAACAAATGCCAAACTTTTCAGACTCACTAGACAATCGAGAGACTATTATTTTTTTTGCTTTTCCAAAAAATTAATGAATTTCTAAGAAAAAGACAAAAAATTGTCAATCTATTTCCTAGAGAGAATACACTTACCCTAATCTACATCTACATATCAACATTTAAGATAAAGCACTCAGACCTACTAATACTTATCCTTTTTAACTAAGATCCTTAAATGCGAATTTTAAGTGAAAAATCCTTTGGCAGTTCTTGAATTGACTGATAGGTTGTATTGTGTAATAAATATCTGATATGGTTAGGGTTACGTAAACAATTTCCCAATTAGAATTTGGTGTTTACTAATATTTGTGAGGGCATTATCATCAATATCGACCCCTTAGTTACTTATCAAAAGATTCATATCCATGGGAGTTTTTAAAGATCCACAACATAATTAGTATTTTCGCCGAGTTCAACACACTCCATCACTAGTATAAGTTACTTCAATATTCAAATAATATTTCAAAATACCTAAATCTTTTATAAGAAACTTGGCTTTGAGAAAATTCTTAGCATAATTTATTTCATCACCACAACTTCCAAGATATTAAAATATCATCTACATATACTAGTAAAAAGAAAGTACCATCTTTTAGTAAAGTAAACAAACAGTACTTATTTGCACTTTATGAAAATCCATATTCAACTAAAGATTGGTAAGTTTCTTATTCTACTTCCGTGGAGCTTGTTTAAGCCCATAGAGTGACTCGAGAAGCTTATACACACAATTTTTATTAATGATTCTTTAAGCCCATGGTAATGCCATATAGACATCCTCATCAAGATCCCTATAGTAGATTTCATTTTTAACATCTAATTGAAATCATTTATCCCCTTTCGTTGGTTGAAGTATTTGGCAATAAGCCTAGGTTTATAACACTTGACTTCACCATTAGCTTTGTACTTGATTTTAAAGACCCCTTTACATCCTATAGGCCTCATAACCTTAGGTAATCATGTAAAAACCCAAGTTTTATTTCAAAGAAGGGAACCCATTTCCTCAATCATGGTGTTAACCCAATTTTGGTCATTAAATCTCTATTTTGAAAATGTAATTTGTAACAAAGACAAGCTTATAACACATCTCATATTTCCACAATTTGCCAAAATGTTATCAAGTATTATCAAGAAAATGTTAAAAATAAATTGTGACTTTGTACATACATTTCTTGAAGTTCTATCTTGGTCAAATGAATTAGGTTTATATATTTTTTTGGTTATATAGTTAATATTTTAACATATTTAAATAATGTGATATACATATGAATTATACTGAATATCTACCTGAATATTTATTTTTTATATATCATAAGATATTTATTATAATTTTATTGTTTTAAACTTTTACTATTTTTTCTTCAAGCTAAGATCTAACTCATACTAAAAAAAAGAAAGGGGAAATGGCATACTTTTTACGACTTTAGGCTTTCAATTGTTTTCACAGCATATATTGGGCCCTGTAATTGTTTTCTTGAGTTGGGCCTGATACGCACAGTTGCAATCAGATACGAAAACTTCAAAAAAAAAAAAAAAAAAAACCAATGAATTCCGACGACAGAGGAACCGGTGTCGGTGAAGGTGAAGCAGTAGCGGTAGCAGGAGAAAATTCAGCAACCCAAAGCCCCAATTCAAGCAACTATTGATGATAGTAAACCCCCTTTCCAAGATTCGGTACGCTCTTTCTCACACCCTATTTTTTGTTGAAAATTGGAGAATGCCTACCGAAATTCATGAAGAATAACCTGTGTACATTGGTTAATTGATGGTACGTGAGATTCGTAGTTTGGTTTTTCTCTTTTATAGGTCTCATGGTTTCCGATTATGCTTAATTAGCTATAAAAGACTGAATCTAAGATCCAAAATCGCAGTGGAGGATTTCTTACGATAGAAAAAAGGTTTATTGCTGTCTAGTACTACTTTTTTAAAAACGAAAGTCGTCTCACTCACTCTTTTAGGGCCACCATTGAATTGTTGCTCTTTCTACATTGTTGAGTCAACCAATGCATAATTTTCTACAAAACGCACTGTCCCTTGCACTTGCGATGCAATTTCCGATAATAAGTCTTCATCACTAAAATGTCTTCTGGTTCGGTTCAAATTTCATGGAAATTAAGTATTGTAGGCCCCACACTAACAGGCAACGAATTTGAGGCCATCCACTTGAATCTTTTATCTTCACAGTTAGGCGGTATATAAACCTCCATGGGGGCATCTTCATATAAGCATCAACACAAACAGAATTACAGAAAGTCATCAAGAATTGCATTTACATCATGCATCCTTGTGTTTTTCTAATCTTTTCGCTTCTCTTTGTAAACCTTGTGGAGACCACAACTGGCAATGAATTCGTAGCAGTGGAAGGAAGAGGAGGAAATGATACCAAAAAGTGTTTGGAGAAGGAGAGACACGCCCTCCTTCATTTCAAAGCCGGCCTTCAAGACCCGAATGGTGGTCTCTCTACATGGACAGCTGAAGATGATGAGTGTTGTAGTTGGCCTGGAGTCACATGCAACAACCAAACAGGTCATGTTACAGGGCTCGGTTTAAGCTCTTGGGATATTGCAGGTGAGATCGGTGATTCATTCCTCAATTTAAGCTACTTAGATTATCTTGATCTTTCTTTCAATTCTTTTTATTCAACCATTCCCGCCTTCATTGGTTCAATGACTCGATTAAGGTACCTTGACTTTGGATCGAATCATTTTAATGGAACCATTCCCAGTTCAATTGGTTCCTTGACCGAATTAAGGTACCTTGACCTTTCCACAAACTCTCTTCATGGAACCATTCCTCCAGAGTTTGGAAACCTCACCAACTTACAAAGGCTTTGGCTTGGAGATGTTGGAAGATGTAGAGTTGACAACATAGAGTGGTTGTCTCATCTTTCTCATTTGAAGGAACTTATCATGGATGGGATCTCCCTAGCTAAAGCAAATCATTGGGTGAATGCAGTTACGAGTCTCCAAAAACTATCAATTTTAAGTTTAAAGGGATGTGAGCTCTCGCAGGTCATGTATCCATATTCTTCACTTCCTAACTCTTCCTTGTCTATTACTTCCATTTATCTCAGAAACAACAATCTGACCTCATCCATGTATCGTTGGTTGTCCCCGTTAACCAGCAATAAGCTTTCTGTTCTAGATCTCTCAGGAAACATATTAGATGGGATACCCAAGTATATTGGTAGCCTCTGCAGTTTGAATAGTTTGTGTTTTGATAACAACTCTGCTGTTGTCAAATTTCCTGATTTTCTGAAAAACTTGTCTGGATGCACTTCGCATTCATTGCAAGATTTGTCTGCCAGAGCAAACCAATTTACAGGGTCATTGTCCGATGACATCCAAAAGTTTTCATCCCTAACAAATTTGGACCTATCTCACAATCACTTAAATGGAACTATAAGTGAGAAACTATGGGAACTACCCATGCTTGGTGTTCTTGATCTCTCTTCCAATTATCTCAGAGGTGCTATCTCTAAAAACATTGGAAAGTCGACGGCTTCTTATATAGATCTTTCAAAAAACTCACTACTAGAAGGAGTTCCTTCCACACATCACATGCCAAGCCTTTCTTATGTAGAGTTTATTGATCTGAGCTCTTGCAAGCTAGGGCCTCACTTCCCCAAATGGGTTCAAACACTGAAATATCTTACCCATCTTGATATTGCCAATAATGGAATTTCAGACACAATTCCCCTAGGGTTTTGGAAAATGTGGCCTTCTCGATTAACATATTTGAATCTCTCTTCCAACAACATTAGTGGGAATGTACCAGATTTCTCATCAAATTTTGACTATCGGTCCGTGATAGATTTGAGTTCCAACAGCTTTTATGGTCCGATACAGAATGTCTCTTCCTCTTTGCATTTATTAAATCTTTCCAAAAACAAATTCAATAGAGAAATCTCTTTTCTATGCCAAATTGTTGATGGGTTATTAGAATTTCTTGACCTCTTCCATAATTTTCTAAGCGGAAAGCTTCCAGACTGTTTGTGGCATTTCAAAGAACTTAGAGTTCTTAATCTAGGAAACAACAATCTCTCTGGAAAGCTTCGTGCCTCTGTTCAGGTTTTGGTAAAACTTGAGGTGTTGGATTTATACAAGAATGACTTCTCTGGTGAATTGCCTTTGTCTCTAAAGAATTGCACAAGTTTAAGCTTGTTGAATTTGGGGGCCAACAAGTTTTCTGGTAACGTGCCTCTTTGGATTGGAGAAAAATTATCTGGGTTGTATGTTCTTATCCTAAAATCAAACAACTTCTTCGGAACCATCCCTTTAGAGTTATGTCATTTAACAAATCTTCAAATTCTGGACTTGTCAATGAACCATCTCCATGGAAGCATCCCCTCATGTTTGAATAATCTTACCAGCATGGTCCAAGCAGGATTCTTACTGCCACCAAACATACATTCCATTGTTGGTGGTTTGAGTTATCCGGGAGAAATTGCTGCTTATACCTTTTCTGATGAGTATGTTGACCATGCGATGATTGAGTGGCAAGGAGATGAACGTGAGTTCTTTGCCACATTAAGATTGTTGAAGAGCATTGACATGTCAAGCAACAATTTAATAGGCGAAATCCCATATGAACTTACCAATCTTTATGAGTTGGTCACCTTGAACTTGTCAAAGAATGCTCTACATGGAGAGATTCCACGCCAAATTGGTGAGATGAAAAACCTTTTAGCTCTGGATTTATCTAGAAACAGATTATAAGGAGGGATACCATCAAGCATGTCTCAAATGACTTCTTTGAGTTATTTAGACGTGTCATCTAATCACTTGTCAGGGAGAATCCCATCAAGCACTCAACTCCAGTCCTTTGAGCCTTCAAGATACGATGGAAACTTAGGACTGTGTGGACCTCCCCTTACCAAAAATTGTCATGGAGATGAAGATCCAGAAGTACCACCCGTCATTGGTGAGAGTGACAAAGATGATGTTTGGGGATGGTTTTATATTGGTGGGGGCACCGGTTTTGTTACTGGATTTTGGATAGCATGTGGCGCTTTGCTTCTCAACCGTCGTGGGAGACATGCATTTTTTCGCTTCTATGATTCCTTCAAAGATTGGATTTATGTGAAGGTGATGGTGTTCATTGCAGATTTGCAAAGGGTTGGACATACATAGTTTCTCATCCGCTTTTTTCTTTTTGACTTGTTATTTTATAGTATGTATGTTGTGTTGAACACACCTATTCCTGTTCATATTAAGGGTTAGAGGTATAGTAATGTAATTTGGCAGGGGTTTTTAAGTTCCCAATATCAATAAAATTGCCACTAACACCATGGGTGGCCTTTTTCTCTTGTTGTATGAAATAAGACATCCTGAAAATTTCATACTTTTGTAGCATATGAAAACAAGACTAAAATTAAGTTATTGTTGTATATCATAATGGCCTATTTTTCTAGGACAATTCTCAATGTAGATTGTTTGTACAATTGGTACTTAGCATATGATACATCGATATATACTTAACTATGATTCTTCTGTTTGTAGGTTATCTACAAAATTGACCAAAGCTGATAAAGTAGATCAACAAGCTAAGAAAAGTTCATTCAATACATCAACAACCTGCAACCCAATAGCTCTAAATTTGGGGTTTTTTTTTTTAATTGAGAACATATCTATATCAACAAGATTTTGGTTCTATACAAGAATAATGCATCGATATCTCTTTTGGATTTTGTTTGATTGGTATACTTTAGGTTTAATACCAAATTACTCTATTAGAGAATAAGCTAAATATTGCAATTCATATTGAATACATGATGGCTACTCAAGAGCTTGTATGAGTTTATCGTTGTCAACAGAGGACAATCAGATGTGCATTTAAAATCGATGTTCAAATAGCATATGAAACGGTAGAGAGTGCCTTAGTACACACTTATCTTGTACACAACAAGAGACACAAAGCAATATGTAGAAGAAGAATATTAGACAGCATAAACTTGTGTGTATCGATTTCAAAGAAAAAGAGACAGACTTCTGGCCAAATAGGCTTACATGGAAAAACATAAAAACAGGGAAATAAACTGACCACTAAACATATGACTCATTCCACTAAGGAAAATAAATAAAAACTGATAAACGCATGCCTTGCACATGTAGACATACACGAGGCTTGCAGGGAAGAGACAAATTGGTTTGATGAAGAGACAAATTTATTTCATGACCTAAAGCCAATCGGGTAATGCAAACGAACAAATTCTTCAAGTCTTAGGCGAGGTCTATGTCGCTTAATTTGGCCGTCAAGTTATCTATTCAGTTATCTTATTGCAGTGCGATTTTTACCGAAATTAATGGCCTATATTGAATCGAATAAACTTATTATAATAAATTTAGTGATATGATCATAATTTACTCGATTGACATGGGGTTTTCTGTAATTATGTTTAGGATGTTTTTTTACCAAAAAACGTTGACCCCATTGGAAGATATATTCAAGTACATTTTCCGGTATGTTTGTTCAGTCTGGATTCACTTGTGATTTATCTTGCTTTTACATAATTCTGTTTGAGCACACATTTGGTGATTCGGTGAGGTCATCTTATGCTCTTACTCTGACGAGGTCTATGTAGCTTAAATTGGCGGTCAAGTATGCTGATGCTATCTATTCAATTGTCTTGCAGGTGCGATTTTTACTGAAATTAATGGCCTATTTTGAATTGAATCTATGATTGCTGTCTTATTTATCAAGCTCATGACCGGTTTTATTCAGTGATGTACCAGAATCATGACTTGAAATTTTAGATTTATGTCAAAAAAAAAAAATTTTGACGTCAAATTGGTTTGCTGAAGCAAAAAGATGTGATCATATGGCATATCCACTCCAAACATTTCTTGATTGCTATGTGTACACTAGTTAATTAGGAATTATGATGTAGGAGGACATGGTGATAATGATCCAAAATAAGTCTACTAACCTAGCCTGCTACTGCAATCTGGTTTCTGGTGAGAGTGATGAAATTTGTGTAAATATAGTGGAAATGGTTTTTAAGAGTTAATATTCTTTGGAAACAATAGTTATGAGGATAATGGCTATTTTGAAAGTAAGATTATAATTATTGGCTATTATATTATATGTTGATTGCTCTGGTAGTTTGTAAATACTTGTGATTTATCTACTCATTCCTGCTTTTGGGCTTGAAAGTGAAGAGCTGAACCCATTTACATTAAAACGAGTCAATGTTAGTTATATACTATTGATCAAAATTGGATCAAATTGATAAAAGAAAATAATTTTAGCTGAAAAATGGGTCAGATGGTTCAAAAGTTGGCATATCATACTCAAATTTTTACAGTACTTTGACTATGGCTGACAAGCATGGTATATTTGAATATGCAAAATGTTAAGGCTTGTAAGCTCTTCAAAATCTTGTCAACCACATTAAAGTTTGTTAGTATTACAATGATGTTGGTGTTAAATTAGGAACAATATCCATCTACCACCAATGAAAAATTTTTTCATTAAGGCTGGATTATAAAACATGAACCTAACTGAAAAGTTTCAACCTTTGTTATATGTTCATAATTCATGCAAAAATGCTCACTCCTTGAACATCATTAGATCATTTTAACCTTTGTGAATAAATAAGGTTTTTCCTGCATTAATCCGTATAATATAAAAAATTATTTAGGATACAAACGTAAATAATTACAACCTTAAGGAATTTTTTTCGGTTTAATTTAACTAGTGAGAATATTTGCACGTTGCAGTGAGCTTATTAATCTCATAATTTTCACATTACTTTTGTATTATTGTTTTATTCAGTGGCTAAATTTGTACTTTTGGTATTACATAAGGAGTAATTCTCTAATTAAGCTATTATAATGATCATTAATGATCAATATTACACATGGATAATTTTGGTAACTTTATTTTGTAGAAGATCAATTACTGTAATTTTATTTAAGATACGAACCATTTGTATAATGGCGATATTATATTAGACTATTTCTGTAATTTTCTCAAATATAAGGACCATTAGATGATTTTACAAAGACCATTTCTATAATTTTCTCAACTATATAGACCACTAAATAAAACTTAATTTATACAAGGATTATCTTTGTAATTTTCTCAAACATATGGACAATTTGCATAATATGTTCAAATATAGAGACTATTAAATAATTTGCAGGGTTTAATCTTTAATTCTCTGATCATTAGATAATTTTATAATTTTATAAAGACTATTTTATAAATTAAAAAAACTAATCTATAAAAATATAATAAAACAAAATTTTACGCATCTTCCTAAAGCCTGATGAATGGATATAAAAAAGAAAAAAAAATTTACGCATCTTCCAAAAGCCTTATGATCAAGAGTTGTATTACTCGTTTTAGTAACCAGAATTCAAGATCCACCAGCGATCAATGTCGAAAATTGATTGCAATTATTTCTTAAGGATTTGAGAATACCTAAGTCGGAGTGAAGATGAGATGTTGTCCCGGAGTCCATTTAGCAGATAGCAATCTCGGGGTCTTGCATGTTCATTGAACTAAAGGCTTGAGGGAAAGATATGTCTTGAACATTATTTTTCCGAAAAAGGAAGCCACTGCTAGTTACTAGAAAATTGACCAACAACAAAAGCGTGAGGGGACCTGCTGATGGGCTGTCACTGTTGTAGAAAAATTGAGCTAGAAAGATTGTTGTTGTGTGGGTTGTCATTGATGTGCTAGAGTTGGGCCAGAAGTTTTGTTGAGACTGAGTTGGGCTTGGCACTGGAAGCCAGCTTGTTGACCAAAAGGTTTCACTGTTTTTGAGACGTGATACGACCAAGGGTACCGACTTCCCCATGTACCACCTCCACCCATTCAGTTTGATCGACCGAATGCGAATGAGCACTGTCGGTGTGTTGTCGTTGTTTGCCCCAACCGCCTGTTCTTGTAATGCCCGGTTCACATATAAAATACACCCAAAAAAATTTCATTTTTGAAACCATATATATAACATAACTATCAAAAGTTATAAGAAGAAGTATTAGGTGTACAATATATATATATATATATATATATATATATATATATATATATATATATATATATATATATATATATATATATATAACAAAAGTATCAAAGGATGTACAAAACATACGGGCCACTACATGACTTCAACTTACCCTTGTCTACATTACTAGCACGGCCACTACATGACTTCAACTTACCCTTGTCTACATTACTAGCACCTGCAAAGTTAATCACACACAAATAGTAAGCTTTTAAAGCTAATTGGGAAACCATGCAACACATAATATAATCACAACACAACATGACATAAACAACAATAACACACAATAACATATTCCTTATCCATTTTATTCTTCTAGCTACACAGACAAATGCCAAAGCCACATAAGCGTATATCCAAGCCATTTAGGAAATTAACCAAGCCACTTAGGCAAATATCAAGCCACTTAGGCAATAACAAGCCACTTAAGCAAATACAATGCACTTAGGAAATAACAAGCCACTTAGGCACCTGCATAAACTAAAATCATTCTCAATCATATCATGCAGGAGTATAGGAAAGAGGTTACTCACCTATAATGTCGTATAAAAATGTTGGGTGAATGCAAAAAGTCCAAAACTAATTGTTTATGTTCGTCCTCGTCAACCTTGATTCAAGAAGTTCACACACACCACTTTTGATACTAGCAAGCTTTCTTCTTCCATTCCATACCCTAAACTAGAAATTTTGTTATCAATTCTAAGAAGGAGGAGTTTTAGGACTAAATGACCGACTTATTACACATAAGTGGAAGTTTCTATTCATAAACTCTCGTCAATAACACTATCTCGTAGCCTCGCGACCATCAACTCACATCGCTACCCATCCATTTTAACGTCGTCGAGTTCATCACATTCTACTTCAAGATTCATTTCAATTTAGGCATTATACTTACTCATAGCGTCACGACCCTAAGGTTACACGTCGCTATCCCTCTGGACAGGGGATATTTTTACAATAATTACATGTAAACATTGTATATACTTAAATACACTTGGTAATACTTTAACAACAAGACAATATCATAATTAGACCAAAGAACTGCATAGATTTACTTGCCGGACCAAAACACGGGGTTACAGTTTGTGTCGCCATAGTGGTTCCGGCCACCTCCACGACCCCCGTTTCGTCTTTCTCGATTAAATTGGAGCTCCAATTGTGATGGTTTGCATTAAGAACAGTGTGAGACTAGGAATGATCGAGATGGGAGGCTTGAACCAGACGATTATGAGCCGGTTCCGGTTGTTGTTCTTCAAGAAGAAGGATGGAGCGTCTCTCCAAGAGCGTGGGAAAGGGCGACCGGTAGCGAATCAAACTCGCAACGTGCTCATATTTGGACGATAAACCCTTGATGGTATACATTACTATATTATTTTCTAGGATGGGAACATCGATGTTGTCAAGTAAGTCGAACAACTTATTAATCCGTGTGCAATAGTCAATGATAGACCAATCACCAATAACGATGTTTATCAAGTTGCATCGATTTGGCTTTTTTGTTGTCTCAGATAAGATCTTCGAGTTGCTTCCAAATTTGACTCGCGGTTGAATCCTTCTTCACGATCATGTGAAAAAAAGATTGATTTATATTACCGTATAGCCATTGCTTGACAATGCAATCGATTTTGCACCATTATGGGTCATCCGGTTTGTTTGTGGAGCCATCGAGATGATCAAAGATGGAGTAACCTTTGTAGTAGATTTGAAACAACTCATGCCAAGCATCATAGTTGAGTCTATCAAGGTCTAAGATGAGTGGAAGGTACGATTTAATGTTGGAATTCCATACACTTTGTCAAGGGGTTGATGCTAGTCATGTAGAAGAAAGAAGGGGAATATAGAAGCTCAAAAGAGAAGAATAAAGAGGATTGACTAGGATTTCCTAGTCTAATACCATGTGAGAAAGATTGTTTTCCCATGATTAGAATTTACCACATCACAATGAATAAATACAACTACAACAAGAATAAAAGGATTCACCCAATACAACACAAACGCCCCATATGAATAAAGGAAATGTTGGAAAATTAATTTTAATTAATTTCATAAAATGGGTTTTCCCCATTTTTTCCATAAAACAATTTAAAATGAATGAGAAATTGTATCCCAAAGTGAGATAGTTGGAAGAAGTTGGAAAATGAGTTAATGAGTTTTAACTCATCCCACATTGGTGGGGGAACGAAAAGGAAGTGGGTTTATAAGTCAAAAGACATTCATGCTTTGTAAGACTTAAAGCACAAAGGCTCTCTCTTGCGCGTAAGGGGGGGGGGGGTGTAAATGCGAACCAGATTGGGTTGGGTTCACTGAACTTGTGTGCAAGCGTGCGTCCTGCGGGTAAGAATGCACCACTGGTCGACCAGAAAAGTTTAATGACCTTTTTGCAAATAATTTTCCTTTTCACAACGGTTCGTAACTGAAAATTTAATACAATTAAAACTGATTTCGGTTTTGATTTGGGTATTAAATAGACTTTATTTTTCAGTTACGTTTTTGTGATTAATTCGTCGGTTACGTTTTGTGCTATATAAACAGCACTCGTGCAACTGATGGAACATACTGATGAAACGCTTATCGCTTCTTCTCAACTTCTACGTACACTTCATTCTCGTGTTACAACCAATGTATAATCCGGGTCAAGTGACGGTTCGGGCAGTCTAGAAGAATTGCTTCCCGCTGTTGTATCCTGGGAAACAAACACCCGTACCGGGCGAATTTGTTTTCCGGAAACTGTGTCAAACACAGGCCTCAACAACTACTATCGTTTTCCTTGTTCTTTGGCGTTTTCGGTTAATATATTCCTAACAGGAAATACACAGAAATAATATAATATATAAAAGACGTTTAACACACGATTTGAAGAAAAAAAAATCAATACCACATCATGTCCGTCACTAATAAGAATAAAACATTATTTTTCAACAATTTAGAGCCTTTTTATTAATATCCGGTTTAAATAAAAAAAAATTACCACATCATGTCCATCACTAATTAGAATAAAAACATTATTTTTCAACAAATTTAGAGCCTTTTTAATCGATATACCCCAAACAAACGACTTTGGAAAAAAGAAACAAATTCTCTCTTTTATTACTAAAATAAAATAAAAAGATAGGTAAAGTGTAAGGTGAATTGGTTTACATTAGACCTAATTTTACTTTACCGTCAATCCTCGTTAACCATCGATATCTTTTTACAGTCGCTTCTACCACCCATGGTCTCATCTTCTCCGACTTCCATCACCGTCCCACCTCGTCGCCGTTGCCGTCGTCTCCGTATTCCCTCGCTTCTCATCTTCTCGGTTTTCCATCAAGTTCTCGGACCTTCTCAGGTACTAATTGCATTTTTCTCTGTCCTCGATCGTCTCTATTCTCTATTTTCTCCATCCGTGTTTTCTATTTTCTGTTGAGTAACTTTTATTTTCATCTTTGCTGTTTGATTTTTATTTTTGCTGTTGAATGGTGGGTTTGTGTTTCTTTCAAGAAATATTTTAATTGATATCATAAATTAGATATGTTTATATTGAATGCTGGGTTTATGATTCTGTTGAAACTTTCAAATTGACATCATAAATCTGTTTAGGATAGAATGAAGTGTGTTAACGTGGCATTAACATAAGTTTTCTATAATAAATGGGAATATGAGATCCATAAATTGCTGTTAAAAGTGGGGTTAATCTAATGTTTGTGAATATAAGGACTCGATTACATTCTGATTTTTTTGTATGGGGTAAGGATGCTTCAATAAAGGTTCTGAGAATATGATATTTGCTTTTTATTTGTTGTTTGGCACTTTTTGTTCATTTAAAATTTTTTGGAGACAATCAATTTATCTATGCAAACACTTTATGGGGAAAAAAAAAACTGACCCTTCATATAGATCTTATTATAAAAGAACTCCGCCCTCAGTAATTTGTAAATTACTTATCCTATTTTTAGTTTTTTAGAGTTGTTACCAGTGTAGTGCTTTTTATCGGAATGATTATTTTTAACAACAGTATTAAAGAATATGGATCAAACCAAAATGGACCAACTTGAATTCATTTTCACAATTTTATTACTCCAAGCAGGAAAAGTTTGTATCATAGTCAATAAATTTATACCCAAATAATGTGATATCCCTGTTTTAATGCATGTTTACTGTATTTGAGTCCATCAATTTGCATTTTTGGGGTTATATCTCATAAATTGAGGACCAAAAAATATCACAAGACTGGAAAAGATATTTATAATAAATACAAATTGTCAAGACTTGAAAGTCTTTGAACGTCTAGTTTGGTGCAATTTATTTAGTCTTCATCTCTAAAGTGTCTTATAGTTCGGTTCAATTTCATGGAAATAGAGTATTGTATGCCCCACACAAACAGGCAATCAATTTGAGGCCATCCACTTGAATCTTTTATCTTCATAGTTGGCACTATATACACCTCCATGGAGGCATCTTCATATAAGCATCAACACAAACTGAAACTCATCAAGAATTTCATTTACATCATGCATCCTTGTGTTTTTATAATTTTTTCACTTCTGTTTCTAAACGTTGTGGAGACCACAACTGGCAATCAATTGGTAGCAGTGGAAGGAAGAGGAGGAGATGATACCAAAAAGTGTTTGGAGAAGGAGAGACACGCCCTCCTTCATTTCAAAGCCGGCCTTCATGACCCGTATGGTGATCTCTCTACATGGACAGCTGAAGATGATTGTTGTAACTGGAGTGGAGTGACGTGCGTGAACCAAACAGGTCATGTTACAGGGCTTGATTTAGGACATTGGGGTATTGTAGGTGAGATCAGTGATTCCTTGCTTAATTTAAGCTACTTAGGTCATCTTGATCTTTCCTTCAATTTTTTTCATGGAACCATTCCCACCTTTATTGGTTCCATGACTCAATTAAGGTTCCTTAGCCTTTTTGGTAATTCTTTTCATGGAACCATTCCTCCAGAGTTTGGAAACCTCACCAACTTGCAATGGCTTGATCTTAGATCCGTTGGAAGATGTAGAATTGAAAACATGGAGTGGTTGTCTCATCTTTCTCATTTGGAGAGACTTGAAATGGGTGGGATCTCCCTAGCCAAAGCAAATCGTTGGGTGAATGTAGTTACGAGTCTCCAAAAACTATCATTTTTAAGTTTAGTGGGATGTGAGCTATCACAGGTCATGTATCCATATTCTTCATTTCCCAACTCTTCCTCGTCTATTGAAATCCTTCATCTCATAAACAACAATCTGACCTCATCCATGTATCGTTGGTTGTTCCTGTTAACCAGCAATAAGCTTTCTCTTCTAGATCTCTCAGGCAACATGTTAGATGGGATACCCAAGTATATTGGTAACCTCTGCAGTTTGGAAAAGTTGCACTTTGATGACAACTCTGCTGTTGTCAAATTTCCTGATTTTCTGAAAAACTTGTCTGGATGCACATCCCATTCATTGCAAGAGTTGAATGCTGCAGGAAGCCAATTTACTGGGTCATTGTCCGATGACATCCAAAAGTTTTCATCCCTACAATATTTGGACCTATCTCATAATCACTTAAACGGAACCATAAGTGAGAAACTGTGGGAACTACCCGACCTTTTCTATCTTGACCTCTCTTCCAGTTATCTCAGAGGTACTATCTCTGAAAACATTGGAAAGTCAAAGGCTTTTTCTATAGATCTTTCAAAAAACTCACTGCTGGAAGGAGTTCCTTCCACAGATCACATGCCAAGCCTTTCTTATGTAAACTCTATTGATCTGAGCTCTTGCAAGCTAGGGCCTCAATTCCCCAAATGGGTTCAAACACTGAAAAATCTTAGACGTCTTGATATTTCCAATAAAGAAATTTCAGACACAATCCCCCTAGGGTTTTGGAAAACGTGGCCTTCTCAATTAACATATTTGAATCTCTCTTCCAATAACATCAGTGGGAAAATACCAGATTTCTCATCAATTTTTTACTACAATTCGGTGTTAGATCTGAGTTCCAACAGTTTTCATGGTCCGATACCACATGTCTCTTCCACTTTTACAATATTAAATCTTTCTAGAAACAAATTCAATGGAGGAATCTCCTTTCTGTGCCAAATTGTCGATGGGTTGTTAGAATTTCTTGACCTCTCCCATAATTTTCTAAGTGGAAAGCTTCCTGACTGTTTGTGGCATTTCAAAGAACTAAAAGTTCTTAATCTAGGAAACAATGGCCTATCTGGAAAGCTTCCTGCCTCTGTTGAGTCTTTGATACGACTCGAGGTGTTGGATTTATACAAAAATGACTTCTCTGGTGAATTCCCTTTGTCTCTTAAGAATTGCACAAGTTTGAACTTGTTGAATTTGGGGGCCAACAAGTTTTCTGGTAATGTGCCACTTTGGATTGGAGAAAGACTATCCGGGCTGTATGTTCTTATCCTAAAATCAAACAACTTCTTCGGAAGCATCCCTTTACAGTTATGTCATTTAGCAAATCTTCAAATTCTGGACTTGTCAATGAACCATCTCCATGGAACCATCGCATTATGTTTGAATAATCTTACGAGCATGGTCCAACCAGGAGTCTTACTGCCACGAAACGCACATTTCATTGCTAAGGAATTTGCTGGTTATACCACTTTTGGTGAGTATGTTGACCATGCGATGATTGAGTGGCAAGGCAATGACCGTGAATTCTTTGCCACTTTAAGATTGTTGAAGAGCATTGACATGTCAAGCAACAATTTAACAGGCGAAATCCCATATGAACTTACCAATCTTTTTGGCTTGGTAGCCCTGAACTTGTCAAAGAATGCTCTACTTGGGGAGATTCCACGCCAAATTGGTGAGATGAAATACCTTTTAGCTCTGGATTTATCTGGAAACAGTTTATCAGGAGGGATACCATCAAGCATGTCTCAAATGACATTTTTGAGTTATTTAGACGTGTCATCTAATCACTTGTCATGGAGAATCCCATCAAGCACTCAACTCCAATCCTTTGAGCCTTCAAGATACGATGGAAACTTAGGACTTTGTGGACCTCCCCTTACCAAAAATTGTCCTGGAGATAAAGATCCAAAAGTACCACCCGTCATTGGTGAGAGTGAAATAGATGAAGATTGGGGATGGTTTTATGTTGGTGGGGGCATGGGTTTTGGAACTGGATTTTGGATAGCATGTGGCACTTTGCTTTTCAACCGTCGTGGGAGACATGCGTTTTTTCACTTTTATGATAGCTTCAAAGTTTGGGTGATGGTGTTCATTGCAAATTTGCAAAGGGTTGGACATAAATAGTCTTTGATCATTCGTTTATTTCTTTTTGACTTGTTATTTTCTAGTATGTATGTTGTCTTGAACACACCTATTCATGTTTTCATTTAGGGCTAGAAGTATAGTAATGTAATTTTGTATGGGTTTTTAAGTCCCCAATATCAATAAAATTGCCACTAACACCATGGGTGGCCTTTTTCTCGTGCTGCATGAAATAAGACATCCATGACAAAGCCTTTTGGGTATTTAGAATGGTATCAAAAAGACTATGGAAAATCCAAATCAAATTGGGGCATCGCAAACATATCTTTACTACTTTATAAAACATTTTCTCAAAACTCTTAATTTACAACTTTTTTAAACCAAATTTATAATGTTTAATGCTTTAGGTAGTAACTGAATTTAAGAGATACAATATGCATAACATAAAGATACAACTCCGTTGTGTGTTATATTGGACGGTAAAACTCTAATATACTTCTTCTCTTTATTTTTTCTGTTATTTCCTCTTTATTTCTTCCTCTCTACATCAACATCTGCCAAAGTTTGGGGTTTTTTGGTTTATCTTATTAAGTTGTTTTTTGTGATTATTCTTAATTTTTTTGTATTATTTATTGTTTTGTTTCAGGAAATAACCACACCGTCTCTCTCTTTCTCTCTGTTTAAAAATATTTTTTTAAACTATTTCATGTTCCTTTTACTTCCTATGTTTACCTAGAGATCACGTATGATAAGCAACTACCTTGCAATTAGATTCAGACTCATTTGACCTTTTTTATAAAATGCAAATTTTTACGTTTTGAATGTCTTTTGAAGATGTAAAGTGAATGGGAGTCAAAGGAAGGAAAAGAGATTTTGCTATTTAGATTTGTTGCTTGAAAGCATACCAACTATGTTTTAGAAGAGTACAAAAACCGATTCAGCTTTTGATGATGGGATGAAGGTAATATATTATACAGTTTGATTGATTTAGCTTTTAGCAGTTTACTTGACTATTCTCTATTTTGTCCTCATGATGCTTTTTCTGGAAATGAAGAGTATTGGGGGCAAACTTTTGGTATTTCAATCAGACAAGCTTATCAACATTCACACAATATTTTTATATTTGTATATTTGGGTAGAAACATAGCATGTATACCATTTCACAATTATATAACCTTATGTTCTGTTGGTATTGTTGATCTTTCTGCTGAATTAAACCCCATGTGTACCATTTTTGCTGTTTTTTTCTTCACCTGAATGAACTTATTATAAGTTCATTGGTTCTTTTTTCTTAGTTTGTGCATACATGGATTGCTTATTCTTACTTTTGGATCTGTAGCATTTTTGAAAATAATTGTTTGATTGTAGCAATGTACTTTGATATTGTTTAGTGGTTTACTTGCAGATGGAACTCTATATTCGTCAATAGAAAATTGAAATTACAGAAAGAAGGTAAGCGAATATATAGGTTACTCTTGGTAATTTCTGGTTTGTTGTTTATAAAGAAGATACTTTGGATGGTAATTACAACTACTTATACTTCACTTGATTAACCGATTATGATGCATTTGATAGTATGTGTCTTGCATCAGTTTATTGAAGGATAAGGGCAAATGAATGTTTAAATATTTGAGCCTGATATCATACATACTTTTTTGGAAATGCACCAATGGGTCATATTGCATATAAGGATAATCTGTCTTTTAAGGTATGTCATCCGGTTTATTTTTTGTTTATACCCCCGCCCGACACAATTTTCTCACTTCCCCGCTTGTACTTCTCTTCATAAAAGAATTCTTCATAAGGGTAAGCTTCTTACTGAGCGAAATGCAACAACAGTTGCAGTTGTTCCAATTTCAATTTGCAATGTCATATAAAAGTGTACATGTAAGATCATCACGCGTCTTACTCACTATCACCCTGGTGCCAATGTGGATGAGAATCAGTCTGCTTTTATTCCGGGGAGACTCAAGAGCTTATGTGATGTTATCATTGCCAACAGGGGACAAGAACCAGTACTGTTGTTTGAAAATCTCACCATCGCTACAGTATGTTTTTTATGCGGACGCGTTGTCTGAAGGAAAATAGACTCTGTTGGCTTCTTAGATTTGGTTTTCTATTAGGCTTCCAAGATAGATTCATAACAAAAGCATTGCAAATGTTTTTGATTTTCTAGAATTTTGGAGTCAAAACAGGAATAAGAAAGGTGGGTTTGGAGACGGTGACCGGATTTGTTTTCTTGTTTTTATTTTATAACATTATCATTCTAATGTATTCATTTAATCTATTAAAAGTATATAACATAAACTATGTATTTTTTTAACAAATTAAATCATTAAAAAGGCATTGATACATTCGGAATGACATCAACGTTGAAGATTATTGATATTATTTTTTATTGATTAATCAATAAACTAGAAAACGTTTTTGTATGATTAATATATAAAAAGCTTGTTTTTTAACATAGGTCCAACAACATATCACAAAAGCTTTATAAAAACTTCCATTTACATATATTTTTTAGTAAATTACAAATTCTATCTTTGTTTTTTACATAAAATTGCCGGTTCAATCATTGTTTTGATTTTTTAACAATTAATCATCCTGTTTCCATTTTGTTGAGTATATATATGGTCATTGGGTAGTTAACAACCAGCTTTAGATCTTTGTAACTTGATCATAGTTTTGTTAGTTATTTTCTAAATTATAACATATTTTTATTTTTAATTATTTATTAAATAAAACTAACTAAACTATTTAAATTTTAATTATTATACTTGATATTATACTTAATTATTCTACATATAATAATCCCCAATAAACACTAATTTTTTGAAAAATCAACCTTTTTCTCATAATGTTTTAATTCCTAAAATTTAAAATCAAATATTAATTTCATAATTAATAAAATTAACGTGATATATTTACTTTACAGAATAGCAATTAATATGCAATAACTTTAAATACAATACCAAATAATGTGGTAGATAACTGATAATACACAAACACCTAGTTGACTGATTTTATGTTTTCATTTTTTATTTTATAAATAGCAACATGAAAATTTTAGTTTGCAGAGAAAAAAGGTACATGTCACCGTTATTTAAAAAAATAGTTAAAGATAAACTCAGTTTTTAAGGTTTTCTATGTTTCCCACCAAACTAACTTCCTCATTGAACGTTTAATTTTTCTAGGACTCGATTAGAGTACCTTAAACTTGGCTTCAATAACCTTAATGGAGCCATTCCAAGGTCACTTGGTTCCTTGACCAAATTAAGGAACCTTGATTTTGGCTTAAAAATCTTAATGGAAACATTTCGAAGTTCATCGGTTCCTTGACTGAATGAATGTACCTTGACCTTTTCCAATAACTTTGCTTATGGAATCACTCCTCTAGAGTTTGGAAACCTCACAAATTTGCAAAAGCTATTTCTTGGATCTCTTGGAAGCTGTAGAGTTGAAAACCTAGAGTGGTTGTCTCGTCTATCTCATTTGGAGATATGTGTAATAGGTGGGGTTTCCCTAACCAAACAGAATCATTGGGTAAATGTAATTTTAAGTATCTAAAAATTATCATATTTAAGTTTATGGGGATGTGACATGTCATATATAGGTCATGTCTCCATATTCATCATTTGTCAACTTGGAAGCAACCATCTCAATTTATCTATGTATGATTAGTTGTTCCTATTAATCAATAATAAATTTCGTGATCTTGATCTTTCTAGAAACATGTTAAATGAGATACCCAATAAAAGTTTGACACTAATTTACAACTCTGTCGTAATAAAATGATGGGGGTTAAGGGGGTGTATCGCCTTACAGAATCAAAGGGTGGACCCATTATAGCAGTTATATTGTTGATGGACATCATTAAGGTACCAACAATAACCAATGGGGTTGGTTGTAGTTGACATGCTAGTTGCTTCTATTGATATGGGTTATGCGTTGTATGGGTTATGCGTTGTCTGATAACTACCATTTGTGTTACTTATCCTTTAAAGATAATTTCTTTGGTATATATACCGATTAAGATTGGTATTCACCAACACTATATTTAGTGTTAGGTTTAGTGTGGGATTAGAGCATTTTAGTGTATACTTTAGTGTAAAAGTGAGTTTAGTTTAGAGTTTAGTGTCAGGGCCGGCCCAATGGGCTGGGCAAGCTGGGCGACCGCCCCGGGCCCCCAAACGCCAAATGGCCCCCATTTTTAGATGTTCTTTATATCTATTACTTTGCTAGAAAGGCCCAAACATAGCCCAAATCATAACTTATCGATAATATCAGGGAAAGGAGTAACGGCAGTGTAAGAACCCGAAAATAATGGTAAAACCTATAAAATAAACATATGTAAAATTTGGGTTGAACGATGCCGTAATAGTATAAATTGGTAAAAAAGGGCAAAATGGTTATTTGACATACAAATGACTTCTATGTAAAGAAAATATAATTTTGGGGTAAGAATGAAAGAAAATAAAACTTATAATGTTATAAAATGAGTTATTGTGCCATTTTGGGAAAAATGGAACTAGAGGGGCCAGATTGTCAATAGAGCAAAGTAATGAAGTATAAATAGGAAGAAAAATCTGCACTCTCCTCACTGTAAACTTATTTCAGCCACGAGAGAGTTCTAGAGAGGTCTAGGGAGATCGTTTCATGAAGATTATGAGGAATTAGAAGAAAACCCACTTGGAATTGAAGAATTCCAAGCCTTCTAAGGTTAGTAAACTTGTTTTTAGGGATGTTTAACCCATTTCCCGTGGGTAGGTTACTGTAGCTTCGTGATTTCAGTGGCTAGAGGAGGATTATCCTATGATTCCTAGCCTTAATTTGTGTCTTAATCGTTATCCAAACATAGCTTAACCATTGAAAGTGTTAAAAAATCAAGAAAATGAGAATTTGAGCTCAAGAACCCTAGCTAACGGGTTTGTAAGAACAAGATGGTTATAATGGTTCTTGATAAGTCTAATATGTTATAATAGAAGTAATAAATTGTTCCTAGCTGATAAATTTGAGTAATTTCAGATTTTGGGTAAAATGTCAAAAATGGAAATTTTTGGAAGAAACTTGGAATCCATGATTCCATGGTTTAAAAAACAAGTAAAAGTAGTTGGGTTATGTTTCTAATCACATCTTGATCATTATCCAACATATGGATAACTTAAAATCAAGTTTGGTGATTTCATATGCAATTGAACCCTAGAAATTTGAGTTTAAGATCAAAGTGTTAATTTGACATAAAGAGTTGGTTAGAGTGAGTCATAAATGATGTTTAAGTATGAAGAAACCATTAGAAGTGGTTTCCTAAGAGTTTCAATTAATAAAATGAAAGTTTGAACAAAAACTGAAATTTGTCGGGTGGAATGGAATTGGTGATTCCATGAATGAAACCCATGGAAATGTTTAATGGAAATCATTAATTGGTAACTAACAAAGTATGTTTTTGGTTGTAAAAACCTTAAATTAAATCATCCATTGGTTATATAAACATATGGATAGAAAATGGACAAAACCAGATTTTAAAATTTGGGTTGATGTGCATATGAGCTTCCTTAGAGCTCTTGTGACATCCTATGGTCTTAATCATTAAGTCATGAACTAAATAAGACTTAATAGAAGTGAAAACATGTTCTTAACATAATAAAGGGTCAATAGAACCTATGGTCAAAATTTGGTGAAGTTTGGAGTTAAAACGAGCCCGATACATGATTTTTAGTGAAAAATTCAAGTTTTTGAAGGATCTGGGAGTTACACGGCCGTGTAACTTTTATGAGCAGAATTACACGACCATGTAACCTACTGGAAGGTGGTAAAGAGTCTATTTTGCCCCTAGACATGTAGCATTTGTCTCCAATTGATCCCATAAGTGTTATAGAGCATGAAAACATGAAAAATGAGTCTAAATTGTGTATGTGACTTTCCAACGGTATAATAGTTAATAAAATGTCATTTAAAAGATAATAAGAATAAGTAAAAAGGTGTGTTAAGGGATGAATATCACAAAAATATTGTGATATGATCCTAGTAGAACATAACAAAGTAGTCCTTACATGTTGTTAAAGTATAACATGTTATTAATAAAGTGTGAATAAACTTCTTAGGTACTTAAGAAGTAAAAGGGCAATGTTAAGAAGTAAAAGGGCAATGAATAGGAGAGACGGGGACGGGGATAGTTCTAGTTAGACTTCTCTAACTAGTCGAGGTGAGTATGTGTGGATTTTCCTAGTACATAGCAAAATGATATTTTCAGCTATGCAGTTATCGCGGTCAAAACCGTTATCGCGGTAACCTACCGATATTTAATTTTGCGGTTTTCGCGGTGGTATAGCGGTGGTATAGCGGTTTTTTAGTAATATGTAGAATTTATATATTAGACTATTACTAGTAGAATTAATATCATAAAGTCATTCAAAAAACTTCACATAAGGCTTAATTTAATACATTAGTCACATAACATAACATTCTAATATACAAAATGTCAAAGTATCAAATTCAAATTTAATCGACATCCAAGTCATCATCGCCCAAACCATTCACTTCTTCATGAAAATCCTCCACACGAATTATCGCGGTAAATCGCGGTAAATCGCGGTTAATTATCGCGGTAAATCGCGGAAAATAGCGGTAAATCGCGGCGATTTTATCGGTACCGCTATTTTCCACCGCTAAACTGAACCGCGATTATGCGGACCACCGCGAACCGCGATACCGGCGCTATACCGGCGCTATACCGGCGCGATTAACTGCATAGATTTTCAGAAAATGAGATTTCCAAATGCTTTTAAATATTAAAGTTTGGTATCAGTTTTGAAAGTAGCTCTATACGTGAGCTAAGTGTTTTAAAACAGATTTTGAAGAAGTTTAGTTTCTGAGGTTATTTTGAAAGAAGCTCCATATGTGAGCTTAAGATGTTGAAAGTAGTTTTCAAAGTGATTTTGATTATGAGTCAAATAGTTTATAAGTTGGAGTTTATTGTGTCCATATTTGACCAAATTGAGATGAAGTGAAGAAAGTAATAAATTAAGAAATCAGAGCAAAGAAAGTAGTAAGAGTCAGTTGTCCGGACTAGGATCACCCACATAATCGGGAGATCTGAAGACACTACTGGGATGGTACCTCCCGTCGCGAAGTAGTTGTCTAGCTTAGCATAACCTTATGGTTGGATTTGTTCCAAGCCATGAAGGGGAGACAGAAGTAGCACAACCTTGCGGGTGGATCTGTTCCGTCCCGTGAAGGGGAGTTGGTAAAAATGAGTTAAACCAATTCATGAGTTTCAGTTGGTCTTGAGAAATGAGAAAATAGCAGTTTTAAGAATTTTTTATGAAAAGCAGTTTTGAGATTTATTATAAAAATCAGTTTTGAGTATTCTACTTGTTTTGTATTACAAGTTTTAAGTAAGAAAGTTTTGGGTCTAAAACCCATATTACTCACGAGGCTTTATGTCTCACGTATGTATTTTTAAAATGCTATGTACTTAGGTAAGAGGAGCAGGAGCTTGACTACTACATAAGCTCTGAAGTTGGGACCAGTGTAAAATACAGATAAGTTTAAATTATGGCTTTTGTATGCAGTCTGTAATACCCCTTAAGAATAAGTTTGTAAAAAAAATTTAGCGACTTTTTACAAGTCGTGTATTGTAAACTATATTAATTTATGTATGGTTTTTTTTTGAGAAAGGGGTGTTACAGTTTTGGTATCAGAGCCATAGTTTAAGCGAACTAGGTGTCAGTACTTGAACCTAGACTTAAACTGTGCAGGAGTTAAGTAGGGTACATACTTAAATATGAAGTTGAAAGTAAGTAGAAGTGGAGGTAAACCCGAAACAGTGGAACATGAGTCCTGGTGGTAAAGCTGGAAGCAAATATGTATAGGTGGTTATAATAATATGGGCCCGTACTATCATAATCACAGGATATATATTTGAGTTTGGTGGAACCACACAGGAATCGTGTGAATCTGTAAGTGATGGGTGTAGAAGGTTTGAGGGGCATAGGTTTGATATACCTATGTAATAAAATCAAGTATGACTGAAAATACTAAAGTATAAAAAGGTAATGACGGAGAAAAGTTCAAATATATGGTTGTGATAACCACCGTATAATGTGAGAAATAATGTAAAGTATATGTAATGGAACATGAGACAGTATGAAAGGAACCAGTAAAAGAGACATGGCCAGAAAGTATAAATATATTGAAAATTTTAATGGGAGTAATGGAGTATATAGTACAAATATAAAAGAAAGAGTATAACTGAAAATTCCGTTGTCTAACGGAAACGAGTTATGATTATGGAATAAAAATAAAAGTAATGTCACTACAGTGACCAAAGAAAGAAAGATTTGAAAAGAATATGAATACAGATATACGAATGAAATTCATATAAGAAAGAAGAATGAAAACATTTAATCGGGAAAAGAAAAAGGAAATGAACTGGGTTTGTAATTGTAGACAAACCCAAAAGAGGTATAAAAAGAGTACAGAATAAATATTGAGAAGTAGTATGATGTGTTGTCCATGGACAACCAAGAGATTAAGGTATGTATATAAAAAGTTGTGAATAAATATGTTAATATAAAACGAAAGCAAAATACTTAATCAAGTATTAGATAAGGAATCAAGGACAGAAATGAAAGTGTAAGAAATGGGAAGTCGTGACTTCCAAACTCGAAAGTAATATGACAAGTAAAGACATCTAATAGTTGGAGCAAATAACTAAGTCTGAAGTGTACTATAATGAGTAACATAACAAAGTAAGTTACCTGAATGAGAAAGTAATAGAAAAAATGAAAAATTGTTAAAGACCATGAGTAAGTTGCATTGTTATAATGCAAGAAAATGAATTGAGAAATGGAGATTGAATGCCTAATCAAGTGTTAGGCGAGAAGTTAAAGATAAGACAGACAATGATGATAATGAGAAGAATATAAAGACAGTTATCAAAGAAATGGTCATTGGAATCAGATTTAGTGATCATATAAACTACATATAAGAAGAACTGTGAATGATAAAAGGATAACCGAAAGAATGTGAGAAAAAAATGACTGAGAGTCATAAATAATATGAGATAAAGAATAAAAGCGAATATCTGGATAAGTATTAGACAAAGAGTCAAAGATGAGATAAGAACTAAAATAAAGAGACAGGAAGTTACTACTTCTAAATGGAAGTGACGGGTAAAAGTATTCAAAGATTGTGAATAATGGTTAGTACATGGGTAGTAACTATGAAATACAAAGAAATATATATATATATATATATATATATATATATATATATATATATATATATATATATATATATATATATATATATATATATATATATATATATATATATATATATATATATATATATATATATATATATATGTATGGTGCTATGAGATTATAGATATAAAAGAATGAGTAAGTTTTGGGACTTATACAAGGTATAAAAGTATAAAAGTGATTACGAAATAAGTATTCTAAATAGAATACTATAAAGTATGAAGCAAATGAGTAAAATAATGTGTTTGGTGTATCGCCTTAAAACATAAAAGAATAAAAGCGAATATCTAGATAAGTATTAGACAAAGTGTCAAAGATGAGATAAGAACTAAAATAAAGAGACAGGAAGTTACTACTTCTAAATGGAAGTGATGGGTAAAAGTATTCAAAGATTGTGAATAATGGTTAGTACATGGGTAGTATCTATGAAATACAAATATATATATATATATATATATATATATATATATATATATATATATATATATATATATATATATATATATATATATATATATATATGGTGATAT
Source organism: Cichorium intybus (assembly GCA_023525715.1). NCBI lineage: Eukaryota > Viridiplantae > Streptophyta > Magnoliopsida > Asterales > Asteraceae > Cichorium > Cichorium intybus. The sequence continues at coordinate 120,954,822 of CM042009.1, read as the reverse complement.
GAGATTATAGATATAAAAGAATGAGTAAGTTTTGCGACTCATACAAGGTATAAAAGTATAAAAGTAATTACGAAATAAGTATTCTAAATAGAATACTATAAAGTATGAAGCAAATGAGAAAAATAATGTGTTTGGTGTATCGCCTTAAAACATAAAAGAATGAAATATAATGAGAGAATGAATGACCATTGTGTATCACCTAAAGATACATAAGAAGTAAGTCTTATATGAAATATAGAGTGTAAAGAAGCGGAGTTTAAATGAAAGAACAATATAATGTGTTAGGCATGTAGCCTTAAAACACGTAGAAAAGATGGTGAAAGATATAATGGAAGAAAATTTGGGCCTAAAGCCTAGAAAATTATAAGTAAAAGTATGTGAGATAAAGTTTTTTTTTTAAAATGTCTAAAAACAAAAGAAAAGAAGAACACAATATAAAAGTAAGAAGATCGAAGTGATGAAAATTTATCAACAAGTGATATTGGTAAATTGAGTATTGAGTTAGATAATTGTCATGGGACAAAAATAGATGAAGTACTAAATTAGAATTCTTAAACTAAAAAGGAATCAGGTATATGTGTACGAGTATATTATATAATTAAAAACTTGTAAATGTATGTTAAAAAGTGGTTTGAGACCATGGTTTGCATCTCTGTGTTAAGTTGGAACCATAATATGACCAAAAGTATATAAAGTTGGTAATTAAATTCTTGACAGCTTTGACTATCTACAAGAGTCAAACTTAGAAAGTAATCATGAAACCACTTGAAGCGTGTGGAAGGTATATAGAAATTGAGATTGGGATTATAAAATAATATATGTGATAAAAGAGTCGGATTACCAAGTAGTAATCAAGGGATAAAAGAGAGAAACAAAGTTTAGTTGTAAAAGTCTAAAGTGGGACAAGAGTTTAAAAAAAAAAATTTGACATTTGTGATCAAGAAGTTAATAAATATGATTTGTGAAACCCAATTACACCACAAGATGATAACATCATAAAAGTGTAATAAGATGAGAATGATACATGAGGTACCTCAGAAGATAAGAAGTGTACTCATAGGAGTACTGCAAGAAAGCTGGGAAATGAAAAGAGATGATTATATCAGTAAGTGTAATGAGTAAATGAGACTGAAATCTCATAAATAATAAAGGAAGATGAAAGAAGTATCTAGGTTGTTAATATGTTAAATGTGAAAGTAATACAAGTAAAGAGTAATATAAGACAAGTATTAAAGAATATAATACATATAATGTACAGGAGATGAGTAAGAAGTATATGAAAATGACATTTTATAAAAGATGAATTCAGAATGAAAGTAATAAGTGTGATAGTGTGGAAGTAGTATATATACAAAATGAAAAGAGATATATACTGATAGAAAGTAACACATGTAGAATACAAAGTGGACAATACAATAATGGATTGCGGATATATAGAAGCTAGAAGAGGGTGAAAAAAAAGTATACAGTTTCATAAATAAAAGTGTTAAGAGAAGAAAAGAAGAAAGTTGACGGAAATAATAGCTCAACTTCAACAGTAAAACTGTACAAAACTACAAGGCCAAATATTATATATTATAAATAGAAAGAAACCCATGGATGTCTAGTTTCTAAAATAAAAAGCGGTACGTCATTTCGACTCTTTTAGAGTGAGGTATGCAGATTTTCATGAAAGGAACACTATTTCGACAGATTCTGTCCCAAACAGAAAAGCGAGGATGTAAAGTGTAACGAGAGGAAGAGAATGTAATACTTATAAATGGTAATGAACTGGGAGCCGTTAGTAGAGATAAAGAAGAATAAACTTGAAGTTTAAAAGACTTAAAGAAAATTTTTATGCAAAAGATAAGGAGTAGTAAAACTTCTGAAAAGAAAGAATAAAAGTAAATTATCTATGTAATAACGCATGAGCAAAGGAATAAGAAAAGAGAAAGGTGAGAATGAATAAGTAATATTATAAGAGAAGAATGAAAGGAGAAGGGAGGTATTAAAAAAAAAGAAAAAGAAGAAGTTATGCTTAAGTAAAATGCCCGTTAAGGGACAATATTTTTTTTCAAAGAAAGATATTGTGTATTTATAAATTTTGTATAAATACAAATATCGCTTAATTGTATTTGGAAAAGTTTTATAAGTAAAAAAATATGATTAGTATAATCTCATGAGTTTTTGGTAAATATATGTGAAGAATTACAAAGTAGACTGCTATTTTTGATAAAAGTATGAAAGTATGAAACCACTTTGTAAAAATATGTTTTACTAAGTGATTTGTATATGAATGAAATGAGGTAAAAAGGAATATAGTTAGAACATAGAGTGTGAAGCATGAGCGAGCAACCAAAAGTTGAGGAAACGGAAAAAATGACTGAAAGGGTATTTTGGTCATTTAATAAAAGTATTAAATATGTTATAAGTATTTTGAAATATTATAAAGAAAGTAGAGTAAAATGACGAAAAAGGTATTTCGGTTATTCAAGCAAATGTAAGGTTTTAAAGAGATACTTGTATATCTCTTATAAGGAAGAAGTCTAGAAGAGGGATAACCTTTAAGAGTATAAACTTCTAGAAATGTAATTAAAAGATTGAAAGTTGAGGGAAATGAAAGATCAATCCCCTAAAAAAAATATACCTATAGAAAATATATACATACCATGTATAGTACGGAAAGATTACGGGGACGGAATCCTCTTAAGGAGGGGTGATTGTAAGAACCCGAAAATAATGGTAAAACCTATAAAATAAACATATGTAAAATTTGGGTTAAACGATGCCGTAATAGTATAAATTGGTAAAAAAGGGCAAAATGGTCATTTGGCATACAAATGACTTCTATGTAAAGAAAATATAATTTTGGAGTAAGAATGAAAGAAAATAAAACTTATAATGTTATAAAATGAGTTATTGTGCCATTTTGGGAAAAATGGAACTAGAGGGGCCAGATTGTCAATAGAGCAAAGTAATGAAGTATAAATAGGAAGAAAAATATGCACTCTCCTCACTGTAAACTTATTTCAGCCACGAGAGAGTTCTAGAGAGGGCTAGGGAGATCGTTTCATGAAGATTATGAGGAATTGGAAGAAAACCCACTTGGAATTGAAGAATTCCAAGCCTTCTAAGGTTAGTAAACGTGTTTTTAGAGATGTTTAACCCATTTCCCGTGGGTAGGTTACTGTAGCTTCGTGATTTCAGTGGCTAGAGGAGGATTATCCTATGATTCCTAGCCTTAATTTGTGTCTTAATCGTTATCCAAACTTAGCTTAACCACTAAAAGTGTTAAAAAATCAAGAAACTGAGAATTTGAGCTCAAGAACCCTAGATAACGGGTTTGTAAGAACAAGATGGTTATAATGGTTCTTGATAAGTCTAATATGTTATAATAGAAGTAATAAATTGTTCCTAGCTGATAAATTTGAGTAATTTCAGATTTTGGGTAAAATGTCAAAAATGGAAATTTTTGGAAGAAACTTGGAATCCATGATTCCATGGTTTAAAAAACAAGTAAAAGTAGTTGGGTTATGTTTTTAATCACATCTTGATCATTATCCAACATATGGATAACTTAAAATCAAGTTTGGTGATTTCATATGCAATTGAACCCTAGAAATTTGAGTTTAAGATCAAAGTGTTAATTTGACATAAAGAGTTGGTTAGAGTGAGTCATAAATGATGTTTAAGTATGAAGAAACCATTAGAAGTGGTTTCCTAAGAGTTTCAATTAATAAAATGAAAGTTTGAACAAAAACTGAAATTTGTCGGGTGGAATGGAATTGGTGATTCCATGAACGAAACCCATGGAAATGTTTAATGGAAATCATTAATTGGTAACTAACAAAGTATGTTTTTGGTTGTAAAAACCTTAAATTAAATCATCCATTGGTTATATAAACATATGGATAGAAAATGGACAAAACCAGATTTTAAAATTTGGGTTGATGTGCATATGAGCTTCCTTAGAGCTCTTGTGACATCCTATGGTCTTAATCATTAAGTCATGAACTAAATAAGACTTAATAGAAGTGAAAACATGTTCTTAACATAATAAAGGGTCAATAGAACCTATGGTCAAAATTTGGTGAAGTTTGGAGTTAAAACGAGCCCGATACATGATTTTTAGTGAAAAATTCAAGTTTTTGAAGGATCTGGGAGTTACACGGCCGTGTAACTTTTATGAGCAGAATTACACGACCGTGTAACCTACTGGAAGGTGGTAAAGAGTCTATTTTGCCCCTAGACATGTAGTCTTGTTCTCTAATTGATCCCATAAGTGTTATAGAGCATGAAAACGTGAAAAATGAGTCTAAATTGTGTATGTGACTTTCCAATGGTGGAATAGTCAATAAAATGTCATTTAAAAGATAATAAGAATAAGTAAAAAGGTGTGTTAAGGGATGAATATCACAAAAATATTGTGATATGAGCCTAGTGGAACATAACAAAGTAGTCCTTACATGTTGTTAAAGTATAACATGTTATTAATAAAGTGTGAATAAACTTCTTAGGTACTTAAGAAGTAAAAGGGCAATGAATAGGAGAGACGGGGACGGGGATAGTTCTAGTTAGACTTCTCTAACTAGTCGAGGTGAGTATGTGTGGATTTTCCTAGTACATAGCAAAATGATATTTTCAAAAAATGATATTTCCAAATGCTTTTAAATATTAAAGTTTGGTATCAGTTTTGAAAGTAGCTCTATACGTGAGCTAAGTGTTTTAAAACAGATTTTGAAGAAGTTTAGTTTCTGAGGTTATTTTGAAAGAAGCTCCATATGTGAGCTTAAGATGTTGAAAGTAGTTTTCAAAGTGATTTTGATTATGAGTCAAAGAGTTTATAAGTTGGAGTTTATTGTGTCCATATTTGACCAAATTGAGATGAAGTGAAGAAAGTAATAAATTAAGAAATCAGAGCAAAGAAAGTAGTAAGAGTCAGTTGTCCGGACTAGGATCACCCACATAATCGGGAGATCTGAAGACACTACTGGGATGGTACCTCCCGTCGCGAAGTAGTTGTCTAGCTTAGCATAACCTTATGGTTGGATTTGTTCCAAGTCATGAAGGGGAGACAAAAGTAGCACAACCTTGCGGGTGGATCTGTTCCGTCCCGTGAAGGGGAGGTAGTAAAAATGAGTTAAACCAATTCATGAGTTTCAGTTGGTCTTGAGAAATGAGAAAAGAGCAGTTTTAAGAATTTTTTATGAAAAGCAGTTTTGAGATTTATTATAAAAATCAGTTTTGAGTATTCTACTTGTTTTGTATTACAAGTTTTAAGTAAGAAAGTTTTGGGTCTAAAACCCATATTACTCACGAGGCTTTATGTCTTACGTATGTATTTTTAAAATGCTATGTACTTAGGTAAGAGGAGCAGGAGCTTGACTATTACATAAGCTCTGAAGTTGGGACCAGTGTAAAATACAGATAAGTTTAAATTATGGCTTTTGTATGCAGTCTGTAATACCCCTTAAGAATAAGTTTGTAAAAAAAATTTAGCGACTTTTTACAAGTCGTGTATTGTAAACTATATTAATTAATGTATGGTTTTTTTTTTGAGAAAGGGGTGTTATAGTTTTGGTACCAGAGCCATAGTTTAAGCTAACTAGGTGTCAGTACTTGAACCTAGACTTAAACTGTGCAGGAGTTAAGTAGGGTACATACTTAAATATGAAGTTGAAAGTAAGTAGAAGTGGAGGTAAACCCGAAACAGTGGAACATGAGTCCTTGTGGTAAAGCTGGAAGCAAATATGTATAGGTGGTTATAATAATATGGGCCCGTACTATCATAATCACAGGATATATATTTGAGTTTGGTGGAACCACACAGGAATCGTGTGAATCTGTAAGTGATGGGTGTAGAAGGTTTGAGGGGCATAGGTTTGATATACCTATGTAATAAAATCAAGTATGACTGAAAATACTAAAGTATAAATAGGTAATGACGGAGAAAAGTTCAAATATATGGTTGTGATAACCACTGTATAATGTGAGAAATAATGTAAAGTATATGTAATGGAACATGAGACAGTATGAAAGGAACCAGTAAAAGAGACATGGCCAGAAGGTATAAATATATTGAAAATTTTAATGGGAGTAATGGAGTATATAGTACAAATATAAAAGAAAGAGTATAACTGAAAATTCCGTTGTCTAACGGAAACGAGTTATGATTATGGAATAAAAATAAAAGTAATGTCACTACAGTGACCAAAGAAAGAAAGATTTGAAAAGAATATGAATACAGATATACGAATGAAATTCATATAAGAAAGAAGAATGAAAACATTTAATCGGGAAAAGAAAAAGGAAATGAACTGGGTTTGTAATTGTAGACAACCCCAAAAGAGGTATAAAAAGAGTACAAAATAAATATTGAGAAGTAGTATGATGTGTTGTCCATGGACAACCAAGAGATTAAGGTATGTATATAAAAAGTTGTGATTAAATATGTTAATATAAAACGAAAGCAAAATACTTAATCAAGTATTAGATAAGGAATCAAGGACAGAAATGAAAGTGTAAGAAATGGGAAGTCGTGACTTCCAAACTCGAAAGTAATATGACAAGTAAAGACATCTAATAGTTGGAACAAATAACTAAGTCTGAAGTGTACTATAATGAGTAACATAACAAAGTAAGTTACCTGAATGAGAAAGTAATAAAAAAATGAAAAATCGTTAAAGACCATGAGTAAGTTGCATTGTTATAATGCAAGAAAATGAATTGAGAAATGGAGATTGAATGCCTAATCAAGTGTTAGGCGAGAAGTTAAAGATAAGACAGACAATGATGATAATGAGAAGAATATAAAGACAGTTATCAAAGAAATGGTCATTGGAATCAGATTTAGTGATCATATAAACTACATATAAGAAGAACAGTGAATGATAAAAGGATAACCAAAAGAATGTGAGAAAAAATGACTGAGAGTCATAAATAATATGAGATAAAGAATAAAATCGAATATCTAGATAAGTATTAGACAAAGAGTCAAAGATGAGATAAGAACTAAAATAAAGAGACAGGAAGTTACTACTTCTAAATGGAAGTGACGAGTAAAAGTATTCAAAGATTGTGAATAATGGTTAGTACATGGGTAGTATCTATGAAATACAAAGATATATATATATATATATATATATATATATATATATATATATATATATATATATATATATATATATATATATATATATATATATATATATATATACATATATATATATATATATATATATGTATGGTGTTATGAGATTATAGATATAAAAGAATGAGTAAGTTTTAGGACTTATACAAGGTATAAAAGTATAAAAGTGATTACGAAATAAGTATTCTAAATAGAATACTATAAAGTATGAAGCAAATGAGTAAAATAATGTGTTTGGTGTATCGCCTTAAAACATAAAAGAATGAAATATAATGAGAGAATGAATGACCATTGTGTATCACCTAAATATACATAAGAAGTAAGTCTTATATGAAATATAGAGTGTAAAGAAGCGGAGTTTAAATGAAAGAACAATGTAATGTGTTAGGCATGTAGCCTTAAAACACGTAGAAAAGATGGTGAAAGATATAATGGAAGAAAATTTGGGCCTAAAGCCTAGAAAATTATAAGTAAAAGTATGTGAGATAAAGTTTTTTTTTAAATGTCTAAAAACAAAAGAAAAGAAGAACACAATATAAAAGTAAGAAGATCGAAGGGATGAAAATTTATCAACAAGTGATATTGGTAAAATGAGTATTGAGTTACATAATTGTCATGGGACAAAAATAGATGAAGTACTTAATTAGAATTCTTAAACTAAAAGGGAATCAGGTATATGTGTACGAGTATATTATATAATTAAAAACTTGTAAATGTATGTTAAAAAGTGGTTTGAGACCATGGTTTGCATCTCAGTGTTAAGTTGGAACCATAATATGACCAAAAGTATATAAAGTTGGTAATTAAATTCTTGACAGCTTTGACTATCTACAAGAGTCAAACTTAGAAAGTAATCATGAAACCACTTGAAGCGTGTAGAAGGTATATAGAAATTGAGATTGGGATTATAAAATAATATATGTGATAAAAGAGTCGGATTACCAAGTAGTAATCAAGGGATAAAAGATAGAAACAAAGTTTAGTTGTAAAAGTCTAAAGTGGGACAAGAGTTTAAAATTTTTTTTGACATTTGTGATCAAGAAGTTAATAAATATGATTTGTGAAACCCAATTACACCACAAGATGATAACATCATAAAAGTGTAATAAGATGAGAATGATACATGAGGTACCTCAGATGATAAGAAGTGTACTCATAGGAGTACTGCAAGAAAGCTGGGAAATGAAAAGAGATGATTATATTAGTAAGTGTAATGAGTAAATGAGACTGAAATCTCATAAATAATAAAGGAAGATGAAAGAAGTATCTAGGTTGTTAATATGTTAAATGTGAAAGTAATACAAGTAAAGAGTAATATAAGACAAGTATTAAAGAAGGTAATACATATGATGTACAGGAGATGAGTAAGAAGTATATGAAAATGACATTTTATAAAAGATGAATTCAGAATGAAAGTAATAAGTGTGATAGTGTGGAAGTCGTATATATACAAAATGAAAAGAGATATATACTGATAGAAAGTAACACATGTAGAATACAAAGTGGAAAATACAATAATGGATTGCGGATATATAGAAGCTAGAAGAGGGTGAAAAAAAAAAGTATACAGTTTCATAAATAAAAGTGTTAAGAGAAGAAAAGAAGAAAGTTGACGGAAATAATAGCTCAACTTGTCTTGACCATTAATGATAAAACAAGGACTCTAACATGTTATAGAGTCAATTAGAATGTAAATTAATGTATCAAATACTATATATAGGTGCAAGTCAAGTAGTCGGACACCGAAAAGGTAAAGAACCGAGGGACGTCTAAACGACCTTTCAAGAGTTATAAGGTGAGTACATGTAGCATTTTCACCCATTTTGGGATACATGGCAAGTAAGTAAGTATTTTTCAGTTTTTATATAAAAAATTTTATATGTGAAAATATTTGCAAAAATGGTACATTTTCTAGCTTAATGGAGAGTTAGTTGCTATATTTGAAAGTATGATTCTTGGCAGTAGCCTAGATTTTATTAGAGATATGTTGAGTCAAAAGCTTGGCAATTAGCCATTTTGTGTACAAGTATTGTTTCGGTTTTCAGAAAGTATTTTTATATTTGACTGGTATTGTAGCTAGCATACGTTAGTAAGGGAACCATGTTCCAACCTACCCGGGTTAGTTAAGGAGTCTACTGGGGATAACCCCTTCGCGAAGTAGGCTGCCTCAGCACTTCTACGGTGAGGATTGATCCGTTCTTTCTAGCTGTAGAGACTTGGGGTATCACACATAGTGATTAAAGCCCTAAGTATAAAAATCCAGCAAGTTTATAAAACCAGTCAAAGAAAGAAGCTAGTTTTGAAAGATATAAAATATTTTTAAAGATGAAAAGTTATAGTATAATAATACTATAAAGTTTTGGCAAATGTATAGATTATAAAGTTCTTATAAAAGGTTGAAAAAGATGATTAAATGTTTGTGTCTAAAACTCATGTAACTCACGAGACAATTTGTCTTACGTATTTTATTTTTATGCCATGTATTCCAGGTTCAGGTACAAAGTTGTAAGATAGTTTGGAGTTGCAGAATAAGCACTAGGGTGCAAAGGAGTGGAGCTGGATACAGTTTCCAAGTATTGGTATTTGATTGAATCCATTTCCCTTAAACTTATGGTTGTTTGATATGTGATTGTAGCACCCCTTTTGTTGTATTTAAACAAGTACAATGGTTTTTGTTGAATCATAGTTTGTAAAATATGTTTTATGTAAAATAAATGGTTTGAAAAAGTTGGGGTGTTACAAGTTGGTATCAGAGCCATAGTTTAAGAGAATTAGGATTGGATCAATCCACTCCTAGGCTTAGACTAGTGACAACGCCTAGTGATATCAAGTATTTTAGGCGTTGTTGAGCCCTGTTCTTGGTAAAATTATATCAAATATGCATGGGTATTCTCACTTTTCGTGTCAGGACTTGTCTGGAGAAAAAGAACAGAAACAGGGACTAAAAGTGTACAAAAAGAAAAAGTATGGAAAGAATGAAAAATCAAGAGAAGACATACGCGCGCCGCGGATTTATCTTCTGCACGACGCGGGCGTAAGGCGGTGGAACACATTTAAATGACGAAAAAACGGGGAACGGATAAGTACGCGCGCCGCGGATTTCACTTATGCGCGGCGCGGTCACGGGAAATTTGCAACTATAAATAGAGGCATTTTCAGCCGAAAACCCTAGCAAAGACCAGGGGTAAACATCGACCTAGAAGCTCTTTGACTCGAGGATTCCATTTCAGAAGCCATCATTTGGTATTTTCATGTTTTAGATTTTATTTCATTTTAGTTAAACATTTGTTTGTGTGTGGACTTGGTTTGTGACTTGGTTGGGACTGTTTCCCTTTGCTGAAAACAGTAGCTAACTCGGTTAGGTTAGGAATTAAACCTTGGCTATTAACTGTCTCATAGAACTGTTAGTTATTAGCTAGTTTATGCTATGTTTGGTTTTGCTAGTTTGGATGCCTTCAATTGCTTCTGATTCAGAGATGTACTTCTGAGTTCAGAAAGTAACTAGGTCATTTGGACATAGCTAAGCTTGGCTTGGGTGTTTGAATATTGTTTCAAGGTAGAAGGATAGAAATTAGTTCCTCCGACTATAGCTGTGACACTATTAGTTGGTAATCTCTCATCTAGGCTAACCACGTAGCTCCTGTGGATCGACCCTGACTCCACTATACTAGTGTATGTTAGGTTATCTCTTATTTTTGACCGCATGACGACCTCTGCGTGCACGTCAAATTTTGGCGCCGTTGCCGGGGAGCTGTGAGCTTAGATTAGGTGATCTGTAGGATTTAGTTTCTGATTTTTGATGTTTGATTTTAGTTCGCTGATTTTTGGTATGTGTACGTCCTTATAATGGGTGATTACATGTACCCGGATCAGTATGAGTATTATGAAAATCCGGCCGACACCTATTACGAGGATGATTGTTATAATGGATCATTCGATGACAATGGATGGCGGACCGAGGAGTCATCTCAGCCTGAGAATTCTGCAACTTGGGCCCAACTTTGGGTATTCATGTATAACAACTACCACGAGCAGAAGGACCAGGCTGAATCTCTTGAAAAATTGCAAGCTTCTTTAGATAGGTTAGAGGAATGTTGGAAATGTTCACCACTTACGCCAGAACTGGAGGTGAGTGATTTTTATACCAATGATAGTGTGTGTGAACTTACATCACCTGAATATGTGATGGAAGGGCATGCACCGTGGGAAAGTCAAAAGACCACTGAGTTGGTCGAAAATGATGTTGTTGAGGAAGAGGTTGTAGGTGACAATGCTACCTCTGACTCAACAGTTTTTGATGATTTTGATATTTTTGAAAATGTTGATAATGTCGAGTTGGTGATGAGTGAATCCATACCATCACCAGACGATTTGATTGATGAGGATGCTGTGGAGGAGGCTGTAAGTGACAGTACAGACCCCAGCCCAACGACTCCCGAAATTGTTGAAGTTTTTGATATTATTGAGGAACGGGGTGTAGATGACAATATTACCCCCGACCCTGTAATTTTTGAAAATTTTGAAAATTTTGAAAATAAGGATCTGGTGATGGGTGACTTTATACCACCATCAGATCAAACCAGTCATTCAATCTTGGTCCCGATCCACCTGTTGGACGATGATCAAGAAGTTGATGCTGACGAATTGATATTTGAAAACAATAAACATGATTTTATCACCACTCATGATCTATTCATGAATGGAAAATTAGATGTGATAAATACCATTGATGAGGACATATGGAAGCATCCTGACATGTTGCCTTCCGATTCCATTCGATTGGAAAATCTTTATTGGTACTGCAAGCCAAAATTATAAACTGAAAATAACACACAATATGAGAGCAACAAACAAGGCACAGCACAACTAATGGAAGCGGCACTAGGCGTGCTTCACGTCAAGCCAGTGATTTTGAAGAGGTGCAGAAGAAAGGACCGAGCTTGGAGGTTCAAAGCTACTTCCAAGCACTCACGAGAAATCATCGGGAGACGGCAATTGTGCAGCAGCATGAGAACTGACAAGCCATTCGACCCAGGAAAGTTTGAAGGGCAGTGGGTCAGCGAAAGGACGGTGGAAGTAGAAATGCAGCAGAAACAAATGGCGTACGATCCACCGTAGCTGTAGTAGGAATATCACGTCTGGCTGAAGACGTTAAACTTAGCGCTTGTTGGGAGGCAACGCATCGTGTCATAAGTAGGTTTTATATTTCTTAGGATTAATTTAGAAAATACATCAATCCTTTGCAGGTATTAGCGGTCTGAAGCAAGTGTGGGGTCGTGTGAAAAGTTTTGATATTTTCAAAACCGCGCCGCAGATTTTTGAATTGCGCGACGTGGGTTCGAAACTCAACCCGATGCGCAGGGGTTGATTTGGCGATACGCGCGTCGCGGAAACGAGAAATGCGCGCCGCGGTAAACGATCAGACGGTTTTTGCCCTTATACGATGAGCCGCGGCTCACAACTCAAATCACACGACTCGGAGCTCTGGTGATCAAAAATTTCTTGCATTTTTTCTTGCTTATTGTGTTTCTACTACCAATGTACGCTCTTTTAACTATCTATCAGCTGTTTAAACTAGTTATTAGGTAGTTAATTTTAGGGTTTTATTCCAAAAAGTTCAAAAACTTAGAATCACTAATGCTAGCCCATCGGGTGTTTATTTTGCCAAATGGACACCCTAGATGAGCTAGTCGGCACTTAGGCTACCTTGTGGTATGATTAAAATGAGATATAGCAGGTTAAAATGAGGATTTGATTCGGGGTTTGGCAACAGACGTACGCCGCGCCGCGCCCTTGCTCTTGGGCCGCGCCGCGGTGCGGTGGGGAAGAAAAGGGACTGATTTTGCAAAATTTTTTTTGTTTTGTGGCTATATTTTCTTTTGCAGATGATGTTCAGATTGGACCAAGCCTTCCTTCAGTTTCCCGCAAAGCTTGACACTTCGGTGGAGTATATCTCGCGGAGGGATGCATTGATTCATCGCCGGGTCCTTGAGGCGACTGTTATAGACCGAGACATCCTGAGGGATGCAGGGCTTTGGGACGCGATCGAGCCGTTTCTACACCGTACCTGGACCCACGAGGAGGCATCGTTCACCTGCCGTGGTTGGGAGAGGATTATGGCCACGGACGAGGACGTGGTCTACACGGAGCTGCTACTGGAGTTCATCTCCACTGTCCATTTCGCTCCCAGGGCGGGAGACCCACGCTCCAGGATGGTACGTTTTCGCTTGGGAGGTGTGCACCGGGAGTGCAACCTCCGGGAGTTCGGGAGGCGCACAGGCATTTACACTCCAGCAGACCTCCAGCACCGTTTCTTCACCCGGTTCTTTGGGTCGTGCATTCAGGGGGAGCCGGAGCGCCCTCCCAACATGGAGGTTTGGGCACCACTGTCCAACGTCAGGTATGAGGCAGGGACCTCGAGGGAGAGCCACTTACGCGATCCTCTTCATCGCCTCATGCACCGTATCGTCTCCACCTCCATCATGCAGCGGGAGGGAGGCGAGAAGGTGTCGGGCGATGATATGACATTTTTGTGGTTTCTCCTTGACCCGTCCCGATTCCTCCATCTTCCCTTCGCCCTCGCGATCGCTCTCTCCACCCACGCGACCGGCGCCTCCTCCAGCAGCCCACTAGCCAGGGGGTACTTCATTACCCGCCTGGCCCGTTCGTATGGCATCCTTACTGCCCCAGTAGCTGCCTCTTTGACTGCTCTGCCTCCATCGCGCACTGCAGCACGCACTTTGGAGAGGATGTTGCTCATTGAGCAGCAGCGACCAGGGCAGTACATCCGGGCTCCGATCGAGCCTCCTCAGGCACCCCAGCCTGCATACGCCCAGCCCGGCAGGAGACGCCGGAGGCCAGAGCCGCCAGCACCAGAGCCTACACAGCTGCAGCCACAGCAGGATGACTCACCAGCCCTCAGCCGGCTGGAGGCCAGAGTCACGCGGATTGAGGGTCAGCTCACGAGAGTCTTGGACCAGCTCGAGTGGATCGGGGAGGTACTTATTCAGACCGCATCGGCCCAGGGCAGACACCCTCGACTATTCCCAGCCAGGTCTCACGATCATGAGGCTGGACCCTCCAGGCCGCCTGATAGTGATTGACGTATCTTTTTTTTTTTTCTGGGATATATGTATAAACTTATGACACATCTATCTGTATATTATTTTTTGTCATGTGTGTTTTAATGATATACCAAATTGAGAGGGAGTTGTCTCAGACAAGTATGGGGTCACCGTGCCCCCTCCACTTGTCTTGACCACCGGCGTGTCTTACTGTAGCGCTACAACTCCAGCATATGAATCGGGGATCTTTTTGTACGCATTATACCTGTGATATTGAGCACCAAGCAGTCTACCGTCCAAAAAGGGGTAACTCTTTCTCCCTTGTTTTGAATTAATTTTTGTACAACGGGGACGTTGTACGGTTTTAAGTGTGGGGTGTAGACGGTCGAAAGAGATATTTTTGAAATTTTTGCAGAAATGATCAATTTTTCAATTTTTAGCAATATTTTTCAAAATTTTTAATGAATTGCAATTTTGAAATGAATGGGTTGTGATTGTGATAGCATTAGTATTTTTCAAGAAATACTGTTTAGTTGTGATCATGCTATTAGTTAGTCAAATAAGTTGAGTTTTACGAGTTTAGAAGATTGAGCCGTTTTAGGATTGGAATTTAGGAAGGAAAAGTCAATCTGTGGCCTTTGTTGTTCGAGCCGGTAGGTCTAAAATGGGTGGGCCTTATGCACCTTACCACCTAAGATCGTCTGGTCTGGGATGGTATTTCTGAAAGCTCGCTACACGGACAACATCGAAAGTCATGGACAATTCCTTAATGGCTTTTAGAATCTGAACGAGTAAGTACATTGTATTGTGGACAGAAAGTTTGTAATCAAGGGTTCTTTAGAAAGCCATGAATTCCAAAGAACAACTCAATTATGTTTTCACGAACTATTCCATTCTAACTCGAAGAGCAATAAACTTTGAAACTAAACACAGTCAAAAATTGTTCGATTCTCTATTACAATTTGTTAAAAACTCTCTTGCTTGGGGACAAGCAAGGCACAAGTGTGGGGTGTTTGACAACGCCTAGTGATATCAAGTATTTTAGGCATTGTTGAGCCCTGTTCTTGGTAAAATTATATCAAATATGCATGGGTATTCTCACTTTTCGTGTCAGGACTTGTCTGGAGAAAAAGAACAGAAACAGGGACTAAAAGTGTACAAAAAGAAAAAGTATGGAAAGAATGAAAAATCAAGAGAAGACGTACGCGCGCCGCGGATTTATCTTCTACGCAACGCGGGCGTAAGGCGGTGGAACACATTTAAATGACGAAAAAACGGGGAACGGATAAGTACGCGCGCCGCGGATTTCACTTATGCGCGGCGCGGTCACGGGAAATTTGCAACTATAAATAGAGGCATTTCCAGCCGAAAACCCTAGCAAAGACCAGGGGTAAACATCGACCTAGAAGCTCTTTGACTCGAGGATTCCATTTCAGAAGCCATCATTTGGTATTTTCATGTTTTAGATTTTATTTCATTTTAGTTAAACATTTGTAAGCTTTGAGTTGAATCTTTGGGTGTGACAACCATTGATCTTCAGCTTAGGTTTCTGTTTTTAGTAGTGTTTGGTTACTGATTTAATGTTTGGATATTGGTTTGAGTGAATGAAATCATTCGGTTACATTAAATATTGATTTTTCGGTATTTTGGATGTTAGTTTGTGTTTTGGTTGTTTGTTTGTGTGTGGACTTGGTTTGTGACTTGGTTGGGACTGTTTCCCTTTGCTGAAAACAGTAGCTAACTCGGTTAGGTTAGGCATTAAACCTTGGCTATTAACTGTCTCATAGAACTGTTAGTTATTAGCTAGTTTATGCTATGCTTGGTTTTGCTAGTTTGGATGCCTTCAATTGCTTCTGATTCAGAGATGTACTTCTGAGTTCAGAAAGTAACTAGGTCATTTGGACATAGCTAAGCTTGGCTTGGGTGTTTGAATATTGTTTCAAGGTAGAAGGATAGAAATTAGTTCCTCCGACTATAGCTGTGACACTATTAGTTGGTAATCTCTCATCTAGGCTAACCACGTAGCTCCTGTGGATCGACCCTGACTCCACTATACTAGTGTATGTTAGGTTATCTCTTATTTTTGACCGCATGACGACCTCTGCGTGCACGTCAACTAGTAAAATAGTCAGTTAGAGTGAGTTACACAAATTGTTATGTCTTAATGAATTAAGACATTACTCGTTAATGGAATTATATGAGTATATTTATGAGTTAAAAGTAGCTAAATGATACTAGTGAACAGTGGAACCAAGCGGAACATTGGGAACAACATGTGTAGGTGATTATGGTAATATGGGCCCGTATTATCATAATCACAGGACGCGTATTGAGCCTATTGTAACCGCGAGGGAATACTGGGAAACTGGTGGAAAAGTAGTAAACTAATATTATGATATATTATGAAATACTAAAGTACTTGAAATTTTATAGCAAGATGCGAACTACAAGTGGTCAAGGATCGTATGCAGAAAACCCAGATCCTAACGCAAGGCCTCCTATGCCTCCCCGACCGCCCCAAGCCGTTGATGATGGCAATTCTAGGGGTGAGGCTAATCCACCTCCATTGACCCTGGAGGCAATTCAGAAATTATTTCATGATTCTCAAGTACAAAACAGACAAGAAATGACTCGTCTTCTGGATGAGCGACTGGGCGAAAGATCTAAGTCACAACCTGAAGATAGCGAGAAAAGTGTGGCTCCTGAGGGTACTAACCCAAGACATACTTCTTCTCAGGGAGATTCTTCCTCCAAATCACAGCCCTAATTCAAGACTAAAGGAGTGTGTACTTTCAAGGACTTTATGTCCTGTCGGCCGAAGGAGTTCAACGGGGAAATGGATCCGCGAATAACTATTCGGTGGTTGACTGAAATGGAACAAATTCTTCGCATCTGCCATTGCGAAGAGGATATGAAGGTAGGGTTTCCTTCTCAGATGCTAAAGGCGGAAGCTCTTGTTTGGTGGAATACTCTCCGCCGAATCAAGGGGAGTGAGTTCGTGGATGCGTTGTCTTGGGACGAGTTCGTTCAGCGATTGAAAGGCAAGTTCTGTTCAGCTAGGCATCGGGAGAACTTGGTTAATGAATTCTTTGCTCTTGCAAAAGAAAAACAGACGGTTGACGAGTACACTAAAAAGTTTTGTGAGATGCTGCCATTCTTGGAAGATACACTACCAACTGAGGCCGGAAGGATCAACCGGTATGTTAATGGGTTGCCGGGGGACTACTCATTAGAAGTTGGCAAGGCTACTACTCTTGATGAAGCTATTGAAGCTGCGGCTAGGGTTGAAAGTATGATAGAGAAAAAGGCCAAGGAACGACAAGTTTTTGCAGAAAAGCGAAAGTCTTCAGGAATCTCTGGAGCAAACAAGAAGAGTCGTTTTTCATCGGGGTTTTCTAAGCAAAGTGAGGTTAAAGAATGTAAGAAGTGTGGTAAGAGGCACAATGGGGAATGCAAGAAGGACACTAGTGGGTGCTATAAATGTGGTCTTCCGGGCCACCAAGCCAAAGATTGCAAAGTGAAAGATATTAGCGAAGTGGAATGTTATAATTGCCATGAAAAGGGTCATTACAGCACCAACTGTCCCAAGAAGAAGAATAAGACATTAGTTTCCACTGCAAGTAATAAGAAGACGGAGCCGGCAAAGACGAAAGGGAGAGCGTTTCAGATGACTCTTGAAGAGGCCAAAGAGGATCAAGACGTGGTGGCAGGTACACTCATTGTAAACTCACAACCTGCTTATGTTCTTTTCGATTCTGGAGCACATTTCTCTTTTGTGTCCCATGAATTTCGTAAGCGTCTGAACATACCAATGAAACCGTTAGATGATACCTGTGTAATAGAAGTCGCGAATGGAGAGTTAGTTACGGTACGTCATGTGTATGAGAAATGTACGATTGAGATTAATGGGCGAATTTTAAAGGCTGACTTGCTACCTATCGGGATTAAAGGATTCGATATTGTTATTGGGATGGATTGGCTCGGAACTCACAATGCTAAAATCCTTTGTGGAAAACGAATGGTGTCGATCAAATTTCCTGATAGTAGCAAAGTTTATATATATGGGGAACGTCGGAAGAATATGCAAAGTCTTATTACTGCTATTAAGGCCCGCAAATGCATCCAAAAAGGGTGTGAATCATTTATCGCTTATGTGATGAATGGGAAGAAAGAGAATCAAAAGATGGAAGACATAAAAGTGGTCAATGAATTTCCTGAAGTTTGTCCCGATGACTTACCTGGGTTACCACCCATTAGGCAAGTTGAGTTTCGCATTGACCTTGTTCCTGGAGCAAGTCCCATTGCTCGTGCGCCATACCGCCTTGCTCCTACAGAGATGAGAGAACTTATGTCTTAGTTGCAAGAACTTCTTGACAAGGGGTTTATTCATCCCAGTTTTTCTCCTTGGGGAGCTCCAGTATTGTTTGTCAAGAAGAAGGACGGTACTATGCGTATGTGTATAGATTATCGTGAGCTCAATAAGGTGACAATCAAGAATCGATACCCTTTGCCACGAATTGATGATTTATTCGATCAGTTACAAGGAGCTAGTTATTTCTCTAAAATTGATCTTCGTTTTGGATATCATCAAGTACGGGTGAAGGATGAAGATGTATGCAAGACTGCATTCCGAACTCGATATGGTCACTATGAATTTTTAGTGATGCCATTCGGTCTCACTAATGCCCCAGCTGTGTTTATGGACCTCATGAATAGGGTCTGTAAACCTTTTCTTGACAGATTTGTCATCGTTTTCATTGATGATATTCTGGTCTATTCGAAAAGTGAGGCGGAGCATGAAGTACACCTACGTGAAGTGCTGCATACCTTGAAGAATGAACAGTTATACGCGAAGTTGTCAAAGTGTGACTTTTGGCTGCGGGAAGTTCAATTTCTGGGTCATGTTGTTTCAGCTGAAGGTATTAAAGTGGATCCAGCAAAAATAGAAGCGGTAATGAAATGGGAGCCACCGAAGACACCCACAGAAGTTAGGAGTTTTCTTGGGTTAGCTGGTTATTATCGACGGTTTATCCAAGATTTCTCCAAAATAGCAGTGCCATTGACGCAGCTAACCCGGAAAGAAGTGAAGTTTGTCTGGGGATAAAAACAACAAGAAGCCTTTGAAATACTAAAGAAGAAGCTATGTGAAGCTCCAGTATTATCTTTACCAGAAGGCACAGAAGAGTTTGTAGTATACAGCGATGCGTCTAATAGAGGTCTCGGTTGTGTACTTATGCAACGGGGCAAAGTTATTGCTTATGCTTCTAGACAGCTGAAAGATGTAGAGACACGTTATACTACTCATGATCTAGAATTTGCTGCAATTGTGTTTGCATTGAAGATTTGGAGGCACTATCTATATGGGACGAAATGCAAGATATATACAGATCATAAAAGTCTACAATATCTTTTCACTCAGAAAGAATTAAATCTCAGACAGACACGGTGGATTGAGTTAGTGAATGATTATGACTGTGAAATAATATATCACGAAGGAAAAGCTAATGTAGTAGCCGATGCTTTAAGCCGAAAGGTTCGTGAAAAAGTTGTTAAAGGAAGATCCATGCGAATTGAAGTGGTCTCAACTTTAATTCAAAAGATTAAAGAAGCTCAAGACAGTGCCTTAACCGAAGAGAATATAAAGAAAGAAAAGCTTGGAAAAAGAGTGGTGTTTGAAGTGAATACCCAAGGGTTGCGCACTTTTAAGGGACGAATTTGGGTCCCTAAATATGGAGCAACCAGAAAGATAATCTTAGATGATTCTCACAAATCCAAGTATTCTATACATCCTGGAAGTACAAAAACATATCAAGATTTGAAGCAGCATTATTGGTGGCCAGGAATGAAAAAGAAGATAGCAAAGTACATATCCCACTGTGATACTTGTGCACAAGTAAAAGCAGAACATCAGGTGCCGTATGGCACTGCGCAGTCATTGCAGATACCAGCAGGGAAATGGGAAGAACTGACCATGGATTTTGTCATGGGGCTGCCAAGAACGAGAAGGGGACACGATAGTATATGGGTCATTGTTGACAGGTTGACTAAAAGTGCCATATTCCTTGCGATGAAAGAAAGTGCTTCACTTGGAGAATTAGCTCAGTTGTACATTGATGAAGTGATCAGACGTTATGGAGCACCTTTGTCCATAGTCTCAGATAGAGATCCTCGATTCATGTCTAATTTTTGGGATTCTCTACAAGAAAAGATGGGAACTCGAATCAAAATGAGTACAGCCTATCACCCTCAAACAGATGGGCAAAGTGAACGTACTATTCAGACCTTGGAGGATATGTTGAGATCGTGTGCTATTGATTTTGGAGGTAGTTGGGACCAGCACCTACCATTAGTAGAATTCTCGTATAACAACAGTTATCACTCAAGCATCAAAATGCCGCCTTTTGAAGCCTTATATGGTAGGAAGTGTAGAACCCCAGTGTGTTGGTTAGAAACTGGTGAAACAAAACTCACTGGACCAGAAATTGTAAGAATGACGAATGAAAAGATTGGGGTGATACAGACCAATATGAAAGCTGCACAAGATCGCCAAAGAAGCTACTCAAATTTGAAGAAAAGACCCTATGATCTAAAAGAAGGCGATTTGGTGATGATAAAAGTATCACCTTGGAAGGGGGATATAAGATTTGGCAAGAAAGGGAAGTTGAGTCCAAGATATATTGGACCCTTCAAAATTCTGAAAAGAATCGGTTTACAAGCATTCAAGTTGGAGTTGCCACAGGAACTCAGGAGAATACATGATACATTTTATGTATGTTATCTTAAGAAGTATTTTGGAAAGAAGGAATTAACCATTCCTCTAGAAGAAATAAGGGTGGAAACACCTAACAGATTAATTGAAGAACCCGAAGCGATGTTAGAAGTGAAAACCAAGAAACTAAGGAACAGAGAAATTGACCTAGTATTGGTCAAATGGAAGCATTCACTGGGCACAGACTTGACTTGGGAAACTATGGAAAGCATGAAAAGAAGATACCCTAAGTTTACAGATTATGAAGCGATTCCGAGGACGGAATCCTAATTAGGGGGAGGTAGTTGAAACGACCAAATTTTTACAATATAAATATGTAATATAAGATGTGTGAAATTAAAAGTTTTATATGTAATATTATGAGAAATTATGGTTGAAAGGGTAATTTAGTCATTTATCTTATAAAGGGTAAATTGGTCATTTGACCAATTGTAGAAATTACTATAAAATTTATTTATGATTTAGGACTAAAATTGTAAGAACTATAGTTCCATGTGGCCAAAATAAGTGTTAGTGTCAAAAGTCTAAGAAATGTAAGCCTAGGGACTAAAAATGTAAATATTTTATAAAAAAATAAACATAAAAGGGAGAATTATCATTCTCCTTTCCAGAAACTTGTAGAGAAATCGAGAGAGAGCAAGAAGGGACGGGAAGAAGAAGAAGTTTAGAAAATTGTACAAGAAGTTGAAGGAGGAATTGAAGATTCCTAAGTAAACAAGGTATTAACACCTACTATTCATCATCTTCTTCATGTGGAATCTGGAAAATTCGAGTTATGAAGTTCATGGAATGTTTCCAGAAGTTTATTTCCATTAAGTCATACTAAAACATCAAGTAGATACACTTAAATTGTAAAGAGTTATTGAAATTGTGGTTAAATCCATGGAAATGGGTTTTGAACTCAAGAACCCTAGAAATTGGGTTTATGAGTTTGAAACTGGTTTCAATCGATTTAGTAAGTCCAAAGAGTCATAAAGAGTGAAAGAAATCAATTCTATACTTAAAAATTCATCAAAATGATTTTTGGTGTCAAAATGGGTATTACGGGAATGTTTTAAGCCAAGGAATGGAATTGATGATTCCATGGTTTAAAACTAAAAGTAAACTGTTATTTAAGGCCTAAAACGACCTTAAAATGACTAAGTTACGTATTAAGGACTTAATCTTCGGACTAAAGGACCTGCAGCACAAAAATCAGCAAAGAAAGAAAGTTCCAGGAGGAGCACGAGTCGTGCTCCCCATAGAACAAATTATGCACGACTCGTGCCAACACTCTGTGATGTTTCTGTCCATTTTTGAGTTTGGAATTTGATGCTAGACTTGTCCGATTGGTCTATAATTCATACCATAAGCTTAAAATGGTATGAAAACATATGGAAAATTGTTAAATCAAGAATACGACTTCCCGAGGGTACTGTAGTAAAATACGTACAATATACGAGCTAATTAAAATTGGTTATTTAAAAGTTAGACACTTGTCTTGACCATTAATGATAAAACAAGGACTCTAACATGTTATAGAGTCAATTAGAATGTAAATTAATGTATCAAATACTATATATAGGTGCAAGTCAAGTAGTCGGACACCGAAAAGGTAAAGAACCGAGGGACGTCTAAACGACCTTTCAAGAGTTATAAGGTGAGTACATGTAGCATTTTCACCCATTTTGGGATACATGGCAAGTAAGTAAGTATTTTTCAGTTTTTATATAAAAAATTTTATATGTGAAAATATTTGCAAAAATGGTACATTTTCTAGCTTAATGGAGAGTTAGTTGCTATATTTGAAAGTATGATTCTTGGCAGTAGCCTAGATTTTATTAGAGATATGTTGAGTCAAAAGCTTGACAATTAGCCATTTTGTGTACAAGTATTGTTTCGGTTTTCAGAAAGTATTTTTATATTTGACTGGTATTGTAGCTAGCATACGTTAGTAAGGGAACCATGTTCCAACCTACCCGGGTTAGTTAAGGAGTCTACTGGGGATAACCCCTTCGCGAAGTAGGCTGCCTCAGCACTTCTACGGTGAGGATTGATCCGTTCTTTCTAGCTGTAGAGACTTGGGGTATCACACATAGTGATTAAAGCCCTAAGTATAAAAATCCAGCAAGTTTATAAAACCAGTCAAAGAAAGAAGCTAGTTTTGAAAGATATAAAATATTTTTAAAGATGAAAAGTTATAGTATAATAATACTATAAAGTTTTGGCAAATGTATAGATTATAAAGTTCTTATAAAAGGTTGAAAAAGATGATTAAATGTTTGTGTCTAAAACTCATGTAACTCACGAGACAATTTGTCTTACGTATTTTATTTTTATGCCATGTATTCCAGGTTCAGGTACAAAGTTGTAAGATAGTTTGGAGTTGCAGAATAAGCACTAGGGTGCAAAGGAGTGGAGCTGGATACAGTTTCCAAGTATTGGTATTTGATTGAATCCATTTCCCTTAAACTTATGGTTGTTTGATATGTGATTGTAGCACCCCTTTTGTTGTATTTAAACAAGTACAATGGTTTTTGTTGAATCATAGTTTGTAAAATATGTTTTTATGTAAAATAAATGGTTTGAAAAAGTTGGGGTGTTACAGAAACCCATGGAAATGGTTAATGGAAATCATTAATTGGTAACTAACAAAGTATGTTTTTGGTTGTAAAAACCTTAAATTAAATCATCCATTGGTTATATAAACATATGGATAGAAAATGGACAAAACCAGATTTTAAAATTTGGGTTGATGTGCATATGAGCTTCCTTAGAGCTCTTGTGACATCCTATGGTCTTAATCATTAAGTCATGAACTAAATAAGACTTAATAGAAGTGAAAACATGTTCTTAACATAATAAAGGGTCAATAGAACCTATGGTCAAAATTTGGTGAAGTTTGGAGTTAAAACGAGCCCGATACATGATTTTTAGTGAAAAATTCAAGTTTTTGAAGGATCTGGGAGTTACACGGCCGTGTAACTTTTATGAGCAGAATTACACGACCGTGTAACCTACTGGAAGGTGGTAAAGAGTCTATTTTGCCCCTATACATGTAGCCTTGGTCTCCAATTGATCCCATAAGTGTTATAGAGCATGAAAACATGAAAAATGAGTCTAAATTGTGTATGTGACTTTCCAAGGGTATAATAGTCAATAAAATGTCATTTAAAAGATAATAAGAATAAGTAAAAAGGTGTGTTAAGGGATGAATATCACAAAAATATTGTGATATGAGCCTAGTGGAACATAACAAAGTAGTCCTTACCTATGCAGTTAATCGCGCCGGTATAGCGCCGGTATCGCGGTTCGCGGTGGTCAGGATAATCGCGGTTCAGTTTAGCGGTGGAAAATAGCGGTACCGATAAAATCACCGCGATTTACCGCTATTTTCCGCGATTTACAGAAATTTACCGCGATAATTAACCGCGATTTACTGCGATAATCCGTGTGGAGGATTTTCATGAAGAAGTGAATGGTTTGGCCGATGATGTCTTGGATGTCGATTAAATTTGAATTTGATACTTTGACATTTTCTATATTAGAATGTTATGTTATGTGACTTATGTATTAAATTAAGCCTTATGTGAAGTTTTCTGAATGACTTTATGATATTAATTCTACTAGTAATAGTCTAATATATAAATTCTACATATTACTAAAAAACCGCTATATCACCGCGAAAACCGCAAAATTAAATATCGGTAGGTTACCACGATAACGGTTTTGACCGCGATAACTGCATAGGTCCTTACATGTTGTTAAAGTATAACATGTTATTAATAAAATGTGAATAAACTTCTTAGGTACTTAAGAAGTAAAAAGGCAATGAATATGAGAGACGGGGACGGGGATAGTTCTAGTTAGACTTCTCTAACTAGTCGAGGTGAGTATGTGTGGATTTTCCTAGTACATAGCAAAATGATTTTTTTCAGAAAATGAGATTTCCAAATGCTTTTAAATATTAAAGTTTGGTATCAGTTTTGAAAGTAGCTCTATACGTGAGCTAAGTGTTTTAAAACAGATTTTGAAGAAGTTTAGTTTCTGAGGTTATTTTGAAAGAAGCTCCATATGTGAGCTTAAGATGTTGAAAGTAGTTTTCAAAGTGATTTTGATTATGAGTCAAAGAGTTTATAAGTTGGAGTTTATTGTGTCCATATTTGACCAAATTGAGATGAAGTGAAGAAAGTAATAAATTAAGAAATCAGAGCAAAGAAAGTAGTAAGAGTCAGTTGTCCGGACTAGGATCACCCACATAATCGGGAGATCTGAAGACACTACTGGGATGGTACCTCCCATCGCGAAGTAGTTGTCTAGCTTAGCATAACCTTATGGTTGGATTTGTTCCAAGCCATGAAGGGGAGACAGAAGTAGCACAACCTTGCGGGTGGATCTGTTCCGTCCTGTGAAGGGGAGTTGGTAAAAATGAGTTAAACCAATTCATGAGTTTCAGTTGGTCTTGAGAAATGAGAAAAGAGCAGTTTTAAGAATATTTTATGAAAAGCAATTTTGAGCAGTTTTGAGATTTATTATAAAAATCAGTTTTGAGTATTCTACTTGTTTTGTATTACAAGTTTTAAGTAAGAAAGTTTTGGGTCTAAAACCCATATTACTCACGAGGCTTTATGTCTCACGTATGTATTTTTAAAATGCTATGTACTTAGGTAAGAGGAGCAGGAGCTTGACTACTACATAAGCTCTGAAGTTGGGACCAGTGTAAAATACATATAAGTTTAAATTATGGCTTTTGTATGTAGTCTGTAATACCCCTTAAGAATAAGTTTGTAAAAAAAAATTTAGCGACTTTTTACAAGTCGTGTATTGTAAACTATATTAATTTATGTATGGTTTTTTTTGAGAAAGGGGTGTTACAGGCAGGGACCTAGACGCACACGCTTACAGCCAAACATTGAATGCTCTCATAGAAAATCCAAACGCCATTCGCCATCTTGGAAGTTGGAATCGATTTCTTGCATCCGATTTGTTCAGCATCGATTTCTTCTTCCTTTATACATTGTTCTTCATCGATTATCAATCCCTCCTGTTCCATCACCAATTTTCGATTTCAATTTTCAATCCCTCATCTCTTCTAATTTCTGATTAATCAAATAACCAATTGGATGCACAAAATTGACCGAACTACATCTTGCTTCATCAATCATAGAACGATTTTGCACCTGTGGCACTTGGATTTCGACTGTAGAGCTAAGAGCCATTGATTGCCAAGACTAGTAAGTTTTCTACTTTTCTTAAATCTGAATATATCGATTTCTTGATTCATCAAATCAATCATCGGATTTGGTTATTGGTAGATTTCTTATTTATGTTTTCTGGTTTTGAAGCATTCATCGTGGTGATTGTTAATCCAGTTTCTGATTTCGTGATTGGTGTCTAGACTCCAGATTTCGTCGTTTTGTGTTCCACTCTTCCAGTTTTCAGTTTTGCTTTCTGATTTCTAAGTAAGTTTATCATAATTGAAATCTTTAATTTTTTTTTTATTTTTGCTTGATTGAATAGTATATTCATATTATAGATAATGGCATCTGATTTCTGCATTGTTTTCATGTTTTTCAGATAATCAGATATTCAGATTGTATTTTTGAGGGGAAAAAACATAAATATAAAAGTTTGCTATAAGAAGAATAAAAAATGCTATTTTCAAACAGAACCTTATATGAATTTTGTATCAAATGCTTTAACAATTATAATATGATTTTGATTTAGTAGTTTTTGTTTTGGAAATAAAAAAAACCAAATGAACAGTGAAAAGCTCTCACAAATGAAAGTTGGAAATTAATATGTATATATAATTTGTAAACTTCCCACCTTTTCTTTAATATTCTTGATCCCCTGCCAGTGTAATGCTTTTGATTAAAATCTATCTGTAACATCAATTTAAATCGTGGGTAGATCTCATTTACATGTTTATAATATAACAATTACAATATTCAAGATGTTTAGCGTAAAAATTTGGAACAATCATTGAGATTATAAATACTGATATTTGACCCAAATAGTCTTCCACTAAGGGGATCTTCCATTCAAAAGATTAGGTCTTAGCATAGGATTTGGAATTTAGTGATATGCTTTATGCAAAACAAATAAGCTTAACTCTTAAGTTCACATGCAACCTAATTGGATCTAAGTTTTCACTATTTGAACCTATAACTAATACCTAAGGCCAATTCGAAAATTACTAAAAGTATTAAAAGAAAATACTTACCTTTTGTTGAATCTTTTGGAAGCGAGCACCACAAGCGTCGTGCCTCTAATGGTTCACACCCAAAGCTAGCAACAAGAAAAACTAGAGAGAGAGTGGAGGAGTATCAAAATGGCGTAGGAAATATGGTGCTAGGGACTCCCTATTTATACTTTCCAAAGGTTAGCAGATAAGCTTTTGAGATAAACCTTTTTTTGAATCCAAGAGATAAACCTTTTATCTTTATTTCAAATCCCTGTTTATCTCCTATGTAGATTTTGAAATCAATGATAAATATATCCTTAATTTCGGCACCCATCATACCTACTAAAACTGTCCACTACTCAACTATTGAATAATTACAATTCAATAGTAGTAACCAAGTTTCAAGTTTATTGTATATCCCCATAGTTAGCCAAAAGATGTTTAAATCAATATCAAGGTCTAATAAACTCTATAATAAAATCCTAACGTTCCCAAATATTTTCTTCGAACATTGGCGATATTAATCTTTAAGAAAACTAGCTATGTTATATTAGATTTAATTTTTGGCTACCAACTAAGTGAA
The DNA here is from genome assembly GCA_023525715.1 of Cichorium intybus. Taxonomy (NCBI): domain Eukaryota; kingdom Viridiplantae; phylum Streptophyta; class Magnoliopsida; order Asterales; family Asteraceae; genus Cichorium; species Cichorium intybus. The sequence goes on along the minus strand of CM042009.1, from coordinate 120,927,111 downwards.
AAAGAAAAGTTGATTTAATGTTGTTTGACATTTTTGAGTTACGTTTATCAATAAACAAAATTGAGTAACTTTACGTATTATTATAGTTGACTGAAATACTTATCTAAAATAACATAACAATTGCCTCTAAAATACATCCTCCCGTTTTAGTGAATGACTAAAATACGTTTGAGGCCACAAAGATCTGTTTTGATAGACTTTTGTTGAAAGTACACAATTTTTCGTCTGTCGAATCATAATTCCCGCAAGCTGCATTGCATATATCGCACACCACTTACATCATACTTTTATTAGTTGTCCAAAACATTGAGTTAATTATACACCATTTGCAAAAAGAAAAATTGATCGTTGGTGACCACCACCCCCACGACACACGCTTGATGTTTGTTGCGTTAATCATTTTTTAGTATGTAACTATGGTATGATGTTATTTGTTTATTTTATCCCTTTTTAGTACGTTATAGTTTTATGTTCTACCACGATATATTGTGCATTTTTTTAAATATCCGTCAAAATGAACCTAAAGGCCAAAAATAAAACTATTCATAGCCACATTATTCCACGTCCGTACCACAATACACTAACCCACTGGGCGCCCGAAAACTATACATGTAAATCAACGTTGAATGTTGATTTTCCAGGGAAATGATATTTTATGGAAACTTATATCTCAGTATGCATGTTATTTGAATATTATATATACACTTTTGATAATCAAATAATTTCCAAAAACACTAACCAAAAGAAAATTATACGCCGGAAGCTAATTGTCGTCGAAAATTAACGACTGCATGAAAACCAGACAACAAACTATTCGTAACCGCCGCATCATGCGGGTAGACGACACTATTCACCAAAATGACACTAGATGCCGATAGGAAACTATTGATCGAAAGTTACTATTCAACGTCTGACGAAAGTAACTAATCGCCACCCGGGAACTATTGACGTAAATGAAATTAATTTCCGCCTGCCGCATTGCGCGGGTACACACCTACTATATATATATATATATATATATATATATATATATATATATATATATATATATATATATATATATATATATATATATATATATATATATATATATATATATATATATATATATATATATATATATATATAGGGTCAGAATCCGGTGAGAAGCCAAAGATTCGTGAGATCTTGAGAACTCTTAAACTAAAGAAAAATTTCAAAAAAATTGACTTAATGCACTAAGTCGCTTATATTTAAGTCATTTTGTAAAAAAAAAATTGAAAAAAATATGCGTATATGAAATGTGCATATGTGCATCTTAAAAAAATCAACTTTTTTAAAAGATTTTTTTGACAAAATGTCTTATATATAAGCGACTTAATGCATTAAGTCATAATTTTGAAAAAAAAAATTTATAGTCTAGGAGTTCTCAAAATCTCATGAATATATAGGTTGTCAAATGATCATATATATATATATATATATATATATATATATATATATATATATATATATATATATATATATATATATATATATATATATATATATATATATATATATATATATATATATATATATATATATATATATATATATATATATATATATAATCAAATTTCATTTGTTAATAGGTTTAACATCTATATTTTAAAAGAATGAGTATTAATCAATTAGTAATATTACTCGACAATTATTATCATATTAAATTTAAAATTAAAAATTTACTACAATGTTACTTCAATAAAATTATTTGATAAATTTGAATAATTGTTTAACTAAATTAATGGTATATACTATTACACATTTGTACCAACCAAATTTATTGATGAAGAAACATGTATAAATAATCTCATACCGATAACTAAAATTTTGTCAAAACTATAATTGATGCAATAAACAGATTACAAAAAAAATTACTAGCACATCATGTCCATCACTAATTAAAATAAAAACATTATTTTTCAACAAATTTAGAGTCTTGCAATTAACATCCCAAAAAACAAACGACTATGAAAAAAAAAAAAATCAAATTTCTCTTTTTTTATTTTTTTTATTTATTATTTTTTTATTTTTACCAAAAGATAGGTAAAGTGTATGGTGAAGGGGTTTACAATTTTACATGTAGACCTAAATTTACCTTACCGTCGTCAATCCTCGTTCACTTTTGCGATCTTTTTACGGTCGCTTCTAGCTCCATGGTCTCATCTTCTCCGTCTTCCATCACCGTCCCTCGCTTCTCAATCTTCTCGGTTTTCCATTTTCTCGGACCTTCTCAGGTACTAATTGCATTTTTCTCTGTCCTCGATTGTCTCTATTATCTGTTTTCTTGATCCGTGTTTTCTAATTTTATGTTGAATAACTTTTCTTTTTAATCTTTGCTGTTTGATTTTTAATTTTGCTGTTGAATGGTGGGTTTGTGTTTCTTTAAGAAATATTTTAATTGATATCATAAATTAGATATGTTTATATTGAATACTGTATTTATGTTTCTGTGGAAACTTTCAAATTGACATCATAAAACAACATGGATCAAGCCAAAATGGACCAACATGAATTCATTTTCATAATTTTATTAATCTGAGTAAGAAAAGTTTATTTCATAGTCAATAAATTTATGCCCAAATAATGTGATATTCTATTTTAATGGATGTTTATGGTATTTGAGTCCATCATTTTGTTTTTTGGGGTTATATCTCATAATTTGAGGACCACAAAATATCACAAGACTTGAAAAGATATTTATAATAAAACAAATTGTCAAGACTTGCAAGTCTTTGAACGTATAATTTGGGGCAGTTTCTTAAGTCTTCATCTCTAAAGTGTCTTATGGTTTGGTTTAAATTTCGTGGAAATTAAGTATTGTACGCCGCACACAAACACGCAACCAATTTGAGGCCATCCACTTGAATCTTTTATCTTCATGGTTGGCTCTATATAAACCTCCATGGGGGCATCATAATATAAGCATCAACACAAACTGAAAATCATCAAGAATTACATTTACATCATGCATCCTTGTGTTTTAATAATTTTCTCACTTCTCTTTGTAAACCTTGTGGAGACCACAACTGGCAATCAATTGGTAGCAGTGGAAGGAAGAGGACGAAATGATACCAAAAAGTGTTTGGAGAAGGAGAGACACGCCCTCCTTCATTTCAAAGCCGGCCTTCATGACCCGAATGGTAATCTCACTACATGGACAGCCAAAAATGATGACTGTTGTAGTTGGCCTGGAGTCACTTGCAACAACCAAACAGGTCATGTGACAGAACTTCATTTAAGCTCTTGGAATCTTGTAGGTGAGATCAGCTATTCATTGGCTAACTTAAGTTATTTGAACCATCTTGATCTTTCCTACAATTCTTTTGAAGGAACCATTCCCACCTTCATTGGTTCCATGAGTCGGTTAAGGTACCTTGATCTTTCCAGTAACTCTCTTAATGGAACCATTCCCAGGTCCATTGGTTCCTTGACCGAATTATGGTTCCTTGACCTTGGCTATAACTCTCTTTATGGAAACATTCCTCCAGAGTTTGGAAACCTTACCAACTTGCAACAACTAAATCTTATATCCGTTGGAAGATGCAGAGTTGAAAACATTGAGTGGTTGTCTCATCTCTCTCATTTGGAGGAACTTAAAATGGATGGGATTTCCCTGGCCAAAGCAAATCATTGGGTAAATGTAATTCCGAATCTCCGAAAATTGTCATATTTAAGTTTGGTGGGATGTGACCTGTCACAGGTCAAACATCCATATTCTTTACTTCCCAACTCTTCCTCATCTATTGAAATCCTTTATCTCGAAAACAACAATCTCACCTCATCCATGTATCGTTGGTTGTTCCCATTAACCAGCAACAATCTCTATACTCTTTATCTCTCTAGCAACATGTTAGATGGGATACCCAAGTATATTGGTAACCTATGCAGTTTGGAAAGTTTGTACTTTGGTAACAACTGTGCTGTTGTCAAATTTCCTGCTTTTCTCAACAACTTGTCTGGTTGCACATCGCATTCCTTGTATGAGTTTTACGCCGAAGGAAGCCAATTTACCGGGTCATTGTCCGATGACATCCAAAAGTTTTCATCCCTAATAATTTTGGACCTATCTAACAATCACTTAAACGGAACTATAAGTGAGAAACTTTGGGGACTACCGTCGCTTGATACTCTTGACCTCTCTTCCAATTATCTCAGAGGTGTTATCTCTGAAAACATTGGAAAGTCAAAGGCTACTATCATAGATCTTTCAAAAAACTCACTGCTGGAAGGAGTTCCATCCACAAATCACATGTCAAGCCTTTCATACATAGGGTTTATTGATTTAAGCTATTGCAAGCTAGGGCCTCACTTTCCCAAATGGGTTCAAAAACTAAAAAATCTTACCTCTCTTGACATTTCCAGTAATGGAATTTCAGACACAATTCCCTTAGGGTTTTGCAAAACATGGCCTTCTAAATTAGAACATTTGAATATCTCTTCCAACAACATCAGTGGGAAAATACCAGATTTCTCATCAAATTTTGGCTATCAGTCGATAGATTTGAGTTCCAACAGCTTTTATGGTCCGATACAGAATGTCCCTTCCTCTTTGCGATTGTTAAATCTTTCTAGAAACAAATTCAATGGAGGAATCTACTTTCTGTGTCAAATTGTCGATGGGTTGTTAGAATTTATTGACCTCTCCCATAATTTTCTAAGCGGAAAGCTTCCAGACTGTTTGTGGCGTTTCAAAGAACTACAAGTTCTTAATCTAGGAAACAACAATCTCTCTGGAAGGTTTCCTACCTCTGTTGGGTCTTTGCTAAAACTTGAGGTGTTGGATTTATACAAGAATGACTTCTCTGGTGAATTGCCTTTGTCTCTAAAGAATTGCACAAGTTTAAACTTGTTGAATTTGGGGGCCAACAAGTTTTGTGGTAATGTGCCTCTTTGGATCGGAGAAAGATTATCCGGGTTGTATGTTCTTATCCTAAGATCAAACAACTTCTTTGGAACCATCCCTTTGCAGTTATGTCATTTAGCAAATCTTCAAATTCTGGACTTGTCAATGAACCATCTCCATGGAACCATCCCATCATGTTTGAATAATCTTACAAGCATGGTCCAACCAGGGTTCTTTTGGCCACCAAACGTACATTCCATTTTTGGTGGTTCGAGTTTTGCAAGCAGATGGTCTGGTTATAGCATTTCTGACGAGTATGTTGACCATGCGATGATTGAGTGGCTAGGAGATGAACGTGAATTCTTTAAAAATCTGAGATTGTTGAAGAGCATTGACATGTCGAGCAACAATTTAACTGGTGAAATCCCGTATGAACTTACCAATCTTTATGGGTTGGTTGCCTTGAACTTGTCAAAAAATGCTTTACTTGGAGAGATTCCACGCCAAATTGATGAGATGAAAAACCTTTTAGCTCTAGATTTATCTAGAAACGGTTTATCAGGAGGGATACCATCAAGCATGTCTCAAATGACTTCTTTGAGTTATTTAGACGTGTCATCTAATCACTTGTCTGGGAGAATCCCATCAAGCACTCAACTCCAGTCTTTTGAGCCTTCAAGATACGATGGAAACTTAGGACTGTGTGGACCTCCTCTTACCAAAAAATGTCCTGGAGATGAAGATTCAAAAGTACCACCCGTCGTTGGTGAGAGTGACATAGATGAAGTTTGGGGATGGTTTTATATTGGTGGGGGCACTGGTTTTGTTACTGGATTTTGGATGGCATGTGGTGCTTTGCTTCTCAACCGTCGTGGGAGACATGCATTTTTTCACTTTTATGATAGCTTTAGAGATTGGGTTTATGTGAAGGTGATGGTGTCCATTGCAAATCTGCAAAGGGTTGTACATACATAGTCTTTGATCGTCCGTTTTTTCTTTCACTTGTTAATTTCTAGTATGTATGTTGTCTTGATTAGACCTATTCCTGTTTGTATTTAGGGCTAGAGGTATAGTAATGTAAATTTGCAGGGGTTTTTAAGTCCCCAATATCAATAAAATTGCCACTAACACCATGGGTGGCCTTTTTCTCGTGCTGTATGAAAAAAAGACATCCATGACAAAGGCTTTTGGGTATTTAAAATAGTATCAAAGACTATGGTCTATCATGATCTATGAATCACGTAGTGCAGAGTTCATGATTGTAACAGAAAGTTGGCATGCACTTCCTATATGTTGACCAAAACATGTAGTTGCCAATTCTTTTGGAAAATCCAAATCAAATTGGGGCATCCCAAACATATCTTTACTACTTTATAAAACATTTTCTCAAAACTCTTAATTTACAACTTTTTAAACCAAATTTATAATGTTTAATGCTTTAGGTAGTAATTGAATTTAAGCGGTACAGTATGTATAACATGAAGATACAACTCCCTACTTTATAAAACATGTTATCTTTATTTTTTCTGTTATTTTCTCTTTCTTTCGTCCTCTCTCCATCAACATCTGCCAAGGTTTTTTGGTTTATCTAAATTGGTGATGTTTTGCAACCTGTATGGCCACCAACAATAACATCTGCCAAGGTTTTTTGGTTTAAGATTATTTTTTTTAAACAATTTCATGTTCTATTTACTGCTATGTTTACCTAGTATTCACGTATGATAAACAACTACCTTGCAATTAGATTCAGACTCACCATTTTAAATATTTTTCATGCATTTGACTATTTTTATAAAATGCAAATTTTTACATTTTGAATGTTTTTTGAAGATGTAAAGTGAATGGGAGTCAAAGGAAGGAGAAGGGATTTTGCTACTTAGATTTGTTGCTTGAAAGCATACCAACTATGTTTCAGAAGAGTACAATAACCGATTCACCTTTTGATGATCGGATGAAGGTAATATATTATACAGTTTGATTGATTTAGCTTTTAGCAGTTTACTTGACTATTGTCTACTTTGTCCTCATGATGCTTTTTCTGGAATTGAAGAGTATTGGGAGCAAACTTTTGGTATTTCAATCAGACAAGCTTATCAACATTCACACAATATTTTTATATTTGTAGATTTGGGTAGAAACATAGCATGTGTACCATTTTATAATTATATAACCTTACCTTCTGCTAGTATTGTTGATCTTTCTGCTGAATTAAACCCATGTGTACCATTTTTGTAGTTTTTTTCTTCACCTGAATGAATCAATGAACTTATAAGTTTCATTGGTTCTTTTTTCTTAGTTTGTGAATACATGTATTGCTTATTCTTACTTTTGGAGCTGTAGCATTTTTTGAAAATAATTGTTTGATTGTAGCAATGTACTTTGATATTGTTTTTAGGTTTACTTGCAGATGGAACTCTATATTTGTCAATAGGGAAATGAAATTACAGAAAGAAGGTAAGCGAATATATAGGTTACCCTTGGTAATTTCTGGTTTGTTGTTTATAAAGGAGAAACTTTGGATGGTAATTACAACTACTTATACTTCACATGATACTTCACATGATTAACCGAGTCTTTGTTCATTTAGCACTTTTTGAAGACAATCATTTATCTATACAAAGACTTTATGGAAAAAAAAAACTGACCTATCGGACATATCATAAAAGAACTCGGCCCTAAATAATTTGTGAATTACTTATCTATACAAACACTTTATGGAAAAAAAAAACTGACCTATCGGACATATCATAAAAGAACTCGGCCCTAAATAATTTGTGAATTACTTATCTATACAAACACTTTATGGAAAAAAAAAAAAAAAACTGTCCCATACAATGTTAAAGAACATGGTTCAAACCCAAATCGACCGACTTGAATTTATTTTCACTATTTTTATTAATCTGAGTAACAAAAGTTTATTCCATAGTCAACAAATTTAGACCCAAATTATGTGATATCCCTTTTTAATGAATTACTTATCCTTTTTGTTAATTATTTAGAGCTGTTACTAGTATAGCGCTTTTTATCGGAATATATTTTTAACAACAATGTTAAAGAACATGGATCAAGCCAAAATCGACCAACTTGAATTCATTTTCACTATTTTTGTTAATTGAGTAACAAAAGTTTATTTCATAGTCAATAACTTTAGACCCAAACCCAAATTATGTGATATCCCTTTTTTAATGGAATGGATGAATATTGTATTTGATTCCATCAATTTGTTTTGTAGGGTTATATCTCATAATTTGAGCCTTTGAGGACCAAAAATATCACAATATTGAAAACGAAATTTATATTAAGGGCTAAATGCAGAAATACTCAATGTATTATACCCGTACATGTGGAAAAAACCCTTAAAATATTTTCTTGATCAATAAAACCGAACACATTTTATTTTACCCTTTGAAAAAAACCAATTAACAGTTTCCAAATCCGAAATTAGACTTAACTTTATCTCTCTAAACCATATTCAAATTGATCTTCATTATTTTGATTCAATTAATACATTCCCTCTATTTTATAATTGAACCCTAACCAATCAATTGGAACATAGCTGCACCAATTGAATTGAGCTTTCGTTATACCATAAATGCTGGAAAAAAAAGCTTTACAAACTCGTTTTACATAGTTTGTTGCTAAAAAAAGCTTTACCCTTGAAAAATTTATTCTACAAACTCAATGCTAAAAAAAACATTATTTTGTTTAAATAGCTGATGAACTTCAAAATAATTTTTCAAGAAATGACCTACAAAGTTTTTAGCAACCTACTTTCAATAAATTTGTTTTATGCAGCTTTTTTAAGCAATGATTTTGTTATAAAGGAATTAGAAGGATTGATTATTGTTGATTTACTGAAAAAAGGGTAATTTCTTGTTGATTTAGAAAGTCGGTTGCTATTTATAATAGCTAATACAAAGTAGGTTGTTATTAATAACAATTAAAATAAAGGGTATTTTAACAGGAATGTTTGCAATCTGTTTTTATGCAACATTTTTTAAGCAATGATTATGTTATAATGGAATTATAAGGATTAATTTACAGAAAAAAGGGAATTTTCTTTTTGATTCAGAAAGTCGGTTGCTATTTATAATACTTAATACAAAGTAGGTTGCTATTTATAACAGTTAAAATAAAGGGTATTTTCATGTATCTGGAACGGTTTCTGCATTTATAAGGATCTGTAATATTCTAACATACTTAAACAATGTGAGATGCATATGATTTATACTAAATATGTACCCCAAATATTTTATTTTTTCTATATATTTAAAGATACTTATTGTTTTATACTTTTACTATTTTTTTTATTGAAACTAAGATCTAACTCATACTAAATAAAGAAAGGTGAAATGGCAAACGTTTTATGTAGACCTGGCAATCCGTGTCTCCGTGTCGTGTATTCGTGTCAGACACGAATTTACACGACACGAATTTATGAAACACGTACACGACACGAATTCAAAAACGTGTCTGGGATATGAAACACGAACACGACACATAATTAATGCGTGTAACACGCGACACGACACGATTAGACACGTTTTTTATCCGTGTCACACGAAAACACGAATTTACACGAATTATAACACGAATTTAACCACAATATTTCAAAACAAGTAAACTACTAAACTCCAAAATATTTAAAACAAGTAAACTACTAAACTACTATTTAGTTGTCACGGCAGTGTTTGCACTTCTTGCCGAACTAGGCTCCTCCTGGTTGATATCCAAATCGACATTTTCGTTCACCGTATCATCAACATTATAATTAGCGTCTCCGAATATCCAATCCTTGGTACAAATAATTGCCTCCGTAATATCAGATTTTAGAGCGCTACGATATTGATCAAGAACTTTACCTCCAACACTAAATGCTGATTCGGATGCTACAGTTGAAACAGGAATAGTCAAGATATCACGTGCCATGGCTGTAAGTGCGGGATATCGAAGCTGATGACCTCTCCAATATTCCAAAATATTTATCTCTGTTGATCTTGGCAACCGGGTTTCCTCCAAATATTGCTCAAGTTCCGACTTTTTAGTCGAAACACCATACTCGTAATCAAACGCGTCGAACTCCTAATAGAAAAATGAGAAAATGATAAATCAAAAAGCGACGATAAAGTATATTTCACTTCTTCAAATTGACTAGAATTCGCTCCATAAATCTTAGAGTAGCCCCATTCCACAGTTTGTAGCTTGTATCGAGGATCCAAAACTACAGCTATAGCCAAAATCAAGCTAAACTCGCTCCAATATTTCTCGAACTTTGCAAACATCAAATCAGCCATTTTTCTAAGTCTCGCATCATTCTCGTCCTTATGTTTTTCCAATGTCAATCGTGCCATTAAAATTGAAGGGAAATATAAGTTAGATGTAGGATATTTTGTCCCAGAAAAAACACATGTAATGTCATAGTAACTACATAAAAACTTGGATAGGATGTCAATCCTATCCCACTCGTCATTTGTTGGACAAAATCTATAATTTGAATCACTTGCTTCCATATGAGTAAAGGCCGTACGAAAATAAAGTGCACTTCGAAGCATAAGATATGTAGAATTCCACCTTGTTGGAACATCTTGTCTTAACCCCCGTTTTGGATCCAAACTAACTAGCTTCACACAATCCAAAAACTGTCGTTTACGAGCATTAGATGCTTTTACATACTTCATGCTTTCTCTTACTTTATAAACACAAGCATCAATCTCTTTCAACCCATCTTGAACTATCAAATTTAGAACATGAGCACAACATCTTATATGGAAAAATTGACCATCTTTAATTAGCGCTTTTCTAACATTCAATTGCAGCTTCAAGATATTAACGAAAGTGTCGTTCGCGGAAGCATTGTCTAATGTTATGGAAAACAACTTACCTTCTATTCCCCAATCCGCCAGCATACCATACACTTTTTCGCTCAATGAAATTCCATTGTGGGGAGGTGGCATATCAGAAAAATTCAACAACCTTTTCTGCAAAATCCAATTTTTATCAACAAAATAAGCAGTAAGGCTAATGTATCCATCAATAGTAATTGAAGTCCATAAATCAGAAGTTAAGCAAATTCGGCCAGCTGCTTCCTTTAATAACATTTGCAACTTGTTTTTTTCTCTCGTATGCATTTTTAGAATATCAGTCCTCACAGTATTTCTACTTATTAAATTTAAATCTTCCGACACATATTCAAACAAGCTTTTAATACCACTGTACTCAACAAATGATAATGGTAAGTTGTGCATGACAATGGCTCCTACTAACTTCTCACGAAATACATCCGGGTTAAATTTTGTGGATTTCAACATCAAATAATCTTTATCCTTCCCTAATATCATTTGACCTACATCAGGCACATCTTTCCTTGAACATTTTTCTAAATGGCGTTTTAAGTTACCAGTTTCATGCTTACTGTCATAGTTTTTGATATCCCCACACCACTTGCATTTTGCTTTATTCGTTCCATCTTTTATGACTTCAATTATATCAAATACATTCCATACCGGGGACGTGTGCTTCTTTTCTATCTTTCGTTTTCCTTTACTTTGCAATTTGTCTTGCCCTGCATCATGTACCTCCACACAATCATCATCATCATCCTTTGACTGTATATTGTTGGTATTATCATCCATCTAAAATACATATGACAGAAACCCAATTAATAACAGATCGAGATCTTCCGATGAACATGAAGCATAAATCGGTAGACACGAATACAAAAAAGAAAAAGGGAAGGATACATACCACAGTGTTAGAAGCCATGAAATCTGAAGAGGCTATGTTGAAGCTTCAAAGTATAACTAAGCTTGAGCCGGTGAGTGGTGTTGTTGGGTTCGAGCCGATGGTGACTCAACGAAGAAGAAGGTCGCCGGTCTGTGTTGTCGAGCCGTTGACCGGTGGTTGGAGGTCGAACGGTGATCGAAGGTCGTCAGTCTGTGTTGTCGGTGGTCGGCTGGTCGCTGCCGTTGACCGGTGGTTGGAGGTCGAACTCAACGAAGAAGAAGGCGTCGAGCAAGTGGTTGGAGCTTGGAGGTTGACCGGTGGTTGGAGCCTTGGAGGTTGACCGGTGGTTGGAGGTTGAACGATGATGGGGGGTGCGGCCGGCGGCGATTCAACGAAGAAGAAAGGGAAGAAAGGATGTGGAGGAAGAAAGGTGCGGCGATTCAACGAAATAGAAACACAATTAGGTTTAAGTTCAACATTTGTATCAATGCATAAAAGGAATTAGCCAATTGGTCCCTATATTTTCAGCTAATGAAAAGACTAACCCTTATACTAGTAAACTTCAAGGAAAACAGATATAATATTACGTGTTAATACGTGTTTAAACGTGTCTATCCGTGTCACGTGTAACACGAATATAAAACGTGTCTTACACGTGTCCAAACAGGTAAATTCGTGTTTGACACGTATAAGACACGAAACACGAATTTTAAATTCGTGTCAGACACGAATAGACACGAAACACGAATTTTAAAAACCCATACACAGAAAACTCGTGTCGTGCTCGTGCTCGTGTCGTGTCTTTCGTGTCGTGACCCATATTGCCAGGTCTAGTTTTATGACATCTAGCTTTTTATTGTTTTCTTAGCAAACATTGGGCCTTGTAATTGTTTTTTTGAGTTGGGCCTGATACGCACAGTCACACATTTTCCATGACTTTGAGCTTTCTACGCATTGTAATCGTTTTCTGGTTTGAAATCGGGTATGAAAACATAACAAAAAAACAACGATGAATTCGGGCAACAGAGGAACCAGTGACGGTGAAGGTGAAGCAATAGCAGGAGAAAAATCAGCAACCCAAAGCCCCAATTCAAGCAACTATTGATGATAGTAAACCCCTTTTCCAAGATTTGGTACGCTTTTTCTCACACTCTTTTTTTTTTTTTTGAAAATTGGAGAATGCCTTCCGAAATTCATGAAGAATAACCTGTGTACATTGGTTAATTGATGCTAGGTGAGACTCGTAGTTTGATTTTTGTCTTCTATAGGTCTCATGGTTACCGATTAACCTTAATTAGATATAAAAGACTGAATCGAATCTATTTCTTGTTTCTTATGGATGTTTCTCCTCGAATCTAAGATCCAAAATCGAGGTGGAGGATTTCTTACGATAGAAAAAAATGTTTATTGCTGTCTAGTACTACTTTTTTTAAAATGAAAGCCGTCTCACTTACTCTTTTAGGGCCACCATTGAATTGTTGCTCTTTCTACATTCCTGAGTCAACACTGCATAGTTTTCTACAAAACGCACTGTCCCTTGCACTTGAGATGCAATTTCCGATAATAATACAATTAAACAGACTTAAAGACGAATAAAATACCTATTAAATAAAATTACTACACTTTTGGTTAATTCTTAGAAAATGCCTTATGTAATGTGCATCAGGTATAATTTTACAAAACAGTTTTAGTAGATAAAGTGGTTTTTTTTCATATTTGTGTCTTTCTTTATGGTTATTTTGATGGGTTTGATTTGTTATATGGAGATGACATAGTTAGGATCAAATTTCATGGAAATTAAGTATTTTATGCCCCACACAACCATCCACCTGAATCTTTCATCTTCACATTTGGCACTATATAAATCTTCATGTGGGAATCTTCATATATGTGAGCCACTAAAATCATAACATTTAGAAACTTTAGGGATGTGATTTATTAACTTAATAAAGGTTGGACTAAATCTGCAATTCGGACCTAACCATAGGGACCATTTCTATAATTTACTCAATAAAACGAAATTGAGTCGATAATCATGTTACCCGGTTGCTTTGTTAAAAAGTGGGCTTTTATTTGCCGAATGGTAATGGACTCTATCTACCTATCAGACGCCATTGTCGGGTTATATTATTAATTTTAACGGGGTAATATAGCCCATTTTGCAGTAGCTTGTTGTTTTTAAAATAAAAAATTTCCACTCCAAGAGAATTTTAATTAATTTGTAGACTTCCTTTTTTTTAATATTCTTGATTCCCTGCCAGTGTAAGGCTTTTAATTAAAATCTTTATTTGTAACAACAATCATAAATCATGGATTGATATTTGACCCAAATAGTCTGCTGCCACTATGGGGATCTTCCATTCAAAAAATTAGGTCTTAGTAATGAGTATAGGTTTTGGAATTTAGAGCACCCACTATGGGTCTTGCACTCACAAAAGAAATTACCCCCGTTTACTTGGCCCATTAACAAAAAAGTATTTATAAAATTTTAATTATATAATACTTTCTTGTTAAGTATTTGTAAATTACTCATCCTATTTTTTTAGTTTTTTAGAGTCGTTACTAGTGTAGCGCTTTTTATCAGAATATTTATTTTTAACAACAGTATTAAAGAACAAGGATCAAACCAAAATGGACCAACTTGAATTCATTTTCACAATTTTATTAATCTGAGTAAGAAAAGTTTATTTCAGTCAATAAATTTATGCCCAAATAATGTGATATCCCTATTTTAATTGATGATTAGTGTATTTGACTCCATCAATTTGTTTTGTGGGTTTATATCCCATAATTTGAGGACCAAAAAGATATCACAACACTAGAAAAGATATTTATAATAAATACAATTTGTCAAGACTTTCAAGTCTTTGAACATCTAATTTGGTGCAATTTATTCGGTCTTCATCTCTAAAGTGTCTTATGGTTCGATTGAAATTTCATGGAAATAGAGTATTGTATGCCCCACACAAACAGGCAATCAATTTGAGGCCATCCACTTGAATCTTTTTTCTTCACAGTTAGCTCTATATAAACCTCCATGGGGGCATCTTCATATAAGCATCAACACAAACTGAATATCATCAAGAATTACATTTACATCATGCATCCTTGTATTTTTATAATTTTCTCACTTCTCTTTGTAAGCCTTGTGGAGACCACAACTGGCAATGAATTGGTAGCAGTGGAAGGAAGAGGAGGAGATGATACCAAAAAGTGTTTGGAGAAAGAGAGACACGCCCTCCTTCATTTCAAAGCTGGCCTTCAAGACCCTTTTGGTGGTCTCTCTACATGGACAGCTGAAGATGATGAGTGTTGTAGTTGGCCTGGAGTCACATGCAACAACCAAACAGGTCATGTGACACAGCTAGTTTTGAGCAATTGTGATCTTGTAGGTGAGATCAGCTATTCATTGGCTAACTTAAGTTATTTGAACCTTCTTGATCTTTCTGGAAATTCTTTTCATGGAACCATTCCCACCTTCATTGGTTCAATGACTCGATTAAGGTACCTTAACCTTGGCCTCAATAATCTTAATGGAACCATTCCCAGCTTCATTGGTTCAATGACTCGATTAAGCTACCTTTACCTTGGCCACAATAATCTTAATGGAACCATTCCTAGTTCCATTGGTTCCTTGACCTTGACCTTCCATATAACTCTCTCTACGGAACCATTCCTAGTTCCATTGGTTTCTTGACCGAATTAAGGCACCTTGACCTTTCCTATAACTCTCTTTACGGAACCATTCCTCCCGAGTTTGGAAACCTCACCAACTTACAAAGGCTTTCTCTTGGAGATGTTGGAAGATGTAGAGTTGAAAACATGGAGTGGTTGTCTCATCTTTCTCATTTGGAGAGAGTTGTAATGGATGGGATTTCCCTAGCCAAAGCAAATCATTGGGTGAATGCAGTTACGAGTCTCCAAAAACTATCAATTTTAAGTTTAGGGGGATGTGAGCTCTCGCAGGTCATGTATCCATATTCTTCACTTCCCAACTCTTCCTCATCTATTCTTGACCTTTATCTTGGAAACAACAGTCTGACCTCATCCATGTATCGTTGGTTGTCCCTCTTAACCAGCAATAAGCTCCATGATCTTGATCTCTCTAGCAACATGTTAGATGGGATACCCAAACATTTTGGTAACCTCTGCAGTTTGGAAACTTTGTACTTTGATAACAACTCTGCTGTTGTCAAATTTCCTGATTTTCTGAAAAACTTGTCTGGATGCACATCGCATTCATTGCAAGAGTTGCATGCTCCAATAAACCAATTTATAGGGTCATTGTCCGATGACATCCAAAATTTTTCATCCCTAAGATATTTGGACCTATCTAACAATCGCTTAAACGGAACTATAAGTGAGAAACTGTGGGAGCTACCCATTCTTGATTTTCTTGACCTCTCTTCCAATTATCTCAGAGGTGCTATCTCTGAAAACATTGTAAAGTCGAAGGTTAATTCTATTGTTCTTTCAAAAAACTCACTGCTGGAAGGAGTTCCTTCCTCAGATCACATGCCAAGCCTTTCTTATGTAATATTTATTGATCTGAGCTCTTGCAAGCTAGGGCCTCACTTCCCCAAATGGGTTCAAACACTGAAAAATCTTATCCATCTTGATATTTCCAACAATAATATTTCAGGCACAATTCCAGTGGAGATCTGGGACATGTGGCCTTCTCGATTGGGATATCTGAATCTCTCTTCCAACAACTTCAGCGGGAAAGTACCAGATTTATCATCAAAATTTGACAGCATATCAATATTAGATTTGAGTTCCAACAACTTTTATGGTCCAATACAGAATGTCCCTTCCTCTTTGCAATTCTTAAATCTTTCCAGAAACAAATTCAATGGAGGAATTCACTTTCTATGTCAAATTGTCGATGGGTTGTTAGAATTTCTTGACCTCTCCCATAATTTTCTAAGCGGAAAGCTTCCGGACTGTTTGTGGCATTTCAAAAAACTAAAAGTTCTTAATCTAGGAAACAATGGTCTATCTGGAAAGCTTCCTGCGTCTGTTGAGTCATTGATAAAACTCGAGGTGTTGGATTTATATAAGAATGACTTCTCTGGTCAATTGCCTTTGTCTCTAAAGAATTGCACAAGTTTAAACTTGTTGAATTTGGGGGCCAACAAGTTTTCTGGTAATGTGCCTCTTTGGATCGGAGAAAGATTATCCGGGTTGTATGTTCTCATCCTAAGGTCAAACGTTTTCTTCGGAACCATCCCTTTGCAGTTATGTTATTTAGCAAATCTTCAAATTCTGGATTTGTCAATGAACCATTTCCATGGAAACATCCCCTCATGTTTGAACAGTCTTACGAGCATGGTCCAAGCAGGATTCTTACCGGCAGCAAACATACATTCCATTGACATTGATCAGGAAAATCAAGAGTTAGAATTTAGTGTATCCTTTTCCCGTAAATATGTTGACCATGCGACGATTGAGTGGCAAGGAGATGAACGTGAGTTCTTTGCCACATTAAGATTGTTGAAAAGCATCGACATGTCAAGCAACAATTTAACCGGTGAAATCCCATATGAAATTACCAATCTTCATGGCTTGGTTGCCCTGAACTTGTCAAAGAAAGCTCTACATGGGGAGATTCCTCAAAAAATTGGTGATATAAAAAATCTTTTGACTTTGGATTTATCCAGAAACAAATTTTCAGGAGGGATACCATCAAGTATGTCTCAAATGACTTTATTGAATGAGCTAGATTTGTCATTTAATAACTTGTCAGGGAGAATCCCATCAAGCACT
Organism: Cichorium intybus; assembly: GCA_023525715.1. Taxonomy (NCBI): domain Eukaryota; kingdom Viridiplantae; phylum Streptophyta; class Magnoliopsida; order Asterales; family Asteraceae; genus Cichorium; species Cichorium intybus. The sequence goes on along the minus strand of CM042009.1, from coordinate 120,909,755 downwards.
CAACTCGAGTCCTTTGAGCCTTCAAGATACGATGGAAACTTAGGACTATGTGGACCGCCCCTTACCAAAAATTGTCCGGGAGATGAAGATTCAAAAGTACCACCTGTCGTTGGTGAGAGTGACATAGATGAAGTTTGGGGATGGTTTTATGTTGGTGGGGGCATGGGTTTTGGGACTGGATTTTGGATAGCATGTGGCACTTTGCTTCTCAACCGTCGTGGGAGACATGCATTTTTTCACTTTTATGATACCTTCAAAGATTGGATTTATGTGAAGGTGTTGGTGTTCATTGCAAATCTGCAAAGGGTTGGACATACATAGTCTTTGATCGTCCGTTTTTTCTTTCACTTGTTATTTTCTAGTATTTATGTTTGTATTTAGGGCTAGAGGTATAGTAATGTAATTTGGCAGGGGTTTTTAAGTCCCCAATATAATAAAATTGCCACTAACACCATGGGTCGCCTTTTTCTCGTGCTGCATGAAATAAGACATCCATGACAAAGCCTTTTTGGGTATTTAGAATAGTATCAAAGACTATGGTCTATCATGATCTATGAATCAGGTAGTGCACAGTTCATGATTGTAAAATGTTACTTTGATCCATGACATGTGTTTCTATAATTTTAGTTTGATCCATGGCATGACAAATGGTAGGGGTTTTACTTAACCATTTGGATGATTTCTTTCGTATGTATGCCGATTAAGATTGGTATTTGGCCCTTTCACTCTAAGATTCTTGATAATAACAGAAAGTTGGCGTGCACTTCCTATTTGTTGACCAAAACATGTAGTTGCCAGTTCTTTTGGAAAATCCTCAAATCAAATTGGGGCGTCCCAAATATATCTTTACTACTTTATAAAAGATATTCCGAAACTCTTAATTTACAATTTTTTTAAACCAAATTTATTTTTTAAGAGGTACAATATGTATAACATGAAGATACAACTCCCTACTGCATTATATTCCACGGTAAAACTCTAATATGGTTCTTCTCTTTATTTTTTCTGTTATTTCCTCTTTATGTCTTCCTCTCTACATTGACATTCTGCCAAGGTTTGGGTTTTTTGGTTTATCTTATTAAGTTGTTTTTTGTGATTATTCTTAATGTTTTTTTGTATTATTTATTGTTTTGTTTCAGGAAATCCAGATGCCCAAAATTCTCTAAGAGAAGAATAGAACCCAAGGAAGCGAATATGTTAAGTTGGAGAAGAAAAACCATAAAAAATTACTCACTCACTCTTAAATTTCAGAGCTCGAAAGACATCAACTTAGTATTTTGTATGGCCACCTACAATGTCATAAACAACCAACCATACTATCTCTCTCTCCTTCTCTTTGTTTAAAAATATATTTTTAAACTATTTCATATTGTATTTATTGCCTATGTTTACCTAGAGATCACGTATGACCATTTATTTACTGCCTACTTTTTTCTTGCATTTGACCCTTTCTATAAAATGCAAAATTTTTACATTTTGAATGTTTTTTGAAGATGTAAAGTGAATGGGAGTCAAATGAAGGAGAAGGAATTTTCCTATTCAGAAGAGTACAATAACGAATTCAACTTTTGATGATGGGATGAAGGTATTATATATTCAGTTTGATTGATTTAGCTTTTAGCACTTTACTTTGATTATTGTCTTGAAATGAAGAGTACTGGGGGCAAACTTTTGGTATTTCAATCAGACAAGCTTATGACCATTCACTCAATATTTTTATATTTGTAGATTTGGGTAGAAACATAGCATGTATACCATTTCACAATTTTATAACCTTACCTTCTGCTGGTATTGTTGATCTTTTTGCTGAATTAAACCCCATGTGTACCATTTTTGTAGTTTTTTTCTTCACCTGAATGAACTTATAAGTTTCATTGGTTCGTTTTTCTTAGTTTGTGAATACATGGATTGCTTATTCTTAGTTTTGGACCTGTAGCATTTTTGAAAATAATTGTTTGATTGTAGCAATGTACTTTGATATTGTTTTTTGGTTTACTTGCAGATGGAACTCTATATTCGTCGATAGAAAAAAGAAACTACAAAAGAAGGAAAGCCAATATATAGGTTACCCTTGGTAATTTCTGGTTTATTGTTTATAAAGGAGAAACTTTGGATGGTTAATTACAACTACTTATAGTTCACATGATTAACCGATTATGATGCATTTGATAGTATGTGTGTTGCATCGGTTTATTGAAGGATAAGGTCAGATGAATGTTTAAAAATTTGAGCCTGATATCATACATACTTTTTTGGAAAAGCACCAATGGGTCATATTGCAAATAAAGGATTATCCGTCTGTTAAGGTGTGTCATTCAGTTTTTTTTTGGTTTATACCCCCGCCCGACACAAATTTCTCACTTCCTCGCTTGTACTACTTTTCTTTACCAAGTCAAAGTTTCTGTTTTTTCATATACCATGTTATCATATGCATGAACGAATATCTAAAATCCAGATTAGCATATGGAAATCTTAAAGAATCGCAAAAATTCATAAACCATGTCATCATGTGCCTTAACCAATTAGTTGAAGACCCACAAATAACAGAATAGTGAAGACTTCCTAATGTCAGCCCATTGAAACCCCCACCCTCTGTTTTGGAATTGGGCTAATGAGTAAGATTAAGCATGCAATGTTTGGACGTTTCTGATTTAGTAACAGAGTTCTTCGTAGTGGTAAGCTTCTTACTGAGCAAAATGCAACAACAGTTGTTTGAAAATCTCACGATCGCTAGAGTATTTTTTTTTATGCGGACACCTTGTCTGAAGGAAGATTAGACTGTGAGTATAATATTCTGTTGGCTTCTTAGATTTGGTTTTCTATTAGGCTTCCAAGATTGATTCATAACAAAGGCATTGTAAATGTTTTTGATTTTCTAGAATTTTGGAGTCAAAACAGGAAGAAGAAAGGCGGGTTTGGAAACGGTGACCGGATTTGCTTTCTTGTTTTTATTTTATAACATTATCATTATAATATATTCATTTAACTAGTTGTAAGACCCGTGTATTACACGGGATGCTATAAAATAATTGTTAAATATAAATATCTAAACATTAATAATTACAAATATCAAAATTTCCATAACATAAGACAAAATTGTTGAATATATATGTATTAAATTAGGCACTAACCCAATATTGTTGATAACTATAAATAAATATAATAAATCATAAATTTTGAAAGACTTCTTTAAATATAAGATTGGTTGTTCTACTCCTAAGTAAATGTTTAGTACCATTGTTATACTTTTTGACAGACTGTTACATCATATAGATTTTAATATGAACACACCATTGATATTTTATAATTACAATAAATAAGTAAATATTCATTAAAGATATAAAGATTTTTATACAATAGTGGTGTGAGTGGTAAACCACCCTTAAGATTTACTTACTCAAGGAAAAGAAAGCCTTAGTTGACTTTGACTTGTTAGATGTCTTAATAAAGGTCTGCTGACCTTGTTCTTTGAAAGGGTATTATTGTTTTTTCTGGTCTGTTTCTGTTAGGAGTTATAAGGGGTCAGTTAGAGGTCAGTTAGATAGCTTTTGTTCAATTGGTAATTGATTGTTCGGTGGAGAGAACTGCCCTCTCGAATGGCAGGAGGTCTGTAGTGTTTCAGTTCAATCATTCAGTGACAATTGAGTTGAATTCTCCTTAATCAGTTCCTATTTTTGACTGAATTGATCCAAATTCATTACATTCAGAGCAGTAAATCCTGGTACTGTGTGAATCCAATTTTGCAGTTCGTCAGTTATACAAGAGTCAATTTCTGATTCGCAGTCAGTGGAGAGGTTCTATTTTGGAGTTCGTATCTTACAATTGGAGGATCGAAGATTCAATTCCTTATTCTCGGTGTTGATTTGTTACTCAAACACTGAATTACGCTGAATTACTGAGCGGATTTGAGGTTAAATTGTTGATTTCGAAGATTCAATTCCTTGTACCATGACTCGTTCCGTAGCATCGCGAGTGGAAGAAGTCGAAGAAAATTTAGGAATGGTCCATTCAGAAATTGGTTCGCTAAAAGAGAATTTCCAAAACGAAATTGGAACACTGAAGCGTCTAATGGAACAATTGTTGAAGCAATAAGAAGAATCGACTTTGAAGTCAAAATCAACCGGCTACTACAACAATAACGAGCCGTTTACTAATCGTGACAGGTCTAGCGGACAAGGTAATTCAGATTCTTCTCGTTTTTTTGCAATTAAGGGTTTCTGAGGGCTTGGATCCGGATGGATGGATAATGAGAGCTGAGCGGTATTTTTTGTTGAATAAGCTAACTGAAGAAGAGCGATTGGAAGTTTCTGTTATTTCCTTTGAAGGAGATGCTCTTCGTTGGTTCCAGTGGGAACATAAGCGGAGACGGATAAACAGTTGGAGTGATTTGAAGCTCATGTTACTAAGACAATTCAGATCGGTAGCAGTGGGATCCTTGTGTGAACAGTTCTTGGCGTTAAAACAGGAAGGATCAATAGCTGATTATCAGCGAAAATTCGTTTATCTGGCTGCCCCATTAGAAGGAATCTCAGAGGAAGTTTATATGAGTCAATTTCTCAATGGTTTGGAACCATCGTTAAGGGCAGAGGTGAGAATGATGTCGCCCCTGAACTTGAGAGATGCTATGGATATGTCGGCTAAAGTGGAGGAAAAAAAATCGTGTAATGCAACGGTTGAAAGGAGCTTCTAACGGTTGGAATTACAAGAAACATTCTGGTATTGCTGAAACAAAGGTACCTTATCACTCCACTTCTAGAAACACTATGAGTAATACAAAAGTTCCTACTGAGTTTCGCAGACTTACTGATGCTGAATTACAACAGAAAAGAGCTTTGGGTTTGTGTTTTAGATGTGATGAAAAATTTGGACCAGGGCATATATGCAAACGAAAAGAAATGAATGTTCTAGTGACTCAAAGCGTAGAAGAGGGTTCACAGGAAATCGAAGAAGAAGATGATGATATTAATGTACAAGAAGATGTAATAGAAGGCAAAGTTGAAGTGCATCTAAATTCTGTAATTGGTATTACCAATCATAAAACCATGAAAGTTGAAGGCCGAATATTAGATCAAAGAATTGTGGTACTAATTGATTGTGAGGCAACTCACAATTTCATTTCACAAGAATTAGTACAACAATTACATTTAGATGTGGATAAAACAGAGAGCTATCAAATTGCTATGGGAACAGGTTTGGAAGTGAATGGTCAAGGGGTTTGTAGGAGTGTGAAGGTGGTTATTCAAGGGTTAGAAGTGGTAGAAGATTTCTTACCTTTGAAGTTGGGAAATTCAGATGCTATATTGGGAATGCAATGGTTGATTTCATTGGGCACTACTCATAATAACCGGAAGAAACAGATAATGAAGTTTCAAGTTGGCAACGAAATGGTCACTTTAAGAGGAGATCCATCATTGGGACGAACAATGGTTTCATTAAAATCAATTTGCAAATCTATTACTCAAGAAAAACAAGGGGTATTGATAGAATTTGGGGGTCTCACTACCCGAGATGTACCTACACTTTTGCCCGAAGAATATGTGTCACAGTGGCAACCATTACTTGATAAGTATATAAAAGTGTTCCAGATGCCAAAAGAACTTCCACCAATGCGAGGACACGAACATGCTATTACCTTAAAAGAAGGATGTGGTCCTATAAATGTCCGTCCTTATCGTTATCCACATTATCAAAAAGATGAAATTGAGAAGTTGATAAAAGAAATGATGGAATCGGGGGTGATTCAACCTAGCAAGAGCCCGTTTTCAAGCCCGGTTTTATTAGTCAAAAAGAAAGACGGTAGTTGGCGCTTTTGTGTCGATTATAGAGCCCTTAATAAAAGTACCGTGCTTGACAAATTCCCGATTCCCGTCATTGATGAATTACTTGATGAACTTCACGGGGCTAAAGTGTTTTCAAAATTGGATTTGAAGTCGGGATATCATCAAATTCGGATGGTACAAGACGATATTCCTAAGACGGCATTTCGAACCCATGAAGGTCATTACGGATTTTTAGTAATGCCTTTTGGGTTGGTCAACGCACCGGCAACATTCCAAAGTCTTATGAATGAGGTATTCAAACCTTACTTACGGAAATTCATACTTGTTTTCTTCGATGATATTTTGGTATATAGCCGATCAAATGAGGAGCATGCACAACATTTGGCAAAAGTGTTTGAACTTTTACTAAATCATGAATTGTATGCTAATAAAAAAAAATGTGAGTTCGGGCAACATCGTTTGGGTTATTTGGGTCACATTATTTCGGGACAAGGGGTGGAAATGGATGAAGACAAGGTGAAAGCAATGCTTGATTGGCCAATTCCTACAAATATTACGGAATTAAGGGGTTTTTTGGGGTTATCGGGATACTATCGGAAAAAATTTATCCGTAGTTATGGAATGATGGCAGCCCCGTTGACCGAATTGCTTAAAAAAATCAATTTGGGTGGAATATTGAGGCTCAAAAAGCTTTTGATCGTCTTAAGCTTGCCCTTACTCAAGCACCGGTGCTTCGCTTACCCGATTTTTCTCAACAATTTGTGGTGGAAACGGATGCTTCGGGTTCGGTTTGGGAGCCGTCTTAATGCAAGAAGAACAACCGATAGCTTATTTTAGTCAACAATTGGGTAAACAAGCTAGATTGAAATCGGTTTATGAAAAAGAATTGATGGCGGTGGTGCTAGCCGTTAACAAGTGGAGATCTTATTTGATTGCTCGAAAATTTTTAGTTAGAAGCGATCAAAAGAGTTTGAAATATCTTTTGGATCAACGGATTATTGAACCGGAGTATCAAAAGTGGGTAAGCAAGCTACTTGGGTACGACTTTGAAATTGTGTATAAGACGGGAATTAGTAATAGAGCGGCCGATGCCCTTTCCCGACGCAAACCGGTCATTTATGCGCGGTTCTTGGTGGTCCTCAATGGCGTCAATGGGACATTCTTAAAAAAGAAATTGAAGACGATGGCTTTCTTAAGAAAATTACACATGATTTGGTGGAAAAAGTTCAATCTCACAAAGGGTTTTCGGTGGTCAATGGGTTATTATTGTATAAATCGAGATTGGTGATTCCAAGGACTTCGTCTTTAATTCCATACATCTTTGCAGAATTCCATTCCGGTCCAATTGGCGGTCATTCCGGGGAAGAACGCACTTATCAAAGAATTGCATTGGAAGTCTTTTGGGTGGGTATGAAAAAAGATATTATAGAAATGGTCAAATCTTGTGACACATGTCAACGAAACAAACACATGTCGGGAACCGTGGCGGGTCTCTTGCAACCTATTCCTTTACCGTTACAAGTTTGGGAGGAAGTTACAATGGACTTTATTGAAGGTTTACCTAAATCCAAAGGAATGGATTCTATTTTAGTGGTGGTGGATCGTCTTTCTAAATACGCTCATTTCATGGCTCTCAAACATCCTTTTAATGCACAAGTGGTGGCGGATGTGTTTGTGAAAGAGGTGGTCCGATTACATGGGGTTCCGGAGGCTATTATTAGTGATCGAGATCGTATTTTCCTTAGTAATTTTTGGAAAGAAGTTTTCCGGTTGCAAGGAACACATCTTAAATATAGCACCGCATATCATCCTCAATCGGATGGTCAAACGGAGGTTGTGAATAAATGTTTGGAACAATATTTGAGGTGTTTGACTTCGGATAAACCAAAGCAATGGTCCATGTTACTTCCTTGGGCTGAGTTTTGGTACAATTCTTCTTATCATACAAGTTTGAAAACGTCTCCGTTCAAAGTTCTTTATGGTCGTGACCCACCGAAACTACTCCGTTATACTTCTCAATCGGCTAAAATCGAGCAAATTGACCATGATTTATCGGCACGGGATGAATTTTTGGATGAAGCTAGGTTCCAATTGTTGAAAGCTCAATGCCGTATGAAACAATTTTCTGATCTGGGTCGGAAAGATGTGGAGTTTGCAGTTGGTGATTTGGTTTTTTTGAAATTTAGACCTTATTGCCAAAAGTCATTGGTGGTAAATCAAAGTCCCAAACTTGCAGCTCGTTTTTATGGCCCATACCTGGTGGTGGAAAGGATTGGAAAAGTCGCGTATAGATTAGCACTTCCTGCTTCAGCTTCTATTCATCCCGTCTTTCACGTCTCTCAATTGAGGAGAGCAATCGGAAATTGTGTTTCGTCTCCAGTTTTTCCATCTCAATTGAACGAGGCATTGGAATTGACAGCAAAGCCTGAAGCGATTTTGGACATTCGTACTGTTCCCACAGGTCCTCCGGGTCAATTTGATGTTTTGGTCAAGTGGCAAGGCTTATCAGACTTTGAAGCATCATTGGAGAATTATTCAGCCTTGTTGGCCCAGTTTCCCGATTGTGACCTTGAGGAAAAGGTCAAACTGTATCATGGGGTATTGGTGTGAGTGGTAAACCACCCTTAAGATTTATTTACTCAAGGAAAAGAAAGCCTTAGTTGACTTTGACTTGTTAGATGTCTTAATAAAGGTCTGCTGACCTTGTTCTTTGAAAGGGTATTATTGTCTTTTCTGGTCTGTTTCTGTTAGGAGTTATAAGGGGTCGGTTAGAGGTCAGTTAGATAGCTTTTGTTCAATTGGTAATTGATTGTTCGGTGGAGAGAACTGCCCTCTCGAATGGCAGGAGGTCTGTAGTGTTTCAGTTCAATCATTCAGTGACAATTGAGTTGAATTCTCCTTAATCAGTTCCTATTTTTGACTGAATTGATCCAAATTCATTACAAATAGATATATAAAGAGTAATTATAAGCATATATCATTCATATAAATATATATTATATTGCCAATATTTCAATTTTAACATAAAAATTAATTACATTTGTAGTTTAGATAAATTAAAAGTCATCAAATCTATATACATTATCGATGTCAAGTCCATCTACACTCTATGTCATAAAGAGTAAGTTTTCTTTTCAACGTAACGTAGTTAGTGATAAAAATAAAACTTTTTATTTTTATTTTTTTACAACACATAACAATATAACTTGTTTTATTTTTTGACGACACATATATAACAAAGTCGATGCTAAACATGAAGTCGGTTAAATAGCTATTAAACACATATTATAAAAGGTTAAATGCAAGTACCATCAAATGAAAAGGGAATTGTAATAATTTCCTCCTACGGAGAAGAAAACATGTACCATCATATTACACAGAGATTTGAACTAATTAATGAAAAAGGTATCATTGTAGTTAACTCCCGCCAATGCAACCAAATCTATAAACCACAAAACTGGTGTACCTATAACGTAACTGAACATGATCAAGGATTCATGAATTTTGTTTTTGAGAAAATTAATTCAAATAAACTTGGTACAATAAATTCCTCAAAAGAATTTAGGTCTCACAAGTGGGGCTACATTTGTTTGAGAAAGAGGAGGGTATTTGCGTCTTTTGCACAGACTAAAAGAAAATTGGTTACCTAGTAAATCTGGACAGGTAATGACGGGAAACATCCATCCCAAACACGGGATCTTAGCACCAGTAGCAATGATGGGAAAAACAGAAATAGATATGCAGTTCTATCATGTTCATAGTCAATGGAAAATAATAAATGAAAAACTTGCATGTTAATATAGTAGCAAAATTGAGAATTTCTTACCCTGAAACTATAGTATTCTTCCTTCGTGGTCAAACTAATAAAAGCAAAGCACCATGAGATTTGCAGGGAAGAAATGTAGCTACATCTCCTTCACCTAATGTATAGATTGCTCTACTTAGCTCTTCAGTTAACTGCAAATACGCAAAACAAAAGAAAAAATCAGAAAGTATCGATCAGTTGTTATAAGTATTTGATGCAAAGGCATAAACCGAATCTTACTTATCTTAAACTAACATTGATCGCATTTTATTGTCAAACCAAAAATGCCAAGAAATATAAGTTTTCAAAGTACAATTATTTGTTTGTGGACATTACGGACATTTGATTTTCTTTGGTTCAGGTAATAAACTCCATTGTTCTTTGTAATGCCAAATTCATGTTATATAAAAAAGTAAAATGATTAATACTCATGTTACATCATAGAGTCATGTGCAAATTCATTAGATCTCTGCCTTTTTCATCTATATGCAACTACAAGTGCGGGTCTGGAAATTAAAAAAAAACAAAAAATGAAAGTAGGTTGCTATTGTGCATGCTGGATAGTGGATAATAAAAAACCAAAAAATGGAAGTAGGTTGCTATTAGTGGAGGTTTGGAAAAGAAAAAGCAAATCTTTGAAAGTACGTTTGCTATTAATGCACATTTAGAAAAGAAAAAACCAAAAAAGATTGAAACTATGTTGCTTTTAGTGCAGGTCTGGAAAAAAACAAAAAAAAAAAAAGAATCGAGTTTCACAGGTTTGGAAAATAAACATAAGTGTTATAAAAAAACAAAATGCTTAATACTCTTTTGCACAAGTTTGGAAAAGAAAAAACAAGATCAAAAATTGAAAGTGGGTTGCTATTTTTTTTCCATATTTTTGAAACTTGGTTGCTATTTTTTCCATCCTAAAAAAGTTGTTACGGGTATCACATGATTGAGTATCACATTAAACTCTTGAATCTAAATTTTTTTGAAAGTACATTGTTATTTATGAGAATACCTGATTTAACTCATATTAAACTTTGAAGTGGTCAAGGTAATTGGAAGCAAGTCCCTCCAGTTCTTCCTATTACTTGTGAAATGATATAATTATCCACGGTTGCGTTAAAAAGATAAAAAAATGTAAGAATTTGTAAATTTATAACTAATTTTGAAATTGTTCATGATTTATAAAGAAACGAATATTGGATTGTGGATAGCCGTTTCCGTGAATTGAGCTAGGGCACTGGGAAATTACTTGGAAATCTAATGATGAAAATTCAAGATCTCAGGAACTCACTCATTTTACTTCGGATATAACTTGAATTTGAGGATGAATATTCGTGAATAAGATCTATAAACTCGTAGCCTTTCAGTAATTTCAGAGATTGGTTTCTCTATTATATGTGCCTGAATACCAAGATTTTTGTCATATTAGGCATTCAGAATTAGTCTTGTGACCTGCACTAATAAGGAATACATGGAGCATCTAAATTAGGAACAACATATAGAAGGCAAAAATAAAGTAAAGCTTACCATCACAATTCTTCGATAGAACTCGTTAATATCTGGAACAACGTTCTTATGCCAGAAACATCAAACCAACGGTGAAGTTAAATCAAAACTGAAAATTGATACAATAGAAACGGTAATAAGGATCGAAAGAAACATGAAACCAAGGGTGAAGTTAAATCAAATATTAAAGCATAGTATGATAATTCTTACGTTTTCTACATCGGGATTGATTAGGGCAATGAATTTCATTCACAATCGGCGCCTACAACAGATTTTGATTTAACACAAACCATGGATCCGAGTCTAGAACCACACACATAGTTAAAACACAATCAGAGTGAGGCTTTATAAGGAGAGATTGAAGAGGGAAGAAGTCGGTGGTTAGGGGCGATGTGGAGACGATAATCGAGATTTGTAGGTGAAAACCTAACATGGTTATTGTGCTGATGATCAATGGGGCGATTAATGTTTTGGCGAGAATTAAGGATCGCCAGAGTTGAAATAGAAATTGCTGCATTTGATCTCTCTGGTTCAGACTTTGTTGAATGATTAAACTGGATTTCTGCTTCTTCTCGAGCCTGAATTATAGGTATTGATTTCATTTTTGAAATAGAAAAGCGAAATTGGGGGATAATTGATAGTTACTTAGCGTGTTACAATTGATTTTGAAATTGAATTGATAATAAATCGATCATTATGGAGTAACCGATAATTAAGGAGTGTGATCAAGTTTTTTCAATATTTAAAGAAAATCAAAATTGTCATAGAATGACATGTGGCAAATTCAATGTGGTGATGACAAGTGTACAAGAGTTACTTATTTATTAGGATAGGATCTATTAAAAGTATATAACATAAACTATGTATTAGTTTTAACAAATTAAATCATTAAAAAGACATTGATACATTCGGAATGACATCAATGTTGAAGATTATTGATATTATTTTTTAATATTGATTAATCAAAAACTAGAAAAAGTTTTTGTTTGATTAAAATATAAAAAAGCTTGTTTTTTCAATATATCACAAAAGCCTTATTAAAACTTCCATTTACGTATAACTAGCTGTAGCTTCGTGCTACGCACGTGAGTCTTGGGTTTTTTTTTTTTGTTTTTTTTTAAAAAAAGGTTTATGTCCTTTTTTTTAGCATCCTTACAACAACCTGAAAGTTGAGTAACATACAACTTTAGACTCTAAATTAATGTTTTTTTTATAAAAAAACGACATGTTTTTATGAATTTATATAATGAAACATATATTTTATTACTTCTATGTATTTATGCTTAGTATATTACGAATAATTTGGTAATATACTCAACATATTTACGAAAATTAATAAAATATATGTTTCATCGTATAAATTGATAAAAACATGTAACTTTTTTTTTTTTTTTTTATAAAAGCAATCAACACATAGAAAAAAAATCTTACGTTTTGTCATTGTTTGATACCCGGGATCAACTGCCATTTGTAATCGGAGGACTTAACAGAAAGTAGAGCAAATGATGACCAATATTCATACCTTGTACCAGCAATTTCTACATGAATACCTGTCACATATAACATAATATCAACGTAGTTACATTTTTCTTAATGTATAACAATAACGTAATTAAAAAAATGAAGTTTTTTGTTTACCCACGATATCAGTGTACTTACATTTTCTTTACCAATAATAACAACGTACATGTTATAGCAACATACTTAATTTCATACCTATGATTACATTTCTTTAGTGATAGTAGAAATATGTTACATTGTTTAATGTATTGGCATTGAATGTAAACTAATGTGAGTTCGTATATGGTAAAAAAGTTATTTCTAGAAAAAACAACCGCACTTTGCTGTAAGAGCAGGAAAATAAATGTCACTTCCATTTTAAGGGAAAAATTGTAATTTCTCACCTAGACAGGACCAGCAGGCACCAGCATGCCAGCAAGACGGCCACCCAACACCCGCCCATCGGGTCCCGCCAAAGAAACACTCATCCCGCCAGACCACCCTTTTGCTCCAAGATTCTCATTTGGCACGAATGCTCCAAATAAAATAAGAATGTCACATCAGCCCTTCAACAACCAAAGGAAAACGTCAAAAAGCTTGATTTATTTACCAGGAAGTTAAATATGGAAAAAAAATAACAAAAGGGTTGTATTTGTAATTTTGCACCTCATATATTAAAGTACCATATAAACAATGAAAAATTGATGTGAATATTGAATATGGTGTTAGTGTTAGGTGTCTCTCTCATTTTCCTCAAACTCTAACCCCTCCCTCTTCCCAAATCACCCACTGCGGTCCTCTACAAATCACACACACTATCAGACCATTTGTTATCCTAAGGAGGAAGGCGGTGTTAGAATTCGTTCTATATCACGAAAATCAATCCCAACTCAATTACAAATTTTCATTTTTATAATAATTTCTAATTTAAATATTGGACTTACCACATTCATGATTATAAAAAGATGGAAGCAGATAAACAACATTGCCAACAGAAGCTTTTGATTCTACTGATGTAATTGCTAATGCAAGTATATCTTCATAAGAAGTTCCTCCAGCCAATTCAATACGAAATGCATTCATACGAATTCGCACAAGTACACCAGCATACCATTCGGTTGTTAAAACTATATATTAAATTATCCAAAGTTATTTACAAACATACACTTTTAAGATAATAATCAACTTTGAGAAATGATTGTGAAATTACATGTTAGTTGTTTGCTTGTCATGCCTGAAGCTTCTAGGTCACCTCTTAATAAACCAAATTCCACTTACATCTGGGAAATGTTATCAAAAGAATGTGTCAGAATATTCGAATTTATTAAAAAATTAAAATTTATAAGAAGATTACATGTGAGATCATTTCAGGACACAAAAGTGTACGCTGGAGTATGTCTAGACAGTTTGAATAAATTGTTCTAGAAATTACCATGCAAGCCAATCGTTTGGCAAAAAATGGGTATTTTAAAGCTCGGGTTCTTTAAGAAAGAACATTCAATTAGAATTTGTAATCTGATAAATCCAGATGTAAGTGGCTAAAGCTACGGGAAAATAAAAGAGCAAGAATATGGGAAAATCTGTACCAACAATGAGAAACAAATGCGGACCAATCTGCTTCCTTTTCAACTTCATAGAATCCCTAATGAATAATACAGTATGAGTGAATGAGAGTTTGTAAGATATGCAGAGTTTGTAAGATATGCTCCTAAATTTGCAATGATGGGATAATTTTAAACAATGGTGGATTAAGGTTTGTATGTTACGATCATGTGGTAAATTTATTAACATTTTGGTGTGTGTAAATCAGTGATGCTCATTCAGGCATTTTTGTAAGAGACAAAATCTCAAACAGGTTGTGGGCATTATATACCTTTGCTTGTTCTTTACATTCTTCACTACCAAACGACACTTTCTAATCCTGAAAATCCTAGCCGTGTGGAGTATTCTTTAGTTTCATCTCATAGCTATTCGTGGGCATTGCCGAAAGGTAGAAAGAATTTGAAATTGAAATGGAAAGGAACAGAGTACAAAGACAATGTTTTTACTTGAAATTACCTTCCAATTTGTGGTCATAATCTGAAATCGAAGGTTGATGTGATGATGATTGATTTTAAGGGGAGTGTTATACCTGGACTGGATTCAACCGATGTCTACAATCAGCCAAGTAATCGATAAGTACCCTGAAGTTGGACTTGAACCCCGAACTATCAGACCTATAATCCGAAATTCTCGTATCAGACCTGCAATCCCGAATCCTGAATCATCATAAGTTGAACTTCAATTGATGTCTACAATCAGCCAAGTTCGCACATCCTTGAGATGAATCGATTTCTACAATTAGCCAACCAAGCAACTACCAGTTATCAGACCTGAAATCCCGAATTCCGTATTAAACGGGAATTAAACATCGATATGTTTAAACGAAAATCAGGACAAAGCTTCAAACAAAATTAATGGGGTTTCCTGTTCAACCAAAGCTCTCTCTGGCGAGTGCAAGAAGAAATCGAGAAAGAAATAAAGAAACGGAGAAGAAAGCGAGAAAGAATTGGTGGCTCTCTGTTTGTAATCGGTATAGTAGTGAAAAGGAATTCAATCGATGTGTCGCCAATCTCTCCTTCCTCTCTCTCGGATTGCATCGAAACCATAAGCCAACGAAAAATAAATCGATTTGGGGAATTCAAGGTCTAATGGAGAAAAGCTTTTCAGTAGAGAGAGAAAGAGAAAGACAGAGACGAAGAGAGGTGTCACGAAGAAGAAAAGGCGGAAACTGAAGAAGACATATGTTGCACATATGGCGAGAATCAATTGGAAGAAGAAACGCACCCCGTCAAAAATCCGAAAACCCCTCCACCCCTGCCAAAGCTTCTAGAAAATATTTGCTTTTTAATCTATATAGTAATTACCTTATATATTAAAAACCGTAAGTTTTCTAGAAGGTTTGGGCTGGGTAGGGGGGTTTGGAGATTTTAAGGGGGGTGGGTTTTCTTTTCCAATAGCATTCTACCACGGTCTCTTCCACCGCTCCCTCTCTTCATGACAGGTTTCCTTCTCCCTCGATATCTCGACCTCTCCCAGAACCCTTCACAACCTAAGCCAAATCGATGAGGCTTCCTCTTCTCGATTCCATGAAATCCTGAAAAACCCTTCTCAATTTCCTATCAAAACCCTTAACACCTCAGTAATCGGGGTTGGAAAACCCGTAAGGTTTCTAGAAGGTCTGTGGAAGCAAGTCGCAAATATTTGGTCCTTTCTTCAATTGTCAATTTTTGCAAATATTTGTTCCATTTCGTTCTGGTAACTGTCAAAGATCAATCTCTTCGATAATCAACTTCCAATTCAACACGTCCAAGGCGACGCGGCTTCTCGGACTCCTGCAGTATCTTCAACTTCGAAATCATGTTTGAAATCATACTACAAATCAGCAAAAGGTAATACCTCTATATCCCTCTAAGAAAAAAACCTGCATCTAAAAAATGCTACCACAGACACACACAGTCCTGTACCGTTTCCCTCCGTATGCCGGCAGAGAGACAAAGGTAGGGTTTGATTTCAATTTTGATTTGATTTCGGTTGTATCTTCGATCATCTCAAGTCCAGGTTCGGTTTTACTTTAATATATCGAAAACCAACTTCAATTTCATTTGAAGCTTTGTCCCCATTTCCGTTTAACGTATCTGTCGCGATCCAATTTTGTTGCTGAAATCTACGCCGTTATAGTTGTTGAGTATATATACTGTTGTCGATCTGATTAATTATGGATCTTCAGGGACATCAATATAAGTTTTTTCTTTCCTGAATAACCCGAGCGTTACTGTATTGTTGATTACTTAATTCTTCGAGTCGATCAAATGTATACTTAGAAATCTCCTCGTGGATTTTTTTTTATTTGTGTAACGGATGATTTTAAGTTCAGTGATAGAGTTTTGTGGTAATTTTTTCATTATCGGCATGCGAATTGTTTCAGAACTTCCGTCCTTAATCATACACTCCATTTGTGGAATTCAACTTCCATCAATTTTCATTGAGGTGTATCATATTAATGTTCGCAAATCGTATTCTTTTGGGTGAAATTTCAAGGTTAAATCACTGCACTTGCTTATTTTTCCAATTGCTGATATTTTTCAGAGGATATATGTGACAGAATACGAAACCTAATGTGGAATCATGAAGATTTATCATCAGTCTGCAGAGAATAAAAACTCTCCTGTAAACAACATTGATATCTCCTGAAAATGCATCCATCAAGTAAGGCCGATAAGAAAGCAGCAGTAGATGCTGTAGCACGGATGTTGAACATTGTCACTCTGTAGGAATCATCATTGTAAACAAAGCATTAATGGCCACATATGGTTTCACTTTTGGTACTAATGTTCTTTCTCGCTTTCCATTCCTTCTAATATCATTCATTTCAAAACAAAAATTCTGATAATTATATGTTTCTATGCAGCAACAAATTGACCGGTTTGCATTTTGTCACCACCGACTACCACCGCCGATCGGCGTCGTTGACCGGCCGATTCCAGCCGCCGGAAGTGGGTGTGCACCTCCCCCATCTCCGTTTCCTCAAGAAGTTTCCACATTCTTCCATTTTCACCCGTTTTCACAAAAAAAGTAAAAACCTAACTTTCAATTTTTTGTTGAATTTGTTGAAATTAGTATATCAGGTGTTTCTTGCAATTCTAACTTTAGAATTATGGTAAATGAATCAAGAAATTAGTTAAAGGAATCTCCTTCATAGATCAAGGCCCGTAGGACTGTACGCTATGTTCCTGGTTGTTTTCTGTAGGGCTAAATTTTTTGTTCTAATTATGTTTTGTTATATGACTTCTGATTCATTTCTATCCATAATTAATACAGGGAAGCAATTCGTGAGTTGGTGTTAGTCTTCATTATAATTTACAGGAAAGTATCTTTTAAATTTCTTTCGATTTTTTATAGATGTCGATTTGGTAATTTATTATTTGGATTTGTTTTATTAACTGGGTACATGTTTGGGGTTTTTTTTAGTATCAAATTCGGGTTTCCGACATCGGTTCTTCAATTCTTGAAGTTTTGCTGCTGAATCTACTTTTTCTCTTTAATTGTTAATTTTTTAACACTTTATGTCTTTAATTGTTCATTAAAGAGGAGTGAGGCAAGTAGAGCAGAATGTCCCTTATTGCTAAAAGGAGGCTTTGCCACAACTTGCCCTAATTGAAGATGTATGCCATTAGTATCTTTCTATTTTCCCTCTATACACACAAACAAAATCTCATTGAAGTTTAATCAATTTCGATCCTTTTTGGAATGAATTAATGGCAGGTGGATAAGCTGAAGAAGAAACTAAGACAAGAGCCCTGCTTACTGCAGGATGACATTCACAAGAGCCCTGTTTTAATTTTTCATACTCTCTTACATTGTCTTATGTACAGAAGTAGGACTGTGGGAGTAGGCCAGCTGGCAGCAAATGACGGTTTCGGCCCGAGCTCTTACACATTGGTAATTTCTATTATGAAGTTGGTAGGCGTTTACTTTACCTCTTATACTTTGATTTAAAATGACACCACAGGCCCGCTATATTTGGTTCTTTTAGTTTGGGCATAGGAAATCATGAAAAAATTCCCTACTTTCTAGAAAGATGCAAGTATCTTGACAATATCCATCTCTTATTTGTCAATTTATACTAAAAGAAAATAGATATTTTATCTGTATTTTGATTTGATTATGGCTTTCGAATGACCAAGTCAAAAAATCAATTGGAGCAACGACCTGTTTATTTTCATACAGTAACAATATTTCTTTGTAATTTTTTAGTATGTTTATTTATAGAAATCTCAAATAATTTTCTCGACAGCTTGGGTGATCATGTGAGCTCAATGTCTATGGTTTCACTGATATATTCTGAGATTTCCAAGATGTTTATGCAGGGTCTATTCAACATTGATGTTCAATTATCTTCACCTATTTATTTTTGTGGCTATTGTAGAGGCTATCTGAAGAAGAGAAGTACATAGTCGGTCAAGAACAGTTCGTGCCAACTGAATCTTTGTTATTGCACGTACCTCCTGTCTTTTATGCTTATGCTGAGATATTCATTTGCATGTTCATCGACTAAATTTCAGTTTCTTCAAACTTTACCACTTAAAAATATCGGTGATATTGCATGTATTTTAGATTTTTTTTTCTTCCAAAATAAATATATGAACATTATCGAATTTATTTGTATTCTTATCCTAAGCTATAGTTTCAACGCATCCCGTCCCTTTACCAATGCCTCACATTCAAGCTTCCTCATGGCCAACGCCCACTTACCATCATCGGAAACCCCTACGATGTGAAACCGGTTAATATTAGCTTCTGTTGTTAGGAACAAGTGGGAGGGGAAATGTTGGGGTCTTGATGTCGTCATAAGGACTAATTTTAAGGTGCTCAAGGCCCTTTAGATTAAATACAACCAAAATATGTGGAGCTACCTTTTTGACCTATAAATGATCCTCCGTTTGTCTTTTGTTTGGGTCTAACAAAATTGGGTAGTAGATGCATTTTAGACATGTGTTATACAAATTTGGTTCTTGCTCCACAAATTACTTTTAAATAATTTCTTATTTTTATTTATTTCTATTAGGAGTTGAATTATCATTAAAATATAAACTTATGGCATGCCCCGAAAGCACTTTTTACTATAACTTAGATACCTGATGACATTATTGTTGTTCTACATGAAGGTGGGTAAATTATTCTCTTTGTTTATGAGTTTTATATAAAAAAATATGATTATGATTACAAAAAATTTCTTATTTCATCATAACAAGTGTGCAAAGCTTTTAAAATGCAATTTATGCAACCTGGTGATAAATTTTTTTCATATATATTTTTTCCCATTTCTACATTTATAATTTTATAATGGTTTGACAATTCTTTTTTTTATCTTACAGTATACATTCAGGCTACTGGAGTATCTGCTTTCATTGGTAAGTTTATTGATGTTATTGGCAAGGGAAAAAATAGTGTCATGGTTCCAAACGTAAAAAGACATGACAGTTTTGCAGCTTCTGATCAAGATGTTATGATGGGTATGTTTATGACCCGTGCGGAGCACGGGAGGAAACTAGTTTTGAGTAAATTACAAATCCAATCTCTGTTTCTTACATAAAATTGTCGGTTCAATCCAAGTTTTGATTGTTATGATTTTTTAACAATTAATTATCCTGTTTCCATTTTGTTGTGTATATGGTTATTGGGTTGTTATCATTAACAACCAGCTTTAGATATTTGAAAATGACATTTTTACCACTAGACCAAAGGTTTCAAATTTGTACCTTGATCATAGTTTTGTTATTTATTTTCTAAATTATAATATATATTTACTTTTAATTATTTATTAAATAAAACCACTTAAACTATTTAAAATTTAATTACTATTATGATATTATACTTAATTATTCTACATATAATAATAATCCCCAATAAAAACTAATTTTTTAGTAAAATCAACATTCTTCTATGTTTTAATTCCTAAAATTTAAAATCATATATTAATTTTCATAATTAATAAAATTAACGTGATAGAGTTAATTACTTTATTTGTGGAATAGCAATTCAATTTTTGTCCTCATATATAAAACAATATTGTTTTTTCTACGAAATTTGCAATAACTTTAAATATTAGACCAAATAATGCGGTAGATAACCGATAATACGCAAAAATGTAGTTGACTGATTTTATGTTTTCATTTTTATTTTATAAATAGCAACATGAAAATTTTAGTTTGCTGGGAAAAAAAGTACATGTCACTGTTGTTTACAAAGATAAACTTAGTTTCTAAGGGTGCGTTTAGTTGCGGAAAACTATTTTCCGTTTTCCATTTTTCATTTTCAGAAAAACGAAATGAGTTTTCATTTTTAGTTTTCTATTGAAAAGTTAGAAAACGCGTTTAGATAAAACCGATTCCGTTTTCATTTTCTAATTTAGAAAAACAGAAAACGTGTTTATATATCTATTTTCTATCAATTTTCATTTTCCAATTTTTAATTTGGGGTTGTGCGGGTAAGTGGGTAGGGTGGGTGGGGTGGGTTGGTGTAGGTGGAGGTGGGTGGGTTGGGGTGGGGTGGGGGTAGGAGGTAGGAGGTGGAGGTGGAGTAAGGTGGGGGTGGGTGGTGGTGGGTGAGGGTTGGGTAGGGTGGGTGGTGGGTGGGGGTAGGTGGAGGTGGGAGGGTGGGGTGGGAGTGGGGTGCAGGTGGGTGGGGTGGGGGTAGGAGGTGGAGGTGGAGTGAGATGGTGGTGGGTGAGGGTTGGGTGGGGTGGGGGTGGTGGGGGTAGGTGGAGATGGGTTGGGTGGGGGTTGGGGTGGGAGGTGGGTGTGGGTGGAGGTGGGTGTGGGTGGAGGTGGGTGATGGTAGGTGGGGTGGGGGAGCATGGGGTAGGGTGGGGTAGGTAGTGGTATGGGAGTGGGTGTAGATGTAATTTTAGGGGTGTAGGTGAGAATGAGTGTGTGTGTGTGTGTGTTTGTATATTTTAGAAAAATTTTGGAAATAGAAAAATTTAGAAAACAATAAATTTAGGTTTTCCAAAATTTTCCAAGTTCTTTGCAATTTTTGGAAAATGAAAAATTTTCATTTTATTGGAAAACTTTGGAAAAATTGATGAACTAAACGCGTTTTCTGATTTCTCATTTTTCTTGGAAAATTTTTCCGAAAAACAGAGCAGTTTTCCGCAACCAAACGTACCCTAAGGGTGCGTTTGGTTGCGGAAAAGTGTTTTCCGTTTCCATTTTCATTTTCAGAAAAATGGAATGGAGTTTTCATTTTCATTTTCAGTAGTAAACGCGTTTAGTTAATCTAATTGAGTTTTTGTTTTCTGTTTTAGAAAATTAGGAAACGCGTTTGGATGTGTATTTTCTGTAAGTTTTCATTTTCTATTTTTTTAGTTCAAAATAATACAACATAACACATATTTAGGGTGGGTGGAGGTGGGTAGGGGTGCGTGGGCTAGGGGTAGGGGTGGGGTGGGTGGTAGGAGTGGGGTGGGTAAGGGTGAGGGGTGGGAGTGGGGTGGGCAGGGGGTGAGGGTGGGGTGGGGTGGGGTGGGGTAGGGTGGTGGGTGGGGGTGGGTGAGGTGGGTGAGATTGGTAGAATATGTGTGGATGGATTGTATTTTTGGAAAAATTTGGAAATAGAAAAGTTTGGAAAACAATAATTTTGAGTTTTCTAAGTTCTATGTAATTTTGGAAAACGGAAAATTTTCATTTTCTAGGAAAATTTGATTAACCAAACGCGTTTTCCAGCTTTTCATTTTTCATGGAAAATTTTCTTGGAAAACTATAAAATTTTCCACAACCAAACGCACCCTAAGGGTGCGTTTGGTTGCGAAAAAGTGTTTTCTGTTTTCCATTTTCATTTTCAGAAAAATGGAGTGGAGTTTTCGTTTTCATTTCAAGTAGAAAACGTGTTTGGTTAATCTAATTGAGTTTTTGTTTTCCGTTTTAGAAAATTAGAAAACGCGTTTGGATATGTATTTTCTGTAAGTTTTCATTTTCTATTTTTTTACTTCAAAATAATACAAAATAACACATATTTATAAACCTACCCCACTACCCCACCCCACCCCAATCCCTACCCTACCCCTATCCCACCCCCACCCACCCACCCCCACCCACCTCCATCCACCACCACCCACCCCTACCCCACCCGAGTGGGGTAGGGTGGATGGAGGTTGGTAGGGGGTAGGTGGGGGTGGGTGGAAGGTGGGTAGGTGGAGGTGGGTAGGGTAAGGGTAAGGGTGAGTGGGGGTGGGTGCTGTGTGGGGTAGGGGTAGGGTGGAGGTGGGTGGGGGTGGGTAGGGTAAGGGTAAGGGTGAGTGGGGGTGGGTGCTGTGTGGGGTAGGGGTAGGGTGGAGGTGGGTGGGGGTGGGTAGGGTAAGGGTAAGGGTGGGTAGGGGTGGGTGGTGTGTGGGGTAGGGGTTGGGGTGGGGTAGGGGTTGGGGTGGGGTAGGGATGGGGTGGGTAGGTGGGGTGGGTGGGGGTGGTGTGTGGGGTAGGGGTTGGGGTAGGGTGGGTAAGTGGAGGTGGGTGGGTGGGGGTGGGTGGTGTGTGGGGTAGGGGTTGGGGTTGGGGTGGGGTAGGGGTGGGGTGGGTAGGTGGAGGTGGGTGGGGTGGGTGGGGGTGGTGTGTGGGGTAGGGGTTGGGGTGGGGTAGGGTGGGGTGGGTAGGTGGAGGTGGGTGGGGTGGGGTGGGTGGTGTATGGTGTAGGGGTTGGGGCGGGGTAGGGTGGGTGGGGGTGGGTGGGGGGTGGGTGGGGGTGGCTGGAGGTTGGTAGGGGTGGGTGGGGGTGGGTGGTGTGTGGGGTAGGGGTTGGGGTAGGGTAGGGGTGGGGTAGGTGGAGGTGGGTGGAGGTGGGTAGGTGTGGGTAGGGGTGGGTGGTATGTGGGGTAGGGGTTGGGTTGGGGTTGGTAGGGTGGAGGTGGGGGTGGGTGGAGGTGGGGTAGGGTAAGGGTAGGGGTAGGGGTGGGTAGGGTAAGGGTAAGGGTAGGGTGGGTGGTGTGTGGGGTAGGGGTTAGGGTGGGGTAGGGTGGGGTGGGTAGGTGGAGGGTGGGTAGGGGTGGGTAGGGGTAGGGTAGTGTTGGGTGGGGTGGGGATGGGGTAGGGTGGGGGTGGGTGGTGGGAGTGAGGTGGGTGGGTGGGGGTGGGGTGGGGTTGGGTGGGTAAGATGGGTAGAATATGTGTGAAGGTATTGTATTTTTGGAAAAATTTAGAAATATAAAAGTTTGGAAAACAATAATTTTAAGTTTTCTAAGTTCTATGTAACTTTGGAAAATGGAAAATTTTCATTTTCTAGAAAAATTTTGGAAAAGTTGATTAACCAAACGCGTTTTCCAACTTTTCATTTTTCTTGGAAAATTTTCTTGAAAAACAGAAAATTTTCTACAACCAAACGCACCCTAAGGTTTTCTATTTTTCGACCAACCTAACTTCCTCATTGAATGTTCAAATTTTCCATGAATCAATTAGAGTACCTCAAACTTGGCTTAAATAACCTTAATGGAGCCATTCCAAGGTCACTTGGTTCCTTGACCAAATTAAGGCACCTTGATTTTGGCTCTAATAATCTTATTGGAAACATTTCGAAGTTCATTGGTTCCTTGACTGAATTTAGGTACCTTGACTTAACTCTGGTTATGGAATCACTCCTCTAGAGTTTGGAACCTCACAAACTTGCAAAAGCTATTTCTTGGATCTCTTGGAAGATGTAGAGTTGAAAACCTAGAGTAGTTGTCTCGTCTATCTCATTTGGAGACACTTGTTATAGGTCGGATTTCCCTAGCCAAACAGAATCATTAGGTAAATGTAATTTTGAGTCTTAAAAAATCATATTTAAGTTTATGGGGATGTGACCTGTCATATATCATATGTAGGTCATGAATCCATATTCATCATTTCCCAACTCTTCTTCATCTATTCATACATTTTATCTTGGAAGCAACGGTCTCAATTATCCATGTATGATTAGTTCATTAGTTGTTCCTGTTAACTAACAATCTTGATCTTTCTAGAAACATGTTAAATGGATACCCAATAATCTCTGTCATTTAAAATAATCTCTGCCGTTTAAAAAGTTTGACGCTAATTTACAATTACCAATGAGCCTTTATGATATTTGTGGCTTATATACAACTGTACAATCTTCTAATAATATGCACATCCCCAAGCTTCCAATTATTAACAATTCAGCTCCCTCAATCCACAACTTCAACAACACTACTCCTCACAACAAACTCAACATTTAACTCCAACCTTCAAATATTCTTATAACCAGAATTAGTCCTTTAGCAATCATGCATCTAATAATCTAAGTCAGTACCAATTTCAAACACAGTCCAACCCTTTTTTTAGTTAAGATTGAAATGAAAAACCTATGTTTTAATACACCCTCAATATTAACTATGCAAAAGGATTAATTAGGGTTACTTTTAAAACAAATGTTGAGAAAAGCTAGGAGGCTTAGGCAGTATGTCTGCAATCTAAAGGGGTGTTTGGGAGTGCTTATAAAACCAGCTTATTAGCTTATTGGCTTTTTGGAAAAGTCATAAGCTATATAAGTAAGGGCCTCCTTACTTATTAAAAACTGATATTTGACCTTACTTATAGCTTATTGACTTTTTCAAAAAGCCAATAAACCAATAAGCTGATTTTATAAGCACTCCCAAACACCCTTTAAGTGTGGTGTCAACTTTCATGATCTTAATTACACCATTTGAAACTTATGTATAATGAAGTAAATATTAACTTTAATATGCTTTGATCTTCAATGTACAACATGATTAGAAGCCAACAAGATTGTTTATTTATCATCATATAGTCTGTCTATCAACTATTGTTGCAAAACTCGGCCGAGTACTCAGACTCGGTCCTTTCCCTATGCGAGTTTAGCCAACTCATCCTAAAAAATCGGACTCAATCAACCTTGGTCAACATCAATCTAAATCGGCCCAAATCAGACAAACTCGTTCCAATTTAAGCCCAAATATTGATCACAAATAGAAGGCCAGTTAAGCCCAAAATCGAACCCAATTAGGTTTAACTTGATGAAAGTTGAATTCTTATTTCTTCAACTTAGGTGGGATATCAATTTTTACACCTGGTTTGTCTTCCCATTTCTCTCCACCGACGATGTGGGATACATTGCCTTCCCATTTGTTAGTACCTTAGTTATCAACAACATGTTAATTACTTAGTTATCGGATATCAGCAACAATGGCAGTCGATTACCGATAGAACGTAAGGCTGAAATCTTGCCCTCCTTCTCATTGATATCAACTATATATAAATACAAATATTACAGTTTACCACCTTTGACTTATAGACAAGTACAAATAGTACATAAATCTATCATAGTCTAATATACCCCCTCAGTCTAAGTGGAGGGTTACAGATACTTAGACTGGAACGAAAGTCGTTGAAAAGAACACGTGGTAAACCCTTGGTGAAGATGTCTACAAAATTGAATCGAGAAGGAACATGAAGAACACATATTTGGCCCTGCTACACTTTGTCTCGAACAAAATAATGTCAATCTCAATGTGTTTAGTGTGCTGAACTGTATTACCGGTCATGTAAATAACACTAATGTTGTCACAATAAACAATAGAGGTCCGGGACGGATGGTAGCCCAATTCAAGAAGAAGGTTCCTGAGTCAACAAATTCCAACAACTACATTGGCGACCGCCCTGTATTCAGCCTCGGTGCTAGATCGGGAGATAGTCGTCTGTCGTTTCGAGGACCAAGAAATAAGATTATCACCGAGGTAGATGCAGTAGCCGAATGTGGAACGCCTGGTCAGGGCATCCTGCCCAATCTACATCTGTATAAGAGACAAGTGATGAAATCTGACCGGGGCGCATATGAAGACCCATAGACTGTGTGCCTTTCACGTATCTGAGGATCCGTTTTAAGGCATGGAGGTGACCGAACCGTGGGGCATGCATATGCATACAAATTTGTTGGACTGCATATGAAATGTCTGGTCTCATGAAGGTTAGTTATTGCAAGTCCCCGACAAGGCTGCGGTATGAAGTAGGATCATCAATTAAGTCCCCAGAATCTGCAGAAATTTTACCAGTTGTGTCAACAGGAGTTTGAACCGGGTTGCAAGTATCCATTTTAGCACGACGTAGAATGCCTTAGGCATATTTTTGTTCAGATAAAAGAGTCAACCATCTTGGCGAGTGACCGAAATACCCAAGAAATAGCTTAACAGACCCAGATCTTTCATTTGTACCCCTATGGTTCGAGGGGTACCTGAGAAAAACACAAGGAGAAGAGTGGTTTGCTAGCTTGTGAATGGAGGTGAAGGAAGTAAGGGGTAACATAAGCAACTGAAGGTTCGCAGGTGTGTGTAAGTGGGGTGGAGACGATATAGAATACGGGTAGGGGTGAGATTGTTTTTTGGTTTTAGAAGGAAGAATGTTAAGAAGATATGTAGCCATGGAAAGGGCGTGGTGCCAGAAAGACGGGGGAAGCGAGGCGTAGGTAAGAAGAGTGCGGACAATATTTTGTATGGATCTAATTTTTCTTTCGGCTTTACCATTTTGAGCTAATGTGTAAGGACAGGAGAAACGGAAGCCCAATCCATTTTCGATATAAAAATTTTGAAAAGATTGGTTATTATATTCAGTACCGTTGTCGCATTCGAAAGTTTTAATGGGACGTTCGAATTGGGTTTTGATTAGTGTTTGGAATATTGAAAAGGCATGAAAAACATTTGATTTGTTGGATAAAGGGTATGTCCACAAGAAATTAGTTTAATCATCCAAAAATAATATATAGTAACGATGGCCACCTGTGCTCAGCACAGGTGATGTCCATAGGTCATTATGCACGATATCAAAAGGGATAGATGTACTAGATAAAGAATCATGAAAGGGTAATTTAACTTGTTTGCCAAAAACACATGACTGACATAAACGTTTGTAAGAAAACTTAGAAATAGAAGTAGACTTTTGTTTATTTAAAACACGCAATAAAGAAGAGCCTGGATGTCCCAAGTAATGGTGCCGTATGTCTTGAGAGAGAGCAGCAAATGTGGAAGGACTTGTGAAGCGAGTAGAAGGTAAAGAAAGTGGGTAGAGGTCTCCGGTACAGTCACATCGGAGGATGGGGATCTTGGTATGGAAATCCTTTACAAGAAAGCCAAACGGGTCAAATTCAATAGCAACTAAATTATCAGTTGTAAGACGACGAACATATAATAAGTTTTTGATAAGGTTAGGTGCAACAAGAATATTTTGAAGTTTAAGAGGTGGATAAGACGGTTTAAGGGTTGTGTGTCCAGTACCGAGAGTATGTATTTGAGACCCATTGCCAATGACGAAATTGTTTAACATGCTATTATTGACATAAGTTAAGAGATTACATGTCGTGTTGGTCATGTGATTTGTTGCACCGGTGTTCTGGTCTGGGTTAAGAGTCATTGTATGCATGGCTTGTTCTATGTTGGTTGGAGTGTAAGATGACTCTGATGAAGCATAAGCAACCTGGGAGGGTGGTGCTCCAAGTATCCCCGGTGATTGTGAAGGAGGTCATTGACCAGGAGTTGTCGGGTAGGGGCAAGCAGGTACGTTCCAGGGCGGATTAAACCAGTTCCAGGACTGAGATTGGTTGTTCCAGGGGCTATGGAGGTTAGAAACCAAATGGACCTGCATTGTTACCATAGTTGGAACGACCTCGAGACCGACCCCGTCCACGACCGCGTCCCCCACGGCCTCGTCTATGCTGCCATGAAGAATCAAACCCATGACCACCTTGCCGCTGATGGGGCTGAGAAGGGTCCTGGAAGCCGTGGCTGGTGGTTTGGAAGGCTTGAGGAGAGTCGGATGCAGCAGTAGGAAGTTGTGTGGAAGGAGCGGTTGCTGCGGTGGACAGGAGGGCTGTCCCGGAGGTTTGATGTGCCTTGCGAGATTCTTCCAAGATGAGTCGAGATCATGCTTCATAAAAATCAGGTAAATGGGTGGTTTGTTGAATGAGCATGGCTACCCCTTCATACCGATCATTTAAACCGACGATTAGTTGGAGTACCGGTTGTTGTTCGGTGACTGGGGCATCGACATTGGAGAGTTTATCTGAAAGAAACTTGAGTTCTTTGCAGTAGGCAGCTATGTTTGAAAACTGATTCTGTAGGTAGGTAGCCCTAGTATCTCGGTTGTCTCGAAAGAGATTAGACAGAGAAGTCCATGTATCCTCTGCAGTCACATTAGGTTTAATAATTGTATTTAAAAGGTATGTGGAAATTGTACCATAGATCCACTGTAGAACGTTTGCATCAAGACATTTCCATAGTTCCTTGGAAGTGGCAGGAGGATCTTTGGGTTTGTCTTTGTTACTCGCAGCAAGTGCCTCTGATGCATTAGGAACTTCACCCAGAAGAATGTGATTGAGTACTTCATAGGCACGGCAATAACTTCATAGGCACGACAATGGATCTTAAAGAGTTCAGCCCATGATGTATAAGGAGCGGTTTCTTATTCTAGGGTGATCGGGATGAAATTCTTGATGTTTGTTATTGTGATTGCCGGGTGAAGTCTCTCCATTGAGGGAGAAAGGTGAGAGGAAAGAAAGGAGTTCGGTGGAGAAGGAGAGCACAACAGCAGCAGAAGAATGATTAAAGAAGTGAGAGGTAGGTCCGTTTGAGGATCTTAGAGGTAGGGGCGGCTGTCATGCTCTGATACCATGATAGAATGTAAGGCTGAAATCTTGCCCTCCTTCTCATTGATATCTATACATTATAATAAAGCAACCATATTAGTGCCACATGGCATTTTCTTAAAACCTATATTTTACACGTGTCATTTTCTAAGGGCTCTCTTTATTCTTTTCCCGCCTTCTTCTTATTCCTATACGGTTTTCTAAATCCCGAAAAATCAGCAACAGCCCATTTGTAATTCAAATTGATTGAGACGTACGCTATTCAATCTCTCTCATAATCAACCGTTCCAAATTGTGTGTTACTGGTATCAGTTTCCTGATTTTAAGCATCATTCTCCGATCACACTCCATCTCTATATTGTTTTCATTCTGTATCATCGAGATATGTAGTGAAATTGGCTGAATATGCTTTGGGCATGAGATATTTGATGAAGACGACTACAAGTTCCAACAAATTTGTACGATTCCACATGACGACTCCAACTCCTGACTATCCTCCACTCTCTATCCTCTGTTTCTACTCTCACGCATTCTTCTTTGACCTAGATTCAGATTTTAGATTTGTTCTTCAACACAATTGAGAATGATGATGGAGTCTGCTAATGATGTTTCACAAAACTGGTAAGTAATTCCATTTATAATCACTGTGTAAATTAGTTCTTTCAGTTCGTTTACATAGTTGTTTGATTATTTAATATGATTGCGGCAATGCTTTATAACACGATCCTTTTTGGATATAAATCATACATCAAATTTTTTTAGTAAACATTTAATCATACGTCGACGAATGATAAGGATTATCCTATTGCAAGCCATGGATGAATCAGATAGCTCATGTCGCTTGTCTTTCTTTATATTCTAAGGTTGAAGAAATACACACCACACTTCTTTTTGACCTGCAAGTATGTGTCCATCAAAGATAATTAATCTCTTTGTTCTTGGAAATATGTAGATTGCTGTTCGTGTTTTGGAGATATATTGTGACAGGGATGAGCACCAGGGTCTTTTTATAATTGGATTCAGTTTGTTAGGTTAGCTAATAGCCACTTTTATTTCTATATATTCTATATTTAATTAAGACTATATTATTTGAATCAAAATATTAACCTGAATTTTTGAATGAAGGACTGGAGATGGTCAAATGAATGATTCGATTTGGTATACTTAGGTTAGAGGGCATTATCATTGGAACCATGATCGGTTTCAACATGGTTTTAGACAAAGTTAGTCAAGGCTATAATTGAAATGTTCTCGTAATAGGAAGGTATGTTGTGCTTTTCTATATTTTACTTGTGAATTTCCAAGTCTTGAATGCCATCTTTAAAGTTTTTAGTGAATGTAGGTAATTTATTAACACTTTACTCTGTGTTTATAGGTAATTTATAAGTGCAGAAAACAGAAAGACCTTTACTCTGCATTTGAAAGTGTTACAAACACTTCATTCTCTTTGCTATGTGTATTTGTTTGTAATTGTATGTACACATTGTGTTCCACTATGTGTATCCATGTGTAGGGGTGTTTGTGTCTGTATTTGAGTATGTATGTGACTATGTGATTGTGCGTGTGTATTTCACTGTGGGTTTATTTGAATATGTGTTTTGTGCTTGTGTTTTTGTTTCTTCTCCCGAGCAGTTGTTATTTCATAGGGTGTAAAGCAGCAAGCAGCAGGTTGTGATGGGTTTGTTTCTTAATTGGTGTTTATTTAAATACAGTTCCATTTTGTTTTATAAGTGAATCGTTTTTTGTTTGTCAGACGGGAACAGGAAAGACCTACACAATGGAAGGTGAATGAGGAAAATCAATGTCAAAACATTTGATAGAGAATGTGATATGATTTCTACTTTCTTTACCATTTCCTTTTTCCCATCTAACCCATGGATATTACGACATTTGACCAAATGAAGTTTTAAGGTGATAAAGAGCGGCACTGATTATCATTTTGATTTGTATAGTATATCCGGCTATTAATAGTGGTAGAATTTATTTATTGTTAACGGAATAGATTTAATAAATAAACTTTTGGTAGAGACGGTTAACAAAAATCGAAATTTTCATATACGTGGTATCTTTGCGTATTTTTATTCAGGTTATGAAAAAGAGGTACTTTAAGAGCATCACCTAATTTGATTTAGTATATCCATTTATAAACAGAATAAACTATTACCTGTGATATCTATTTATTAGTATAATCAAGCAATAAAATCTTTGGTATCATGAATCACTTGGCCTTTATTATTTACTTACTAAAGCGGCTCATCCGATCAAGATTTTCTATACGTGATTAGTATTAACAAAAAAAAGTTGTTAATTATATTCCAGATTAATTATATTCCAGATTCATATGGCATCATGGTAACAGGGGAGTGCCCCAAACGATAAGTAAAGAAAAAAGATAAAATTTTCACAATTTAAAAAGTTTTCAAATTTGGTCCTTACACATACATAGCCTGTGTATGTGGATGTTCTAAAATTGACCTGAATAAAAGGCATAATTTTTGGACAATTTTGTTTGTTTGTTATTTTTCTGGTTTTACAGGAAATGAAATCAAAATGGGGGTAGGTTTGGAATAAAACACAAGGGAAAGAAAGCTAACTATTTTTCTTCTGTTGACAACTTACTTGCCCTAATAGGAATAAATGATAGTATGATACTATAATAATCAATTAATGAAAGTACGTTGCTGTTTTTTTACATGTAACCCTATTTTTTATGTCAAGTGTTAAACATGCATTGATCAATCTACATGTAACCATATTTTTAACATGTAACCCGATTTATTATGTAATTCTTCGATTTATTTACTCTTATTTAGCAATGTACTCTTTATAATGAAAAGTATAATGTTACATTACACATTAAAACGAACGAACGTTGCTATTTATTGCTGTCATATTAAGTATATATCAAATTCTACGATTAAATAAAATTTTCCATATCATATAATTGTTTTTAATTTTTAACCGTGTAACACACGGGTTATAACCTAGTCAACTATATATAAATACAAATATTACAGTTACCACCTTTGACTTATAGACAAGTACAAATAATACATAAATATATCCTAGTCTAATAGTTAGTCACTGACACTATCTCGTAGCCTCGCGACCATCAACTCACATTGCTACCCATCCATTTTAACGCCGCCGAGTTCATAACATCTACTTCTAGATTCATTCCAATTTAGGCATTACATTTACTCATAGCATTACGACCCTAAGGTTACACATCGCAATCCCTCTGGACAGGGGGTATATTTACAATAAAGCCCTATCCTTTTTCTACTTTTACACAAAATCCATTACATGTAAACATTGTATATACTTAGATACACTTTGTAACACTTTAACAACAAGACAATAACATAATTATACCAAATAATTGCATAGATTTACTTACCGGGCCAAAACACGGGGTTACAATTCTGTCGCCATAGTGGTTCCGGCCACCTCCCCGACCCCGTTTCGTTCTCCTCGATTAAAATTGGAGCTCCAATTGTGATGGTTTGCATTAAGAACAGTGTGAGACGAGGAATAATCGAGATGGGAGGTTTGAATAAGACGACTGTGAGCCGATTCCGGTTGTTGTTCTTCAAGAAGAAGGATGGAGCGTCTCTCCAAGAACGTGGGAAAGGGCGACATGTAGCGAATCAGACTCGCAACGTGCTCATATTTGGACGATAAACCCTTGATGGTGTACATTACTATATTATTTTTGGGGATGCGAACATCGATGTTGTCAAGTAAGTCGGACAACTTTTTAATCGAGGTGCAATAGTCGGTGATATACCAATCACCAATAACGATGTTTATCAAGTTGCATCGATTTGGCTTTTTTGTTGTCTCAGAGAAGATATTCGAGTTGCTTCAAAATTTGACTCGCGGTTGAATCCTTCTTCACGATCATGTGAAGAAGAGATTGATTTATATTACCGTATAGCCATTGCTTGACAATGCAATCTATTTTGCGCCATTATGGGTCATCCGGTTTGTTTGTGGAGCCATCAAGATGATCAAAGATGGAGTAACCTTTGTAGTGGATTTGAAACAACTCATGCCAAGCATCATAGTTGAGACTATCAAGGTCCAAGATGAGTGGAACATATGATTTAATGTTGGAATTCCATACAGTTTCCATACAGTTTGTGAAGGAGTTGATGCTAGTCATGTAGAAGAAAGAAGGGGAATATAGAAGCTAAAAAGAGATCGACATGATGAAAAGAATAAAGATGATTGACTAGGGTTTCCTAGTCTAATACCATGTGAGAAAGATTGTTTTCCCAAGATTTGAATTTACCACATCACAATGAATAAATACAACTACAACAAGAATAAATGGGTTCACCCAATACAACACAAGCGCCCCATATGAATAAAAGAAATACACAGAAATAATATAATATATAAAAGATGTTTAACACACGATTTAAAAAAAAAAATCAATACCGCATAATGTCTGTCACTAATTAGAATAAAAACATTATTTTTCAACATATTTAGAGCCTTTTTATTAAGATGATCAAAGATGGAGTAACCTTTGTAGTGGATTTGAAACAACTCATGCCAAGCATCATAGTTAACTCATGCCAAGCATCATAGTTGAGACTATCAAGGTCCAAGATGAGTGGAACATATGATTTAATGTTGGAATTCCATACAGTTTGTGAAGGAGTTGATGCTAGTCATGTAGAAGAAAGAAGGGGAATATAGAAGCTAAAAAGAGATCGACAGGATGAAAAGAATAAAGATGATTGACTAGGGTTTCCTAGTCTAATACCATGTGAGAAAGATTGTTTTCCCAAGATTTGAATTTACCACATCACAATGAATAAATACAACTACAACAAGAATAAATGGGTTCACCCAATACAACACAAGCGCCCCATATGAATAAAGGAAATACACAGAAATAATATAATATATAAAAGATGTTTAACACACGATTTTAAAAAAAAATCAATACCGCATAATGTCCGTCACTAATTAGAATAAAAACATTATTTTTCAACATATTTAGAGCCTTTTTATTAAGATGATCAAAGATGGATTAACCTTTGTAGTGGATTTGAAACAACTCATGCCAAGCATCATAGTTGAGACTATCAAGGTCCAAGATGAGTGGAACATATGATTTAATGTTGGAATTCCATACAGTTTGTGAAGGAGTTGATGCTAGTCATGTAGAAGAAAGAAGGGGAATATAGAAGCTAAAAAGAGATCGACAGGATGAAAAGAATAAAGATAATTGACTAGGGTTTCCTAGTCTAATACCATGTGAGAAAGATTGTTTTCCCAAGATTTGAATTTACCACATCACAATGAATAAATACAACTACAACAAGAATAAATGGGTTCACCCAATACAACACAAGCGCCCCATATGAATAAAGGAAATACACAGAAATAATATAATATATAAAAGATGTTTAACACACGATTTTTAAAAAAAAATCAATACCGCATAATGTCCGTCACTAATTAGAATAAAAACATTATTTTTCAACATATTTAGAGCCTTTTTATTAATATCCCCCAAAACTAACGACTTTGGAATAGGGATGGCAAAAAAACCCGAACCCGACGGGGCAACCCGAAACCCGAGCAAAAAAACCCGAGACCCGAAACCCGAAACCCGAAAATTTAGGGTATAGGGTCGGGTTTGGGTCTCCTTGCCCCGACCCGACCCGATAAGAATATATATATATATATATATATATATATATATATATATATATATATATATATATATATATATATATATATATATATATATATATATATATATATATATATATATATATATATATATATATATATATGAAGGTTCAAATGAGAACAATTTCAATAATTATTGAAATTGAGAACGTGAGAACAAATATAAGCCACATATTTTTATAATAGGCCCTCATCCGCCCCTTTCCACCACAACCACCACCAAACTTCTACGCATCCACCACCTCCACTATCCACCGCCAACCCATCTTACCCCACTCATTACCGCTCCACCTCACCCTACCCCACCCTACACCCACCCCCCCTCGCCGACCAAAAAATATATTATTTTTACCACCCGCTCCCGCTCTACCCCACCCACCAGCACCCCTACCCTCCCCCCCCCCACACAAAAAAATTTTCTTTACCACCCACTCCCGCTCTACCCCACCTCACCAACATCCTACCCTACCCTACCCACCATACCTTACGCTACCCCCCCACCCACCAAAAAAATTTTTAATTTTTTTACCACCCACTCTCACTCCACCTCACCCACAAGCAACCAACCCACCCCACCCCAACCAACCCTACACCGCCCTCCCCCCGGCCTATAAAAAAATTAATATTTTTTACCAACCACTCCCGCTCCACCCACCCCACCAGCGCCCACCCTACCCAACCACCCCACCCCGCCCACCAAAAACAATTTAATTTTTTTTACCACCTACTCACGCTTCACCCCATCTACCGGCACCCACCCCAGCCTACCCTATCCCCTCCCCCGGCCCACGAAAAAAATATTTAATTTTTTTACCAACCACCCTCCCTACCCTACCCTACCCGTCCCCACCCCACCCTACCCTACCCTCTACCATACCCACAAAAAGAAATTTAATTTTTTTACCACTCACTCCCGCTCCACCCCACCCACCCAACACCTACCCTACCCTACCTACCCCACCCGTAACCTACGCTAACCCCCCTCCCCGCCGCCCACCAATTATTTATTTATTTTTTTACCACACACTCCCGCTCCACCCTACTCATCAGCACCCACCCTACTCTACCTACCCCACCCTACTCTACCTCACCCACCAAAAAAAATTTTAATTTTTTTACCACCCACCCTAACATACCTACAACATCCTACCTTACCCCCCTCCCCTCTCCCCCACCGCCCACCAAATTTTTTTTAATTTTATTTACCACCCACTCCCACTCCACCCACCCACAAGCACCCATTCTACCCTACCCTACCACCCCCACGCCCACCAATTTTTTTTTAAGTTTTTTTACCACATGCTTTTGCTCCACCCCACCCACCAGCACCCACCCCACCCCCTACCCTACCCCAACCCAAGCCTACCCTACGCCCCACCCACCAACACCCACCACTCTACTCACCCCACCAACCCCCGCCTACCAAATAAATTTTTTTAATTTTTTCCCACCCACTCCTGCTCCACTTCACCCAACAACACCTACCCCCACCCCCACCCTATCCTACCCCACCCAACCTTTTACATGTGAATGATAGGTTTTAATCATATGTGAATAATAAGGTTTAATCATATGTGAATACCAATCTTTAAACACATGTGATTAAATACATATGATAGGAAAATTATTTAACAATATTAAGAATATTTTTTGTTAAATTGTAATTGTTAAAACCTATAAATATCATGAAAACGTTTTGTTGATAATATATATTCGTGGATTTGATAAGTTTTTTGTCCAATCACATGTGATTAAACCTTGTTATTCATATATGAATATGCATATAACAAACTTTTTATTTTTTTAATAATTTTTCTTATTATATTTATTCAATCACATGTGACTAAAACATGTTGTTCATATGTAAATATGTACATAACAATTTATTTTTATTTTTTAATTATTTTTCTTATTATATGTATTCAATCACATGTGATTAAAACATGTTCTATTACAACATATTTACATACGAATAACAAGTTCTAATTACATGTGAATAGCATGGTATAGATAAATATGTTTACATGTAGTAATAAAAATGCTTAAATATGTAAAGAACCAATACTTTGTGACCTAAGAACCAAATCAACAAGTAGATAGAAAATTCATTATGTGCATATTCACATGTGAATAACAGATTTTAATCACATGTCAATAATATGGTTTTATCACATGTGAATAGCTTAATCATATGTGATCGACAATGTTTAATCACATGTGATTAAATACATATTATAAGAAAAATCATTTAAAAATAAAAAATTACTTATATACATATTTATATATGAATAACATGTTTTAATCACATGTGAATATGTGAATAACAAGGTTTAATCACACTTGATTGTAAAAAAAAACTTATCACATGTGATTGAAGAAATTCTGGTTAAGACATTTCATCGAACAACATATGTGCATCCTTCTTCTTCAGCTTATGTGTACCTCTAGCATAATTTAATTACATGTGAATAACAGGTTTTAATCATATGTGAATAAATTATTAAGAAATAAAAAATTTGTTATGTGCATATTCACATGTGAATAAAGGGTTTTAATCACATGTGAGTAATAGGGTTTTATCACATGTGAATAGGTTAATCATATGTGATCAACAATTTAATCACATGTGATTAAATACATATAATAAGAAAAATTATTTAAAAATAAAAAATTTATTAAGCACATATTTACATATGAATAATATATTTAAGTCATATGTGATTGAATACTTGTAATAACAAAAATTATCAAAAAAATTCTATTTGAGCATATTAACATACAAATAACAAGTTTTAATCACATTTTTCTGTTTATTCAAGTTGTCGTTCTAAAAAATGTGAATAACATGGTTTAATTACATGTGAGTAACATGTTTTAATCGTATGTGAATAAATTATTAAGAAATAAAAAGTTCGTTATGTGCATATTCACATGTGAATAACAAGTTTTAATCACTTGTGAATAATAGGGTTTTATCACATGTGAATAGCTTAATCATATGTGATCAACAATGTTTAATCACATGTGATTAAATACATATAATAAGAAAATTTATTTAAAAATAAAAAATTCGTTTATGTACATATTTACATATGAATAATATGTTTTAATCACATGTGAATAGCTTAACCATATGTAAATAACAAGGTTTAATCACATGTGATTGAATACATATAATAAGAAAAATTATTAAAAAATAAAAAAAAATATATATTTGAGTATATTCACATATGTATAACAAGTTCTAATCACATGTGAATAGCATGTTCTAATTAGATGTGATTAACAGGTTTTAATCATATGTGATTAAATATTGTTATTCACATATGATTAAACTATTCACATGTGATTTAAATAAATTTTCTTATTAAATTTTCTTTGAAGCATTTCATCGAACACCTTTAGTGCGCTGCTTGTTTTGTTCGTTTTATGACTTTCCCAAGTCCATTTAAAGTACCATAGCTG
Source organism: Cichorium intybus (assembly GCA_023525715.1). Classification (NCBI taxonomy): domain Eukaryota; kingdom Viridiplantae; phylum Streptophyta; class Magnoliopsida; order Asterales; family Asteraceae; genus Cichorium; species Cichorium intybus. The sequence continues at coordinate 120,871,814 of CM042009.1, read as the reverse complement.
AACAAATAGCTTCATAACAAATACAATCAATAATCACTTGATCATTTGCATTTGTCACTACTAATTTTCTTACTATACGTATTTAAATAAATTTTCTTTGAAGCATTTCATCGAACACCTTTATTGCGTTGCTTCTCCTACGAAGTAATAGTGCTACATATCTTGTCTAAAAACTACGTTATTACATAAACTATAATATACACAAACCATCATAAAAAATATTTATTCATATTATCTACCAAACCCAAATTCCTAATCCGGTTTTCTTTCAATCCAAGCTTATGACAATATGGAATCTACTTTTCAGTGAAGTATGTTACATAATACCTTATTAAATAATCCAAATTTTTTGGAAATTCGTCATTATAAATAATTTGAGCACTCTACAATTGTGAAAGGGTTCCCGGTTCTCCTTTTTTTTACGAGTGTTGGGATTGAAATTCTTATTCACTTGGAAACTCCTTGTTACGAATGTCCATGATACACCGGCATAAATGACGGAACAGTAAAGAATATTTAATCAATAAATCAACCAATTCAATTTACTTCTAGTTGAATCCCGTTCAGAATTAATTGGAATGAGAACCGATACCTAAATCAGAAATAACCAATTGTTATAGGTTTCGTATCCATTGATGAATGAGAATTGATTGCAGGCTTTGTGTTCATTGATTTCCATCGTCAATCCTCAAATCGCAACTCAAGTCCTGAAATCATTGTTCCTAAAATCACAAGTCAGAACTAAGAAGATGACTTACCATTAGCATGATTGACTGGTTTGATTGCAGGTTGTGTCTACTTCTTGCAAATCAGAACTAACACGATGAAATCATGAAATAGCAAATCGGTTTGGTGTTTATTGCTCACTGAAAACATTTCTTTTGTATTTGGATGGAGGGGGCGCATCGAGGGACTTTTTTAAATTACGTGGTCCAGATTTGTTCTCATGTTCTCAATTTAATAATTGTTCTCATTTTAACCTCCCCTATATATATATATATATATATATATATATATATATATATATATATATATATATATATATATATATATATATATATATATATATATATATATATATATATATATATATATATATATATATATATATATATATATATATATATTCAAAGACCCGAAACCCCGAAACCCGATAGGGCATCGCCCCGAACCCGACCCGAAACTTTTAGGGTCGGGTATGGGTCTCCTCGCCCCGACCCGAACCCGACCCGTTGCCATTCCTACCTTGGAAGAAAAAATCAATTTTCTCTTTTATTAAGATAGGAAAAGTGTAAGATGAAGGGGATTTACATTTAGACCTAAATTTACTTTACCCTCAATCCTCGGTCACCATCTATCTCTTTACAGTCGCTTCTAGCTCCCATGGTCTCATCTTCTCCGTCTTCCATCACCGTCCCACGTCGTCGCCGTTGCCGTCCCCTCCGTCGTCCCTCGCTTCTCATCTTCTCGGTTTTCCATTACGTTCTCGGACCTTCTCAGGTACTAATTGCATTTTTCTCTGTCCTCGATTGTCTCTATTCTCTGTTTTTCTATTTTCTGTTGAATAACTTTTCTTTTCATCTTTGCTGTTTGATTTTTATTTTTGCTGTTGAATGGTGGGTTTGTGTTTCTTTCAAGAATTTTTTTAATTGATTTCATAAATTAGATATGTTTCTGTTGAATGCTGGGTTTATGTTTCTATTGAAACTTTCAAATTGACATCATAAATCTGTTTAGGATAGAATGAAGTGTGTTAACGTGGAATAAACATAAATTTTTCTATGATAAATGGGAATATGAGATACAGAAATTGCTGTTAAAAGTGGGGTTAATCTAATGTTTGTGAATACGGGGACTCGATTACATTCTGAGAATATGATATTCCTTAGAATTTCCTTTATTTGTTACAATCATCATTTATCTATTCAAACACTTTATGGAAAAAAAAAAAAAAGAAACTGTCCCTTAATATAGATCATATTATAAAAGAACTCCTCCCTAGTAATTTGTAAATTACTTATCCTATTTAACAACATTATTAAAGAACATGGATCAAACCAAAATGGACCAATTTAAATTCATTTTCACAATTTCATTAATCTGGGTAAGAGAAGTTTGTTTCATAGTCAATAAATTTATGCCCAAATAATGTGATATCCTTGTTTTTATGGATGCTTACTGTATTTGAGTCCATCAAAAAAAATTTTGGGGTTATATCTCATAATTTGAGGACCAGAAAATATCACAAGATTGGAAAAGATGTTTATAATAAATACAAATTGTCAAGACTTGTAAGTCTTTGAATGTATGATTGGGGGCAATTTATTAAGTCTCTATCTCTAAAGTCTCATATGGTTCGGTTCACATTTCATGGAAATTAAGTATTGTACGCCCCACACAAACAGGTAACCAATTTGAGGCCATCCACTTGAATCTTTTATCTTCACAGTTGGCACTATATAAACCTCCATGGAGGCATCTTCATATAAGCATCAACAAAAACAGAAAATCACCAAGAATTTGATTTACATCATGCATCCTTGTGTTTTTATAATTTTCTCACTTCTCTTTGTAAACCTTGTGGAGACCACAACTGGCAATCAATTGGTAGCAGTGGAAGGAAGAGGAGGAGATTATACGAATGGTGTTACCAAAAAAGTGTTTGGAGAAAGAGAGACACCCCCTCCTTCATTTCAAAGCTGGCCTTCAAGACCCATTTGGTGGTCTCTCTACATGGACAGCTGAAGATGATGACTGTTGTAGTTGGCCTGGAGTCACTTGCAACAACCAAACAGGTCATGTGACAGAGCTTGATTTACGCTATTGGAATCTTGTAGGTGAGATCAGCTATTCATTGGCTAACTTGAGTTATTTGAACCCTCTTGATCTTTCTGAAAATTCTTTTCAAGGAACAATTCCCACTTTCATTGGTTCAATGAGTCGATTAATGTTCCTTGACCTTGGATCGAATCATTTTAATGGAACCATTCCTAGTTCCATTGGTTCCTTGACCGAATTATGGCACCTTGACCTTTCCTATAACTCTTTTTATGGAACCATTCCTCCAGAGTTTGGAAACCTCACCAACTTGCAAGAGCTTAACCTTCGAGATGTTGGAAGGTGCAGAGTTGAAAACATGGAGTGGTTGTCTCATCTTTCTCTTTTGGAGAGACTTGAAATGGATGGGATTTCCCTAGCCAAAGCAAATCATTGGGTGAATGCAGTTTCGAGTCTCCAAAAACTATCATATTTAAGTTTAGAGGGATGTGAGCTGTCACAGGTCATGTATCCATATTCTTCACTTCCCAACTCTTCCTCATCTATTAAAATCCTTCATCTCGAAAACAACAATCTGACGTCATCCATGTATCGTCGGTTGTCCCTGTTAACCAACAATAAGCTTCTTATTCTTCATCTCTCCAGCAACATGTTAGATGGGATACCCAAGTATTTTGGTAACCTCTGCAGTTTGAAATATTTGTACTTTGATAACAACTCTGCTGTTGTCAAATTTCCTGATTTTCTGAAAAACTTGTCTGGATGCACATCGCATTCCTTGCAAGAGTTTTTCGCCGAAGGAAGCCAATTTACAGGGTCATTGTCCGATGACATCCAAAAGTTTTCATCCCTATTTGGATTGGTGCTATCTAACAATCGCTTAAACGGAATTATAAGTGAGAAGCTATGGGAACTACCCAGGCTTGGTGTTCTTGATGTCTCTTCCGATTATCTCAAAAGTGCTATCTCTGAAAACATTGCAAAGTCAAAGGTTCGTGTTATAGATCTTTCAAAAAACTCACTGCTGGAAGGAGTTCCTTCCACAGATCACATGTCAAGCCATTCTTATGTAGAGTCTTTTCATATGAGCTCTTGCAAGCTAGGGCCTCACTTCCCCAAATGGGTTCACACGCTGAAAAATCTTACCTCTCTTGACATTTCCAATAATGGAATTTCAGACACAATTCCCCTGGGGTTTTGGAAAACATGGCCTTCTCAGTTAAAATATTTGAGTCTCTCTTCCAACAACATAAGTGGGAAAATACCAGATTTATCATTAAATTTTGATCATCAGTCCACGATAGATTTGAGTTCCAACAGCTTTTATGGTCCAATACCGAATGTCCCTTCCTCCTTGCGATTATTAAATCTTTCCAAAAACAAATTCAATGGAGGACTTTTCTTTCTCTGCCAAATTATCGATGGACCGTTACTATTTCTTGACCTCTCCCATAATTTTCTAAGCGGAAAGCTTCCAGACTGTTTGTGGCATTTCAAAGAACTAAAAGTTCTAAATCTAGGAAACAACAATCTCTCTGGAAGGCTTCCTACCTCAGTTGAGTATTTGACAACACTCGAGGTGTTGGATTTATACAAGAATGACTTCTCTGGTGAATTGCCTTTGTCTCTAAAGAATTGCACAAGTTTAAACTTGTTGAATTTGGGGGCTAAAAACTTTTCTGGTAATGTGCCTCTTTGGGTTGGAGAAAGATTATCTGGGTTGTATGTTCTTATCCTGAGATCAAACTTCTTCTTTGGAACCATCCCTTTACAGTTATGTCAATTAGCAAATCTTCAAATTCTAGACTTGGCAATGAACCATCTCTATGGAACCATCCCTTCATGTTTGAATAATCTTTCGAGCATGGTCCAACCAGGATTCTTACTGCCACTAAACATACATTACATTCTTAATGGTTATGTTCGAACAATTGGTGATTCCTCTTTTGGTGTGTATGTTGATCATGCAATGATTGAGTGGCAAGGAGATGAACGTGAGATCTTTAGCACTTTAAGATTGTTGAAGAGCATTGACATGTCAAGCAACAATTTAACCGGTCAAATCCCGTCTGAAATTACCAATCTTCATGACTTGGTTGCCTTAGACTTGTCAAAGAACGCTCTACTTGGGGAGATTCCACAGAAATTTGGTGAGATGAAAAACCTTTTGAGTTTGGATTTGTCTAGAAACAAAATTTCAGGAGGGATACCGTCAAGTATGTCTCAAATGACTTTATTGAATGACCTAGATTTGTCATTTAATAACTTGTCAGGGAGAATCCCATCAAGCACTCGACTCCAGTCCTTTCAACCTTCAATATACGATGGAAATGCACAACTATGTGGACCCCCATCGTCCAGAAAATGTCCCGGAGATGAACCAGAAGTGTCATCGGTCCCTGGTAAAAGCAAGGGTGGTGGAGAAGAGATAGATGAACTTTGGGGATGGTTTTATATTGGTGGGGGCTCTGGTTTTGTTACTGGATTTTGGATAGCGTGTGCCGCTCTACTTTTCAACCATCATGGGATACATGTATTTTTTCATTTTTATGATATCTTCAAAGGTTGGGTTTATGTGAAGATAGTGGTGTTCATTGCAAATTTGCAAAGGGTTGCACATACATAGCTTCTCATCCGCTTTTTTTTTTTTTTTTTTTTTTTTTTTTTTTTTTTTAATCTTTTTTACTTGTTATTTTCTAGTATATATGTTGTCTTGAACAAACCTATTCTTGTTCGTATATAGGGCTAGAGGTATATTAACGTAATTTGGCAAGGGTTCTATGTTAGCAAGATTTTGGTTCCGTACCAGAATAATGCATGTATGCGCACATATTTCTTTTGGCCTTCATTTAATTGGTGTACATTACATTTAATACCAAATTACTCTAGTAGAAAATAAACTAAAGATTGCAATTCATAAATAGTATATGTTTAGGACTTAAGGATCGTTATAATTCCTCAAAAGCCATCTTCATATACCATGTTATGATATGCATGAATGAATATTTAAAATCCAGGTTAGCATTTGGAAATCTTTAAAAATCCCAAAAATTCATTAGCAATGCCATCATGTGCGTGAACCAATTAGTCAAAGACCCACAAATAACAGAATAGCTGTGGTTCTAGGCCTCAATGGCAGGTGGATCAAGAAAGACATTGTCCTGGTCCAGTTTGCACAATACTTAGAAGAATTCCTGGTGTCAGCCCATTGAGACCCAATATGGAATTGGGTTAATGAGTAAGATTAAGAATACAAAGCTTTTGGACCCAATATCTCTTTACTTGTTCAAGACAAAAGGGGTGTTTACAACAAGGTGTTCCAATGTCTCTTTACTTGTTCACTATTATCATGGAGGTTCTCCGTTCTCAAACGGGTTATCAAAAAAAATTTGAGGGAGCGGGTGGCTTTATATGATAAATGTGAGGAACTAGGAATGACACGCTTTTATTTTGCTGATGACCTCATCATGGGGATAGTTGGTCTGCTAAAGTGGTTAAAGAAAAGAGGAAGATGAATTTAAAAATATCTCTGGTCTCATCCCTAGTTTATGAGAGTGTTGATTTCTTTGGAAATGTCCAACCCCACAACAAAGAGGCCATCAGGAGCTTAGTGATTTTTTCAAAAGGCCTGTACCAAGCTTATATGGCTTTTTTTCAAGACTACAGCTAGTGTTCTTCGGGCCACTACATCATCGTGATGGACTTCATGTAGTAAAGCAGTGAACCGTGGTCCTTAGCTTTTACTAATAGGACTTGACTGCCTGTGTAGGTTACAGTTGATGTCTATAGGCTTAAGTTCTCGGGGCTTGTCTCGATATTTTAGTTCTGCTTTTCAAATGGGAGTCCCACTCTTTGTTTTGTACCATCTTTATTTTAAATAAATTTATCCAGGGTAACCTTTCTGCCAAAAAAAAGGGGAAATGCTTCCATTTGCATGTAAATCATAAACCAAAGAAAAATTCAGCTAGAGAGCATTGTGGGCTATATGAAGATATGATTTGCATCCGACAGCTACATCGGGATTTCATATGTAAAGACAGTTTAAAAGTCGAGTTATAAACGTATTCGAAGGCCCCCTCTGTTTCAAGATGCTAAATATAATTTCTTTTTTGCATCACATCTCGAAATTCTTGTTTTAAAATATATCGTTGAACTTGTTGATTCAAATGGTTGTTCTTTTCTTGTTTTTTTTTTTTTTTTTTTTTTTCTAATTTCTGTTGTTCATGGCTTCAAGTATTTTTGTTTTATTTTTTAATGAGTTTTCTAGAATCTACTTCCAAAATGACTTCTGAAGGCAGGTGTTTACTATTGGAATTGATATTTTCGTTATATCATCTTTACATGAAGTTATCCATATAGATATCGGGTAGCACTACAAAGGTACAAATGAAGTCTGCCAAAAAAAATTCAATCATGACTAGAGTCTACACATCAAATTTGGTCTATAAGAAGTTTTATGTGATGAATCTGTTGGCATGCATATACCATTCCAGGGAGTATATTGATCATGCAATTATTAAGTGGCTATCGAGTTTTATACAAATTTAACCGCAATCTATTGAAGAGCATGTGTCCCAAGCAACAATCTAACATGAATCCCATTTATGGGCAATTTTAACATTATCAAAGCCTTCTTGGTATTTAGATCGAAGACTATGGCCTATTATGATTTATGAAATAGGTAGTGCAGAGTTCATGTTTGTAAAGTGTTAGTTTGATCCATGACACAACAAATGGTGGAGGTCAAAGGTGTGTGCAACCAACAATCATGTTGTTGATGGGCATCATTAAGGTACCAACAACCAATAGGGTAGGTTGTAGTTGATGAGTCATTTGCTTCTATTGACATGGGCCAATTGTGTCAGATATCCATTGTGAACCATCCTATAATTGTTCAAAGCTACGATTTGTGTTAGAAATTATGCCGGAAAAATATGATTTTTGATGTATAAAGACATATGAAATTGTACCATTGAATGATTTGTTCAAACTTACATAAGCCAAATGAAACTCAAGTTCTTGATTACCACTACAAGAAAAGTCACTTGCAGGAACATATTTTTTTCGTTCCTAGATGTCCTAATTTGGTTGCTATGGCCTTAGAAACAAAATTTTGTTCCTACAGAGGTTGTTACTATAGCCTCATTGCTATAGGAATGCCTCGTTTGTAGAAACAAAATTTTTGTTTCTATAGCTTATATACGTTTATTATATTAATATTTTGTACAAACGGACGGATGTTTTTTAATTTATTTCAAAAAAATATATAGGAACAAAGTTTTGTTTCAATATAATTATGTACAACAATTAAGAGGTTCCTATCAAACTCAAAAATCTTAAAATTTCATACCCTCTTCAGACCTTTCAAAAATGCAGATCTTAAAAATTCAGACTCGACAAAATAGCCCCTTAGTCGGTATGTCTACAATTGTAACACCCGACTTTTAAAACAAAAACGCCCCTGAAAAAAATTTCATTTAAAACAAAGGTTTCAATACGTAAAACCATAACATGAGGGGCATATTTTATTAAAAACAGGTACAAGTGTATCAAGGAGAGTATAAAATACCATAATCTCCTTTAAAACCGGGCTGCTACTGACAGCATCTATAAGTCTCACTTCTTTAGTCACTGACTCTATCTTTTCCCTTATCAGGATCATGCTAACCTGCAGGGACATTTAACAGATAACGTGAGCTATAAAGCTCAGTGAGTAATCATATCTGCAAATAACATGTATAAGAAATACATTCATATATAATTCCCTACATATGATAAATCTCTTTTAACTCATCTTTTCAATACTAGGTCCCATTTTATAGCCCCTTCCGGCTAACCGTATATATGTTTGGATATCGGATCCAAAATCCTAGCATTACTGGCTGATCATATATCTCTTAGGATTTAACATCCTACTTCATAGCCTTACAGGCTGAACCATCATAACATATGAATATCAAATCACATCAGTTATTTGCACATTTAATCATATCTAACCATTTCTGTCCAATATTTCGTAGTCACAATTTGACTGCACCATATTTCTTGGCTATATAAGCCGCACCAAACAGTTTCATCGTTATATCATAGCCCTAAGGCCGCACCAACAGGTTGCAATAACCCTTCATGTTTGAATAATCTTACGAACATGGTCCAAGCAGGTTTCTTACTGCCACCAAACGTACATTCCTTTGAAATTAATCAGGAAAATCAAGACTCAACAATTTCGTATTCCTTTTCCAGTAAATATGTTGACCATGCGATGATTGAGTGGCAAGGAGATGAACGAGAGTTATTTGCCACATTAAGATTGTTGAAGAGCATTGATATGTCAAGCAACAATTTAACCGGTGAAATCCCATCTGAAATTACCGATCTGCATGAATTGGTTGCCCTGAACTTATCAAAGAATGCTCTACTTGGCGAGATTCCACAAAGAATTGGTGAGATGAAAAAACTTTTGACTTTGGATTTATCTAGAAACAAATTTTCAGGAAGGATACCATCAAGTATGTCTCGGACAACTTTATTGAATGACCTAGATTTGTCAGTTAATAACTTGTCAGGGAGAATCCCGTCAAGCACTCAACTCCAGTCCTTTGAGCCTTCAAGATACGATGGAAACTTAGGACTATGTGGACCTCCCCTTACCAAAAAATGTCCTGGAGATGAAGATTCAAAAGTACCAGCCATCGTTGGTGAGAGTGAGAAAGATGAAGATTGGGGATGGTTTTATATTGGTGGGGGAATGGGTTTTGTTACCGGATTTTGGATGGCATGTGGTGCTTTGCTTCTCAACCGTCGTGGGCGACATGCATTTTTTCACATTTATGATATCTTCAAAGATTGGGTATATGTGAAGGTCGTGGTGTTCATTGCAAATTTGCAAAGGGTTGGACATGCATAGTTTCTCATCCGCTTTTTTTCTTTTTGAATTGTTATTTTCTAGTGTTTATGTTGTCTTGAACAGACCTATTCATGTTTGTATTTAGGGCTAGATGTATAGTAATGTAATTTGGCAGGGGTTTTTAAGTCCCCAATATCAATAAAATTGCCACTAACACCATGGGTGGCCTTTTTCTCGTGCTGTATGAAATAAGACATCCTGAAAAGTTCATACTTTTGTAGCATATAATTATAAACATAAGATGAAAATGTTGTTAAAGAAGAGGTAGATGATTTTAATACTATCTCTGGTCTGGTCCCTATTTTATGAGAGTGTTGATTTCTTTGGAAATGTTTAACCCCACACCAAAAAGGCCGTCAGGAGTATAATTGACTATAGCTAGTGTTATTCGGGCAGTACATCATCGTGATGGACTTTATGTGCTAAAGATGTGAATGCCGGTCCTTAGCTTTTGTTGTTAAGAAGACTGGACTGACTTGTCTAGGATATTTTAGTTCCCGGGGCTTATCCCAATATTTTAGTTCTGCTTGTTTACCATCTCTATTTTTAATAAATTCATCTAGGGTAACCTCTATACCAAAAATAAAAAAGAAAATGCTACCTTTTGCATGTAAATCACAAACCAAAGAAAATGTCAGTTGGAGAGCGTTGTGGGCTATATGAAGATATGCTTTGCATCTGACAACTACATCAGCATTTCATGTCTAAAGAAATGTGGGCAAATTGAAAGAGATCAACTAAAAGTAAGCTCTAATATCTTAAGAATTATGTATTCTGAAACTTAATGTAATGACATTTTAAAAGTTGAGTTATTAACGTATTCGAAGTGCCCTCTGTTTCAAGATACCAAATATGATCTTTTTTGTGTACCATCTTGAAATTGTCATTTTAAAATCTATTGTTGAACTTGTTGATTCAAATGGTTGCTCTTTTTAATTTATGTTGTTCATGGCTTCAAGTATTTTGATTCATTTTCTTGATGATTTTTCTAGAAATTACTTTCAAAATGTCTTCTGAAAGCAGGTGTTTACTACTGGAATTGATATTTTCGTATGATCATCTTTACCTGACCTTATCCATATGGATATTGGGTAGCACTACAAAGGTACAAGTGAACTCTGCCAAAGAATTCAACCATGACCGGAGTCTACACATCAAATGTTTTCTATAAAGAAGTTTTATGTGATTAATCGGTTGGCATGCATATACCAATCCTGTGAGTATATTGATCATGCAATGATTAAGTGGCCAACGAGTTTTACACAAATTTAACCGCAATTTATTGAAGAGCATGTCTCCCCAGCAAGCATCTAATATTTTGGCAATTAGCATCATCAAAGCCTTTTGGGTATTTAGAATAGTATCAAAGACTATGGTCTATCATGATCTATGAATCAGGTAGTACAGAGTTCATGATTTTAAAATGTTAGTTTGATGCATGACATGACAAATGGTAGGGGTTTTACTTAACCATTTGGATGATTTCTTTCGTATGTATACCAATTAAGATTGGTATTTGGCCCTTTCACTCTAAGATTCTTGATAATAACAGAAAGTTGTCATGCACTTCCTATTTGTTTACCAAAACATGTAGTTGCCAGTTCTTTTGGAAAATCCTCAAATCAAATTGGGGCGTTCCAAATATATCTTTACTACTTTAGAAAACATATTCCCAAAACTCTTAATTTACAATTTTTTAAACCGAATTTATATTGTTTAATGCTTTAGGTAGTAACTGGTTTTTTAAGAGGTACAATATGTATAACATAAATATACAACTCCCTACTGCATTATATTGGACGGTAAAACTCTAATATGCTTCTTCTCTTTATTTTTTCTGTTATTTCCTCTTTATGTCTTCCTCTCTACATCAACATTCTGCCAAGGTTTGGGTTTTTTGGTTTATCTTATTAAGTTGTTTTTTGTGATTCTTCTTAATGTGTTTTGTATTATTTATTGTTGTTTCAGGAAATCCAAATGCCCAAATTTCTCTAAGAGAATAATAGAACCCAAGGAAGCAAAGATGTTAAGTTTGAGAAGAAAAAACCATAGAAATCTAAAATGGGAAAAAGGATTTTAACAAAGGTAATGTTAATGAATTTACCAATTCACACAATATTTTTATATTTGTAGATTTGGATAGAAACATAGCATGTGTACCATTTCACAATTGTATAACCTTACCTTCTGCTGGTACTATTGATCTTTCTGCTGAATTAAACCCCATGTGTACCCTTTTTGCAGTTATTTTCTTCACCTGAATGAATTTATTATAAGTTCATTGGTTCTTTTTTCTTAGTTTGTGAATACATGGATTGCTTATTCTGACTTTTGGACCTGTAGCATTTTTTTGAAAATAATTGTTTGATTGTAGCAATGTACTTTGATATTGTTTTTAGGTTTACTTGCAGATGGAACTCTATATTCGTCAATAGAAAAAGAAATTACAGAAAGAAGGTAAGCGAATATATAGCTTACCCTTGGTAATTTCTGGTTTGTTTTTTATAAAGGAGAAACTGTGGATGGTAATTACAACTACTTATACTTCACATGATTAACCGATTATGAATTTATGATGCATTTGATAGTATGTGTGTTGCATCGGTTTATTGAAGGATAAGAGCAGATGAATGTTTAAAAATTTGAGCCTGATATCATACATACTTTTTTGGAAATGCACCAATGGGTCATATTGCAAATAAATTCGTGTTCTTTGTATGCTAATAATTATATAGATGACCTTGATCTGATTGGTCAGATGAAGAACAAAAAACCCTTAACAAAAAGTACGTAAATTGTGTCTCCTAGATTTTTTAATGTGAAATGCTAATCTGAGAAAAATCAATTACTTATGAAATCATTAACGTTGTATGTATTATTTTGGGCAAAGTGCAAGAAATAGCAACATACCTTTATTTATTTCTATGTTATAACATCCTTCTTCCATTTCTACGCATATAGCATTCCACTTTCATGTTTTTTTTCTATTAGAGCTTTGAACTTTCAATCATTTTCTTATCAACACATTATACTTTGGAATCCATCCAGTTATAGCATTGTAATATTGTTCTTTCTTTATATCTACATTATGATGTTGTAATTAGGTGGATTATTCAAACTACAATGCATTAGTAATATTTATAATGTTGAGTGTTGTTTTTTTAATTAAATTAAGCATACAACAATCTATTTATAAGCTTTATAAACAATTTTTTTCACTTAATGCTAACGAAATGAAAACCCTTACAGATAGAAGATATTACCTCCAAAATTAAGTGGTCACTAATAATGTACACGTTGCCATCGATGTTAATTCTATGGCGCCTAACTTGGTTTGATTTCTTTGATAAGTTACAACTGGCCGTCATGTGTGAAATTAGGGGTAGTTATTTCAAACCTTTTTTCTTAGTGGTTAATGATGCCTTTATGGTCACCATTATAACACATTTTAATGTGGCTCTTTGGATTGGAGAAAGATTATTCGGGTTGTATGTTATCTTAAGATCAAACAACTTCTTCTGTGCCATCCTTTTATAGTTATGTCATTTAGCAAATCTTTAAATTTTGTAGATAACCTTCAAAGGTTGAGTTTATGTGAAGGTTAGTGGTGTTCATTGCAAATATGCAAAAGGTTAAACATACATAGTTCACTGCAAATTTGCAAAAGATCGTGTTCATATTTAGGGCAAGAGCTATAGTAAGATAATCTAGCTGGGGGTTTTAAGTCCCTGATATCAATAAAATTGCCACTATGGGTGGCCTTTTTTTCATGTTGTATGAAACAAGACATCCTTAAATGTTCACACTTTTGTAGTATATACTTATAAACATAAACTGAAAATATAGTTAATACCGTAATTGACTATTTTTCAAGGAAAATTCTCAATTTAGATTATTTGTAAAACTGGTACTTAGTGATGATACATCCGTATATACTTTGTACTATGATAGTATGATGCTTCTATTTGTAGGTTGTCTACAAAATTAACCAAAATGACAAAGTAGATAAACAAACTAAGGAAAATCCATTTGAATTATACTAAATATTTATCAGAATATCTATTTTTATATATAATAAGATATTAATTATAATATTATTGTTTTAAACTTTTATTATTTTTGTTGAAACTAATATCTAACTCATACTTAAAAAAGAAACGTGAAATGGTAAAATTTTATGACTTTGAGCTTTCTATTGTTTTCATAGCAAACATTGGGCCTTGTAATTGCTTTCTTGAGTTGGGCCTGATACGCACAGTTGCATATTTTACATGACTTTGAGGTTTCTACACATTGTGGACAACGTTGTAATCGTTTTCTGGTTTGACATCGGTCGGGTATGAAAACTTCAAAAAAATCCAATGAATTCCGGCAACAGAGGAACCTTTGACGGTGAAGGTGAAGCAGTAGCAGGAGAAAATCAGCAACCCAAAGCCCCAATTCAAGCAACTATTGATGATAGTAAACCCTTTTCCCAAGCTCTTTCTCACACTCTTATTATTATTATTATTTTTTTGAAAATTGGAGAATGCCTTCCGAAATTCATGAAGAATAACCTTTGTACATTGGTTAATTGATGCTACGTGAGACTCGTAGTTTGATTTTTGTCTTCTATAGGTCTCATGGTTACCGATTATGCTTAATTAGCTATAAAAGACTGAATCGAATCTATTTCTTGTTTCTTATGGATGTTTCTCCTAGAATCTAAGATCCAAAATCGAGGTGGAGGATTTCTTACGCTAGAAAAAAATGTTTATTGCTGTCTAGTACTACTTTTTTAAGAATGAAAGACGTCTCACTTACTCTTTTAGGGCCACCATTGAATTGTTGCTCTTTCTACATTGTTGAGTCAACACTGCTTCATTTTCTACAAAACCCACTGTCCCTTGCACTTGAGATGCAATTCCGGATAATAATACAATTAAATAGATTTAAAGACGAATAAAATACCTATTAAATAAAATTACTATACTTTTGGTTAATTCTTAGAAAATGCCTTATGTAATGTGCATCAGGTATAATTATACAAAACAGTTTTAGTAGATAAAGTGGTTTTTTTTCATATTTGTGTCCTTCTTTATGGTTATTTTGATGGGTTTGATTTGTTTTATGGAAATGACATAGTTAGGATCAAATTTCATGGAAATTAAGTATTTTATGCCCCACACAACCATCCACCTGAATCTTTCATCTTCACATTTGGCACTATATAAATCTTCATGTGGGAATCTTCATATATGTGAGCCACTAAAATCATAACATTTAGAAACTTTAGGGATGTGATTTATTAACTTAATAAAGGTTGGACTAAATCTGCAATTCGGACCTAACCATAGGGACCATTTCTATAATTTACTCAATAAAACGAAATTGAGTCGATAATCATGTTACCCGGTTGCTTTGTTAAAAAGTGGGCTTTTATTTGCCGAATGGTAATGGACTCTATCTACCTATCAGACGCCATTGTCGGGTTATATTATTAATTTTAACGGGGTAATATAGCCCATTTTGCAGTAGCTTGTTGTTTTTAAAATAAAAAATTTCCACTCCAAGAGAATTTTAATTAATTTGTAGACTTCCTTTTTTTTAATATTCTTGATTCCCTGCCAGTGTAAGGCTTTTAATTAAAATCTTTATTTGTAACAACAATCATAAATCATGGATTGATATTTGACCCAAATAGTCTGCTGCCACTATGGGGATCTTCCATTCAAAAAATTAGGTCTTAGTAATGAGTATAGGTTTTGGAATTTAGAGCACCCACTATGGGTCTTGCACTCACAAAAGAAATTACCCCCGTTTACTTGGCCCATTAACAAAAAAGTATTTATAAAATTTTAATTATATAATAGTTTCTTGTTAAGTATTTGTAAATTACTCATCCTATTTTTTTAGTTTTTTAGAGTCGTTACTAGTGTAGCGCTTTTTATCAGAATATTTATTTTTAACAACAGTATTAAAGAACATGGATCAAACCAAAATGGACCAACTTGAATTCATTTTCACAATTTTATTAATCTGAGTAAGAAAAGTTTATTTCAGTCAATAAATTTATGCCCAAATAATGTGATATCCCTATTTTAATTGATGATTAGTGTATTTGACTCCATCAATTTGTTTTGTGGGTTTATATCCCATAATTTGAGGACCAAAAAGATATCACAACACTAGAAAAGATATTTATAATAAATACAATTTGTCAAGACTTTCAAGTCTTTGAACGTCTAATTTGGTGCAATTTATTCGGTCTTCATCTCTAAAGTGTCTTATGGTTCGATTGAAATTTCATGGAAATAGAGTATTGTATGCCCCACACAAACAGGCAATCAATTTGAGGCCATCCACTTGAATCTTTTATCTTCATAGTTGGCACTATATAAACCTCCATGGGGGCATCATAATATAAGCATCAACAGAAACTGAAAATAATCAAGAATTGCATTTACATCATGCATCCTTTTGTTTTTATAATTTTTTCACTTCTCTTTGTAAACCTTGTGGAGACCACAACTGCCAATCAATTGGTAGGAGTGGAAGGAAGAGGAGGAGATGATACCAAAAAGTGTTTGGAGAAAGAGAGACACGCCCTCCTTCATTTCAAAGCTGGCCTTCAAGACCCTTTTGGTGGTCTCTCTACATGGACAGCTGAAGATGATGAGTGTTGTAGTTGGCCTGGAGTCACATGCAACAACCAAACAGGTCATGTGACACAGCTAGATTTAAGCAATTGTGATTTTGTAGGTGAGATCAGCTATTCATTGGCTAACTTAAGTTATTTGAACCTTCTTGATCTTTCTGGAAATTCTTTTCATGGAACCATTCCCACCTTCATTGGTTCAATGAATCGATTAAGGTACCTTAACCTTGGCCACAATAATCTTAATGGAACCATTCCCAGCTTCATTGGTTCAATGACTCAATTAAGCTACCTTTACCTTGGCCACAATAATCTTAATGGAACCATTCCTAGTTCCATTGGTTCCTTGACCGAATTAAGGAACCTTGACCTTCCATATAACTCTCTCTACGGAACCATTCCTAGTTCCATTGGTTCCTTGACCGAATTAACGGACCTTGACCTTTCATTTAACTCTCTTTATGGAACCATTCCTAGTTCCATTAGTTCCTTGACCGAATTAAGGCACCTTGACCTTTCCTATAACTCTCTTTATGGAACCATTCCTCCCGAGTTTGGAAACCTCACCAACTTGCAATATCTTAATCTTGAATCCGTTGGAAGATGTAGAGTTGAAAACATGGACTGGTTGTCTCATCTTCCTCTTTTGGAGGAACTTTTTATGGATGGGATCTCCCTAGCCAAAGCAAATGATTGGGTGAATGCAGTTACGAGTCTCCAAAAACTTTCATTGTTAAGTTTAGATGGATGTGAGCTGTCACAGGTCATGTATCCATATTCTTCATTTCTCAACTCTTCTTTCTCTATTGATACCCTTTCTCTTGGAAACAACAGTCTGACCTCATCCATGTATCATTGGTTGTCCCTCTTAACCAGCAATAAGCTCTATTATCTTGATCTCTCTAGCAACATGTTAGATGGGATACCCAAACATTTTGGTAGCCTCTGCAGTTTGAATAGTTTGTATTTTGATAACAACTCTGCTGTTGTCAAATTTCCTGATTTTCTGAAAAACTTGTCTGGATGCACATCGCATTCATTGCTAGGGTTGTCTGCCAGAGGAAGCCAATTTACAGGGTCATTGTCTGATGACATCCAAAAGTTTTCATCCCTATCATCTTTGGACCTATCTCAAAATCACTTAAATGGAACTATAAGTGAGAAACTTTGGGAACTACCCAGGCTTCATTATCTTGACCTCTCTTCCAATTATCTCAGAGGTCCTTCCACACATCACATGCCAAGCCTTTCTTATGTAGATTATATTGATCTGAGCTCTTGCAAGCTAGGGCCTCACTTCCCTAAATGGGTTCACACACTGAAAAATCTTACCTCTCTTGACATTTCCAATAATGGAATTTCAGACACAATTCCCCTGGGATTTTGGAAAACATGGCCTTCTCGATTAGCATATTTGAATCTCTCTTCCAACAACATCAGTGGGAAAATCCCAGATTTCTCATCAAGTTTTGACTACGATTCAGCGATAGATTTGAGTTCCAACAACTTTTATGGTCCGATACAGAACGTCCCTTCCTCTTTGCGATTATTAAATCTTTCTAGAAACAAATTCAATGGAGGAATCTCCTTTCTATGCAAAATTGTCGATGGGATGTTACAATATCTTGACCTCTCCCATAATTTTCTTAGCGGAAAGCTCCCAGACTGTTTGTGGCATTTCAAAGATCTAACTGTTCTTAATCTAGGAAACAACAATCTCTCTGGAAGGCTTCCTACCTCTGTTGGGTCTTTGATAAATCTTGAGGTGTTGGATTTATACAAGAATGACTTCTCTGGTGATTTGCCTTTGTCTCTAAAGAATTGCATAAGTTTAAGCTCGTTGAATTTGGGGGCCAATAAGTTTTCTGGTAATGTGCCTCTTTGGATTGGAGAAAGATTATCCGGGTTGTATGTTCTTATCCTAAGATCAAACGACTTCTTCGGAACCATCCCTTTGCAGTTATGTCATTTAACAAATCTTCAAATTCTGGACTTGTCAAGGAACCATCTTCATGGAACCATCCCCTCATGTTTGAATAATCTTACGAACATGGTTCAAGCAGGATTCTCACTGCCACCAAACGAACTCTCCGTTTTTTTGTATTGGGGAGGAGATTATCATGAGTATGTTGACCATGCAATGATACAGTGGCAAGGAGATGAACGTGAATTCTTTTCCACTTTAAGATTGTTGAAGAACATTGACATGTCATGCAACAATTTAACTGGTAAAATCCCATCTGAAATTACCGATCTTTACGGCTTGTTTGCCTTGAACTTGTCAAAAAACGCTCTACATGGGGAGATTCCACGAAAAATTGGTGAGATGAAAAACCTTTTGACTTTGGATTTATCTAGAAACAAACTTTCAGGAGGGATACCATCAAGTATGTCTCAAATGACTTTATTGAATGACCTAGATTTGTCATTTAATAACTTGTCAGGGAGAATCCCATTAAGCACTCAACTTCAGTCCTTTGAGCCTTCAAGATATGATGGAAACTTAGGACTATGTGGACCTCCCCTTACCAATAAATGTCCTGGAGATGAAGATTCAAAAGTACCACCCGTCGTTGGTGAGAGTGACATATATGAAGATTGGGGATGGTTTTATGTTGGTGGGGGCATGGGTTTTGTTACTGGATTTTGGATGGCATGTGGCGCTTTGCTTCTCAACCGTCGTGGGAGACATGCATTTTTTCACTTTTATGATACCCTCAAAGATTGGATTTATGTGAAGGTGTTGGTGTTCATTGCAAATCTGCAAAGGGTTGGACATACATAGTCTTTGATCGTCCGTTTTTTCTTTCACTTGTTATTTTCTAGTATTTATGTTTGTATTTAGGGCTAGAGGTATAGTAATGTAATTTGGCAGCGGTATTTAAGTCCCCAATATAATAAAATTGCCACTAACACCATGGGTGGCCTTTTTCTCGTGCTGCATGAAATAAGAATTAAGACATCCATGACAAAGCCTTTTTGGGTATTTAGAATAGTATCAAAGACTATGGTCTATCATGATCTATGAATCAGGTAGTACAGAGTTCATGATTGTTAAATGTTGTTTGATCCATGACATGTGTTTCTATAATTTTAGTTTGATCCATGGCATGACAACTGGTAGGGGTTTTACTTAACCATTTGGATGATTTCTTTCGTATGTATGCCGATTAAGATTGGTATTTGGCCCTTTCACTCTAAGATTCTTCATAATAACAGAAAGTTGGCATGCACTTCCTATTTGTTGACCAAAACATGTAGTTGCCAATTCTTTTGGAAAATCCTCAAATAAAATTGAGGCATCCCAAACATATCTTTACAACTTTATAAAACATATTCTCAAAACTCTTAATTTACAATTTTTTAAACCAAATTTATATTGTTTAATGCTTTAGGTAATAAATGGTTTTTAAGAGGTACAATATGTATAACATAAAGATACAACTCCCTACTGCATTATATTGGAGGGTAAAACTCTAATATGCTTCTTCTCTTTATTTTTTCTGTTATTTCCTCTTTATGTCTTCCTCTCTACATCGACATTCTGCCAAGGTTTGGGTTTTTTGGTTTATCTTATTAAGTTGTTTTTTTGTGATTATTCTTAATGTTTATTTGTATTATTTATTGTTTTGTTTCAGGAAATCCAGATGCCCAAATTTCTCTAAGAGAAGAATAGAACCCAAGGAAGCAAAGATGTTAAGTTGGAGAAGAAAAACCATAGAAAATTACTCACTCACTCTTAAATTTCAGAGCTCGAAAGACATCAACTTAGTATTCTGTATGGCCACCAACAATGTCATAAACAACCAACCGTACCATCTCTCTCTCTCTCTCTCTCTCTCTCTCTCTCTCTCTTTGTTTAAAAATATATTTTTAAACTATTTCATATTCTATTTATTGCCTATGTTTACCTTGATGATCACGTATGACCCTTTATTTACTGCCTACTTTTTTCTTGCATTTGACCCTTTCTATAAAATGCAAAATTTTTGCATTTTGAATGTTTTTTGAAGATGTAAAGTGAATAGGAGTCAAAGGAAGGAGAAGGAATTTTCCTATGCAGAAGAGTACAATAACGAATTCAGCTTTTGATGATGGAATGAAGATATTATATATTCAGTTTGATTGATTTAGCTTTTATCACTTTACTTTGATCATTGTCTTGAAATGAAGAGTATTGGGGGCAAACTTTTGGTATTTCAATCAGACAAGCTTATCAACATTCACACAATATTTACAATTATATAACCTTTCCTTCTACTGGTATTTTTGATCTTTCTGCTGAATTAAGCCCCGTGTGTACCATTTTTGCAGTTTTTTCTTCACCTGAATGAACTTATTATAAGTTCATTGGTTCTTTTTTCTTAGTTTGTGAATAATGGATTGCTTATTCTTACTTTTGGACCTGTAGCATTTTTTGAAAATAATTGTTTGATTGTAGCAATGTACTTTGATATTATTTTTAGGTTTACTTGCAGATTGAACTCTATATTCCTCAATAGAAAGAAGAAATTACAAAAAGAAGGTAAGCATAATTACTTATACTTCACATGATTAACCGATTATGATGCATTTGATAGTATGTGTGTTGCATCTGTTTATTGAAGGATAAGAGCAGATGAATGTTTAAAAATTTGAGCCTAATATCATACATACTCTTTTGGAAATGCACCAATGGGTCATATTGCAAATAAGTTTGTGTTATTTGTAGGCTAATAATTGTATAGATGAACCTGATCTGATTGGTCAGATGAAGAACAAAAAAACCTTAACAAAAAGTACGTAAATTTTGTCTCCTAGATTTTTAAAGTGAAATGCTAAACTGAGAAAAATCAATAACTTATAAAATCAATGACGCTGTATATGTTATTTTGGGTAAAGTGCAAGAAATAGCAACATACGTTTATTTATTTCTATGTTATAACATCCTTCTTCCATTTCTATGCATATAGCATTCTACTTTCATGTTTTTATTTCCTATTAGAGCGTTGAACTTTCAATCATTTTCTTATCAACACATTACATTATACTTTGGAATTGATCCGGTTATAGCATTGTGCTATTGTTCTTTCTTTATATCTACATTATGATGTTGTAATTAGTTGGATCATACTTACCTAATTCACTAGCAGAGGCCCGATTTTCGTTTTGTTCCCTCTGTATCGAATCGCAATTCGAAGGCGATCCCAATCACATCTAGTTTGCGCGCCGAATTGATTGTACAGCGCGCGGATTCAAAGCTGCAATTGGCCCGATCGATTCCAAGAACGATACGTGGTTCGATTGTTTGGAGTTCCAGAAGCATCCTGATACGATATCTGGTACGATTAGGTGTTGTACGAATCGGCAATAAGAAACGCGATTTTCAATTCGGCGGGAAATCACCGACCGTTAGAATCCCGTGCCAATCGTCTCCTCGTTTTCTACTAAATCGATTCCAATATCTTCTTATTTCACCATATATAACGCAAATCATGTCTTTATCTTTTCACGGCACTTCTACACTTCTACTTGTCTGCTTCATCTAGATCTAGATTAGATTGAATGTTGTTTGTAGTTATTGTTACTTGTTAGTGTAATCTGTTTCGTTTTTTCTATTTCAAGTTAATGTTTTCATGTTTCATGTTATTGTTAATGTTTCATGTTGACGTAATCTGATTTATGGTTACTGTTCATGTTTTGGGAACATCGAACTGAATGGTATGGGTACACCGTACGGACACGTACCGAAATGAACCTACCCCCTATTAAGCCAATACGTCCATTACAGCGAATCTCGAACCCGTTCCTCGATTTCGTATCGGAGAGATCCGCGAACTAGGTAACTATGAGTTGGATTATTCAAACTACAATGCGTTAGTAAGAAAAATATTGAAAGTGCAATCCTAAAAAATCCTATGAAATTATGTTGCATTTTCATGTCACGTGCTCTATCCAAAATTTATCATGAAAGTATATTGTTGATTCCACATTTAACCTGGGATTAATTCCTTAAAAAGGAAAAAAGTTTGAAAGTATTATGCTATGTGTGTATGTGTCTGTTGTGTATGTGTATGTGGTGCGTGTGTGTTTGCTAGGAAAACTTCTAAACCTATTTTATAGGGTATTGGTAAAAAAACCCCATTATCATGAATATATGATGTCTCATCAATTAGTGTTTCTTTTTATATTAGTTTTAATATATATATATATATATATATATATATATATATATATATATATATATATATATATATATATATATATATATATATATATATATATATATATATAGGCGTGTTATTTGGTCGATTAAATCGGGTTTCGGTTTAAGTCGGTTTTTTTTTAATTTTCCAAATTAATCGTAACCAAACCAAAAAAGTTTCGGTTAAATCGGTTTCGGTTTATTCGATTTGGTTAATCGGTTTAGGTTTATTCGGTTTGGTTAATCGTTTCGGTTTATTCGGTTTGGTTAATCGGTTTCGGTTTATTCGATTTGGTTAATTGGTTTCGGTTTATATATTGATGATTATTTAAGCAATTTAATATTGTATTTTATTATCTTCATTTATGCAAAAAATAGCTCAATTAGAATAATTAGAACAACACTATATTACAACATTTGATAATATAAACGAACAAAACATATAAAAGTGTATTCAAACAAAACGTCAAAAATTAGAAAAATAGTAAATTACAACGTTAAATAATGCAAACGAACAAAACGTAAAAAAATATATTAGAAAATATATTCGAACTAAACGTCAAAATGTTAAATAATTATTTAAATTATAAATACCTAAATAAGTAAATAAATTAAATAAAGATAATATATATATATATATATATATATATATATATATATATATATATATATATATATATATATATATATATATATATATATATATATATATATATATATATATTAAAACTAATATAAAAAGAAACCCCAATTGATGGGACATCATATTTTCATGATGAGGGTTTTTTTTTTAAGATCACTCATTTTATAAAGCAGCAAAAGAGGTACCTAATGTCCAATCGATCACATTGGATGTGGCCCTTCAATGCGTGTTTCTCGTGAAGTTTCTATTGACAAGTCTTGGTGATGCTGGGTGACACACATGGCATGGATCTAATTTTGGACAATTGAAAGTTTATGTGTTACTGTTTGGCTGGAATCCAATTATTTAGGTTGTGGTGTATTGAAAGGTTTCATAAGGTTGTCACATTATTTATCTCTTTTTTGGTACCTTATCTTTGGAGGCTTTATAGTGTTGAATGTTGTTTTTTTAAATTAAATTAAGCATACAATAATCTATTTGTAAGCTTTATAAACAATTTGTTTTTCACTTAATGCTAACAAAATGAAACCCTTATTACCTCCAAAACTTAAGTGGTGTTGCCATTGATGTTAACTCTATGGCGCCTAACTTGGTTTGATTTCTTTAATAAGTTACAACTGGCCATCATGTGTGAAATTAGGGATAGTTATTTCAAACCTTTTTTCTTAGTGGTTAATGATGCCTTTATGGTCACCATTATATATAACTTTTACATTTATGAAAGCGTGAATAGTAACTTTACCTATCACATTCCGCCAGGTTTGCTTCGACCGCTTTCTTTTGTCATCGTTCTCCCATCTCATGCTTACCTCATGCTAACACAGCTTTGAACCCTTCGTTCTATGTTGCTTGCCACCTCTTGCTTTTCTTTGTCGCCTTAAACAACCCGAGTCACCTCTTTTTCCTCTTAAACGTGACACCTGCCCATCCATTCCAATCACGGCTATGTAACTTCGTCTAACTCTAATTTGTGATCACCGCTAAGATTTCAATCTTCTCTTTATCAATTATCCCTTCCTCCTCTTTTTCTCTTTTATCTATTACATCGTGCTTTATCTCGCCTTTACTGATGGCACGCCTCGCCTCTTAGACGCAACCACATGGGCCATATCAATCAAATGGAAAAGAAGACGCTATGAGGGTTTGGGAATCCTTATTCCTTGGCACGTGCACTTTCTGAAACGATATGCAGCACTAAAGGTTTCAATGATACACCAAAGATGAATGATGCAATCGCTCGACCCCAATCGCGTTTTTAAGGTTTATTCGTTCGCTTACACCGACGTCAACTGTGAAGGCGAGTTGTCGTTATCTCTATCCATCACTCTGAACTGAAATCTATTTTTCCCATTCATTCTCTTATAATCATCCAAAATTAACATCCGATTGAATCAATTTATAGGAATAAATGTTGGAGCCTCCGGTTATCTACACAAAGGTAATTAACCACAAATCAATTTCTTGAAATCTTCAACAAAATTATTCCACTATGAACTGCAATTTATTTATTTTTTATTCACGACCTTGAGGTATGGCAATAGAGCTTCAAATTTGAGGAATTGTTGTGAGATCTTGGGGCTGAACAAGAACCCAATTATTATCTTGCAACTGCTTGCCCACCAAGTGTTAGCTAAAGTGCTTGAATGAAATTAGAAATATGTATATGGACTAACGATCTCTTATTTTCCTTTTTATCTCTATTAGTTAGAATTATTTGTTTGTTACATTCTTTGCTTTACTTTCAGTTTGAAAGTTTTGTTTATTATTTTCTTTTTATCATTCTTTTAGGGATATGATTGTGTTTTATAAAGTCTTATTGCAAAACTATGGTGTTAACGACCTTCTTTAAGAACTTCAAACTAATTCTTTTTTAATTATGTTTGTTACTAATGTTTGTTGAATCGCTTACTTAATATATCTGAAAACAATATAAAGTGTGTATTTCATTTGTCACCATAAATGATGATGGAGGGGGGGGGGGGGGGGGGTCTTTTCAAAATTTAAATGTTGTTTGATCATCATTAATGACCTCTACATTTCTTACTTATATGCATTTCATTTATGTTTTATTTGGAAAAAGTGTATTTTCACATTGCTTGCTAATAATTTTCACTTCCACGCTCCATTTTTTAAATACCACTAAAAGTTTTATTAATCTTCAACAAACACCCTATTTCTCATCCGGATCCAATATCACAGTTGGATCTTAAGTTTCGATGGAGGATCCAGAAGTATCTTTGATAGGTGCGGATGTTTTGGAAATGAATAACAAAGAGGTTAAAGGTAAATTGCTAAAATTAGCAGGTAAGCTGAGCAGCGTTGGAGTATTAAAGATTGTTTAAATTACAGAATTATACCAATATCACACTTTGAAACCTGTTTTTAATACATTTGCATTATCTTCGTGCACCAAGTGTTCTACAAAATATAACAAGTAGATTCAATATAAATGAAATATTTACTTACCAGGAAATATGTTGCTTATGGTAATTCCTTTTCAATGAATACCTTATTTATATTAGAAAGTTTTTTATGGAGAAATACAAAGGGCTAGATCTTGGGGACCTCGATCCACGTTTGTTGTCTCACTCTGCTTACCACCCCTGTTTTAGATTTTAAGGGCTAATCTATCCTCTTTATAAATGAAGAGCTAGGCCTGCTTGATTTGATGATGGGTTTAAGTTTTCATATAAACCCCCGTCTTCCTACCTTGCCTCGACTCTAATCTCCAATCTCCTGCTCAACGCTCGCATAGCAAGGTTTACAAGTATGCATTCTATTGTTAATCTATTTCTTAATAAATTACAAAATGGTCTTTGTGCTTTCTGATTTTTATTGTGTTTAGTCCAAAATCGGAATATTTTTCATATTTGGTCCTTATTTCAAGGTTTCATATTGATTTTAGTCATTGGAACCTTGAAATAAGAACCATACTCGACATGAAACCTCGAAATAATGACCACGGTAGAAAAATATTTCATTTTTAGATTAAATGGTGAACATCAGAAAGCACAGTCACTATTTTTGTAATTTATTCTTATTTCACAGTAATAATAAACCTTTTTCTTACATGTCGTTCTTTTGGCGGTTAATCCAGTTGTAGACTCGTTTGGTAACGCTAAGATTGTTAGGAACAACAACCTAAGGTTCAAGAAGGCTTTTTAAGGAGAATATTTCATTCAAGCTATAGAAAATTGCAAACATCAGGTGGGTTTTAAGGATAATTAACTTTATTTACCTGGAATTTCATATTATTGCAGTTGCTTTGGTAAGTTTGTAGACATCCACTTTAATGGAGAGGTGAAGTTCTCTAAAGTTCCTAGAACAACTTATTTGCTCTTAACAACCACACGTTTGACAAGGGTCCGATCCTTTGGGAAGTTATCATTGCTTTTACATGATTCATATTACACCGCATGAGGTAATCACTTCTTTTCATGGACTTACAGAATCAGTAATTCAAATGGATGAGCTTAAATAGTGCCTTTTTTCCATATAGTTATCTCTGTTTTCCATTAGAGAGTATTTAAGTGATGCATAAGTATTTTTTCTTTCAAATATGATATTCTAAATATGTATTGTTTTAATACAAACAAAATGATTTCCTTCGATATATTTATCTCTGTTTCCATTGTGCATATTTAGGATGAGGGTTATTGGGGGAAATGTCAATACTCTTGGTATATTACACCATACTGGTACCCATTAGTTTCTGTACCTGATAATTTTTAAATATATTATATTTTTAAATTTTAGTATGCTAAATAAAATAATTTAGATAATTGAATTATTTACTTGGTCTTGAATAAATTTATGTTTTTTCAGTTTCTAGATTTTATCTGTATTTTTTTAATCAAAAATAAAATAGAGTGTCTTCTTATGATTGCTATGTTTTGTGCTAAAAAACAAATTTATTTTGTAGATACAACAAAATCAATCTTTTGATGCAATGTCAATAGCTTGTATTTGTGACTTGCTTCTTGCAATAGAGTTTCTTCAATATGAGGAGAAGATACACAGGGACACCAAAGGTTATCCCTACCTCCAAAATTCGATGATTATTGTTTCTTGCAGTTCCAGATATGCGCATGAACTTTAGCTCATAATCACAATGTTTGTCAAAATGTTATAGCTGAGACACCAAAGAGATTACAATATGGAATTCATTTCATTAGGATTTTTTATATGGCTAAATGTACGACAATTTTGTGAAATACTTACGTTGCTTATTTCATTTAAGCATTTTCAGGGTACCCGTTGCATCGCACGGGGGTGTAACCCTAGTTATAACACATTTTAATGTGACTCTTTGGATTGGAGGAAGATTATTTGGGTTGTATGTTATTATTTTAAGATCAAACAACTTCTTCTGTGCCATTCTTTTATAGTTATGTCATTTAGCAAATCTTTAAATTTTGTAGATAACCTTCAAAGATTGAGTTTATGTGAAGGTCAGTGGTGTTCATTGCAAATATGCAAAAGGTTAAACATACATAGTTCACTACAAATTTGCAAAAGATCGTGTTCATATTTAGGGCAAGAGCTATAATAAGATAATCTAGTTGGGGGTTTTAAGTCCCCGTTATCAATAAAATTGCCACTAACACTATGGGTGGCCTTTTTCTCATGTTGTATGAAACAAGACATCCTGAAATGTTCACACTTTTGTAGTATATACTTATAAACATAAAATGAAAATATAGTTAATACCGTAATTGACTATTTTTCAAGGAAAATTCTCAATTTAGATTATTTGTAAAACTGGTACTTAGTGATGATACATCTATATATACTTTATACTATGATAGTATGATGCTTCTATTTGTAGGTTGTCTATAAAATTAACCAAAATGATAAAGTAGATAAACAAACTAAGGAAAATCCATTTGAATTATACTAAATATTTATCAGAATATTTATTTATTATATATAATAAGATATTAATTATAATATTATTGTTTTAAACTTTTACTATTTTTTGTTGAAACTATTGTCGGAAGATGCAGAGTTGAAAACATAAATTGGCTGTCTCATCTTTCTCATTTGGAGGATCTTGAAATGGATGGGATCTCCCTAGCCAAAGCAAATCATTGCAGTTATGAGTCTTCAAAAACTATCATGGTTAAGTTTAGGGAGATGTGAGCTCTCGCAGGTCATGTATCCATATTCTTCACTTCCCAACTCTTCCTCGTCTATTGTTTTTCTTTTTCTCGGAAATAACAATATGACCTCATCCATGTATCGTTGGTTGTCCCCGTTAACCAGCAATAAGCTTCATGACATGTATCTATCTAGTAACATATTAGATTAGATCGGATACCCAAGTATCTTGGTAACCTCTGCAGTTTGGATTATTTGCACTTTGATAACAACTCTGCTGTTGTCAAATTTCCTGATTTTCTTAACAACTTATCCGGATGCACATCGCTTTCATTAAAAGCGTTGTCTGCTAGAGGAAGCCAATTTACAGGGTCATTGTCCGATGACATCCAAAAGTTTTCATCCCTAACATCTCTGTACCTATCTCATAATCACTTAAACGGAACTATAAGTGAGAAACTGTGGGAACTACCCAGGCTTGGTGTTCTTGACCTCTCTTCCAGTTATCTTAGAGGTTCTATCTCTGAAAACTTTGGAAAATTGCAGGCTTTTATTATAGATCTTTCAAAAAACTCACTGCTGGAAGGAGTTCCTTCCACAGATCACATGTCAAATCTTTCCTATGTAGATCGTATTGATCTGAACTCTTGCAAGCTGGGGCCTCACTTCCCCAAATGGGTTCAAACACTGAAGAAGCTTACCTATCTTGACATTTCCAATAATGGAATTTCAGACACAATTCGTCTAGGGTTTTGGAAAACATGGCCTTCTCAATTAGGTTATTTGAATCTCTCTTCCAACAACATTAATGAGAATGTACCGAATTTCTCATCAAATTTTGACTCTCAGTCCATGATAGATTTGAGTTCCAACAACTTTTATGGTTCGATACAGAATGTCCCTTCCTCTTTGCGATTATTAAATCTTTCCAGAAACAAATTCAATGGAGAAATCTCTTTCCTATGCCAAATTGTTGATGGGTTGTTAGAAGTTCTTGACCTCTCCCATAATTTTCTTAGTGGAAAGCTTCCAGACTGTTTGTGGCATTTCAAAGAACTTAGAGTTCTTAATCTAGGAAACAATGGTCTATCTGTACAGCTTCCTGCCTCTGTTGAGTCCTTGATAAAACTCGAGGTCTTGGATTTATACAAGAATGACTTCTCTGGTGATTTGCCTTTGTCTCTAAAGGATTTCAGAAGTTTAAATTTGTTGAATTTGGGGGCCAACAAGTTTTCTGGTAATGTGCCGGTCTGGATGGGTGAAAACTTATCTAGGTTGTATGTTCTTATCTTAAGATCAAACTTCTTCTTAGGAACCATCCCTTGGCAGTTATGTCATTTAGAAAATCTTCAAATTCTGGACTTGTCAATGAATCATCTCCATGGAACCATCCCTTCATGTTTGAATAATCTCACCGGCATGGTTCAAGTAGGATTCTTATTGCCACCAAACGTACATTACATTTTTAATGGTCGGGATCCTCTAAACTCATCATTTGGTTATTCATTTTCCAGTGCGTATGTTGACCGTGCGATGATTGAGTGGCAAGGAGATGAACGTGAGTTCTTTAGCACTTTAAGATTGTTGAAGAGCATTGACATGTCATGCAACAACTTAACCGGTCAAATCCCATCCGAAATTACCAATCTTCATGACTTGGTTTCCCTGAACTTGTCAAAGAACGCTCTACGTGGGGAGATTCCATTGAAAACTGGTGAGATGAAAAACCTTGACTTTGGATTTATCCAAAAAAAAATTTTCAGGAGGGATACCATCAAGTATGTCTCAAATGACTTTATTGAATGACCTAAATTTGTCATTTAATAACTTGTCAGGGAGAATCCCATCAAGCAATCAACTCCAGTCCTTTCAACCTTCAAGATACGATGGAAATGCACAACTATGTGGACTCCCCCTGTCTAGAAAATGTCCCGGAGATGAACCGGAAGTGCCATCGGTCATTAGTAAAAGCGAGGGTGGTGGAGATGAAGATTGGGGATGGTTTTATATTGGTGGGGGCATGGGTTTTGTTACTGGATTTTGGATAGCATGTGACGCTTTGCTTCTCAACCATCATGGGAGACATGCATTTTTTCACTTTTATGATACCTTCAAAGATTGGATTTATGTGAAGGTGATGGTGTTCATTGCAAATCTGCAAAGGGTTGGACATATATAGTCTTTGATCATCCGCTTTTTTCTTTTTGACTTGTGATTTCCGTAATGTAATTTGGCAGGGGTTTTTAAGTCCCCAATATCAATAAAGTTTCCACTAACACCATGGGTGGCCTTTTTCTCGTGCTGTATGAAACAAGATATCCTGAAATGTTGATACGTTTGTAGCATATAATTATAAACACAAGATGAAAATGTTGTTAAAGAAGAACTAGATGATTTTAAACCTATCAGCGGTCTGGTCCCAGTTCATGAGAATGTTGATTTATTTGGAAATGTCCAATCTTAAACCAGAAAGGCCAACAGTTTATGTGGGCTTTTGTTCAAGACTACAACTTGTGTTCTTCGGGCCTGTACATCATCATGATGGACTTTATGTGCTACAGCTGTGAATGCCAGTCCTTAGCTTTTGCTGTTAAGGCTTAACTAGCTTGTCTAGGTTATGGTTGTTGTAAGAACCCGTGAAAATGTGTAATAAAATGTAAAAATAATCGGGTAAAAAGGACGAAAAGTCGTAAAAGGGTAAAACGGTCTTTTGACACGTTATGAGATTATTATGTGTAATAATATGTATTTGTGTAATTATAAAGAGAGAAATAAAAGTTTATGAGAAATTTGAAGTTTTGCCGCATGAATAGTGAAATATGGCCGAAAAGGGCAAAATGGTCATTTGGCATGAAAATGACCAAAAATGTCAAGAAAATGTTAAGTTAGAAGTTAATGGAATATTATTGCAAGATTTTGGGTCTTAGGACCACTCTTGTGAAGAAATTAGAAGATTAGGGACCAAAATGTAATTATTTTATAAATATTAAATATAAACTAAGAGAGTTATTACTCTCATAATTCAGAAATTTCCTCCAGAGAATTCCAGAGAGCACGAGAGACAGCAAGAAAGGGCAAAGAAGAAGAAGTTCTTGAAGGCTTGCCAAGAAATCAAAGGAATTGAAGGTTGGAATTGGTGATTCCAAGGTAAGAACACCTTTGCTTTAACCTAGTTTTTGGGTATGTGCTTGAATTTGGTCTTTGGATGGAATTGAAACTGCAATTGCAGTTAGAAATCATGTGGGTTAAGTAACTAATGCTTCCAATAAGCTATTAGTTAAGAACTTAATTCAAAAACATGGAAGTAGGTTGTTATAATTGAGAATTTTCAAGTTTGATCAAGAACGTCAATTCTTGTACATGATGGATTCAATCGATTTTAATAGCTTAAAATGTGTTATTAGTCAAGGGTTTTAGTCCTAGAACAAACCCCAAGTGATTAAGACCAGGAATAAGAGCTTAAAGTCTCAAAACTGCATGCTACAGTGCCAAATCGCGACTGATCAGGAGCCTGCCCAGGCGCCAGGCGCAGTGCGCCCAGGACCAAGGCGGGGTGCGCCCAGGCGCAGTGCGCCCCATACCTGGCGCAGTGCGCCTTCAGTCAGTGGCCAGGCAGGGACCAAAAATGTTAAAAATTTCAATTATTCCAAACGCTAGAAACTATAGCTAGACATGTCCGATTGACCTGAAATTTCAGACATAACCTTAATATGGTATAAGAATATGTCGGGAATGGTCAAATCCGTAATTCGACCTTGCGGAAAAATCACTGTAGCGGCAGAGGCTAAATTCACTATTCACGTCAAAACTAAATTTTGGAATTTGAGCTAGACTTGTCCAATGAACTCCAAATTTGAAACACAAGTCTAATATAGCCTAATATATCATGGAAAAGAGTCGGAACTGAAATACGACAGGATATGCTTTGGAAATGGGGTAGAATTGCTAATTTATAATGATGGAATCCACATAAACCGATGAACCAGGGGATCTTGTGATAACACCAGAGCCAAAGTATATAGGTGGTTAAAGTAATATTGGGCCCGTATTATTGTAACCACAGGATATGCTTTGGAAATGGTGAAGTCACTAGGAAACCTGAGGAATTTGGTTGTGGAAATTAGTATAGAGACACTTGGGAACGCGAGTCCTATAGGAAGATCACATGCTACTGCTTTCGAGTATATTGATAAATATATATATATATATTTATATATATATATATATATATATATATATATATATATATATATATATATATATATATATATATATATATATATATATATATATATGGGTGAAGTAACAAAACGCGAATTCTATTTGTTTTATATAGTAAATGGAGAGCGGTGATCAGAACCTTTTGAGTGAAGGACGGACTGCAAGTCATACCCCGTCCCACGGAGATAACCCGGTTGATGATGAGGTTAACATGGGTCCTAACCCAAATCCAATACCGCAACCTCCACCCGTGACTTTGGAGGCTATTCAAAATCTTATTAGCAATTTAAAGACGGAAATGAGGGAAGATATGCGCCAAATGCTGAATACACGGCTAGGGGAAACACAACCAAATCCTTCAGCAGATGATGCTTCTTGGAGACCCACTAATGGAGATTCGGTCACGGAGGAGGATAGTGTGGGGACAGAAGATAAGAAGAGATGTTCTTTCAAAACTTTTCTGACATGTAAGCCAACGGAATACTATGGTAGTTATGAGCCTAAAGTCACGATGCGGTGGATACGGGAGACAGAGCAAGTGCTAGAGGTCAGCAAGTGTCATGAGAAGGATAAAGTTTATTATGCCTCGCGAATGTTGAAAGACGATGCATTGGTTTGGTGGAACACTTTATATGAACTGGTTGGAAAGGATGTAATTTACAAGTGGTCGTGGACCGAATTCACCACTCGCTTGAAGAATAAATATTGTCCCCTTCGAGACATAGAAAAACTTGAAGACGAATTCCTTACTTTAAAGAAGGGTAATTTGACTGTTGCTGAATATACTAAAAAGTTCAGTGATATGCTACCGTTCGTGGGAAACCTCTACACTACGGAGCGGGCACGAATCAACCGTTATGTGAAAGGCTTACCTTGGGAGTATGAATTGGAAGTAAAACGGGCGGTAACAATGGATGCGGCGTTTGAGGCAGCAAGAAATGTTGAAGATGTGGGGAAACGAAGAACAGTGGAGAAGCAAGTTTCTGGAGATAAACGTAAATTCAGTGGCGGGAGTAGTAGCTGGAATAAGAAGGGAAAGTCGGTAGTAATGTCAACCAAACAGGGCAGTCGAAAGATGTGTGATAAGTGTGGGAAAGAGCATACGGGCGAGTGTAGGATGGGAAGTGCGGCTTGTTTTAACTGCGGAAGAATGGGTCACAAGGCGAGGGAATGTACTTATCCTAAGCTCAGTGAAGTCGAGTGTTTCTCATGTCATGAAAAGGGGCATTATAGTTTTAATTATCCGAAGAAGGGTGGTGAGACAATGGTATCAACTGCGCAGAAAAAGACGGTGCCTCAAAAGGTGAAGACTCGCGCCTTCCAACTCACCCGAGAAGAAGCAAAGGAGACACAAGAAGTGGTCTCAGGTACTCTATTAATTAACCAGATGCCTGTCTATGTATTATTTGATTCTGGTGCTACGTGTTCGTTTGTGTCCTATGAGTTTGGTCTAAAATTCAATATACCGCTAGAACCATTAGATCGTGTATGTGAGGTAGAATTGGCAAGTGGTAAGAAGGTGGGGATAAAACATGTGTACCGTAACTGCGAACTCAACATAGATGATCAGAAATTTTCATTGAACCTTCTTCCGATTGGAGTGAAGACTTTTGATGTTGTCATTGGTATGGATTGGCTTGGGGCCAATGATGCAAAAATCGCATGTGGGAAAAAGATAGTATCGGTGAAAATTCCAGGTGGCAGCAAAGTGTATGTTTACGGTGAAAAGCCCAAGAGAATGTCTAATTTGATTAGTGCAGCGAAAGTCAGAAGATGTTTGATGAAAGGATGCTTATCCTATGTGGCGTATGTGATGATGGAGGACAAAGTAAAGAAGACGGTACATGACATTGATGTGGTGAAAGAATACCCTGAAGTGTTTCCAGATGATTTACCCGGGTTGCCACCAGAAAGACAAGTTGAATTTCGAATTGATCTTGTACCTGGAGCTTCTCCTATCGCCCGTGCTCCATACCGTTTGGCCCCGACCGAAATGCGAGAGTTGATGTCACAATTACAGGAATTGTTGGATAAAGGCTTCATACGCCCCAGTGTGTCGCCTTGGGGTGCACCGGTACTGTTTGTCAAGAAGAAAGATGGCACGATGCGAATGTGCATTGACTACCGCGAGCTTAACAAAATTACCATCAAGAACCGTTACCCGCTGCCACGAATAGACGATCTGTTTGATCAGTTACAAGGCGCCGATTATTTCTCCGAGATTGACCTCCGGTCTGGTTATCATCAGGTGTGCGTAAGAAATGAAGATATTGAGAAGACTGCTTTTCGCACTCGCTACGGGCATTATGAATTTCTGGTCATGCCTTTTGGTCTGACGAATGCCCCGGCAATCTTTATGGATTTGTTGAATAGGGTGTGCAAGCCGTTCCTTGATAAGTTTGTTATCGTCTTTATTGATGACATCCTTATTTACTGGAAGAATGCAGAAGAACACAGAAATCATTTGAGGACGGTGCTAGAAGTTCTGAAGAAAGAAAAGTTATATGCAAAATTTTCGAAGTGCGAATTCTGGCTGAGGGAGGTGCAATTCCTTGGACACGTTGTCTCAATCCAAGGCATTAAAGTAGATCCAGCAAAGGTGGAGGCAGTGATGAAATGGGAATTTCCCAAGACTCCGACGGAAGTGAGAAGTTTTCTTGGACTTGCCGGATATTACCGACGGTTCATCCAAGATTTTTCACGAATTGCAGTACCTCTTACGAAGCTAACAAGGAAAGGGGTAAAGTTTGAATGGGGGGCGGAACAAGAGAAAGCGTTTGAGACACTAAAAGAGAAGTTATGCAATGCGCCAGTTCTTACCCTACCAGAGGGAACGGAAGATTTCGTGGTGTATAGTGATGCCTCTAATAGAGGATTGGGTTGTATATTAATGCAGCGGGGAAAAGTAATAGCATATGCTTCTCGCCAATTGAAGGAACCCGAAACTCGATATGCAACGTACGATTTGGAACTGGCAGCAATTGTGTTTGCATTAAAAATCTGGAGGCATTACTTGTATGGGACAAAATGCACCTTGTACACGGATCACAAGAGCTTACAATATGTATTTTCTCAGAAAGATCTCAATATGAGGCAAAGTAGGTGGCTGGAGTTAATAAATGATTATGACTGTGAAATCGCTTACCATCCTGGGAAAGCGAATGTGGTAGCAGATGCCTTAAGCAGGAAGTTTCATGAAAAGAAAAGACAAGAGAGGTTAATGAAGATCGAATTGAAATCAAGCTTAATAGAAAGCATCAAAGACGCACAAAAGCAAGTATTGGAAAGAGGTGACTTAAAGAAGGAAAAATTGGGAAAAGATTTGGTGTTTGGAGAAAATACCCAGGGACTGAAGACAGTCAGAAATCGCGTGTGGGTACCAAAAGCAGGTGGAAACCGAAAGTTGATATTGGAAGAATCCCACAAGTCAAAATATTCCATTCATCCAGGAAGCACGAAAACTTATCGGGATCTCAAAGAACAATATTGGTGGCCGGGAATGAAGAAAAGAATTGTTAAATATATCTCTAAATGTGCAACCTGTGCACAAGTGAAAGCGGAACACCAAGCCCCATATGGAAATACTCAACCACTGCAAATTCCAGCGGGGAAGTGGGAAGACATAACTATGGATTTCATAGTTGGGTTGCCGAGAACTAGAAGAGGTCATAACCGAATATGGGTCATTGTTGATCGCCTGACCAAGAGTGCAATGTTTTTG
The DNA here is from genome assembly GCA_023525715.1 of Cichorium intybus. Taxonomy (NCBI): domain Eukaryota; kingdom Viridiplantae; phylum Streptophyta; class Magnoliopsida; order Asterales; family Asteraceae; genus Cichorium; species Cichorium intybus. Next base: position 120,835,623 of record CM042009.1, on the reverse strand, counting down.
GCAATTAAAGAGAATATGCAATTGGAAACATTGGCGCAGATATACAAGGATGAAGTTATAAGACTCCACGGAGCTCCCTTGTCTATTGTGTCTGACAGAGACCCACTATTTACCTCGAAATTGTGGGAGGCACTACAAGAACGAATGGGGATAAAGATTAAAATGAGTACAGCCTACCATCCTCAGACAGACGGGCAAAGTGAACGAACTATCCAGACTGTAGAAGATATGCTACGAGCGTGTGCCCTAGATTTTGGTGGGAATTGGGATGAACACTTGCCATTGGTAGAGTTTTCTTATAACAACAGCTATCATTCCAGTATTGGGATGCCACCGTTTGAAGCTCTATATGGCAGAAAATGTAGAACTCCTTTGTGTTGGTTGGAAGCGGGAGAGACTAAAATGACTGGGCCGGAAATTGTAAGAATAACAAACGAAAAGATCAAAATAATTCAAGCTAATATGAAAGCTGCTCAAGATAGACAGAAGAGTTATGCAGATTTGAAGAAGAGACCTTACGATTTGAAAGAGGGTGATCTGGTAATGCTCAAAGTGTCACCGTGGAAAGGTGTGGTAAGATTTGGAAAGAGGGGTAAACTGAGTCCAAGATATATTGGACCATTCAAGATCTTGAAAAGAATTGGTGAACAAGCTTTCAAACTAGAATTACCACGTGAACTGAGTGGTATTCATGATACATTTCATGTGTGTTATTTGAAAAAGTACTTAGGAAAAAGTGAACTTGTTATTCCGTTAAAAGACCTAACGGTAGAAGCCCCGAATAAACTGATAGAAGAACCAGAAGCAATGTTAGAGGTGAGAACCAAGAAGTTGAGAAACAAGGAAATTGACTTAGTCTTGGTCAAATGGAAGCACACCTCGGGTTCAGATTTGACTTGGGAGACTTTAGAAGACATGAAGAGAAGATACCCGAATTTTACGAATTATGAGAAGATTCCGAGGACGGAATCCTTTTAAGGGGGAGAGGTTGTAAGAACCCGTGAAAATGTGTAATAAAATGTAAAAATAATCGGGTAAAAAGGACGAAAAGTCGTAAAAGGGTAAAACGGTCTTTTGACACGTTATGAGATTATTATGTGTAATAATATGTATTTGTGTAATTATAAAGAGAGAAATAAAAGTTTATGAGAAATTTGAAGTTTTGCCGCATGAATAGTGAAATATGGCCGAAAAGGGCAAAATGGTCATTTGGCATGAAAATGACCAAAAATGTCAAGAAAATGTTAAGTTAGAAGTTAATGGAATATTATTGCAAGATTTTGGGTCTTAGGACCACTCTTGTGAAGAAATTAGAAGATTAGGGACCAAAATGTAATTATTTTATAAATATTAAATATAAACTAAGAGAGTTATTACTCTCATAATTCAGAAATTTCCTCCAGAGAATTCCAGAGAGCACGAGAGACAGCAAGAAAGGGCAAAGAAGAAGAAGTTCTTGAAGGCTTGCCAAGAAATCAAAGGAATTGAAGGTTGGAATTGGTGATTCCAAGGTAAGAACACCTTTGCTTTAACCTAGTTTTTGGGTATGTGCTTGAATTTGGTCTTTGGATGGAATTGAAACTGCAATTGCAGTTAGAAATCATGTGGGTTAAGTAACTAATGCTTCCAATAAGCTATTAGTTAAGAACTTAATTCAAAAACATGGAAGTAGGTTGTTATAATTGAGAATTTTCAAGTTTGATCAAGAACGTCAATTCTTGTACATGATGGATTCAATCGATTTTAATAGCTTAAAATGTGTTATTAGTCAAGGGTTTTAGTCCTAGAACAAACCCCAAGTGATTAAGACCAGGAATAAGAGCTTAAAGTCTCAAAACTGCATGCTACAGTGCCAAATCGCGACTGATCAGGAGCCTGCCCAGGCGCCAGGCGCAGTGCGCCCAGGACCAAGGCGGGGTGCGCCCAGGCGCAGTGCGCCCCATACCTGGCGCAGTGCGCCTTCAGTCAGTGGCCAGGCAGGGACCAAAAATGTTAAAAATTTCAATTATTCCAAACGCTAGAAACTATAGCTAGACATGTCCGATTGACCTGAAATTTCAGACATAACCTTAATATGGTATAAGAATATGTCGGGAATGGTCAAATCCGTAATTCGACCTTGCGGAAAAATCACTGTAGCGGCAGAGGCTAAATTCACTATTCACGTCAAAACTAAATTTTGGAATTTGAGCTAGACTTGTCCAATGAACTCCAAATTTGAAACACAAGTCTAATATAGCCTAATATATCATGGAAAAGAGTCGGAACTGAAATACGACCCCTCGGGGGTACTGTAGCAGAATACGCGTATTTCGGAGAAAACGATAAAACGGGTTTATTAACGATTATACATTTATTATAACCCGTAGTAGCATAGTATGGGACTCTTGTGCTGTAAGTTAGTTGTTATATATATGAATTGAATATAAACGTATATCTTGTAAATAATAGGTGGTGGTTCAAATACGGTGAACTGAACGAAGGGAAAAGAAGTGCAAAAGACTAACTGACTCGAGGTGAGTGTTATGTGGATTTTCGAGTACATAGCTAAATAAATTTTATTTAAAGTATTTTGGGAGTCAAAGTGGCTTATGATTTTTAAAGTATAATATGAAAAGTATGATTTTTAATACGAAGGAAATGGAACCAGAAATACAGTGACTAATAATGTGATTGACTCATGATGATAAGTTGCGTTAGTATCCGGATAAAGACCACGGCCTGCTGCGGTAGGGGTGGCAATAAGACACTACTGGGATGGTACCTCCCGTCGCGAAGTAGTTGTCTTATCTTGATAGATGAATTCGTTTCATTCTATTGGGGAAGTAGCTATACGGGTGCGTCTCGTATAAAACCTACGGGTGCGCTCGTAGGAATGTACCATTGATAAGAAATAAGAAATACCTGTGGGTGCGCTCACAGGAAAAGAATTTTGAACGTTTAATGAATAATGAAACTATTGACAAAGATATTTTTGGGTCTAAACCCATATCACTCACGAGACATTATGTCTCACGTATTTTCTTTTAAAATGCTATGTACTCAGGTAAACAGGAAGGACGTTGAAAGAGTCGGGTGGGACCGTAGCTTCTGTTGTATAATAATGTATAATAAACAGGTTTGAATCATGATTGTGAAACAAATTCGTGATACCCCGTTTGTAATGTAAATACATGGTTTGTTTTCAAATGTTATAACAAAGTTTGTTAAATAAAAAAAAAAAAATTTGTGTGAAAATTTGGGGTGTTACATTTGATGTCTATAGACTTATGTTCTCGGGGCTTGTCTCAATGTTTTAGTTCTACTTTTTTTTTAGTTTTTACCATCTCTATTTTTAGTAAATTCATCTAGGGTAACCTGTATACCAACAATAAGAAAAGGAAATACTACCTTTTGCGTGTAAATCATAAACCAAAGAACTTGGAAAGCGTTGTGACAACTATATGAAGATATGGTTTGCTTCTGACAACTACATCAGCATTTCATGTGTAAAGAAACGTGGGAAAATAGAAAGAGATCAACTAAAAGTAAGCTCTAATATCATAATAATTATAAATGTATTCGAAGTGCCCTCTGTTTCAAGATACCAAATATGACCTGTTTTGCGTCCCATCTCGAAATTCTCATTTTAAAATCTATTGTTACACTTGTTGATTCAAATGGTTTCTCTTTTTATTTTATGTTGTTCATGGCTTCAAGTATTTTGTTTCACTTTCTTGATGATTCTTCTAGGAATTACTTTCAAAATGTTGTCTGAAAGTAGGTGTTTACTACTAGAATTGATATTTTTGTATGATCATCTTTACATGACGTTATCCATATGGATATTGGTTAACACTACAAAGGTACGAGTGAAATCTGCCAAAAAATTCAGTCAATCATTACTGGAGTCTACACATCAAATGTGGTCTGTAAAGAAGTCTTATGTGATGAATCGGTTTACATGCATATACCAATCCAGTGAGTATAATGATCATGCAATGATTAAGTGGCCAATGAGTTTTACACGACTTTAACCGCAATCTATTGAAGAGCATATGTCACCCAAGCAACAATCTAACCTGAATTTAATTTATGTTGGCAATTTTAGCATCATCAAAACCTTTTGGGTGTTACTTACCATTTAGATTATCTATTTCGTATATATGCCGATTAAGCTTGGTATTTGGCCCTTCCACTCTAAAATTCTTGATAATTACAGAAAGTTGACGTGCACTTCCTATTTGTTGACCAAAACATGTAGTTGCCAATTCTTTTGGAAAATCCTCAAATCAAAATGAGGCATCCCAAATATATAATTTTCAAATTATATTTTAAGGAAATTAAGCCTACATAAACCAAAGGATATCTGAGTTCTTGATAACATACGCTATTGTGAGTCCAAATTTATAACACTCTTTATGGATTACATGAGAGTTTGTTCAAATAAAGAACTTTTATTTTTCAATTTATCTAAAGACATATGAAACGGTTAGCGAGTTTGTTCCACAAGTTAGATGACCTCAGCATCTTTGTCATGGGGATATTCTGTCTGCTAGAGTTGTTAAGGAAGCGTTAGATGATTTTAAAACTATCTCTGGTCTGATTTCTAGTTCATCATAGTGTTTTTTTTTTTTTTTTTTTTTTTTTTTTTTTTTTGGAAATGTGCGACCCCACACCAAAGAAGCCATCAGGAGTATAGTATTTTTTTAAGAAGCCTGTACGAATATATGGTTTGCATCTGACAGCTACATATCATTCACTGTGTAAAGAAACGTGATAATTTCAAAGAGATCAAATATAGATAAATTCTAATCTACATCTATATCTATATCTATATCTATACTACCTAATAAAATAATATTGGGTTTGCCACGTGTCCCTCTCTTATTCAAACTACATCTTATTTTCCGCTCATATTTCTATATACCATGATTTCCCCTTAATTCTTTCTATCAATTCTCTCATCAATTCTATATGTTCATTGGTTCGTCCTCGATCACGGCTCTTTCTCCCCTAATTTCGCCTTCTCGATTTTGAAAACCGTATCACCCAATATTCATGCCCAAATGTTCATTATTTCTCTCTGATGATAAAATCTGAATCCCTCATTTATCTCAATGTCGCTCTGCTCTCGGATCAGTACAAGAACCCAGGTAATATGGATTGTGAGTTCAATTTCACGCTAACTGTAGACAAAATCGACTTCAATAAATAATCGATTAACTTCAAGATCGAAGTATAAAACCCAAATATCACGATAATGATTCAACGGAATATAAAACTATTGAATAATCAACCAAGAATAGATCGAACGGTAAAAAGAAAGAACACAGGATATTTACGTGGAAAACCCAAATCGGGAAAAACCACGGGCGGAGGAAGCCGAGAACCAATTCACTATATTTTGCGGTGTTTACAAAACGTTGGGAGAAATACAAAAATACAAAGAGTTAAAACTCTTTATGTATTAAGAGGAAGAGAAGAGAAATGTTGTGTGTTGTGGTGTGTTTTGTTTGAGATGGTTTCTAACCTATTTATACTAAAAACTTAGCATGCCACTTAAATAAAAAATGGCTCATTTAAAGAATTCTATATGCCATCTTTGAAGTTTTAGCTAGCCATTGTTGAAGCAGCCCTTTTGAAGATTCTATTGTTGAATTATGAAGGCATATTCCACAATCTCCACCTTGACTTCAAAATTGAGCAAGTAACAGACTGATTCTACAACATGTTTAACCATCAGAACACAACTCATCAGTCTCCAAAATTCCATAAGAAACTGCAATCACCATATAGAGAAAAATTGATCCTGAAAAATGAAATACTTCCTCCACCACGAGCCTAATCAGGCTCAAATGCGATCAGAAACACCCACCAAATCCAAACATGTTTTGAACTTGGCTATTGGAAGACTTTTAGTGAACATATCAGCGGGATTATCATTGGTGCTGATCTTGTTTACCGTAATATCGCCTTTAGCAATAACATCTCTGATGAAGTGATAACGAACATCAATATGTTTCGTTCGATCATGGAACATTTGATCCTTTGTCAGAAATATTGCACTTTGATTGTCACAGAAAACAGTTTTAACGGATAACTTGTTTGAAAGCTCACCTATCAACCGTTTCAACCAGAGGGCTTCTTTCACTGCTTCCGTAGTAGCCATGTATTCGGCTTCGGTGGTGGATAACGCTACAGTGGACTGTAACTGCGCTTTCCAACTAATTGCGCAATCACCCAAAGTAAACACGTACCCTGTAATCGATCGTCTTTTATCCAAGTCCTTCGCATAATCGGAATCCACATAACCAAGTACTCCACTATCGGTTTTGCCAAACCGTAGACATAAAGAGGAAGTACCTCGCAAGTACCGAAAAATCCATTTAACAGCAGCCCAATGCTCTTTTCCTGGATTCGCCATGTATCTGCTCACCATACTTACCGCATATGACAAATCTGGACGTGTACAAATCATAGCATACATAAGAGATCCTACAGCACTGGAGTATGGTACCTTTTCCATGTATGCAAGATCTTCTTCGGTGGTAGGACTTAAGGCGGATGATAGCTTGAAGTGGGCTGCGAAAGGAGTGCTGACTTCTTTTGCGTCATGCATATTGAAACGGTGCAGAACCTTCTCAATGTAGCTTTGTTGAGAAAGGTATAGAGTTCTTGCACTGCGGTCTCGCACTATTTCCATTCCTAGAATTTTCTTGGCAGCACCCAAGTCCTTCATATCAAACTCAGCATTCAATTGGTCTTTTATCTTTTGAATCTCCTTTATATTCTTCGCTGCAATTAACATGTCATCCACGTATAAAAGTAGATAGACCATTGAACCATCGTCACACTTCTTGTAGTAAACGCAGCTGTCGTAGGTGCACCTTTTCAGCTTGTGACTGGTCATAAATGAGTTAAACCTTTTATACCATTGTCGCGGAGATTGCTTGAGGCCATAAAGAGACTTCTTCAATTTGCACACGTAGCTTTCCTTGCCAGGAGCTACAAAACCTTCAGGTTGTTGCATATATATCTCTTCCTCAAGCACACCATATAAGAATGCTGTAGTAACATCAAGTTGCTCTAACTCATAGTCATGAGAGGCAACTAATCCCAACAAGACACGTATTGACGTGTGTTTCACAACCGGAGAGAAAATGTCGGTATAATCGATACCTGGGATTTGACTGTAGCCTTTGGCTACCAAACGAGCTTTATATCTTGGTTTGTCACCAGGGTGGATAGCCTCCTTCAACTTGTAGACCCATTTGCACTTAACTGTCGTCTTACCCTTTGGAGCTGGAACGAGATCCCATGTGCCATTTTTCTGAAGAGATTCCATCTCCTCGTGCATGGCAACCATCCACTTATTAGAATGTTTGGATTGAATGGCCTCGTTGTAGCTTGTGGGCTCCAGAACAGACTCAACTTCATTGGCAACTGTAAGTGCATAAGCGACAGAATTGGCTTGAACATATCTCTTTGGAGGTACAATCTGTCTGCGAGGTCTATCTCTTGCAATGGAGGGACTGTGAGGTTGGCTTGGAGCTTCGGCTGGCTCATGAGAAGAGGAATGTTGATTATTCGAGGGTTGAGAAACCTCGACACCTTCATGAGACTGGTCCTCGAAAGATGAATTTAAAGGAAGCTCCACCTCCACTCGAACTTTGTCTTTTTCCGAATTTTCATTTTCTCTAGTCTGAATGTTGGAGACAGGATGAAGCATGGCTTTTTCATCGAAGGTCACATCTCTTGATGTAATGACCTTCATAAGCTCTGGGCTCCACAATTTGAAACCTTTCACTCCTGTCTTGTATCCAATAAAAATGCACTTAATGGCTCTTGGTTCTAATTTGCCATTATCAACCCGTGCATATGCTGGACATCCAAACGGTATTAACTTTGTGTAGTCAGCAGGCTTACCAGACCATAGCTCAAACGGAGTCTTCTTTCCAATAGTACGTGAGGGGGAGCGGTTGATAATATAGCATGCGGTGGAAGCTGCTTCGGCCCAAAAAGACTTTGGTAGCTTCGAGTGAGAGAGCATGCATCGGACCTTCTCCATGATGGTGCGGTTCATTCTTTCCGCAACGCCGTTCTGCTGTGGTGTGTGGACTACAGTGCGGTGACGTGTAATCCCTTCCTTACGGCAATAGGAGTTGAATTCTTCTGAGCAGAATTCCAGTCCGTTATCGGTACGAAGGTATTTCACTTCAAAACCTGATTGCTTTTCAACCAATACTTTCCAATCTCTAAAAGTTTGGAATACTTCTCCCTTTGACTTTAAGAAGAACGACCATACCTTTCTTGAGAAATCGTCAATGATCGTGAGCATATAAGAGGCTCCACCTTTCGATGTAACCTTTGCTGGTCCCCATAAATCAGAGTGTATGTAGTCAAGTGGCCCTTTCGTCGTATGTTTGCCACCGATAAAACTCACTCGCTTCTGCTTTCCAAATACACAATCTTCACAGAATTCAAGTTCGGTTGATTTGTGCTCCCCGAGCAACCCCCTTCGGCTTAGTTCACTCATACCGTGGTATGACATATGACCGAGCCTGAGATGCCATAGGCGAGAATGATCAACATTGGAGAGGGATTTATAACTAACCGAGGCTTCGCCAGAAATAACTTGTCCGTCCATAATGTAAAGGTTTGCAGATTTTCTAACTCCTCGGATGACCACAGAACCTTCCTTGAAAATATGGAGTTTCCCGTCTTTGCCAACAAACTCGTAACCTTTCTTCTCGAAAGTACCGAGACTTAGTAAATTTCGCCTAAGACCGGATACGTGCTTCACATCTTGAATCGTTCGAACAATGCCATCGAACATGCGGAACCTGAGTGTACCCCGTCCAATAATACGACACGAAGTGTCGTTACCCATTAGAACGTGGCCTTCATTAACCTTTTCATATGAATGAAAAACGCTTCGATTGGAGCTCATATGAAAAGTACACGCTGAATCAAGTACCCACTCACTCGTGGTTATTAAACCGTAGTCCGAAACGGATAGAAGCTCGCCATCGGAACCAGTTTCGGCAACATCGGCTTCAACGGTGTTATTGGCTGTTTTTCCCTTTGCGATTTCCTTCGCCTTCTCCTTGTTCTTTAACTTGAAACATTCATCGATCAGATGTCCCTTCTTGTGGCAATAATTGCAATATTTGCGATTGGATTTGGACTTAGATCTAGATCGGTTTTGTGAAGAGCTACCTCTCTCGTTAGGTCTCCCTCTGATGTTGAGACCTTCGGCTTTAGAATCGTTGCTGCTGTTCCCAACTATCTGCTTCATCTTTTCCTTTGAATCAAGAGCAGTCATTACCTCGTCAATGACAAGAGTGTCCCGAGAATAGATAATGGTGTCACGAAAGTGATCGTAGGAGTCTGGGAGAGAAGATAATAAATATAACGCCAAGTCTTCATCTTCGTATTTGACGTCCATATTCTCCAGATTTCCTACAAGCTCTTTAAAGGTAGAGAGATGATCAGACAAAGAACTACCTTCACTCATCTTTAGGTTAAAAAGTCGTTGCTTCAAGTGTAGCTTGTTGGGCAAGCTTTTCGTCATAAGTAGCTGCTCGAGTTTTAGCCAGAGAGCCGCTGCGGATGTCTCTTTCAACACATCTTGGAGAACGTCGTTGGATAGATGCAGACGGATCTGCGACGACGCCTTCAAATCTTTCATTTCTTTTTCCTCGGTCGACCAAGTTGCCGGCATTTTCTCCATTCCTAATAGTGCTTTGTGGAGATCCATTTGGATCAACACATCTTTCATCTTTACTTGCCAGAGAGGGAATCTTGTGTTTCTGTCAAGTAAAGGAATATCGTACTTCATCGATGACATGGTTGAAAATAGTTTTTACGAATCGTTATCGGAAAACCTGGATAGCTCTGATACCAATTGTAGACAAAATCGACTATAATAAATAATCGATTAACTTCAAGATCGAAGTATACAACCCAAATATCACGATAATGATTCAACGGAATATAAAACTATTGAATAATCAACCAAGAATAGATCGAACGGTAAAAGAAAGAACACAGGATATTTACGTGGAAAACCCAAATCGGGAAAAAAACCATCTCAACTCCTTAGAAAACCTATCTTACTCTTCTTGTAAATACTAAATACATAAGAGTTTATAAACTCTTTGTATTTTTATATTCTCCAAACATTTTGTAAACACCACAAAATATAGTGAATTGGTTCTTGGCTTCCTCCGCCCGTGGTTTTTCCCGATTTGGGTTTCCCACGTAAATATCCTGTGTTCTTTCTTTTACCGTTCGATCTATTCTTGGTTGATTATTCAATAGTTTTATATTCCGTTGAATCATTATCGTGATATTTGGGTTTTATACTTCGATCTTGAAGTTAATCGATTATTTATTATAGTCGATTTTGTCTACACTAACACTCTACAATCAAGTCTGATCAAAGTCGATAAAAGGTTACGTTGTTAGCTCTCTCCCTCTCTAATCTACTCTTTCTCTCTGACTCTAATACATACTTCAATGGATCGGTGTGTGAAGTACTATAAATCCGAATAGTTGTCTTCATAATGGTCTATATTATGTTCTTAAAATGACATCTCCTCTTTTGGTTTGAAGAATTCTCTCTCGTTTCTATGAAGTCCTTCAATTGATAACACACGCAATCACAAAGAATATGGAGTATAGATATAATCTAGAACGAAGTCCATTTCATTCCTATCTGACCTCCGGTTTCCTTCAAATTCAATAGACTCCACAAAGGTGCTACCTCCTCCAGCTCATATGTTTTGATTTTTTTTTTAGTTTTTAATCTTTTTTTAACTTCACGAGTTAGATGATGCCTTGAGCGATCTTCATGTTTTAACTATGGTAGAAAGGAAAGCTAGGATACACCTTGAATGGTAAAAGAAAAACCTATTTCTCAATCTCCCACATTAGGTATTCTGGTAGCAAACAAACTAAATCGTATTCTATTTTCATGGAGCTTTACATAGAAGCTATCCTCCAATGGCGACCAAATTTTAGTGAAGTTTCACACTTAATAAATGTACATTTTCACAAGTCGTTCATGCTCATCAAGCTTGCCCTTAACGTGGTAGATAAAATGCCTCAATGACAGAGAGAAGATAGTTGATTATCTTTCTAGATGCACCTCTTTTTAACTTAATTACATGCCATTTTATCTCAAGTTAATTACTATCTATTTCTTATACTGATTCTTTTTTTGGTAATGAACGTTAGTAACGACAAGATCAACCTATCTATATCAAGATCGTCCATAGTAAGTCATTTAAGGTAATAATTATTAGATTGATTGATTAATACACACTAACAAATTCAAATGTACTCATAACCCTCAATCAATATGTGTAATTTAACTTAATTATAGATGGAAAAAAGTCACAAGTAGTCCACAACAACCTCTTAAGGCACATGCATTCTCTCTGAAAAATTTTATGTTAATGCGTATCCGTCAAGTACTCATTCCCGTTATAATTTATGGATTTATTTTTGTTTTTTACAGTCAAATCAAGAAAGCAGATACATGTTCCTTACACTTGATTAACAATACCAATCAATATATCACCTTTAAGATACCTTATTGGTATTTAAATTTCATTAGTGTCTTTTAATTTATTGGTATTCCATAAAGTTTGACTAGCTTTTATTACTCCGCCTTCGGTCCTAAAAAACCTATAAGTTCTTTTAATAATTAGATGGAAAAAACATAAAGAGTAAATATCTAGACGTCAAAGTGAGTAATATAGGGACTAGGGAGTTGTTAACCATTATAAGTAGTTAGTTTATGAAAGGAACTTGTTAACATATTATGGAATAGGTATAGATCTTAATTTGCTTCAAATCAGGATTTCCTTAGTGTTTTACTGTGTAATATCCTCTACCTTATCGAAAATCCCAGCCTAGCTAGAGGTAACAAGTTCATGCCTAACAAATCGATAATGGTTAAGAAGGATCATTTGTCAAGTGGGTCAAGCTTGGTTATTTATTTTGTTTGTCTATTATTGATAACACTTAAAAATTAGCATCATTTGACGTGTCAATATTCACAAATTTAAGTTAAATAATTAATCATGGATCACACCTATGTCCATCTTACCATAGATGGTACTAAAATCTACAAGATATTTTTCTAAACCAATTTAGAAAGTGTTCGATTCAGCTTATATGTTTGGGACATGTAGCTTGTAGGCATTGCCTAGGAGTCATGTTTGATATTCATTTATCAAACTATAAGTTTAGGATTTAAATGGTACATCTTATTTTCCGGTACTATAAGAAATGTTAATTTCCAAAATATCCTGCAGACAAAAACCAATTGAAGGATTGTTGCTCTCATAACTTTGCTATTGTTTTGCATTGTTATGACCATCTTTAAAATCTCGAGTTAACTACTTGATTGTTCTCAATGACTCATCTTGTGTTTGTGTAATTTAATTTATTTTTTGAATAACTGGAGTTGTAAACCATTTCGATTTTTGTGTAATTCATTTTAATTTTTTCTTAATTTTGGGAACTCGAGGTCCTTTACTTGATTGTGTATAAATAAACAGGGTCGGTGCCGAGGATTCGGATACCCGGGACGAGCCGGAAAAAAGGCCCTCCTAACGTGTAATAAATTAAATTACATAAACTAAATCTTTTTACGACGATAAACTTTATAGCGGAAAAAAGGCCCTCCTGGTTTAAACTTGGGCTGAAATGTAGTATAATATCACAATTTTTTTTGCGCCCCTACAAAGATTGGGCCCTGGGCAACAGCCCACTTCGCCCACCCTTTAAACCAGCGCTGTAAATAAATCTCAAGAGCTATGTGTTTCAGTTTGTATACACACTTCATTAGGTATTCCATCATTAAATTGAAGTGTGTGTGATTTTATTAGTAACTTTAATATAATTATTAGTATTAATCATAATATATATTTACCATTATAATTGTTTTATTATCATTTCATGTGGTTGATAATTTTATATGTTCATCACGATGTGTAAGTTATTTATAAGTTTTAGGATATTTCATATTGGTGTGTTCATTTTTAGTGTTGTTAATTTATTTAGAAAATTAAAAAAATCATACATCATAAATGTAAATTTTGATTTTTTTTCCTCAAATTTTAATAACAGTGTATTTTTTTTATTTGAAGTTTTACTGTGACGCTGTTTTAATTATTGTTTGGGTTCATGAAGAGTGTAAACGCCACATACCATATTTTTTATTGTGACACTGTTAAAACAGGGAGTTGCCATATGTATTTCTATTGTATGTTTTGTCAAACTATTGCTACTAAATAACAATGAGTGTGTCATGATTCAAACAGATTGAGATTTTATAACATAAGCAACGGTTAAGAAGGATTAGGATTTTGGTAAATGCATTTTTTCAAAAATTCAACTATTTTCTTACCATGCCTTAATAAGAAAGAGAAATAAATACTAGTAGGATGCTATTATACAATAATAACTGAAAGTATGTTTTTGTTTGATGCATAGTTTTAAAAATAAATAAACAAAATATTGTATTCTTTTCATTTTTAAGTAAAAATGTAGGACTGGCAGGTGTAGAGTTGACGCTAGACGAAGAAAAACATATTCGGGAATTTGGAACCATAGACACTGTTGGGCCAGTTGGAAATCCCTTATCTTTCCGGTTTTCATCTATTTTTTTTATTACAACATTGTATTTTTAGTTTTTCTTGTTACCAAGACATTGTAATTTGCCATAAGTACCAATTTTTAACATTTTAGTTCCATTTTTTTTCTTATTGGGATATTACATTGTGAAAAATCTATTGAATCACAACAACAAAACTTGATTTGTATGGACATTTCTAAAAAAAACAAACGAAAGTAGGATTCTATAAATAAAATCAATAACAGTGTGTTGCTATTTCTTGAATTTAGCATATTATCCGTAAACATTGTACATTTGCTAAAATGTTGTTCGTGTATTGGGTTTTTCCTATATTATTACAGGTATATTAGAGCTATATTTTGGAGCAAATAACATCGTAATGAGTCTACCTTGAGGAATAAATAAATTTAATATTACACATGTTTCCTGATATTTGATAGATGATCCATTTTGATATCATATCTTTTATACAATTGGTGGTGAGTAAAACTTAATGATTATTCCCTATTTAATATTTTCTTAATCAGCCTATATAATACACAAGTATTATTCCATAATTTTGTTAAGTCTGTAGTTATTAGAAAACTATTTGGTGGACAAACTAAACATGATTACCACAAATCGTATAACCATTATAAATCATAAAAGTTAACTTCTGAAATAAAAAAACCATTATGTTAAAAATTCATTCCAAAAATCACTTAAACGGTAATGTGTTATGACATGTGTGTGAATCATAAGGTTTTAAATTTTGTTCTCTTTGACATGTGTTTGATTATAACTTCTTTCTTTTTACAGATGTGGTTCTTATTTAATGTTGGTTGCTATTATATATTAACTTTACAAAGCTGATTGTTATTTATCATAAATTTCCATGTCAAAAAGGACCAAATTTGAAAAAAAATGACTGAAAACGGAACAAGTTTCTATTACAACCTATGTCTACAAAGTTGGTTGCTATTATAGGTTAAAGTTGGTTGTTATTTATCATAAATTTTCATTTCAAAAAAGATCCAAAACTGGAAAAATGACCAAGTTCTTATCAAAACCTATTTCTACAAAGTTGGTTGCTATTATTAATTAACTTTAAAAAGTTGGTTGCTATTTGTCGTAAAATTTCATGTCTAAAAAAGACCAAATATGGAAAATGACAAAAATGGAACAAGCTCTTATCACAACCGATTTCTACAAAGTTGATTGCTATTATAAATTAACATCACGTAAGTTGCTTGCTATTTATTATACAATTTCATGTCTAAATAGGATCAAATAAGGAAAATGACAAAAAATGGAACAAGTTCTTATCACAACATATTTCAAAGTTGATTGCTATTATAGTTTAACTCTACAAAGTTGATTGCTATTTATTGTAAAATTTTATGTCAAAAGAGGACCCGATCTTGAAAAATGACCAAAAATATAAGAAGTTCCGATCAGAAACTATTTTTATAAAGTGGGTTGCAAGTTAAGTTGGTTACAATCACTATCAAATGTTAGTTTGTTTTTATGGCAACCAATTTTCAAAATGGGCAGTTATATTGCATTATCCAGAGTTAAAATTACAAAAGGAGTCCAATTATTAATTTTTGATACAAATAGTAAACTTATTAATAGAACATCAAATGTTGTATATAAAGAAGTCTTTTTAGAGTTATTACTTATATCTTTGTGTATTTCATTTTCATTATTATTGCTTTAACTTATTAACGTGTTTAGTTAATACTGGAAATTGAATGTTTAGAAGCAGTGGTCATTGGAAATTTGTAAGTGATATCATTGTATAATCATGTTATAAAAGCAATGATCATATCAAGAAGTAATATTTGAAACTAGACGTTTATTCCAGAAGGTCTTTCATACATTCAGACAAAAACATTTATTTTGAGTTCAAAATAAGACAACTCTCAGTTGTTGTAAGTTTTGCTATGACAATAAATAAGAGTCAACGACAGTCACTATCCAGTGTTGGCTATGCTTATACACATAGTCAGTTGTATTGTATGTTGTCTTTCTTAAGACTGTTGGATTAGATGTCTAAGCCATGACTAATAATTAGTATTTACCAAATTAATAGTAGCACAGTCCATTTGGGTTGCCCTCATGGCTGGAGGTTTGTTGGAAAGTTAAGTAGAGAGAGAGGGTTGATTTATTATATGACTAATAAATCAAGATATTGTTTGTTAATATATTATGGAGATAATATATTAATTAGAAATAATATTGTTTGATTAATAATTAATCAGAAATTAATTGGATTAATTTCTGTGACATTAATTGGATTAATCAGGAGGTCAGGGATTAAAGTCGTACAAACTCAATAGTTGAGTTGCGGCGCGCGGCGCGCAAATGTAAAGGCTGCGACGCGCGTACATATCCGCACGAATCCAATAGTTTGAATTGCGGCGCGCGACGCGCCAACGTAAAGGCCGCGGCGCGCGTACACATAATCCGAAAAATGGGCTGCGGCTAGGGTTTCTAGCCATACCCTTTGGTTCCCTATAAATAGGGAGCCCTAGGCCTCATTATCAGTTGCTCATTCTATTATTTTCTCTCTGGAATTTCGATCCATAATCCTCTCGGCTTGGGTGTGATCTCATTTGAGGCAGGATAATTTTGCTGCTCAGCTTCCAGAAAATTCTAAAAGGTTGGTTTTTCTAATATTATTCTTTTAGTTAATTTTCTTATGGCCTTTAGGTTTTGTTATATGTTCAATTAGAAGAAAACATAGATCCTTATAGGTTGCGTGTGAACTTAGGTTATTTAGTTCATGGATTGCTTAAAACCTTACAGTGGTATCAGAGCCTGTTTTGTTTTCTTGTTGAATTGCTATAACTGTTTTAGGGTTTAAAGCCTATAAACCCTAATTTTTATGTGGATCGACTTTTGGATTAAGGTTTTGGAAACCCTAATCCGGCCCCTTGGTAATTTCGAAAATTTCTATTAGGGTTTTAGGAGGTTTTCTATTTTTGGTAACTTTATTTGTTAATTAAATGGATAACCTTAAACCCCATTATTTGAAATCGATTTTTAAGGGGTTTAGGATAGGTTTTAATTAATTTGATTAATTTGGATAAACTTATCTTCTTTTGAATTAATTTAATTAATTGTTAATTAAAAGATAATTCAAAAGGGATTTAATTAATTTTAAATTGTCGAAAATTAATAAAAAATCCAGAAAAATATTTTAAAATGTTTAAAATATTTAGATTTAATTAATTTAATTAAGTGGTAATTAAAATTGATTAAATCGAATTTAAGGTTTAATTTAATTTAAAATTTAATTGTTAAAATTTGGTAAAATTAAAAGATAAACCTTGAATATTTTAAAGGGTTTTAAAATACATCTTATATATGTTATTAATTGTTAATACTATATGTATAAGATAATATTGGTCAGTCAATTCAATAGTAGGCCTCATTCACGAAGCTGATCTATAAAGTGGGTATAAGGAGACTGCCTATAAAATGGTAGTCTAATGGGTGAATAGTCTCACCCACCGCTCGCCTGATCAGTGGAGGGTCGTTAGCCGAACGGTTTTGATAGGACCACTTAATCATTAAAAGTATAATGATCAAAGTACTAGAACCTTTACACAAAATCCCAATCTAGTTACTTTAGGAAAAATGTGAATTTGATGCTACCCCATGAAATTGCACATTGCATTTTATGAAACGTTGGTGGAGCGTGTGTGGTTTACCGGCACACCAATGGGGGTTCATAAAGAGTGGCAATGGGTGTCTCAGGTGTTATCATTGTTGATGGAGCGTGTGTGGTTAACCGGCACATCAATTTGAGATGATAATGGACCCCGAGAGTACCAAGCTAATTTGCATGGTTATTCACACCCGGTTTGTGATCCTCGGCATCCCAGTCACAAACAGTGGGGCATATCCGAGATTAAACATGCTATTGAACAGTTCAATAAATCTCAAAAGAAACTAGGAATTCCATTCATAATAAGATTATTTTTCCGCGGTGGAATTGGCTGAATCGTCATTCGCCTACCTTTATAAAATTTGCTTATAGATTACGGCATCCCTCTTCTATGTTGCAAATTGTTATAGTTGGATCCTAGCCTTATTTTATATTGGGTTATTATAAGGACCGACAAGTATCTAATTAAGCTTACCTTCTCTTATAGATGTCTTCTGCTGATCAAACTGCTTCCCACTCAAACTCCAGTGTTCCCTCAATCCTCTCACTGTGTTCCAAGGTTCAATTGAACGGGACGAACTACAATGACTGGATTAGAAACATCAAGATGGCTCTGAGGTATGAGAACAAAGAGTATGTTCTCGAGACCGAGCTTGTCGATGTCGACCCCGAAACTGCTACTCCCGAGGAAATTGCCTCGTACCAAAAACATTCTGATGATGCGACCAAAGTGGCCTGCATCATGATTGCCACAATGAACCCCGAATTGCAGAGAATATATGAAGACTACTGGCCCTATGAGATGCATCGTGAGCTTGCGGAAAAGTTCCGCAAGCAAGAGCGCATCGAGAGGTGCGAGGTGGTCAAGGACTTCACGAACAGCAAACCTAAAGATGGAGAGTCCATCTGCACTCATGTGCAAAGAATGCAAGGTTACGTGGAGCGGCTTAGAAAGCTTGCGATGCCTGTACCGGAACAGTTGGCCATTGACATAGTGCTTAACTCGTTACCGAGTTCTTATGACCAGTTCAGGCTGGCTTATCATTTGAACAACAATCAGGCTAATATGACTGAGTTGCATCGTATGCTTCGAGTTGCTGAAGACGGGATGAAGGGTAAAAGTGTACCCTCGGTTAATCAGCCCGTCCTAGCCATTGGAAGTGGCAAAGGAAAGAAGAGGAAGGGCCCTCCTAAGCAAAATTAGAGGGAAAAGGTTCAGGTCGGGTCGTCAAGCAATGGCTCGAGAACCAAGTCTTCCCAAATTCCTTGTGTGGCCAACCCCGATGAAGCCAACTGTTTTTACTGCAAAGAGAAGGGCCATTGGAAGAGAAGCTGCCCCAAATACTTGCAGGATGTCAAGGATGGGAAAGTAAAGCCATCGACATCAGGTATATACACTATCTCTAAAAACTCACCATCTTCTAATTCTTGGGTCCTTGATACAGGATGTGGTTTTCACATTTGTTCTGATCAGCAGGGCCTAAAGGAAAGCAGGGAGGTGGAGCACGGTAGACTGAACTTGATCATGGGCAATAGGAGATCGTCCCCTGTTACCAAGATTGGCGTTTACAGTTTAGTGCTTAGTAGTGATGTTAGTATAGAGTTATTTAATTGTTGCTATTCGCTAGAAATGGCAAGAAACATTATTTCATTTCACTCATTGTTCAGACAAGGATTTCAATTTTCTTTTGATAATAAAATTGGTTCTATTTCTGTTTTCAAAAATGGTATTTTGATTTTTACTGCTTATGCTTGTGATGGTGTGTATGAAACTGTTGAATGTGTTGACAATTTAGGACATAGTGTAAATTATATTGATTCTACTAGTGGTATAGAAAAGGCATGTCTGTGGCATAGTCGGCTCGGGCACATCAGCAAGAAACGCATCGCCCAACTCCAAAAGGATGGAGTGTTGGAATCATTCGACCTCAGGTCAGATGATGTATGCGAATCTTGTCTGTTGGGCAAGATGACTAAATCACCCTTCAAAAGATCTTTTGAAAGAGGTGAGGGTCTGATGGACATCATTCACACGGATGTGTGTGGTCCATTCAGATCAACCACAAAGGATGGCACGCGGTTCTACGTGACCTTTACCGACGATTTTAGTAGATACGGTTATATCTACTTGATCAAGCACAAGTCGGACACCTTTGAAAAGTTCAAAGAGTTTAAGAACGAAGTAGAGAATCAATTAGGCAGGAAGATAAAGATGCTCAGGTCCGACAGAGGCGGAGAGTATCTAAGTATCGAGTTCCTAGACTATCTAAAGGAATGCGGAATAGTTTCGCAGTTGACACCTCCTAGGACACCACAGTTGAACGGTGTTGCAGAGAGGCGCAACCGAACCCTGTTGGACATGGTTCGTTCCATGATGAGTCGAGCTTCACTTCCCATCCACTTCTGGGGGTATGCCTTAGAGACTGCCGCCCATATTCTCAATCTTGTCCCAACTAAAAAGGTTGCTAAAACACCTCATGAAATGTGGACGGGGAAAGTTCCCTCGTTGGCACATATCAAAGTCTGGGGTTGTGAGGCTTTCGTTAGACGAGAGACTCAAGACAAACTCGCAGATAGAAGCAAAAGGTGTTTCTTCATTGGTTATCCCAAACAGTCCTTTGGATATCTATTCTACAGACCGAGCGAGGACGTGGTCTTTGTAGCTAGACGAGCGGTCTTTCGAGAGAGAGAGCTCATATTCAAAGAGGACAGTGGGAGTACCATTGATCTGGAAGAGATTCAAGAGTCATCAGATGACGCAACCTTAGGAGAAACTAGCAACCAACATGAGGAAGAAGTTCCTGTTGGTCCGACAGATGTATCCTTACCTCTTAGGCGTTCTGGTAGGGTTAGCATGCCACCCGAGTTTTATGGGTTCCATATAACTTCGGATGGGGACACGTTTGTCAGTGATAGGACACTGATAAATTTGGATGAACCAGCTAACTACCAAGAAGCAGTGGCGGGCCCTGAGTCTGCCAAGTGGAAAGAGGCCATGGATAGCGAGATCAAGTCCATGTATGACAATCAAGTTTGGAACTTGGTTGACAACGTACCGGGTCGAAAGACAGTCGGGTGCAAATGGATCTTCAAGAAGAAGACCGACATGGACGGGAAGGTACACACTTTCAAGGCAAGACTGGTTGCGAAGGGCTTTACTCAAACCCCAGGGATTGACTATGACGAGACCTTCTCACCAGTAGCCAAGATAAAGTCTATTAGGATTATGCTGGCCATAGCTGCATTTCATGACTATGAAATTTGGCAGATGGACGTCAAAACCGCCTTCCTTAATGGAAAGTTGACTGAGGATGTCTACATGAATCAGCCAGAGGGTTTTGTCGATGCAAAGTATCCTAATAAAGTGTGTAAGCTTGAGAGATCAATCTACGGATTGAAGCAAGCTTCTCGCAGCTGGAATCTTTGCTTCCATGAGAAAGTCAAAGAGTTTGGTTTCTCTAGGAGCGAGGATGAGTCCTGCGTATATGTCAAGACTAGTGGGAGTATAGTCACCTTTCTGGTGTTGTATGTCGATGACATACTGCTCATGGGAAACGATATTCCAACCTTGCAAGATGTCAAGGCTTGGCTTGGGAAATGTTTCGCCATGAAGGACCTAGGAGAGGCTGCCTATATTCTCGAGATAAGAATATTGAGAGATAGGAAGAAGAGACTAATTGGACTTAGTCAGGGTACATACTTGGAAAAGGTACTGAAAAGGTTTAGTATGGAAAATTCCAAGAAGGGAGAGCTACCTATCCAAAGTAATGCCAAATTGAGTAAGACTCAAAGTCCGAGTACAGACGAAGAAATAGCTGAAATGAGTCGGGTACCTTACGCTTCGGCTGTGGGGTCGATCATGTACGCTATGACGTGTACTCGTCCTGACGTGGCCTTTGCCTTAAGCATGGTCAGTCGATACCAGGGAAACCTGGAAGGGCGCATTGGATAGCTGTAAAGAATATACTCAAGTATCTGCGAAGGACAAAGGACATGGTGTTAGTCCTTGGAGGCAGTGATACATTGAGAGTTGAAGGATATACGGATGCCAGCTTTCAGACGGATAGAGACAGTGGTCGGTCTCAGTCTGGCTGGGTATTCCTTCTGAACGGAGGAGCGGTAACTTGGAAAAGTTCCAAGCAAGATACGGTGGCTGATTCTACATGTGAATCAGAGTATATAGCAGCAAGTGAAGCGTCAAAGGAAGCGGCTTGGCTGAAGAACTTCATCGGTGACCTTGGAGTAGTCCCGAGTATTCAGGAGCCCGTGGAACTGTTCTGCGATAACGAAGGTGCGGTCGCCTTGACAAAGGAACCGCGAGACCATGGAAAGTCCAGGCATATCGACAGAAAGTACCACTACATAAGGCATAAGGTAGAAGAAGGTCACCTCGTGGTAAAGAGGGTATCATCGGAGGATAATCCTGCAGATCCTTTGACAAAGGCTCTGAGTAGGATTAAGCATAATCAGCATGCTAGGAGCATTGGATTAAGAGATGATATAAGTTTTTGTAATTAGATAGGTTTCGAAACTTGTAACAATGTATTGTATTTGACTCTTGTGATTTAATAATAGAGATTTATTATGGTTTACTACTTTTGTCAATACTTTATCATTGTGCTTCATTTTGCATGTTTTTACTTCCTGAATAATTGGATTATTCAAATATCCACAGTCGATTACACTTTTGGGAGTAAGTGTGAAGTAAGACTGTCATGAATTGGTAATAGATTGTCTAAGGAGTTAGACATTGCAATTGGATTGCTGCACCATTCGTGAATACTTGGAAATGGAGATTTGAGTATTGGATAAACCCGCGCTCAATGGATTGCTTCATGGATTTCATCACGAGCAATGTTGAGACGATAATATCTTTTGATCTTTAAGCTAAGACATATGAGTTATGATTTATTAGACGGTTGCTCATTGATAATACGAAAACGCATCGGTAACTCGGTGTTATAAAACGTATTGTTGTGAGTGATTTGTCTGGTAAAAGACATAAGTATATGAGTCGAAGCTTATTCGTCCCTTGACCCTAACGGGGAACAGATATCTGTAGGCCTCTCGATGAATTTGAAGTTGACTAAAATGGTTGGCCAACCGGGACTAAATTGGTAGTCTAAGAGTCATATGCAAATCGGATATCGAGGAACAGTGAATCAGACCAGGACTGACTTTAATCCATGTCTTGAGTCTGAAAATATCTTGTTGGACGGAGGATCATTTGATCACTTATCTATGGACAGAACTGATTAGATCAGAGTTTAGCAGCGGTTTCTAGGAAGCTAAAAGTGCTGGTTAATTAGAGGTTAAATTGGTAATTATAGTCATAGACTTATCCAAGTGGGAGACTGTTGGATTAGATGTCTAAGCCATGACTAATAATTAGTATTTACCAAATTAATAGTAGCACAGTCCATTTGGGTTGCCCTCATGGCTGGAGGTTTGTTGGAAAGTTAAGTAGAGAGAGAGGGTTGATTTATTATATGACTAATAAATCAAGATATTGTTTGTTAATATATTATGGAGATAATATATTAATTAGAAATAATATTGTTTGATTAATAATTAATCAGAAATTAATTGGATTAATTTCTGTGACATTAATTGGATTAATCAGGAGGTCAGGGATTAAAGTCGTACAAACTCAATAGTTGAGTTACGGCGCGCGGCGCGCAAATGTAAAGGCTGCGACGCGCGTACATATCCGCACGAATTCAATAGTTTGAATTGCGGCGCGCGGCGCGCCAACGTAAAGGCCGCGGCGCGCGTACACATAATCCGGAAAATGGGCTGCGGCTAGGGTTTCTAGCCATACCCTTTGGTTCCCTATAAATAGGGAGCCCTAGCCCTCATTATCAGTTGCTCATTCTATTATTTTCTCTCTGGAATTTCGATCCATAATCCTCTCGGCTTGGGTGTGATCTCATTTGAGGCAGGATAATTTTGCTGCTCAGCTTCCAGAAAATTCTAAAAGGTTGGTTTTTCTAATATTATTCTTTTAGTTAATTTTCTTATGGCCTTTAGGTTTTGTTATATGTTCAATTAGAAGAAAACATAGATCCTTATAGGTTGCGTGTGAACTTAGGTTATTTAGTTCATGGATTGCTTAAAACCTTACAGTCTTATCAAGAGTTAAAAATTAGAGAATGATTAAAATCGTTACTTTTAGATTATGATGATACACTTACCAATAAAACTTTCAATGTTTGGAAATTTATGATATGACTCTGTTTTTTTTATTTATGAAATCATTGTTGTATTACGTATAGTACATGCTTTTCATTTATTTTTTGTATATTAAGAGTACTACATTTTGGTTTTTGAGGTCAAAGTGTCAAGATGTAACTTTAATGAACAGTAATCAGAGAAGCATGTTCATTTTGTATTTCTCTCGATATCTTTCAATATTTCATTTGAAAGAACATACTTTCATAAAAAAGTCACTTTTCCATAATGAGAAGATGCTTAAACTGATGTCACATAACTAAGCTATAACAATTAAGAATCATCAAACATAAAAACATATTATTTGTGTGTATTTTAAGTTGTCAACCCAGGTTTATAACCTAGTATCCGAATAATTATGTATCTTGAAACTTACCGTATAAACGATTTAAAAGTTGAGTTATAAACGTATTTGAGGCGCCCTTCGTTTTAAGATACAAAATATATTTTTTAATTGAGTCCCATCTTGAAATTCTCGTTTTAAAATATATTTTTGAACTTGTTGATTCGAATTGTTTCCCTTTTTTAATTATGTTGTTCATGGCTTCAAGTATTTTGTTTCATTTTCATGATGATTTTTCTAGAAATTACTTTCAAAATGTCTTTCGAAAGTAGGTGTTTACTATCAAATATTTTCGTATGACCAACTATACATGATAATGATATGGATATCACATACCACTACAATGATACAAGTGAAATCTGCCAACAAAATTCAATTGTTACTAGAGTCTACACATCAAATATGGTCTATAAAGAAGTTTTATATGATGAATAAGATAAAAGCAACTACTTATTATCACATATTTTTTACATCGTGTATCTACTATAATCATTTGTCATTTCTTGTGTATCTAATATAGTCATTTGTCATTTCTTGTGTGTCTAATATAGTCATTTTTCATTTCTTGCAGGACATATCTACATATCCATAATGAGATGCCTCCGACTAATGACGAGTTATATAAAATTTCCACTTTAGTTACAAAAATAAATTATTATATCTCATCGTATCATCGTATTTCATGGATACGCAATAACTATTCTTAAAACGTCTAACGACTTCCACAACTACTATTCTAAAAATTTCTAACGACTTCCATAACACTCTAATATAATATGAAACATATTAAAGTTATCTACAATGTTCAGCACTTCTAGTTAATACATTCATCTTACACATTTATACCATTCTAATGATTCTCATTACAAATTAACTGATATGTTAAAAATTTTAATAATGTTTATTAAGAGGTGTGTGAACAACATATCTATATCTAACTAGTCAGCTGGTATGAATTATTTGGCATGCAAATATCATTCTAGTGGTAGTAAGTACATTGACCATGCAACGATTAAGTGTTTGATGGGTTTTACATGAATTTAACCCAATCTGTTGACGAGAATAATATGTCTCCCAAGCAACAATATAACATGGTACTCATTATGTTGGCAATTTTAGTATTAGCAGAGCCTTTTGGGTATTTAGAATAGTATCGAAGGGAATTTAGACGATGGCCTATTATGATTTATAATCAGGTAGTTGCAGAGTTCATTTTATAAATTGTTAGTTTGGTCCATGGCATGATGAATGACAAGTTTCTATATAGTTAGTTTGATCCATGCTATGACAATGGTGGGGTCAATGGGGCGTATACCCATTGTAGCAATCATGTTGTTGATGGTCATCATTAAGGTACCACAACAGCCAATGCGGTTGGTTGTAGTTAACCGATTAGTTGCTTCTATTGATATGGGTCGGATGCTATTGTCGGATATTCGTTGTAAACTATCATATAACTGTTCAAAACTACCATTTGTGTTACTTATCCTTTTAGGATGATTTTTTAGTATATATACCAATTAAGATTGGCATTCACCAAGACTACATTTAGTGTTAGCTTCAGTACCTATACCTAAAGTACTTCATAGGTAATAAACGCTAAACATGTGTATTCAGACCTAGAATGTTGATATTTTTTTTCTGTTCTAGTAAATTAACCCATCAACACCCAAATCAAATAGTAACATCAGTCTTTGGTTTAATATGTATTTACAGAAAGTAAACAAAGAGTATTTTAAGACCCTAAACACGAAAGTTCAAGTTCAACGCAAAAAAGGAAGCAAAATATGAGATTTTGGGAAAATCTAAAGTTAGTGCCGCTAATGTCAGTTAGAGTCCCTAATACTAAGGATTAGAGTCGCTTGTTCACAGGATCTGGTAGTGGGTTTGCACTATCTCAGTTAGGGACTCTAACTGAAGAGTTAGCGACGCTAACATCTAATTTTGAGCTAAAACCCTAGATTTTTATGATTGGACCATATATAAGGGTGGGGAACCCTAGGGCAGCCACCATATGCATCATTTCAACCCTCAAAATTGTGATTTTCCCTCTCTAGGCCATATGGAGTGATTTTTTATGATCTTTGTATTTTATTATTGATTTTTGAAGAGTTTATGATGTTGTGAAGATACAAGGTGTTGCTAGGAAGCTTTGCTCAAGTGAAAGCTAAAGCCTTTGTTTCTAGACCATTATGAGTAAAGTTCCCACCTTTGTGCATTTTTATGGTTCTTTTTATGATTTAAGTGGGTTTTTATGGATTTAAATGATGTAATGATCCCTTTTGGTGATTGTCTATGGTTGGAAAGGATAAAGTTTGGAACTTTATGTCTTAAGGTCTGATTTAGAACCATTATGTTGGTTTAGAGAGTAAGCCAAACTCTCTTTGGTGCTTTAGTTGAAGTTTTGGACCATTTTGGACTTGAATATTGTTCTTGAGCTTGGGTGATTGTGTTAGAATGTTAAAGTTAGGATTTTTATGGATTTTGGGACTGTTTGGAATGTCCCTGGAAAGATTAAGATCTTGGCTCAATGGATTAAGAACTTAATGGACTTGTGAGACTGTTCATAGTTAGCGACGCTAACTAGGGAAGTTAGCGGCGCTAACTGTGCCTGTTGACATTGACCTTTGACCGTTGACTTTTTGACCGGTTTGACTTTTGGTCAAACTTGAGGGTTTTGGATACCGGTCTTATAGGATTATCCTGTTTGGGATTCAGGAAGTTCTAAGTGGATTTTATGTTTGTTAGGAACTGCGTATTGTCAGGATCGGAGGGCACTTGCATGGAGTGTTGTCTAGCTTGAGGTCACGGATCAGGTGAGTCTTCTCATTATAAAATGGGTGATGTTACATGCGTAGGTAGCCTTATTACTTTGTGTAATAATGTGTAATATGTGCCTTATGTGATTTATGACGTATCGGGGCAACCCGAGAGTCAATCGATGATTTCTGACGTATCAGGGCAACCTGAGAGTCAACCGATGATCTCTGACGTATCGGGGCAACCCGAGAGTCAACCGATGATTCCGATGTTTTCTAACGTATCGGGGCAACCCGAGAGTCAACCGATGATTTCTGACGTATCGGGGCAACCCGAGAATCAACCAATGATTTCAATGATTTCTGACGTATCGGGGCGACCCGAGAGTCAACCAATAATTTCTGAAGAATCGGGGCAACCCGAGAGTCAAACGATGATTTGTCAAACGGGCATTTTATGTGATGAATCGTGTGATATTTTTGGGAAAACTCGCTAAGCTTTGTGATTAGTTTTTCAACCTAACTGTTTTTTCAGGTATCTGCTGCTTGAGCTTGGAGTATGGCGCGACTGTATTGCATCTGAGGTTTTGATAATTAAGTATTCCGCTGGATAATGTTTTTAAATGTTTTGTTAAATGCATTTTGATATGTTTTAAATATTAAGTTTTAATTTAAATGGTTTAAGTTGGAAATCCCTTTTATGTATTTAAATCGTTTTTAAAATGAAAAATTTATTACGGAATTTGAGACATTACAAGTACTTACTCATTTATACTTTCTGTAAATCCATATTAAACCAAAGATTGAAAGTCTGTCATCCTACTTCCGTAGAGCTTGTTTAAACCCATAAAGTGACTCGAGAAGCTTATATACATGATCATCATTATTAATGATTCTTTAAGCCCATGGTAATGCCATATAGACATCCTCATCAAGATTCCTATATTAGATTGCATTTTTAACATCTAACTGAAATAATATATCCCCTTTCATTGGTTGAAGTCTTTGGTAGTAATTTTGGGTTTATAACACTTGACTTCACCATTAGCTTTGTACTTGATTTTAAAGACTCATTTACATCCTATAGGCCTCATACCCTTAGGTAATCACGTAACAACCCAAGTTTTGTTTCGAAGAAAGGCTTCCATTTCCTCAATCATGGCGTTGACCCAATTATAACACATCTCATATTCCACAATTTGCCAAAATGATATCAAGTATTATCTAGAAAATGTTAAACAATAATTTGTGACTTTGTACATACATCACTTCAAGTTCTATCCTTGTTAAATGAATTAGGTTTACATTTTTTTTGGTTATATAGTTAATATCTTAACAAATTAAATAATGTATACTAAATCTCTACCTGAATATATTTTTTATATATAATAAGATATTAATTATAATCTTATTGTTTTAAATTTTTACTACTTTTTTTTTGGTGAAACTAAGATCTAACTCGAACTAAAAAAAAAAGGCAAAATTTCATTGACGTCCTTAAAAATTTTAAATATTACTTCTATATCCTTACAAAATTTAAAACTACATATATATCCGTCTAAAACTATAAAATTCACATCTATATCCAAATTCCTAGTTTAATTAAGATTAAACCAATTTAATATTTAAAAACTTATCTAAAATTCAGAACACTGTGTTATATTACTAAACTAGCCTTCCCTTGTTAAATGTTAGAATTCAATGATTAAAATTAAAGTGTCATTTTATTGATCGCAGGATTCACAGTGTCGATTTTCTTGCGCATGGAGGTAAGTAACCTTCCATATGTCAATAGTTTGGATGAAGATAAAAGTCAAGGCACCTATAACCTTGCCAGTGAAAACTGCAGAAACATTAATGTATGAGAGGTCATGTTGCTGGCTCGATTTGCTTTCAGGCTTTATTATCTTCTTGTGCGCTAGTAATTCTATTCGGTGGGTCTGTATTTTGAATTATGGCTCTTGCTGGGCAGGTCTTTTTGTGGGGGATCCCTCGCATGTTTAGAGGTTCTTCGGTGCATGTTTGCTGCTCAATTCCTTCTTGAAGTTGTGGTTCTTCAACCCAATTCCTTCTCCCAGTTATTGGTTGTTTCATTTCCTGTGTTGGTTGTGGTTTTTAGCTTCTAGTTCCTGTGCCTTTGCTAGTACCCCGCTAGCTAATTTTCTTTTTTTCTATTTTAGTTGTTTTTTACTTTATCTATTCCTTATAATGGATGTGAGATAGATATCGTTTTAAATGGAGGTGGCCAGATTTGCCCACGCTTATGTCGTGGGGTTTTAGGTGCGGCCCTGTATCTTGTTCGTGATCGGTGGTTGAGAGATTTTGTTGGGGGTTGGACGTTTCTACCCTTGGTGCAGGTGTAGATTTTCTATTCAGAGTTGCTTAAAGGCTCTAAGGGTGGGCGGAATGGAGCTGTCGGAAGCCGGCGAACCCGTTCAAAAGTACGTGGTTGACGGAGTGGAGCTGCCGGAACCCACACATCTCCGTTCCCGCTTCCATCCATTTTCTTATTTGCCTTCGACTCCAAGCGGCTTCACAAACCCTCAAACTCTCGTCCTTGAACCCGCCACTGGCCGAACCAGCACCCCACCGGCGGTGTCGCACCCTCTATCCCCTTGAACCCGCTATTACTCCGCCCACTAAAGTACATTGTTAATTGTTTTTATTCTTTCCTGTAATTAGTCATGTTCAATGCCATTGTGCATAGTTCTTAGTTTCATAGTTTCAGGTCTTAGCGTTCTTGCTAGTCTGCCCGCTGGTTTCAATGATTGTGTTTTGATCATGTGCACCTCGTATCCATCTCCAGATATAAATCAGGCTTTTGAGGGAGATATTGAGAGAGCAAGAACGGCTAAAATATCCGATTTGAGAGAAAACGAATATTCTTTTTATTTATCACAAAGGGTATTTAAGTAAATTAACATGTTATTTTGTATTTTAGATCATTTTTTAATATTAAATTCTTTTAATTCTAATTAAAATGATAATTTGGATATATAAGTGAATTTTTTTTGTTTTAAACAGATATATACGTAGTTTTGAATTTTATAAGGATATCGAAGTAATACTAAAAGTTTATAAGTATATGAACGAAATTTTGCAAAAAAAAAAAAATGAAATGACACATTTTTGTGACTTTGAGCTTTCTATTGTTTTCATAGCAAACATTGGGCCTGGTAATTGTTTTCTTGAAGTTGGGCCTGATATACATTTTCCATGACTTTGATCTTTATAGAGTTTATACGCAGGGATGCAAACGGGTTGGGGATTACCCGCTACCCGCGAGTATCCGACCCGAATGGATCGGGGATTCCCCGCCTTAACGGGTAACGGGTCGGGGATGGGGATTAGATTTTTCACCCGAAGCAGGGATGGGGCAGGGACGGGTATAGTACTATCCGCCCCGTTTAATACCCGATCTCTCTCTCTCTCTCTCTCTCTCTCTCTCTCTCTATATATATATATATATATATATATATATATATATATATATATATATATATATATATATATATATATATATATATATATATATCAATTTTTATGGAATGATAATTAATGAAATTTCCGATTTACATGGAATAATTGACCGGTGGCATGGAATATTGAACCCTGTGTGTGCGTCTCTTCAATTGAATAGCATCTCATCTATAATAAAGATGAACACCTTGAAATTTTCAATGAGCCGATATTTGAAATATTTCACTTTCATTTCCGGAATTCATAACATGATGATTTACAATAGAACACATGGCTTCCGTGTACGTTAGTGATCAATAAAATCATGATTTACAACAAAATGTAGTTCTAAAAAACTGTGATCGATAGTTCTAAAACACTATGTTGTAATCAATTTTTTTATTTGTCATGGTTGAGAATGAAGTATTAGTGTATGAACATTCAAACTTTTTAATTATTGTGAATCTCTGATTATTTATATTTTTAGATTTATAAAATTTTGGATTTTATTTACTAAATGGGTATCCATCGGGTTCCCCGAACCCGACGGAGATTTTTTTCACCCGAACCCGATATGGATTTGGCAAAGCGGGGACGGGGACGGGGACGGGTGTGGGGTTCGGAGGTCGGGGACGGGGACGGGTACGGGGATTGCAGTCCCCGCCAATATCCGCCCCCGTTTGCATCCTAATTGTACATAGCGTTGTTATCATTTTTTGGTTTGGAATCGATCGGATATGAAAACTTCAAAAGGAAAAAACCAATGAATTCCGGCAACAGAGGAACCGGTGATGGTGATGGTGAAGGTGAAGCGATAGCAGGAGAAAAATCAGCAACCCAAAGGCTCAATTCAAGCAACTATTGATGATAATAAACCCCCTTTCCAAGATTTGGTACTCTTTCTAACACTTTTTTTTTTTTTTTTTTTTTTGAAAATTGGAGAATGTCTTCCGAAATTCATGAAGAATAACCTGTGTACATTGGTTATTATGGTTAATTAGTTATATAAGACTTGTTGTTCTTATTGATGTTTCTCCTAGAACCTAAGATTCAAAATCGAGGTAGAGGATTTCCTACGATAGATAAAAAAGGTTTATTGCTGTCTCAATCTGTCTAGTACTGCATTTCCTGCTGTTTAAAAATGAAAGACGTCTCACTCACTCTTTTACATTGTCTAGGGCCACCATTGAATTGTTTCTCTTTCTACATTGTTGAGTCAACACTGCTTCATTTTCTACAAAATTCACTGTCCCTTGCACTTGCGGTGCAATTTCCGATAATAATATTATAATTAAATAGACTTAAAAACGAATAGAATACCTATTTAATAAAATTACTACACTTTTGGTTAAATCTTAGAAAATGCCTATTGTAACGTGCATCAAGTATAATTATACAAAACGGTTTTAGTAGATAAAGTGTATTTTTTTCTTCATATTTGTGTCTTTCTTTATGGTTATTTTGATGGTTTGATTTGTTATATGGAAATGACATAAAGAAAAATCAAAAGTTATTGACGGTTAATTAACGGTGAAAATGAATTTTCTTCAATAGTCAATATAGTAGATTTGATGGTTGTATAGTTTTTTATTCGATCATTAAAAAAAACTGAAACTTTACTCATTAAACATAAACTAAAGGTAGGTACTTTTTCAACCATGACGGTGTTATTTGATGCATTATCAAACGATATAGAAAAAACTTTTCCTTCTAGTTTATAAGTTGTGATAACATAATCTAAAAATTTGATAAATTTTGCTGGTATGTGTATATTCAAACAATTCAAACGTAATCGTACGCTCCATCATTTGCCAACTATTGAGATTTACCCAATGGGCATTATCACAAAGGTATGAATCCGGTGAACCATGTGGAGCCGTCCAAACACCACAAGTTAAATTTATACCGGTTTCTATATTTTGAAATCCTACAATCATTTCATTTTTTGCAACTTTCCACATTTTTATGCAATCGCGTCTAAGGGTCATACGACTTACATGGGTGTGACGCGGTTGTAGTGTTTCTTGGATGAGTTTTGTGAATCGGGGATTGTCGAAGTGGTCAAAAGGCAAGCTTTCTTGAATCCCAAACTTCGCCATCCGATCACAAACTCGAGCCACTTCGTGATGCTACAATGTAGCTTCATTCGTCACCCGGATTATTTCCGATGTAATCATAAAAGGCTAATTTTTTAGGAATTTTAGACCAAGCTTCTAATAAACTTTGATTTTCGGCTAACCCAACACTAACTCTTCTATATATTTCTCATAAAAAATATTCTTTTTTTTTCAGCTCATTTATATTTAATCCATTTTGTGCTTGGCTAGGCGGGATAGCCGAGCCACTTCCCTTTCTTTATGATAATGAAACTATCCGGTCAAAACCAATCCAATAACGAAACAAATTTATTTAACAGGCAGAAAAGGAGAGAGAGGGATTCGAACCCTCGATAGTAATCCAATTTCATATCTATTGAATTTGAATATCAGAATAACGAATATAGTAATGATTCAATGCGTCAGGTCCACTTATTTTTCTTTGATTGATCTATAATCTTTACAATGGATTTCATTGGCCTAATTGAAAATAAGAAAATTTGATGATTCAACAGATGACTTATCATTAGTCATGATACTTATAACTAATATACTATAACTCATTAGATGGTAATATTATACAGTTGGTTACTTTTTTATTACTATTTTTTATTACTATTAATAATATCGCCATTCTTCTTTCAAATCTGAATACTGCGACTGAAAAAAATACGAGCCCCTTATCGGATTTGAACCGAGGGCTTACGCCTTACCATGTTGTTTGATCATGATCTGGCCCAAATTTCACCGCTTTGCAATACAAATTTGAATAATTTCTCAAATTTGTATTTCAGTCTTCTTTAAAAAAAGCACCACATTTCTTGCACCGCGCCTTTTTGGACCGTTTGACATTACACACAAATCATAATTCCACCAAATCTCCAGGTTTTTTTCGTTGGTTTGATTGCAACGACCGTAATATTGCTTGAGGAATCTCCAATACCAACGGAAGATTGCGATTGCTCACATCCGGAACCGGAAGCCCTTTCTTGAGATTTTTTTTAGTTTTAAAGTGTTTTTAAGATGTAGGAGTTAACCACAACATATATTACGTATATATACTATCTAAGTGCTTTAAAAAATCTGTCACAAAAATTAGCTCCAAACGGTCACATTAGTACAAAAAAAGATCAAAAAGCTCCTGAAAAACCGGATCGAAACCGGTTTGAAAAAAGATTTAAAAAACTAGATTCTGTAGAACCGGATCCAAATCGGATTCAACAATAAAACCAAACTGGTTTAAGTCGGGGAATCGGATTTCAAACAGAACTGGATTCCCCAAAACCGGTTTATAATCGGATCGATTTCAGTTTCGAAACCGGTTTTGGATCACGATCCGGTTTTTTTTGTGCATGTCTACCCACCATGAATTTCAGTAAATATTAAAAAAACTAACAGCTAGTCTTTAGTTTTATTCTTTAAATATTGTTTTAAGTTATCCGGCTCTAAAATTTTTACCAACCAAATACATGTAGTTTTTAAAATATCTTAAATTTAAAAAGTTGATTATGTTCATCCTAAAAAACTGTAATAAATTTGTAAATTTCTAACCCTCTCTTTAAATATATGTTTGTAACACCAATGTAGCATGTTAAAGGATATAGAAGCTGATAAGTGAATACTTCATTGTATTTCATTCATACAGGAGCCTTACATTAAATACATGACTCTTGACCCTTTACAGAAATAAAATAAAGACAAAAAAGAGCTGTTGAAACAGCAGTGGGAAACACAGAGAATAATATGTTGGATCTCAGTGGAGGGGAATGATGGAAACTGACCCCACACTTAAACTATTTATTTTAACACTCCCCCTCACGTTGAATAGTGGGATTCCCAAAATTCAACTTGGCCAGACAATTGTTAAGGATTTTTCCATTTACAGCTTTTGTCAGAATGTCAGCTATCTGGTCTTCTGATCGAACGAACGGTAGTTCAATGATTTGAGCTTCGAGTTTTTCTTTGATGAAGTGTCTGTCAACTTCCACATGTTTTGTTCGGTCATGTTGGACAGGATTTTCTGATATTTGAATAGCAGCTTTATTATCACACATGATTTTACTTGTTTCTTTACGGAAGAGACCAACTTCAGTGAGAAGTTTTCGTATCCAAAGGGCTTCTGCGACTCCTCGTGCTATTCCTCTGAACTCTGCTTCAGCACTTGAAAGGGATACCACCTTTTGTTTCTTAATTCTCCATGTAACTAGATTTCCACCAACTAAGGTGAAGTATCCCGAGGTTGATCTTCGATTTCCTTTATCTCCTGCCCAATCTGCATCAGTATAGATCTGAGTTTTTAGATGTCCATTTGCTTTAAACAGTACTCCATGTCCTACTGTTCCTTTGAGATATCTGATAATTCTCCACACTGCCTCCATATGAGAGATTTGGGGTTGGTGCATAAATTGACTGACTACCCCTACTGCATATGAAATATCTGGGCGAGTATGTGAGAGATATATTAATTTTCCCACGATTTGTTGATATCTTTCCTTATCTGTTGATTTTGCATTGTTGTCGATATATAACTTTTGGTTTGTTACCATGGGAGTTTCTGCGGGTTTGCAATCAATCATTCCAGTTTCTGCTAATAGATCTAGGACATATTTCTTCTGGCAGATAAAGATCCCTTGTGTTGACCTTAAAACTTCAATTCCAAGAAAGTACTTAAGCCGGCCTAGATCTTTCATCTCGAATTCTTGGAATAAGTTTTTTCTTAGTTTCGCCATTTCTTCTTTATCATTTCCTGTAATTATCATATCATCGACATAGATAATTAAACATGTTATAAGTTCGTTTCTCCTTTTAAGAAACAAAGTATGATCAGAATTGCTTTGCTTGAAACCGTATCTTTTCATTGCTAATGTAAATCTGCCAAACCAAGCTCGAGGAGATTGCTTTAATCCATAAAGAGATTTCTTAAGGCGACAAACTTCACCTGGTTTAAAATTCTTCGTGAAACCAGGAGGTGCTTCCATATAAACTTCTTCTTTTAGTTCTCCATGTAGAAATGCATTTTTAACGTCAAATTGATGTAGCGGCCATCCTTCATTTGCGGCTATGGAAAACAGAACTCGAATAGTATCAATCTTCGCAACTGGGGAAAAAGTCTCAGCATAGTCAATTCCATAGGTTTGGGTATAGCCCTTGGCTACCAACCTTGCTTTGTATCTTTCAACAGTACCATCAGGTTTATGTTTTATTGTAAAGACCCATCGACATCCTACTGGTTTTTTCTCGTTTGGAATAATGCATTTTTTCCATGTGTCATTTTTTAATAAGGCTTCTATTTCAGTTTCCATTGCATTTTTCCATTTCTTCGTCATCAAGGCTTGCTCCACTGTGGTTGGAATCTCATCAGAGTATAGTGCAACATTGAAGGCCCTAGCTTCTTGAGTCAAGTTTCCTTTAGCCATATTTGCCATAGGATATCTAGAACCTCGAGATTCTCTTTCTGGGGAATATCTTTTTGGAGGAATTCCTCTGTTGGTTCTTGGAGGTAGTGTGTATCTTTCTGTTGGTTGTTCCTGTATTAGTTCTTCGTGTTCTGTGGCAGTTTCATGATCAGGGGTAACAAGTTCATCATTTTGAGAAGATTCAGGAGTGTGAGGAGACTGAGTGTTACTTACCTCGGATGTCAGGTTGGGAGACTGATCTGGAATGGCACTAGAATTAGGATTTGTATTTTGTGTGGATGATTCTTCTGTTGTAGTCGCCTAAATATATTCTAACCAACTTAGTGCGTCTGAACACTCTATCTCCTCCTGACCACTATGTTGGGAGACATAGTAGTAATCTGTTTCAAGAAAATCACAGTTCATAGTGGTGAACATGTGATGAGTCTTCGGATTATAACATCTGTATCCTTTTTTATTTACCCCATATCCTACGAACACACATTTTTCAGCACATGGGTCGAGCTTATTGCGATTAGACCTGGGTATGTGAACAAAGGCTGTACACCCAAAGATCTTTGGTTCTAGCATAAGAAGAGAAGGAATTTTGACAAATTCTGATAGGTTTTGGAGTGGAGTTTTAAATTTGAGAGTATTGGTTGGAAGTCGGTTTATAAGGTATGTAGCTGTGGCGAGTGCTTCAGGCCAAAAAAATTTTGGAACTTTTGATTCGATTAAAAGAGCTCTAGTTATTTCTAACAAAAAACGATTTTTTCTCTCAGCAACACCGTTTTGCTCTGGGGTATGTGGACAAGTAGTTTGATGAATTATTCCTTTTGATTGAAAAAATTGTTTCATAGAAGTGTTAACAAATTCTCCTCCATTGTCAGATCGAAAAATCTGGATATTCTTTTGAAATTGGGTTTGAATCATGGTATGAAACATAACGAATTTGTCAAGAACTTCAGATTTATTTTTTAAGAAATAAATCCACGTCATACGCGTGCAATCATCTACAAACAGTACAAAAAACCGAAGATTTTGTCCTCCAATGATTGGTGATGGACCCCATACATCAGAGTGAATTAATGAGAAAGGAACATCAACCCTGGTATTATTTGGTTTGAAAGTTTGTCTATGACTTTTGGCTAAGACACATGTTTCACACAACGATAGTCTTTTTGAAGGAAATAACTTAGGAAAAAGAGTATGTAAATAACCCGTAGAGGGATGACCCAATCTTCTGTGCCATAACCAGGCTTCTCTTTCGGTGGTTCCATGAGCCATCATCACAGTACCATTTTGACTCATCTCGTCCACATAATACAATCCTTGTTTCTCAGTGCCACGCCCAATGATCGTCCCCGTCCTGATATCCTGTAAGATACAAAAAGTTGGATGCATTAGAACTGAGCAATTTAGTTCTTTTGTAACATGACTTATTGATAACAGGTTTTGAGAAAGAGAGGGGACATATAGACAATTAGAGAGCTTTAACATAGGAGAAAACTCAATTGTTCCTCCTTGTTTAACTTCCATTTTTTCACCATTTGCAGTTTGTATTTGCGCTTTTCGTGGTTTGGATAACGAAATAAGATCCGATATTTCATAAGTCATGGTGTCGGTGGCCCCGCTATCAAGTATCCAGGTTTTATCTCGTATATTATCACAAGAAAATGTTATATTTGCACTTCCTCCATTTTGTGGATCATTTCTGCAGGTTTTTAAGCTTCTTTCTATATATGGAACAAGAGAATAAACTTCAAGGGTCAATTCTGACATTTCAAATTTGTTAGGGTCAAAATTGAAATTTGTATTTTTAGGGTTAAAAATCGGGATGCAGCCTCCATTTTCGTTACCTGCTTCCGATTTTCCAGTGGAGCTCCCTTCCTCTCTCACAATTGCATCTTCTTCTCCAAGAAAACCGAAGCACCCATAGCTTTTCCGGTCGGCTTCGCTGCTCTTCTCGGCGGCGACCATCCCGTCCCGATCGCTGGTTCGTTTCGGTGGAGGCGCACCAGATACAAGCTCGCGCCTGTAGATCGCCGGTCGGAATTGATTTGGTAAGCATGCTTGACTGTTTGTTCCATCGCCGCCCAATCCAGCGGCGCGGTTGTTGTAGACGGAAGCGGAAGTTGTCCGGTTGGCCTCGGTGGTCCGATTCGGCACCGTAGAGCGTTGTGGGTTGGAGTTGTGGGTCGACCCTTTATAGCTTTTACCTTGGTTGTCAGGTTGGCCTCAGTGGTCCGATTGGCCTCTGTGTTGATTATTTGGCGGAGATGTGGGTCGAGTTGTGGGTCGGAGCTGATTTGTAGATCCGATTGCTACTCCTCTAAAACCACCATGGCTACCGTCGCCGTTGATGGCGGCGCTGCTGTTGCCCACGGCGGCGGAAGCTTTACCTCGTCCCCCTCCGTCTTGTTCGACCGAAGCTTTAGGCTTTTTATGCCCGTCGATCCACCACTCGGGGTACCCGACAAGTTTGAAGCATTGCTCCTTGGTATGTTTCATCATCCCGCAGTGTTCACATGTTAGGTGTGTTTTATCTTCTTTGGGAAATCGATTACCTTTTGAGAAATTTTCTGGTCGTCGGTTACCTTTTGAGATAAATCCACCTCCACATGAATCTGAGGTAAATAATCCCATCGCTAACCCTTGCGGTTCATTAGAAATGGTTCCCAAAATGTTTTGGTGAGCCGCTTCTTTTCGAACAGCAGCGTAAGCTGCCTCGGCGGTTGGTAGAGGATCCCATCGGAGGATATCTCTTTTAACAGAATCATATTTTCTATCAATGGCATTTAAAAATTGAAAAAGTTTTTGCTCAGACCTGATTCGGGTGTAAGTTTGAATGTCTACTGGACATTTCATGGGATTTGGATCGATTCTTTCGATTTCTCCCCAAATTCCTTGTAAAGTGATCCAGAAGTCTTCAAGAGAAGTACTACTTTGTTTAAATTCATTTGCCTTGACATGGAGGTTGAAAGTTTGTAGCTTGTCTTTTCCACTGCTGTAAGTGACCACCAAGGCATCCCAGAGTGATTTTGCTGTGGGATACTCGGTCAGGTTGCTTGCAAGTAGTGGTTCTATGTTTTGTATTAGCCATGAAAAAACAACCAGGTCATCTTGTTCCCACTGCTCGAATTTTCCATCATCTTGATCTGGAGGATTTGAAGTTAAATGGGATAACAGGGCCTTTGATTTTCCGCCTATGGCAACCCGAATCATCCGGGTCCATAGAGCATAGTTTTGGCTATTGAGTTTGAGATTGATTTGTAGGCTGTCGGATAATTTGGGATTTTGTGGTTGGGAGTTTCTGATCAGATTTGCTAGTTGTATAGCCAAATCTGTATTTGGAATATCACCTTCAGACATTTTCCGGTAGGTGATGAGCTAGTTGAGGATCTCAACACTGCTCTGATACCATGTTAAAGGATATAGAAGCTGATAAGTGAATACTTCATTGTATTTCATTCATACAGGAGCCTTACATTAAATACATGACTCTTGACCCTTTACAGAAATAAAATAAAGACAAAAAAGAGCTGTTGAAACAGCAGTGGGAAACACAGAGAATAATATGTTGGATCTCAGTGGAGGGGAATGATGG
Organism: Cichorium intybus; assembly: GCA_023525715.1. Classification (NCBI taxonomy): domain Eukaryota; kingdom Viridiplantae; phylum Streptophyta; class Magnoliopsida; order Asterales; family Asteraceae; genus Cichorium; species Cichorium intybus. The sequence continues at coordinate 120,796,445 of CM042009.1, read as the reverse complement.
AAACTGACCCCACACTTAAACTATTTATTTTAACATAGCAAACAATGGATCGAAGAGAAATTGACCAACTTAGCTGCGTTCAAACAAATTCACAAGTTAATTAATGGTAACCATGAAAAGTTCATTTCATAGTCATTAAATTTTTAGACCTAGATAATATCGATCATACACTATATAAACGGATGGTTATCATATTTGATTCCATCTGTTTTCTTCAGGATTTTTATGACAAATGGAGGACTAAAAATTATCACTACATTGAAAATTATTTTATTTATAATAAATACAAATTCCCAAGACTCGTAAGTCTTTGAACGTCTAATTTGCACTAATTTATTTCAGTTTTGGTCTTTAAGTTGTCTTATAGTTAGGATCAAATTTCATGGAAATTAAGTATTATAGGCCCCACATGACCATCTACTTGAATATTTCATCTTCACAGTTGGCACTATATAAACCTCTACGTGGGAATCTTCATTTATACATCGATACAAAAAATAATCACCAAGATTTGCATTTACGATATGAATCCTTGTGTTTTTATAATTTTTTCACTTCTTGTGCTCTGTCTTGAGGCTAGAACTCCAAACCAATTGGTAGCAGTGACAGGAAGAGGAGGAGATGATATTAATGGTGTTACCAAAAAGTGTTTGGAGAAGGAGAGACACACTCTTCTTAATTTTAAAGCTCTCCTTCAAGACCCCGATGGCCGGCTCTCTACATGGAGGGCTGATGAAGATGACTGCTGTAAGTGGATTGGAGTCACATGCAATGAACAAACAGGTCATGTTACGTTGCTTTTTATTGGCTTCTTTGGTCTTGATGGTGAGATTAGCCATTCATTGCTGAATTTAAGCTACTTAGAAGCACTTGATCTTTCATCGAATTCTTTTCATGGAACCATTCCTAGTTCCATTGGTTCCTTGACCGAATTAAGGCACCTTGACCTTTCAAATAACTCTTTTTATGGAACCATTCCTCTAGAGTTTGGAAGCCTCACTAACTTGCAAGATCTTGATCTTTCTTTTGCTGGAACATGTAGAGTTGAAAACCTGGATTGGTTGTCTTCTCTATCTCATCTGAGCAAACTTTATTTGGATGGGATCTCCCTAGCCAAAGAAAATCATTGGGTGAATGTAGTTATGAACCTCCCAGAGCTATCATATTTAAGTTTAGGGGGATGTGACCTCTCACGGGTCATGTATCCATATTCTTCATTTCCCAACTCTTCCTCATCTATTATTTACCTTGATGTCAAAAACAACAGCCTCACCCCATCCATGTATCGTTGGTTGTTCTCATTAACTAGCAATAAGCTCCGTGTTCTTGATCTCTCTGGAAACATATTAGATGGGATACCCGTATCTTGGTAATCTCTGTAGTTTGGAAACTTTAGCATTCGGTAACAACTCTGCGGTTGTCAAATTCCCTGATTTTCTGAAAATATTGTCTGGATGCACATCGCTTACATTAAATGTGTTGTATGCTCCAAAAAGCCAATTCACAGGGTCACTGTCTGATGACATCCAAAAGTTTTCATCCCTACAATATTTGGACCTTTCTTACAATCACTTAAACGGAACTATAAGTGAGAAACTGTGGGAACTACCCAGGCTTGAAACTCTTGACGTATCTTCCAATTATCTCAGAGGTGCTATATCTGGAAACATTGGAAAGTCGAAGGCTATTTCTATAAATCTTTCAAAAAACTCACTATTGGAAGGAGTTCCTCCCACATATCACATGTCAAGCTTTTCTGATGTGGAGTCTATTGATCTGAGTTCTTGCAAGCTAGGGCCTCGCTTCCCCAAATGGGTTCAAACACTAAAAAATCTTACATGTCTTGACATTTCCAATAATGGAATTTCAGACACAATTCCCCTAGGGTTTTGGAAAACATGGCCTTCTCGATTAAGATATTTGAATCTCTCTTCCAACAACATCAGTGGCAAAGTACTAGATTTGTCATGAGATTTTGACTCTCAGCCCGTGATTGATTTGAGTTCCAACAGCTTTTATGGTCCGATACCGGCTGTTTCTTCCACTTTGCGAATATTAAATCTTTCCAGAAACAAATTCAATGGAGAAATCTCCTTTCTATGTCAAATTGTGGTTGGGTTGTTAGAATCTCTTGACCTCTCCCATAATTTTTTAAGCGGAAAGCTTCCAGATTGTTTGTGGCATTTCAAAGAACTAAAAGTTCTTAATCTGGGAAACAATGGTCTATCTGGAAAGCTTCCTACCTCTGTTGAGTCTTTGATAAAACTTGAGGTGTTGGATTTATACAAGAATGACTTCTCTGGTGAATTTTCTTTGTCTCTGAAGTACTGCACAAGTTTAAACTTGTTGAATTTGGGGGCCAACAAATTTTCTGGTAATGTGCCTATTTGGATTGGAGAAAGATTATCCGGATTGTATGTTCTTATCCTAAGATCAAACAACTTCTTCGGAACTATCCCTTTACAGTTATGCCATTTAGAAAATCTTCAAATTCTAGACTTGTCTATGAATCATCTCCATGGAACCATCCCCTCATGCATGTTTGAATAATCTTACAAGCATAGTTCAAGAAGGATTCTTACTGCCATCAAACATTCATTCCATTTTTACTGGTTGGCATCCTCAAACAGTTGGTTATTCCTCTTCCAGTGAGTATGTTGACCATGCGATGATTAAGTGGCAAGGATATGAACGTGAATTCTTTGCCAATTTAAGACTGTTGAAGAGCATTGACATGTCATGCAATAATTTAACCGGTAAAATCCCATCTGAAATTACCAATCTTTATGGCTTGGTTGCCCTGAACTTGTCAAAGAACGCTCTACTCGGGGAGATTCCACGCCAAATTGGTGAGATGAAAAACCTTTTAGATCTTGATTTATATAGAAACGGTTTATCAGGAGTGATACCATCAATCATGTCTCAAATGACTTTTTTGAGTTATCTAGATGTGTCATCTAATCAGTTGTCAGGGAGAATCCTAACAAGCACTCAACTCCAGTCCTTTGAGCCTTCAAGATATGATGGAAACTTAGGACTATGTGGACCTCCCCTTACCAAAAATTGTCCCGGAGATGAAGATTCAAAAGCATCACCCGTCAGTGGCGAGAGTGAAACAGATGAAGCTTGGGGATGGTTTTATATTGGTGGGGGCACCAGATTTCTTACCGGATTTTTGATAGCATGTGGCGCTTTGCTTCTCAACCGTCGTGGGAGACATGCATTTTTTCACTTTTATGATAGCTTCAAAGATTGGGTTTATGTGAAGGTTATGGTGTTAATTGCAAATTTGCAAAGGGTTGGACATACATAGTTTCTCATCCGCTTTTTGACTTGTTTTTTCTACTATGTATGTTCTGTTGAAAAGACCCTATTCATGTTTGTATTTAGGGCTAAAAGTATAGTAATGTAATTTGGCATGGGTTTTTAAGTCCCCAATATCAATAAAACTACCACTAACACCATGGGTGGCCTTTTTCTCATGCTTTATGAAATAGGGAAAATTCGAAAAAAGACACTAAGTTTTCAAAAAATTACAATTTTGATACTGTGTTTTTTTTCAATTAAGTTACTAAGTTTTCAAATTTTTTCAATTAAGTCACTACGTTTTTAATTTTGTTTCAATGTTGACCACTTGATAGTGCAACCCAGTTGTCAGCTTATGTGATACTGACATGACATTCTGACTTGGCACCTAAGTGTCAAAATTGAAAACATAGTGACTTAACTGAAAAAAATAACTAAATAATATATTATCTAGTGTGATTAAACGTAAATAGTGTTATTAAATTATACGTTAAACAAAAAATTGTTTGATAAACTATTTTAAATACATTTAAAATATCATTTTATACACTTTATCAAAAATCAATCTTTAATTTGTTTTTAGGAAAACATCAATAGTTTATTGTTATCTCATATTTAATATCAGTTACATGATAGACTTTACAAAAATTGATAAATAACAAAACAAAATAAGAAATTATAATTTGTGATTAACTGATTGTAGTGAGGCTTCACTAAAAAAATTATATAAATTTTAATTATACAATGGCAACTAATATAATAAATAAAACAATTTAGGTACATTTTAACAATAATAAATCTTCAAATTTAATCGAGGGCAAATTTCGGAAAAGACACCAAATTTCAAAAAAATTCGATTTTGACACTGTGTTGTTGTTTTCAATTAAGTCAGCAAGTTTTAATTTATTCCAATTAACTTAATATGTTTTCCATTTTGACACATAGGTGTTATGTCAACATGTCATGTCAGCGTCACATCAACAAATACGGACACGTCACCATGTGATGTTAGCTAACAACCAGGTTGACCATGATGGGTTTCTATACAAACGATGAGCTTCAATCCTAAGTTCACATGCAACTTAAAGGGTCTATGTTTTTCTCAAATTAAACTTATAACTAAGGCCAATATTAAAATCACAAAAGATGAATTTTATACCTTTTGACCTTTGGAAGATAGCACGACAATTGTCGTGCCTCTGGTGGCTCACACACAAGAACTAGGCAAGCTAGATGAGCAAGAGAGAGCAAGGAGAGATCATTGAAGTTGGCGTGAATAATGGGGTGCCAGGGGCCTCTATTTATAGTCTCCAGGTGATAAGCAGTAAGGAGTATAACTGCCTTATTTAAGATCCTGATATAATAAGGCTTTTATCAGATAAAGAGATCTGATTATCACTGCCATAATAAGCCTCATGGGCTGCAAAATCCACAAGGCTCCAAGCCTTGGATTTCGTCCAACCCATTAGGGTATTCAGGTTGTTCATTGCTCAACTATTAAACAATTATAATTCGGCCCCTGCACTTTTAATTAATCCAATTAATCCCAAAATTAATTCCAATTAATTTCTGATCAATTATTAATTAAATAATATGAATTCTAATTAATATATTATTCTCATAATATATTAGTAAATCATTATTTCTCTTTCTTAATTAATCATCTAGTTCTTTGCTAGTTATGAGGACAACACAAAAGGACTGTGCTGCTGTCATCTTAAGTATACTTCTAAATTATAGTTATTGCTTAGACACCTTAATCCAACAGACCGCTCATGTGGTCAACATTGAAACAAAATTGAAAACATAATGACTTAATCAAAATCGAAATATTTTTAAAACGTAGTGTCTTTTTTGGAATTTGCCCTATGAAATAAGGCATCTTGAAAAGTTAATACTTTTGTTTCATATAATTATAAACACAATATGAAAATGTTATTCAAGGTGTATATCATAATGGAATATTTCTCTAGGAAAATTCTCAATTTAGATTATTTGTAGAATGGGTACTTACCTATACATAGCAGATGACATGTCATATATACTTTATACTATGATGCTTCCATTTGGGGGTTGTCTACAAAATTGACCAAAACGTATAAAGTAGATCAACAAACTAAGAAAAATCCTCTGAATACATCAATGACCTGCAACCCAAGAGCTCTAGATTTGGAGGTTTTAGTTGAGAACATATCTATATCTGCAAAATTCTGGTTTTATACAAGAATAAAAAAAAAGAGTGCTACCTTTTGCATGTAAATCATAAACCTAAGAAAATGTCGAGAGCGTTGTGGGATATATGAAGATATGGTTTGCATACAGCTAGATCAGCATTTCATGTGTAAAGAAACATGCACAATTTGAAAGATATCAAGTGAAAGTAAGCTCTAATATTTTAATAATTATGTATCCTGGAACTTAATGTAAAGACATTTTAAAAGTTGAATTATAAACTTAGTTGAAGTGCCCTCTGTTTCAAGATACCGAATATTCTTTTTTGGGTCCCATCTCGAAATTCATGTTTTAAAATATATTGTTGACCTTGTTGATGATGGTTTTTCTTTTCTGTTGTTCATAGCTTCAAGTATTTTGTTTCACTTTTAATAATATTTTAAAAATTAATTACTTTCAAAATGTCTTCTGAAAGTAGGTGTTTAATACTGGAATTGATAGATCTGGTTTGATTTAGGTGAAAAAGGTTTCTCTCTCAGCTCTGTTCGCACTCGTCTCCCTGTCGGTGGAGATCCGGCCAAAGCGCACAACTGTGCGAAGCTCCATGATGCTCCGGCAAACTATAATATTTCAGCATGCTTCTCCCAAGTCTCTGTTCGTGTTGTAGCCGTCTCTCCAACCAAACAACGGCCTTCTTCCAACCTAGGATCTTCCAGATCTGTTTCTGCAACTTCCGATCTGTTTATGCAACTTCCGGGTCGGTGTAGATCTGTTTCTGCAATTTCCGATCTCTCTCAAATTTTTCTCCGATTCTCATAATCTCGTCTGGGAATTGACAAGCGTATCCTATCGATTCCCTATGCTTCACCGATCGGATGTTCCTTCTCCATCCGATTTCATATTTTCTTGGTTCCAATTATCTTAAAATCTACGTTACGTTCGCAACGAGTTTTTTATTCTGTTCTATTTTCAACGTTTTCAACCGACGATGGCATCGGAATACTCTTCAAAATCTCTGATTGGAGAAGTTCATATAACAGGTGAAGAACTTTTTTAATCGACGACCGACCGAGAATTTCACCACATTAAATTCGTATTCATTCTATATCGGTTCTCCTCTCCTCCCATGGCGGATTCTTCCTGATCGTTCCTCTGAATTGCAACTCATCGTGTTTAAAATTGGTTCCAGATCGGCTCTTTAATTGGAGGCCTGTTGTGGTCATCGGTGCTGATTTGAGGCAACATGGATGCTCGCAGGAGTGTTTTTGATAGGTTGGGACCGAATAGAAGGAATGGAGGTAGAGTTTCGGATGAAACTCTTAATGTTAAGGTGTCTCACAACATTTTTATCACGAATTTCCCGTCCCATTTTTCTGTTCGAGAACTGAGGATGACATGTGAGAAGTATGGAGCAGTCAATGATGTGTTCATTCCGAAAAAACTTTCAAAAGCCGGTAAGCATTTTGCTTTTGTTAGATTTATCAAGAATGGTGATGTGCAAACCCTTGTTAATAATCTGAATTCAATTTGGATTGGGAAGATTAGATTGTTTGCCAAGGTTGCAAGGTTTGATAGGAGTGTGGGTTATGCTACTAGTAAGAATGTTTTGCCTAATAATGTTGCATATGTGAGAAATATGGGGCCACATTTCCGTAACAATGGAGTTAGGAATTATGCTGATGTCCTTCGAGGGGGGTCTAAGGGTGTTGTGCAGGAAAAGGAGGTAGGATCTAAACCTGTGATTGTTTTGGATCAGGAGTGTGTGAATGACCAATCTAATTTGTTTACTTTAATGGTTTGCGTTAAACATTTTGGGTCTATCACAAATATTAAGTCCATATGTTCAAATGAAGGTTTCGATGGGCTACAGTTCATATATTTAGGTGGTTTTTGGATTGCTATTACATTCCAGTCGTTGCATGCATGTGATAGCTTCAAATCTCATCAAGGTATTGCTTCGTGGTTTGTTGAAGTGAAGGATTGGTCTGATGATTTTGAAGTCAAGGAGAGAGTGGTATGGATTGATGTGGAGGGTATACCGTTATTGTTATGGACCACAAATACGTTTGTAAGAGTGGCAAGGCAATGGGGTGACCTTGTTTATTTTGAGGATGCGAAGGGTACTAATAGATATAGTGTTCGCATGTGTGTTAAAACGATCTTAACAAACATTATTTCTGAATCTTGCAAAGTGGTATTTGAAGGAAAGGTGACAGAGATACGGGCTAAGGAAATTACGGGTTGGGTTCCAGAATTTATGGTGAGCGAACATGTTTTAAATGAAAATGTGGATGCTGAAGGTGAAGATGATGTTTTCATGAATAATGATGAAGACGATTTGATGAAAGATGGAATATCAGAAGAGGAGGATGGTGAATCCGTAAATGTTCCTGATTCGTTTGCTAATGATAACAGGGAAGGTGTAAAAACCCCATTCGATGACGACCCATTTGGTCTAGATGATTTGATTCGCAAGGAGGGAGATGTTAATGATGGTTGTTCAAAGGAGATGACTAATGACACTTCTTTCCCACCTGGTTTCACTCCACCTTTTGTTGCGAGGGAGGGGGCTGTACTGGTTGAGTGCCAAGAGAGGCCGACCCAACACCATTCTCCACATGTTGTTCCTTCCCCCGTGAATTTGTCCGACCTGCATTCCCGTCAGGACATAGCGTCTGATGATGAACAACAATGTGGGGTAAGGAGACTTGCTTCTTGGCAGGACTCGGTTGGTGATTTGCGAACAAAACAACACGTTACACGCATCTCGATGAAAATTAGAGACGGTGATCAAGACGATGATTTTCAATCGGTAATTGGTCCATTAGATGGAGTTGCTACACAATCTGCAAATGCTGACTCTATGATTCCTCCTAAACCTCCTGTTGATTCTTTGTCGCTTATGGATCAATTTAACAGGTTTATTGAAATGGGTCAGGCGAGCGGCTTTCGTATGAATGGTTGTGAAAAAGATTTGAAGATTTTTCTCAAAAGAATTGGAGTGGGTAACGCTTTTAAATGAATATTTTGTCGCTAAATGTTCAAGGCTTGGGAGGTAAAGGAAAAAAAGGTGGGTTCTTGATTTGTGTAGTGTTCATAAGGTGAATTTCCTGGCTATTCAAGAGACGAAGATGGGTCGTATTTCTCCTTTGTTGGCAAGAAGGTTATGGGGTAATTCGTTTTTTGAATATTCCGTAAGTCCGTCGAGGGGAGCTTCGGGCGGAATTGTTTGTATTTGGGACAAAGGGGTGTTCAAGTGTAAAAGACAAGTTATAGATGATGCTTTTGTGATGTTGGAAGGTTATTGGGGAGGAGATCAATTTCCTGTTTTGTTTATTACTGTTTATGCTCCTCAAAGTGCTAATGATAAAAAAGATTTATAGATTAAGATTGGTGGGTTTTTGGATTCGTGGGAAGGGGAGGTCATCGTGATGGGTGATTTTAATGTGGTTCGGTTTGAAGCTGAGCGACATGGTTCGTGTTTTAATAAAAGACAAGCTGAGGAATTTAATGATTTTATTCGTTCGGGTAGTTTGGTTGATGTTCAACTAGGGGGGTATTCTTTTACATGGTCGGATAAGGTGGCGGGGAAGATGAGTAAACTGGATAGATTTTTGGTATCAGAAGGTGTGTTGTCTTTTTTTCCTAATTTATCGGGAATTATTCTTGATAAGCATCTTTCTGATCATAGACCGATTTTTCTTAGAGATTGTGATCTTGATTATGGCCCTACTCCGTTTCGTCTTTTTCATTCGTGGTTTTTGGAGGAAGATTTTGTGCAGGTGGTAGAAGATTCTTGGAGTAATGATGGTTGTAATCACGCGAATGCCATGGTGAAGTTAAAGGAAAAGCTAAAGATCTTGAAGAAAAATTTAAAGATATGGAATTATGATAAGTTGCAAAAACGAAATAAAAGGAAGAAGGAAATTCATAAAGAGATGGTGGATATAGATAAGAAAGCTGATATTGGGGGTGGAGTTAGTGGAGATATGGAGAACAGAATGTTATTGGCTAAAGAATTGGCGGATATAAATAGAATTGAAACTCTTGATGTGGCTCAAAAAGCCAAAGTAAAGTGGGCTATTGAAGGGGATGAAAATAGTAAATTTTTTCATGGCATTCTTAATAAAAGAAGAAGGATCACGGCTGTTCGTGGTGTTTTTTCTGATGGTCGATGGATTGAAGAGCCAAACTTGGTGAAAGAAGAGTTTAGAAAGCACTTTGCGGACAGATTTGCTAAACCTGACTGGCTTAAACCTCAGCTGGATCAACCTTTTTCTTGTGTTTTATCGGTTGAGCAATCGAAGGATTTGGAGTCTGAGGTCTCGACGGAGGAGGTAAAAAGGGCTGTCTGGGATTGTGGTTCTGAAAAAGCTCCGGGTCCGGATGGATTTACCTTTGAATTTTTCAAAAAGTTTTGGTATTTGGTTAAATCTGAGGTGATTGATGCGGTAAAGTGTTTTTTTAAAATGGGGAGTTTTCCTGGTGGTTGTAATGCTTCTTTTATTGCCTTGATACCTAAAGTGCAGCAGCCTAAATTTGTTCAAGATTATAGACCTATTAGCCTGATCGGTTGCCAATACAAAATTATCGGCAAACTTTTAGCTAACAGGTTAGCGAGTGTTATTGATGGTATTATTAGTATTGAGCAGTCAGCTTTTATTAAAGGTAGGCAGATTTTGGATGGTCCGTTCATTCTTAATGAGTTGGCCACGTGGTGTAAGTATAAAAGAGAGAAAGCTTTTGTGTTTAAGGTTGATTTTCAAAAAGTGTATGATTAAGTTCGGTGGGATCATTTGGATGAAGTTATGTTGCAACTTGGTTTTGGTGAGCGGTGGCGTGGTTGGATTTCTAGTTGTTTGCATTCTGCCACTTCGTCGGTGTTAGTTAATGGTTCCCCTACGGATCAGTTCCAGATCGATAGGGGTCTCAGACAGGGAGATCCTTTATCTCCGTTTCTTTTCATATTGGTGATGGAGAGTCTTCATATTATGGTCCAACGGGTTTTGGAGAGAGGATTGATGTCTGGCTTCACGTTTGGCAGGTCTAATCAGATTTCTATTTCTCATCTTTTCTATGCAGATGATGCTATCTTTATTGGGTCATGGGATAAGCAAAATGTGGACTCGTTAGTCTCTCTTCTGCATGTTTTCCATCTGGTGTCGGGTCTTTCTATAAATCTGCAGAAGAGTAAACTTTTGGGTCTGGGCGTTTCGTTTGAGGAGGTGCAACATATGGCGACTAGTACAGGATGTGAGCCGATTAAATTACCTTTTGACTACCTTGGCTTATTGGTGGGAGGTAATATGAGTCGGTTGAGCTCTTGGAAAAAGGTGGTTGATAAGGTTGATTCTAAATTGTCTAAGTGGAAAGTTAAAACCTTATCTGTTGGGGGCGCATTTCCGACCTTTTTCATGTCCGTTTTTAAGGTGCCTGACGGTATCTTAAAGAAGTTAGAGGCGATGAGAAACAAATTCTTTATTGGGGCGGATGTTAATGAGAAGAAAATGTCATGGGTAGCTTGGAATAAAGTTCTTGCTTCAAGATCTCGGGGTGGTTTGGGTGTTAATAGTTTGTTCGCTTTGAATCGAGCTCTTCTTTTTAAATGGATCTGGCGTTTCTTGACTGATCCGCAGTCTTTGTGGGCCAAGGTCATTTCTGCAATTCATGGTTCTAGAATTGGTCTTAATATACCTAGATCTTCTCATAATTCTATTTGGAAATACTTAGTTGGTGCAGTTGAAGATTTGAGGAAAAGAGGAGTGGATCTCTTTCAATACTGTGCTATTAGGGTGGGTAATGGTGAGCATACTAAGTTCTGGACTGATGTTTGGTGTGGGGATGTTCCTTTTCAAGTTAGATTCAAAAGAATTTTTGATTTGGAAGATTGCAAGGAGGTTACGGTTTTCGACAAGTTAGCGCAAGATGGATGGGTTACCACGTTTCGAAGACTTCCTAGGGGGGGGGGGGATTGAGGCCTTGCAATGGAGTGAGATTGTAGATGCTGTAAACCAAGTGGTGCTTAGTAATTCTCAAGATAGATGGAGGTGGACGAAGGATGGATCGGGATGTTTTTCGGTGGCATCGGCTAGGGAAACTATTGATGCGGTATGTCTTCCGAGTGACGATTCGGTGGTTAAATGGAGTTCACTTGCTCCGATTAAGGTAAATGTTCTTGCTTGGAAGATCGCGGTTAATGGGCTTCCTATAAGATGGAATTTGGCGAGAAGAGGTTTTGATATTCCGTCCATTGCGTGTGTTGTGTGTGAGAAAGGTGGTGAATCGATTGACCATCTTTTCTTTGGATGCTCTTTTGTGACGGATCTTGTTACGCGTGTGGCTAAGTGGTGGGGAATACGTATTCCTTTTGTTGCAAATCATGCAGATTGGTGCTTTTGGTTTGACAATCTTTGCTTGCTGAAACATAGGAAAAGCTGTCTTCAAGTGGTTTTTATGACAGTTTGGTGGTGTGTGTGGAATTTCAGGAATGCTTCAATTTTCTCTTCTGAAAAGCCTAAGAAGTCCATGTGCTGGGATAGTGTTGTTTCTTACTCGTTTTTGTGGATTAGGAGTCGTTGCAAAAATTTGTGTCTTAGATGGGATATTTGGCTTTTAGATCCCAATTTAGCAATTTCTGTTATGTAATTGTTCTTTTGTACTTTTGCCTAGCTTCTTGCTAGCTGCTTTCTTTTTGCGTTTGTCAATATATGGATGCCGTTCTAAAAAAAATACTGGAATTGATATTTTCGTATAACCAACTTTACATTGATATTTTCGTATAACCAACTTTACATGACCTTATCCATATGGATGTCGCATAGCACTGCAAAGGTACAAGTGAAGTCTGCCAAAAAATTCAAATGACTGGAGTCTATATATCAAATGTGGAAAAGTTTTATGTGATGAATAAGGTACAATCAACTACTTTATATTACACATTTGTATCTGCTATAGACATACGTACGATGGGATGCATCTATCATATTTTAAATGTACACAATTGTATCATTATATATGGATCTAATTCCTATTTTGTTTAGATATAAATCATGTATTATGTTATCAGTGAGGAGTTTAAATAAAATTTCCATTCCATTTACAAAAAAAAAAAGGAATTTTATCTCATTCTGTTGCATACCATCCTTAAAATGTCTAACTACTTCCATAACGCTCTAATCTAATATAGAAGTAACGTTATCCACAATGTTCAAGACTGTGTTAGTTAATACATCTATCTTACACATTCATATCATTTTAAAGATCGGCATTACAAATTAATTGATATGTTAAAAAATTAAGAATATTCGTTAAGAGGTGTCTGAACAACACATCTATAACTTACTAGTCAACTGGACGACTGGGCTTGTATCTTTGTAGGGAATCACCATTTTCTATATGCTTATATCACCTGTGCCTTCTCATTGTGTATGTAAGTTCAATATGGTTGAGTGCATAAGAACTTTAGAAGAATAACTTAATTATAGTTGGTTATATTGCAATATTTTAAGATTGTTTCCTTTTATTGATATATTGGAATGTACTTGATTTTTAAACCACCTGCTCCAGAGTGCTATCATTTCTATTAGGAAAAAAAGGGTGTTATATAATCTAATATAAAAATAAGTATATATTTAATATTGATTTTTAAACGGTTTACGGTTTCAAACCGAAATTTTTTAACCAAACCGAACCAGAACCGCCAAACCGATTAAAGGCTATCACCAACCCGAAAACCAAATCGTAACCGAATAACCCGAAGCCGAAAAGTCGCTAACTTTTTCAGATGTCTAGATTTTGACACTATGTTTTTTTATTTTTGCTATTAAGTCATTAGGTTTTCTGGAAAATTGCAAATCTGACCTTATGACTTGGTAACCTGTTGCCATCCAGTCATATGGTCATTTTCGCAACTTTTTGGAAAATATAATGACTTAATTGCAATTTTTCTGAAACATAATGACTTAGTTGCAAAAATTAAAAATACAGTGTCAAAATCGAGAAAATTGGAAAAGTTAGTGACTTTTATGCAATTTATCCTTCATATAACAGATAGGATATAACATTATGCAAGCCAAATGATGAAGAATTAAAATGAATAAGCCCGAATTAGACATTCCAAGACTTACAAGTCTTGGCCATATAATTATATATGTGTGGAGCATATCGTGTACTCCTTATTGGTCAATATTTGTTTTTCTCAAATCATTCATCTAACAGATAAGATATAATATTATGCAGGCCAAATGATGAAGAATTAAAATAAATTAGCCTGAATTAGATATTCCAAGACTTATAAGTCTTGGCCACATAATTATATATGTGGGGAGCATACCGTCAATAATTTCAAAGGAACAAAACAGAGACTACGAGACAAAAAAGTGAATAATTATGTTCCTGTAACATATATTAATGCAGGCACTTCAATTGATTAAGAATCAATAAACAAAATGCAAAAAGATCAGGATTTCGAAATAATAGTACAAATTGTCATTAGGATTTCAAAATAATACTACAAATTGGCATTAAAATTTTTTAAACAATGTACAAAACCTTTATCTTTTCAGTACTAACAACAATGTCTATAAAGTTTTTCAACACTTTGTGCCAGCAAATATGTATCTGTGGAATAATCAGACACTTTTTGTGCTAATTGACGCTTTGTTGAATGATCAACAAAAATTCCCTTTTTTCAAAAAATAAAAATAAAAAAATGAAAAGCTATAATGCAACTGGATGATGCTTGTTTAAAAGGATTGTGCTGTTGGAAAGTGAGATCATATAGACTCAGAGGTTGTGTCACATCCTGCTTTCAAAACAACAGGCTGGAGCACTCTGGAGCAGGTGGTTTAAAAATCAAGTACATTCCAATATATCAATAAAAGGAAACAATCATAAAATATTGCAATATAACCAACTATAATTAAGTTATTCTTCTAAAGTTCTTATGCACTCAACCATATTGAACTTACATACACAATGAGAAGGCACAGGTGATATAAGCATATAGAAAATGGTGATTCCCTACAAAGATACAAGCCCAGTCGTCCAGTTGACTAGTAAGTTATAGATGTGTTGTTCAGACACCTCTTAACGAATATTCTTAATTTTTTAAGAATATAAAAATAAGTATATATTTAATATTAATTTTTAAACGGTTTACGGTTTCAAACCAAAATTTTTTAACCAAACCGAACCCAAACCGCCAAACCGATTAAAGGCTATCACTAACCCGAAAACGAACCGTAACCGAATAACCCGAACCCGAAAAGTAGCTAACTTTTTCAGATGTCTAGATTTTGACACTATGCTTTTTTATTTTTGCTATTAAGTCATTAGATTTTCTGAAAAATTGCAAATCTGACCATATGACCTGGTAACCTGTTGTCATCCAGTCATATGGTCATTTTCGCAACTTTTTGGAAAACTTAATGACTTAATTGCAATTTTTCTGATAACATAATGACTTAATTGCAAAAACTAAAAATGCAGTGTCAAAATCGAAAAAATTGGAAAAATTAGTGATTTTTATACAATTTATCCTATGTGAATGATGACTATTAGTATTAACATCCCAAAAAACAGACCTTGGGAAAAGGTACTTAAAAGATTGGTAAAGTGTGAGGTTAACGGGGTTTACAACTTTACATTTAACCTAAATTTACTTTACCGTCAATCCTCGTTCACCATCGCTATCTTTTTACAGTCGCTTCAGGTTCCCATGGGCTCAGCTTCTCCGTCTCCCATCACCGTCCACGTCGTCTCCGTCGCCGTCGTCTCCATCGTCACTCTCTTTTGCTCTTCTCGGGTTTCCATTAAGTTCTCGGACCTTCTCAATTACTAATTGCATTTTTCTCTGTCCTAAATCGTCTATATTCTCTGTTTTCTCGATCCGTGTTTTCTATTTTCTGTTGAATAAGTCTTCTTTTTATCTTTACTGTTTGAGTTTTATTTTTGCTGTTGAATTGTGGGTTTATGTTTCTTTCAAGAATTATTTTAATTGATATCGTAAATCGGATATGTTTCTGTTGAATGCTGGGTTTATGTTTCTGTTGAAACTTTCAAATTGACATCGTATATCTGTTTAGGATAAAATGAAGTGTGTTAACGGGGCATAAACATAAGTTTATCAATAATAAATGGTTATAT
This sequence comes from Cichorium intybus, assembly GCA_023525715.1. Lineage (NCBI taxonomy): Eukaryota > Viridiplantae > Streptophyta > Magnoliopsida > Asterales > Asteraceae > Cichorium > Cichorium intybus. Next base: position 120,780,821 of record CM042009.1, on the reverse strand, counting down.
GAATACATTGCTGTTAAAAATGGGGTTAATCAAGAATGTTAGTGAATATAAGGACTTTCTGATTTTGTTTTATGGGTTAACGATGGATAAAGGTAATGAGAATATGATATTTCCTTGGTGTTTTCTTAATTTGTTATTTGGCACTTTTTGTTCATTTAACACTTTTTGGAGACGATCATCATTCATCTATGCAAACAGTTTATGGAAAAAAAAAAAAAGAAACTGATCCTTAATATAGATCATATTATAAAAGAATGCCGCCCTCAGTAATTTGTGAATTACTCAGCTATCAGAATGATTATTTTTAAGGGTTATTGACATAATGACCCTATAAACTATCCCAATTTATTTTAAAAGGTCACTCAACTAAAATTTGCTCGTTTCAAGCCATTAAACTTCAGAATAAATTGTTAATTTAGTCCTTTTTCTAAGAATTAACCGGTTATCAGGTGAAATATAATTTTTAATTAAATAAATAATATCACTTAATACCACGTAAGCACCACGTGTATATTATGCTACACATCACACGAACTGCTCATAGAAACACGTGAGACGTGGTTTTGGCCTTTGGGGAATATCTACGAGTAAACCACCACCAAATGGCCCGACTCACCATCCCTCCTCAACAACCTCAAGCCTGCAAGACGCTCTGATTGGAAAAGTTTTCCCGCTGTCTCCCTTTTTCCGGCGCCGCCGTCTCCCTGTCGGCCATGGAACCCTCGCCTTCGATTCTTGGAAGAGCGAGGAGAGAGAAGAAGTCGACTGAGCTCAAACTCAGCCCCCGCCTTGTGGTCAAGAAGCCGATTTGGGACTAAAGATGATGAAGACCGTCAATGCGAGTAAAGTTGTTACGTGCGATTTGGGTTTACTTTGGGGAGTAGATTGGAGAAGATGATGAAGACCGTCACCATTCTTCCCCCATTCTCGCTTCACTCTCTTTCGAGTCTCAATCACATCGAGTAAATTCAACTTCTTCCCCCGGACTGAATCGTCTCTTTTCCCCCATGGGAATTCCGGTTGCTCCAGCTTATTTTTTCAGCCGTCATCACCCTGGATACGCAGAGGAACTGCACCTTCCACCATCGCCGAGAAAATACAAATCGAACCGGGGCCGTAGAGAACTGGTTTGGCTAAGATTTAGACGATCCAATGGACTTTGATCGGTTGAATAAAACGACCAGATGTACAAACTGTATAGAACCGAAGAACAAAGAAACACCCTTTTGAGCATTTAAAGAGGTAACAAAGCCACGTGGATTAGGGTTAGGCGATAATGGGGAAGAGGAAGAGAGGGATTTGGAGAAGATGATGATTTCTGTGATGTCTGTTCCTTGAATTCTATTTTTATATTCTCTTCTTCCATCAACAGATTCCAATTCGTTCTCGGTGAGTTTGATATGTCTTTTGGATCTGTATACGGCACCATCCGGCGGCGGTTTGCACAGACGATTATTTCTATGCTACTTGTTCCACTCTGTCTCGTTAATCTGATGGAGACAATAATCGAAAACAAAATTGACGAGGCGACTTGGGTTTTGAAGAATCGAAAACAAAATTGAAGACAAGAATCGAAAACAGAATTGAAAACAAAATTGAAGAATCGAAAACAAAATTGAAGAGGCAATTATTCCTATGCTACTTGTTCCACTCTGTCTCCTAATATCGCGTATTCTGCAGCAGCAATCGGTTGCCTCTCCATTTTCAATCTTGAATCCAGTATGTGGTTTGGCTTTTGAGAGAGACGGTAAAGAGACATTAATTTTTCAAAAATAAATAATTAAAAAAATCCACGTGGACGTCATGTCAGCGCCACGTGGACTAACAATGATGACCAAATTGCCAATTGGACAGCCACCTAAGCACTACAACCGGCTGACCCCTTCACCCATTCAAAAAGGGTTCAAATGACATAGTTTTAGTCAGTTTAAGGACTTAGAAAGCACAAAATATTGTATTGGGAGCTTTTAAAATATTTGACACAACTTTGTTGGGTCAATGAATCAATAACCCTATTTTTAACAACGATATTAAAGAACATGGATCAAACCAAATGGACCAACTTGAATTCATTTTCACAATTTTATTAATCTGACTAAGAAATGTTTATTTCATAGTCAATAAATTTATACCCAAATAATGTGATATCCCTATTTTAATGGATGTTTACTGTATTTGAGTCCTTCAATTTGTTATTCGGGGTTATATCTCATAATTTCAGGACTAAAAAATATCACAAGACAGGAAAAGGTATTTATAATAAATACAAACAGACAAACAGTTAAGGCCATGGCCATCCACTTGAATCTTTTATCTTCACAGTTGGCACTATATAAACCTCCATGGGGGCATCTTCATATAAGCATCAACACAAAAAGAAAATCACCAAGAATTGCATTTACATCATGCATCCTTGTGTTTTATTAATTTTCTCACTTCGCTTTCTAAACCTTGTGGAGATCACAACTGCCAATCAATTGGTAGCAGCAGGAGGAGGAGGAGATGATACGAATGGTGTTACGAAAAAGTGCTTGGATGAGGAGAGACGTGCTCTCCTTCACTTTAAAGCTGGCCTTCAAGACCCTCTTGGTGGTCTCTCTACATGGACAGCTGAAGAAGATGATTGCTGTAAATGGAGAGGAGTGACGTGCATCAACAAAACAGGTCATGTTACAGGGCTTGATTTAGAAGCTTGGGGTATTATAGGTGAGATCAATGATTCCTTGCTTAATTTAAGCTACTTAGGTTATCTTGATCTTTCCTTCAATTCTTTTCATGGAACCATTCCCACCTTCATTGGTTCCATGACTCGATTAAGATGCATTGACCTTGGATCGAATCATTTTAATGGAACCATTCCCATGTCTATTGGGTCCTTGACCGAATTAACGCAACTTGACCTTTCCAGCAACTCTCTTTATGGAACCATTCCAAGGTGGGCTGGCTCCCTAATTAAACTAAGGTACCTTGACCTTTCTAATAACTCTCTTTATGGTACCATTCCTTTGGAGTTTGGAAACCTCACCAACTTACAAAGGCTTTGGCTTGGAGATGTTGGAAGATGCAGAGTTGAAAACATGGAGTGGTTGTCTCATCTTTCTCTTTTGGAGTCTCTTCAAATGGATGGGATTTCCCTAGCCAAAGCAAATCATTGGGTGAATGTAGTTACGAGTCTCCAAAAGCTATCATATTTAAGTTTAGAGAGATGTAAGCTCTCACAGGTCGTGTATCCATATTCTTCATTTCTCAACTCTTCTTCCTCTATTGATACCCTTTCTCTTGTAAACAACAATCTGACCTCATCCATGTATCGTTGGATGTCCCCGTTAACCAGCAATAAGCTTCTTTACCTTTATCTCTCTAGCAACATGTTAGATGGGATACCCAAATATATTGGTAACCTCCGCAGTTTGGAATATTTGCACTTTGATAACAACTCTGTTGTTATCAAATTTCCTGATTTTCTGAACAACTTGTCTGGATGCACATCATTGACAGATTTGTTTGCCGGAGGAAGCCAATTTATAGGGTCATTGTCTGATGACATTCAAAATTTTTCATCCCTAGAAAATTTGGACCTATCTCACAATCACTTAAACGGAACTATAAGTGAGAAACTGTGGGAACTTCCCAGCCTTTTCTATGTTGACCTCTCTTCTAATTATCTCAGAGGTGCTATCTCTGACAACATTGGAAAGTCAAAGGCTTTTTTTATAGATCTTTCAAAAAACTCACTGCTGGAAGGAGTTGCTTCCACAAATCACATTCCAAGCCTGACTTATGTACATTATATTGATCTGAGCTCTTGCAAGCTGGGGCCTCGCTTCCCCATATGGGTTCAAACACTGAAAAACCTTACCTTTCTTGACATTTCCAATAATGGAATTTCAGACGCAATTCCCCTGGGTTTTTGGAAAACGTGGCCTTCTCAATTAAGATATTTGAATATCTCTTCCAACAACATCAGTGGGAAAATACCAGATTTCCCATCAAATTTTGACTACAATTCGGTGTTAGATCTGAGTTCCAACAGCTTTCATGGTCCGATACCGAATGTTTCTTCCACTTTGCAATTTTTAAATCTTTCCAGAAACAAATTCAATGGAGGAATTTTCTTTCTATGCCAGTTTGTAGATGGGTTGTTAGAATTTCTTGACCTCTCTCATAACTTTCTAACTGGAAAGCTTCCAGACTGTTTGTGGCATTTCAAAAAACTAAAAGTTCTTAATCTAGGAAACAATGGTCTATCTGGACCGCTTCCTGCCTCTATTGAGTCTTTGATAAAACTCGAGGTGTTGGATTTATACAAAAATAACTTTTCTGGTGAATTGCCTTTGTCTCTACAGAATTGCATTAGTTTAAACTCGTTGAATTTGGGGGCCAACAAGTTTTCTGGCAATGTGCCTCTTTGGATTGGAGAAAGATTATCGGGGTTGTATATTCTTATCCTAAGATCAAACTTCTTCTTTGGAACCATCCCTTTACGGTTATGTCATTTAGCAAATCTTCAAATTCTGGACTTGTCAATGAACCATCTCCATGGAACCATCCCCTCATGTTTGAATAATCTTACATGCATGGTCCAAGCAGGATTCTTACTGCCACCAAACATACATTCCATTGTTGGTGGTCTGAATCATCCACAAGAAAGTATTGGTTATTCCATTTACAGTGAATATATTGACCATGCGATGATTGAGTGGCAAGGATATGAACGTGAATTCTTTTCCAATTTAAGATTCATAACGAGCATTGACATGTCAAGCAACAATTTAACTGGTAAAATCCCATCTGAAATTACCAATCTTTATGGCTTGGTTGCCCTTAACTTGTCAAACAATGCTCTACTTGGGGAGATTCCACGCCAAATTGGTGAGATGAAAAACCTTTTAGCTCTGGATTTATCTAGAAACAGTTTATCAGGAGGGATACCATCAAGCATGTCTCAGATGAATTTTTTGAGTTATTTAGACGTGTCATCTAATCACTTGCTAGGGAGAATCCCATCAAGCACTCAACTCCAATCCTTTGAGCCTTCAAGATACGATGGAAACTTAGGACTATGTGGACCTCCACTTACCAAAAAATGTCCTGGAGATGAAGATTCAAAAGTACCACCCGTCGTTGGTGAGAGTGACAAGGATGAAGATTGGGGATGGTTTTATGTTGGTGGGGGCATGGGTTTTGTTACTGGATTTTGGATAGCATGTGGCACTTTGCTTTTCAACCGTCGTGGGAGACATGCGTTTTTTCACTTTTATGATAGCTTCAAAGTTTGGGTGATGGTGTTCATTGCAATTTTGCAAAGGGTTTGACATAAATAGTCTTTGATCATTCGTTTATTTCTTTTAGACTTGTTATTTTCTAGTATGTATGTTGTCTTGAACACACCTATTCATGTTTTCATTTAGGGCTAGAAGTATAGTAATGTAATTTTGTAGGGGTTTTTAAGTCCCCAATATCAATAAAATTGCCACTAACACCATGGGTGGCCTTTTTCTCGTACTGTATGAAAATAAGACATCCATGACAAAGCCTTTTGGGTATTTAGAATAGTATCAAAGACTATGGTCTATCATGATCTATGAATCACGTAGAGCAAAGTTCATGATTGTAAAATGTTAGTTGATCCATGACATGTGTTTCCATCATGATCTATGAATAAGTTGGCGCACACTTCCTATTTGTTAACCAAAACATGTAGTTGCCAATTCTTTTGGAAAATCCTCAAATCAAATTGGGGCATCTCAAACATATATTTACTACTTTATAAAACATATTCCCAAAACTCTTAATTTACATTTTTTAAACCAATTCTATAATGTTTAATGCTTTAGGTAGTAACTGAATTTAAGAGGTACAATATGTATAACATGAAGATACAACTCCCTACCGCCTTATATTGGACGGTAAAACTCTAATATGCTTCTTCTCTTTATTTTTTCTGTTATTTCCTCTTTATTTCTTCCTCTCTACATCAGCATCTGCCAAGGTTTGGGGTTTTTTGGTTATCTTATCAAGTTGTTTTTGTGATTATTCTTAATGTTTTTTGTATTATTTATTGCTTTGTTTCAGGAAATCCAAAGCCCAAATTTCTCTAAGAGAAGAATAGAACCCAAGGAAGCGAAGATGTTAGGTTGGAGAAGAGAAAACCATATAAATCTAAAACGGGATAAAGTATTTTAAAGGTATTGTTAATGAATTTACCAAGTTACCCCAACATGTATCATGATTACTCACTCACTCTTAAATTTCAGAGCGTGAAAGACATCAACTATATGGGATTTCAAGAGCTTTGTTCAGCAACTTAGTGTATTCTGTATGGCCACCAACAATGTCATCAACAACTAACCGCACTATCTCTCTCTTTCTCTCTATTAAAAAATATTTTTTTAAATATTCCATGTTCTATTTACTGCCTATGTTTACCTAGAGATCACGTATGATAAACAACTACCTTGCAATTAGATTTAGACTCACCATTTTAAATATTTTTTTCATGCATTTGACCCTTTTTATAAAATGTAATTTTTACATTTTGAATATTTTTTGAAGATGTAAAGTGAATGGGAGTCAAAGGAAGGAGAAGGGATTTTGCTATTTAGATTTGTTGCTTGAAAGCATACCAACTATGTTTCATAAGAGTACAATAACCGATTTAACTTTTGATGATGGGATGAATGTACTATATATTCTGTTTGATTGATTTAGCTTTTAGCAATTTACTTATTGGGGGCAAACTTTTAGTATTTCAATCAGACAAGTTTATGAACATTCACACAATATTTTTATATTTGTAGATTTGGGTAGAAACATAGCATGTGTACCATTTTACAAATATATAACCTTACCTTTTGCTGGTATTGTTGATCTTTCTGCTGAATTAAGCCCCGTGTGTACCATTTTTGCAGTTTTTTTCTTCACCTGAATGAACTTATTATAAGTTCATTGGTTCTTTTTTCTTAGTTTGTGAATACATAGATTGCTTATTCTTACTTTTGGACCTGTAGCATTTTTTGAAAATAATTGTTTGATTGTAGCAATGTACTTTGATATTGTTTTTAGGTTTACTTGCAGATGGAACTCTATATTCATCAATAGAAAAAAGAAACTACAAAAAGAAGGGAAGCGAATATATAGCTTACCCTTGGAGTTTCTGGTTTGCTGTTTATACAGGAGAAACTTTGGATGGTAATTATAACTACTTACACTTCACATGATTAACTGATTATGATGCATGTGATAGTATGTGTGCTGCATCAGTTTAGATGAATGTTTAAAAATTTGAGCATGATATCATACATACTTTCTCGGAAATGCACCAATGGGTCATATTGCAAATAAGTTTGTGTTTTTTGTAGGCTAATAATTGTATAGATGAACCTGATCTGATTGGTCAGATGAAGAACAAAAAAGCCTTAACAAAACGTACGTAAATTTTGTCTCCTAGATTTTTAAAGTGAAATGCTAAACTGAGAAAAATCAATAACTTATAAAATCAATGACGTTGTATATGTTATTTTGGGTAAAGTGCAAGAAATAGCTAAAGGGGATATATTTTATCATATCTTCTATTTTTATTCCTTAATTGTGTTTCCTAGTTTAGTCCTCTTTTCTAGCTAGGTTTTCTATTTATTGGTCGCCCTGTATCCTTTGTTAATCAATGAAACATAAACCAAGTTTGACATATACGATTTCTTTATGGTATCAGAGCAGGCTATCTGCATCCGATAACCAGGCCATCACGCCACGATGAGCGGGGAGAAGAGCAATGGTAGCAAGAAGGCGGAAGGCGAAGCCATCTACACCGGCTCGCCGCTATACATTCACCCATCTGACTATCCAAAACAGATGCAAGTGAATGACGTATTGAACGACAACAACTACAATGAATGGATGCAAGAGATGATTAACTTTCTCTTGGCAAACAACAAAATGGGTCTCATCGACGGGACCGTCAAGAAACCGGAAACGAACTCGCCCATGCACATGGCCTGGATCCGAGCGGACGCCATGGTTAAGGGCTGGCTAACAACGGCTATGGAAAAGGAGATACGCACGAGCGTGAGATACGCTAATACCTCATCAGAAATCTGGAAGGATCTTGAAGAACGATTTGAAAAAGAAGGTGCACAGAGGGCATATGAATTGAAGCAACTGCTCAACACAACCCGACCGGGAGGTATGTCTATTTCAAACTATTATACCAAATTGAGATCGGTTTGGGATGAACTCCAGGTTGTTTTACCTACGCCTCGGTGTAAATGTGATGGCTGCAACTGTTCAATTGGAAAGCAATTGAATGAGGTGAAAGAGAAAGAAAGAACCTATGAATTTTTAATGGGGCTCGATGATGAATTTTCCGTCATCCGAACTCCAATCTTGGCCACGAAACCAGCTCCATCTCTTGGTGCAACTTATCATTTGGTAGCCAAAAATGAGCAGCAGAGGGCGATCACCGGCGGACCGAAAAGACCGGGCTCGGAAGCCGCTGCCTTCCAGGCCAACTACAGTGCTGGGAAAACGCAGCGACAATCACAAGCCAAACAAAACAATATGATGTCGTACAAACCGAACACCAAGGTCACAAGAACTAAAAACGAGAAGAAAGAAAAGTGAAGTTTTTGCCAAAGGGAAGGACACGTGAAGGAGGGATGTTTTAAACTCAACGATTATCCCGAATGGTGGCCTGGAACGAAAAACAAAGAAAAACCGAAATCTGCGTGTGTGGAGATGGCTGCTAGCCCTGTTCCCGGTCTAACGGATGAACACGGATGAACAGTATCACATGTTTGTTACCCACTTCAAGGACAATGGAGGTATGACAGAAAACGGATCTTTCCCAAGGGCAAATATGGCGGGTAAGGTTAATGATTCTGACAGTTGGGTGGTCGATTCGGGTGCCACCGAAGACATAACCTACAAAAGAGATTTTCTTAAAAACGAGACCCATAACCCAAAGGGCACACCCGTCGTCGTTCCCACCGGAGACAGGGTGCCTATTATGGGTGAAGGGGATCACATTCTTGCTGGAGGAATTAGAATTCGAGGAGTTCTACTTGTGCCCAGTTTCAATTATAATCTCCTTTCGGTTGGCAAATTAGCCGATGAACTTAACTATGCCGTCACTTTCTTTCGTGGTTTCTTTGTTATGCAGGAATTGGGGACGAAGCGCTTGATTGGAGCGGGTAATCGCGTTGAACGATTGTATCGCATGGGGGTAATGAAGACGAATAAAGCTCTCTCAACAACATTCGAGACGTGGCACAAAAGACTTGGACATCATTCACCCAAGAAAGTTTCCTGTTTAGATTTCATTCCCTCCTATAAAAACAATTTAAATTGTGATGCTTGTTTGCGGGCCAAACACACTAGGTTTCCATTTCCTACTAGTGAAATAAAAACAACTTCTTGTTTTGATATGATACATTGCGACGTATGGGGGAGGTATAGGACTCCCTCAACAAACAAAGCCTTTTATTTTTTGACCATTGTGGACGATCATAGTAGGGCGGTTTGGACCTTTTTATTAAAACATAAAAGTGAGGCAAGCACATGTCTCATGGATTTTTGTAAAATGGTCAAGACTCAATTTGAAAAACAAATCAAACGTGTTAGATGTGACAATAGAGGCAAGTTTGTTTCTAATGCCATGCACGACTTCTACGCCAAAGAAGGTATCATTTTAGAAACCTCTTGCCCCTACACCCCGCAACAAAACGGGGTGGTGGAACGCAAGCACTGCCACCTTCTTGAAACCGCGAGGGCCTTAAGATTCCAAGCCAACCTACCTAAGAGCTTTTGGGGTGAGTGCATTTTGACCGCCATATATGTGATAAACCGAATGCCTTCAAGGGTCTTGCATGGAGCCACTCCTTATGAGCTCTTATTTAACGAAAGGCCTTCTTATGAACACATGAGGGTCTTTGGATGCTTGACTTACCATCGTAGTGTGGAAACAGGAGGTGACAAGTTTGAACCACGTGGAAGATCCGGGGTGTTTGTTGGATACCCACAAGGCACTAAGGGATATAAAATCTTCGACTTCGAAAACAAGAGGATCATTGTTTCACGAGACGTTCGGTTTATCGAAGATCAATTTCCTATGCACACATTCAAACAAAGCAATACCTCCGAATCCGATGATTTGTTCCAACTTGAGAAAGACATTGATCATTTTCTTGATGTTACAAAACCCGCTCTTCATACTGATGAACCTACCAATCACGACAATGAAGCCCAAGACTCCTCGCCTGAATCGCCTAGTCAAACCCAAATCCCGAGCCCATATTCCGCTGTACATCAGACCGACACCCCGAGCCCCCATTCCGCTGTGCAACAGGCCCACACCCCGAGCCCAGACAGCTCCCCTGATCGTTCAGAGCCTCCTGATGAAGTCCGGCCCACTCGAACGCGTGTTGAGCCCATCCGCTACCAGGACTACGAAATCAATTTGCCCTCATCGATCAACCACGCGCAACCCGCTGTCGGTCACGCTGCTTCTACGGTACACCCCCTTCCAATTTCATCTCTTATAAAGATTTTTCTTGCTCGCACAAGGCTCTTCTAGCTGCTATTGTTACTCATAATGTGCCCAGAAGTTTTAAGCATGCAGCACAAAGTCCAGAATGGCGTTGTGCAATGAAAAAGAAAGTTCAAGCCTTGGAAGCAAATGACACTTGTGAGCTCGTAACCTTACAGGAGGGAAAGTGTGCCATCGACTCCAAGTGGATCTATAAAATAAAATTCAAACTCGACGGATCCTTGGAAAGACACAAAGCCCGTCTCGTAGCAAAGGGATACACACAATTGGAGGGCGTCGACTTCCATGATACTTTCGCCCCCGTGGCGAAGCTGGTCACTGTTCGGATTCTTTTGACCTTATCCATCAAAAACAATTGGATCGTTCACGAATTGGATGTGAATAACGTGTTCATGTACAGTGATCTCGAGGAAGATGTTTACATGAAACTACCCCACGGGTTTGGTAAGGAAGGTGACAATCGGGTGTGCAAACTCAAGAAGTCCCTGTATGGCTTGAAACAAGCCAAATTCACAGCCGCTTTACGTGACATGGGATTCAAACCATCGCATATAGATCACTCCTTATTTGTTTACAAAACCGAGACCAGCTTCGTTGCGACTCTCATCTACGTTGGCGATGTCATTATTGTTGGTAATGACGCTGCAAAGATTGAGAGCACCAAGTTAGACCTTGATGGTAGGTTCAACATCAAAGACCTTGGTAACTTAACGTATTTCTTGGGCATCGAGGTGTCACGTACCAAGGAAGGTTTAGTATTTTGTTTCATTTTCTTGATGATTTTTCTAGAAATTACTTTCAAAATGTCTTCTGAAAGTGTTTACTACTGGAATTGATATTTCTGTATGATCATCTTTACCTGACCTTATCGATATGGATATTGGAGTTTACAAAGAATTCAACCATGACTGGAGTCTACACATCAAATGTTTTTTCTATAAAGAAGTTTTATGTGATGAATCGGTTGGCATGCATATACCATTCCCATGAGTATATTGATCATGCAATGATTAAGTGGCCAACGAGTTTTACACAAATTTAACTGCAATTTATTGAAGAGCATGTCTCCTAAGCAACCATCTAATATGTTGGCAATTAGCATCATCAAAGCCTTTTGGGTATTTACTATTTAGAATAGTATCAAAGACTATGGTCTATCATGATCTATGAATCAGGTAGTGCACAGTTCATGATTGTAAAATGTTACTTTGATCCATGACGTGTGTTTCTATAATCTTAGTTTGTGAATACATGGATTGCTTATTCTTACTTTTGGACCTGTAGCATTTTTGAAAATAATTTTTTGATTGTAGCAATGTACTTTGATATTGATTTTAGGTTTACTTGCAGATGGAACTCTATATTCGTCAATAGATAAATGAAATTACAGAAAGAAGGTAAGCGAATATATAGGTTACCCTTGGAAATTTTTGGTTTGTTGTTTATAAAGGGGAAACTTTGGATGGTAATTACAATTACTTATACTTCACATGATTTACCGATTATGATGCATTTGATAGTATGTGTGTTGCATCGGTTTATTGAAGGATAAGGGCAGAGCAATGTTTAAAAATTTCAGCCTGATATCTGGAAATGCACCAATGGTTTATATTGCAAATAAGTTAGTGTTTTTTGTATGCTAATAATTGTATAGATGAACCTGATCTGATTGGTCAGATGAAGAACAAAAAAACTTAACGAAAAGTACGTTAATTGTTTCTCCTAGATTTTTAAAGTGAAATGCTAATCTGATAAAAATCAGTAACTTATGAAATCATTGACGTTGTATATATTATTTTGGGTAAAGTGCAAGAAATAGCAAATACCTTTATTTATTTCTATGTTATAACATCCTTCTTCCATTTCTACGCATATAGCATTCTACTTTCATGTTTATTTTCTATTAGAGCTTTGAAATTTCAATCATTAAGAGGGTCTGTATTATTAAGAGCTGAAATGTTAAGATCTGAATTTTTAAGAGGTCTGAGATTTTAAGAGGGTCTGTATTATTAAGAGCTGAAATGTTAACATGTTGTTTGATTGAAACTTCTTAATTGCTGTGTTGAATGAAAAAAATGACCATTTTACCCTTTTCTTTAAAATTCATAACAAATACAATAAAACATCCAAAAAATTTAAAAATTCATTACATATAATCAAAATTAAGAAAAATTAAATAATTTCTAAACAACAATTCATTACATACATCCAAAAACTTTAAAAATTCAGTACATACAGCCTAATCAATGTCATCTCATATCCCTTTGTTTGCCCCTGTTACCACCCCACATCTAAGAGGGTCTGTATTATTAAGAGCTAAAATGTTAACATGTTTGATTGGAACCTCTTAATTGCTATGTTGAATGAAAAAATGACCATTTTACCCTTTTCTTTAAAATTCATAACAAATACAATAAAACATCCAAAAATTTAAAAATTCATTACATATAATCAAAATTAAGAAAAATTAAATAATTTCTAAACAACAATTCATTACATACATCCAAAAACTTTAAAAATTCAGTACATACAGCCTAATCAATGTCATCTCGTATCCCTTTGTTTGCCCCTGTTACCACCCCACATCTACACACATTTTCATATGCAAATGGTTAACAATCAAAAGCACATTTGTTTACCTGTCTTCTTACCAGATTCAGAGTCAACTTCTGATAAAATATCACTAAGAAGTTCTTTCGATTACAGAAAATACAAAATTCCATCGAACATATGATCAGCTTTTTTTGCTATAGATGGCCGCAAGAAAATTTAAGATCAACAATTGTGCGGATTGCTAGGCAAGAAAATTAGGAAGATGATAATATCGTAGATCAAGTAAAGACATCTAGCTCAAGGTGTTACACATACGTAATCAAACAAGGAGCTAATGTAAGCTATTAAAGTATTAATCAGTGATTCCTGTTTATAGAAAGAACGAATTATCACACGTTTTTACAAATTCGTATGCAGACACGGAGAGTGGATGATCTGCGCTAGAGATTGCGGATGAGAGGTTTTCGTTGCAACACCGCCTTCACACATGCTGCAACAAGGTTAAATGAAATTCCATTATTTGCATCGAGAGCCCAAGCATTAAGGTCAGAAACTGAAACCTAATTCCTTGCATATGAGCAAAATTGGGGGTTAGGGTTTAGGATTTAAGTATGTAGTTACCGGATTGTTTCGATGCAGGTATATATCAGTTAGGTGGGGGAACCGGCAACAGCAGTCGGCAGAAAGAGAGGGAACCGACGTGGGCAGTAGTATCGTCGCCGGCGTGAGCAGCAGCGGCGAGACGAATTCGCAGAAAGAAGAAACGTAGGAGAAGATATGTTGGAGGCGGGTCTCCTGATCGTGATACGTTGAAGGCGGAAGAATGGTTAGGGTAATTTAGGAACACGGGTGATCTTTCTTCAATCAGATGTGCCTTAAAGTCTGAGTAATTAAGAGGAGTTTTTTAAATTAAGTGGTAAAATTAAGTGGTAAAAAAACCATCTGAATCTATCAGATTAAGAGCTTGCCTCTTAATAATTCAATTAAGAGGTAAACAAACAGAGCCTTATACTTTGGAATCCATCCAGTTATAGCATTGTACTATTTTTCTTTCTTTATATCTACATTATGATGTTGTAATTAGGTGGATTATTCAAACTACAATGCGTTAGTAAGAAAAAATATAGAAAGTGCAATCCTAAAAAAACGTTGAAATTATGTTGCAATTTCATGTCACGTGCTCTATCCAAAATTTATCATGAAAGTATAGTGGTGATTCAACATTTAACCTGGGAGTACAATTCCTTAGAAATGAAAAAAGTTTGAAAGTACTATGTTGTGTGTATGTGTATGTGGTGCATGTGTGTTTGCTAGGAGAACTTCTATTATTAAACTAAACCTATTTTATAAAGCAGCAAAAGAGGTAACTAACGTCCAATCGATCACATTGGATGTGGCCTTTCAATACATGTTTCTCGGGAAGTTTTTATTGACAAGTCTTGGTGATGCTAGGTAACACACATGGTGTGGATCTAATTCTGGATATGTTACTGTTTGACTGGAATCCGGTTATTTGGGTTTGGTTATTGAAAGGTTTCAAGAAGGTTGTACTAATATTTAGAGTGTTGAAATGAAAGTTTATCCCTATGTTAATGAAATGAAAACTCTTAAAGATAGAAGATATTACCTCCAAAACTGAAGTGGTCACTAACATTGTACGTTGTCATCCATGTTAACTCTATGACGCTTAGCTTGGTTTGATTTCTTTGATAAGTTGTAACCGGTCATCATGTGTGAAATTAGGAGTAGTTTTTTCAAACACTTTTTCTTAGTGGGTAGCGAAGTCTTTATTGTTAACATTATATGTAAATTTAAATAAAAATATATGCATTGACAATAATCTTCATTCAAATATGACGATGTTGCATATTTACATAACTATAAGCAAATTATTTTTTAAAACGAATAATATAATCATTTTGATTTTGTGTAATTTATATTGTTAACATAAATAATCAAATCCAAAAATAGAAAGAAAATTAAAACCGATTCAAACAAATCAACATATTATGACATGAGTAATTTTAAATTAGAATTAGAGAATAGCTTAGTACAATAGAATATATAAATGTTTATAGAAGCAATAAAAAGAAATATAAAAAATAATGATTCCCTTGCTTAGTTTACATAGATTGACTAGTAATGAAATGAGTTTGTAGTGAAATGAAAGAAAACAAAGTTACGAGAAAAACTATATAATTAAAATCGAGAAGTAGAAAAAAAAATTAAATGAATTGTTTCATTTTAAATACAACATATCTAATGATAAAGTAGGAGTATATTTAGAAGTAAATTATGAAGTGTGTACATTAAGGCTACGGAAAAAATGAAAATGAAGTTTCTTAAATGGGTTATTGAGTTGATTGAATAATGTTTTAAATATGGATTTCCCCTAATATTATAATTCTAATTGGATTGCATTTGATGTTTCAACTTATATTGTTTAGCATTTTCATTACTAAATCATTATCATTCCTAAACAAACTTATTTATTCCTCGTCGCATTATTTTCAATTCTTTTATAATTTATTTTCTTGAAAACAAAGCATGGACATAACAATAACTAAATATCAAAATGAAACTATTGTGTATTTCTTGGAACATGATATGCTTTCGAAAAGAAACCATTTACTGGAAAAAAAAAAAGTTATCCGCCATTGCTCCAAAGAAACTATTCTCCAAAAGGAAATTATTTGTTGAAAGGTCTTGGTGAAACCTGCTAAATAAATTCAATCAAGGAGTTTACACATCAAACGCTCAAACGTAGTGTATCGGAAAAATTTACATAATATATAAAACACAAAAGCATGCATACATTATAGACATATTTTAATGGTAAATGATATTTTTTCAATACATTATATGCTCTTTGTAATATTGAGATGTTTCTTTAAGAAACTAATCATTGAAAAGAAACTATTCATCATCGTTGCTTTGCACGTGAACCGTGGCAGTATGTGTTCTATAGAATAGAAATTAAATAGGATATCATAATACCAATATTAAGGAAATTATGTTGCTAATTCTTGCATTGAACACACACTTAAATTTATTAAGTAAAAGAGCCAAACTTTTTGTTTTACTTATTTTAATTTCATTAGTGGCGTTCGAGAAAGATTTACATCAAAGAAACACTACGTAATCTACAACTGACAAATACTTTTTTAAGAAACTCACTAAGCTTTGTGCTTACCCTTTCATCCTTACTGTTTTTCAGGTATTTGCTGAGTTGAGCTTGGAGCACGGAGCGACTGTACCGCATCTGAGGTTTTTATAATCAAGTCTTCCACTAGATAATATTTGTAAATGTTTTATTAAATATGATTTAAGGGATTTAAATACCAAGTTTTAATTTGTATGATTTTAATAGCTAAACCGTTTTGTGTATTTGAACCGCTTTTAAAACGAAAAATTTTACTACTGGAATTGGGACGTTACATATATGTTAGTTTAAGGTTAGATATGGACTCCTAGAGGTTATATAATATCTTTGTGAGTAATTAAAACGGATAGAATGTTTGAAAAACAGAAGTTATATGAATCATTGGGTTGGAACCCTAAATAGTAACTTCAATATGCAAATTGATGGATTATGATAAGTATGTTGCTATAATGAGATGTATAACACAAGGATGTTTCATTCTTATGGAAAAACCATCATTTGAGATGAAGTCCAAATATCAGACAAAATTGTATAAATGGAAATTATGATGATTTGTAATGATTAAGGATTTAAGGAACCCATTAAATGTTATTAGCTTTAGTATGTAGCTAATAAGTATGTGTATATGTAACTCCTTAGGTATTAAAGGAGTAAAGTTCAAAAGGAAGAAAGATCAAGATTTGGTGAAGGATTAGTTATACTTCTCTAACTACAAGAGGTGAGTACATGTAGCTATCCCTAAGTATGGGGTATATGTTGGAATACTTATGAAATGTTGAATGTTATGATAGACATATAAATATGCATGAATATAATATACAAATAATATATTGGCTTCTAATTATAAAAAGCTTAGATTGATTGGCAATATGGAAAGAATGTATGTATGAATGATAAAGCTTGCCCGAGCATATGTAGTCTTAATATAGACTTAACGGAATCTATTGGGACAGTATATTCCCATCGCGAAATAGATGTCCCAAGATCATGATACTAGGATGGACTGATCAAGTTCTTTCTATCTTGGTATTGGTGTCTTGGGGGAGAACCACACAGTAGTGAGTTTAGCCCCAAGAATGAAAGGTATGTGTATGACCAATTTAATAAGAAGCTAATGAAAAGAATAAAGCCAATTATGACAAGTATGAGAATTAAATGAATAATAAAATGAAAGTATGATAATTATATAATTATAATGTAAAGGCCTATAATATGTGATGCAAATATGATATGAGTGTTATATGTCTAACCCATGTATCTCACAAGACTTTATAGTCTTTACGTATTCCTCATGTTATGTATGACATATTCTAGTTCTAAAGCTTAAATGCCTTGGAAGAAAGACTTGAAGTTGTAAAAAGAACTCTTATGTATAATGATGTAAGATTCTATGGTGTAATTCTATTTTGGTAGCTATGTCTTTGGTAGGAATGATAGTAACACCCATGACTGTGATTTGAACAAAATATATTGGTTGGGTTTATCCCACCTTATTATGTATAATATTTGAATGAAAAATATTTTTATGAAAAATGGGGTGTTACACAATACATCAAAACATTCTCATAGGCATGCATAATCACATCGAGTAAAGTGAGGAGACTCACCAGAATCGTGCCCCTCACCAATGTAAGAAAAGTCTTCGGTACTAGGTCCAAACCTCCTAAATCACAATAAAGTATAAATCAACGATCTAAACTTCTCGAGGCCTACCCCAAAGTTAAACCCCTAAATTCCTAAAGTTTGACCAAAAGTCAAACTGACCAAAAAGTCACTTTTTAACAAAGTCAAGGTCAAGGTCAATTGTGATGGTTGGGTTGCGATTCCTAAACTTATCGTGTTGCGATCCAGACCAACTACTGTGAAGCAGATCGAGCCTCAACCATGGGTCGAGTTAACGCCAGGGATCGCGTCATGATCTCTCCGGACTGCGTCACGATCTCTGAGCAGACTCAAATCTTCATTCAGCTCTTAATACGTCAAGACAAGGTCCAATGTCTTCCAAAACCCACCTAATCAGTCCATAGTCCCATAAAAAGAACTTTATGGCCATGCATGCGTATTACAAAGATCTAGGTTAAAGAAGGGGTCCAAATGCGTATCCTAGTCATGCATGAGCTCAAAGGGACTTAGGTCTGGCTTCTCCTAAGGCTCAAGTGTTCCAGAAATGAAGAAATCCGTCATTTGAGCTCTAGAGTTCCCCAAACTCCAAGAATGTATCAACCAAGGACCCAAAACAATAAAAACCAAGCCTAGACTCCTATTCATAAGAAGGGAAACCAAAAGGGAGAGATTTTTATCGCCTAGACTCCTATTCATAAGAAGGGAAACCAAAAGCATTTATCACTTACAATGGTCCAAAAACAAGAGAGCTAGTTGGATCTTCCTTGTGATAGCTTCCTTGATCACCAACTTCTCTCATTCCTCCTTAAACAAGCTTTCAAGACCAAAAAATGGAATTAGAATATCAATACGGGATAGGGTTTTGAACTAGGGGTTTTCAGAGCAGAGGAGGCTGATATGAATTGGCCTCCTAGGGTTTTATACTTTATACAGGGCTCAAGGCGTAAATCTAGGGTTTTGCACCCTGGAGGAATTGCATTGCGATCTATAGTTGGTCCTGTCGCGACCAACAAGCTTCCCGTATGCACAAATTACCCTCCATCGCATCGCTACCCTGGCCAAGTCACGTCACCATGACCCAATTCAACTTAATCAAGACTTATTTTGCAACATAAAGTCTTAGAATTCGAACTTAGAATCCGGGTCTTACAAAGGTTGTTGTATTTTGATTTTTGATTTCAAACATAATACTTGTTACAAACCTTAGAGTACTGATAATTATTTTCTCAAAAAGTTTTAAACAATAATTTGGAATGTTAGTTAGAAAAACAGGTTGACTTCCAAAACCCTATATGAATGGGTAAACCACCGGTCAAACATATTTCGGCATGTAAAATATTTAAAATGGGGTCAAGGCAATCCTCGAGACTAAGAAAGTGAGAATTTGCAACAAAAACATTGATTATGTTGATCTAAAATTTTGAATATGAGGCTATACCTAAATTTTGTTGCAGCCTTGTTCTTGCACCCTAATCTGACTAATGCAGAGCCAAAGCTAGAACCATATAGCTACCCAGTTGTTCATAACAATGTTTGGTTGATGTTATGTGATGATCTCAATTTTAATCCTAAACATAAAACCAAATTTATATTAGCTGATGACATGATCACATGACACATATATTAATTAAACATCTCTATTTGAAAAATCTAATTCTTAAACAAATACAAGTACCCGATGTACTTGAATATTATCATATATTATATATAAAATATGAAACGATAGTTCATGCATATATCAACATTATTTGGAGTTTTATTTTGGTTAAATACATTAAATTTACATATTTTTGTTATATAATTAATATTTTATCATGTTATAAAAAATGAGACATACACATGAATTATCTACACATACCATACTGTCTATTTATTTTATATAGACAAAATTACAGTTTTGGTCCCTGAAGTTTGCCAAATATTTCACTTTGGGACAAACTATTGGAAATTCACGATTTTGGTCACTAAGGTTTGGGAAAAGCTACAAATAGGTCGTTGGATTAGGTAAAAAGACTAAAATACCATTTTTAATTTGTTTTTCCTTTTTCTTTAAATTTATTATTTATTTTATTTAATAAAAAATGAAAATACACCCGACCCCCACCCCCACCCCCACCCCCACCCGACCCCCACCCATCCCTTACGTCTCTCTCTCTCTCTCTCTCTCTCTCTCTCTCTCTCTACGCCGCTTCTTTCACCGGAAAAGTACCACATCAGCAACGACTACTCCACTGTAACATACTAACATTCATCTTCCTCTTCCTTCTGTTCCCAGATTCTCCAAATCGCTTCATCTTGAAGGTCAACTTCCAATCGGTTAATCGACTCCAGCATGCTCTTGTCAACCCATCTGTTCTGATTTCACCCGAAGTCACTGATACACCAATCGACTCTCAATTATCGGAGGTACACTCAGAACAAATCGCTACCTTGCTATACACTAGAACAAAGTTCAAGCTTAAAATTGGTGGGGAAACACATGAATCCTCCTTATAACTATATCCCATGAAGTTTTGGGATCTCACTCAACCCCTGAAATAGCAATATTAGATTTTGCATTTGGAGATCAGAAATTGGTAAAGGTTTATCGCCTCACGATTAATCTGAAACACAGACCAAATTGTTCATCGTCATATCTCCTCTAATAATACGAATATATTATCCAAAAGCAAAACAAAATCAGAAAGAAAAAAGCTTTAAGAAGATAAACAACATAAATTTAATAAAACAACGAGCACACAATCAAAGAAAGCTCTGTTACCAGATGCTTACTTTGATACACAACGAGAATGCAAAATGGTCGAACAAAAAATTTATCAAGAACTTAAAGCTAATTGGTATTTCTAAGAAAATGGTTTCGAAGAACGCAAAATTATGAAAATCGATAAGTGGGAGGAAGGAGATGATGATCTCACTCAACCATCATCATATATTCTTTAATGTATGCAACAGAATGGTACAGACAACAAAAACAAGAACGATGGTTCAAATCAAGCACACAAACTCTTCGATGAAATACCCGAATGAAGCCAAAGACAGTTAAACTGCCTTTCAATCACACCAGAACCTTCAAGTTCTTGATATTTCCCACAATGCATTGTCTGGTGATACCAGTTAAATGGAAGCATTCCCCTTAAAATTGGAGGAGCAATATCTCTCAAGGATATGATACTAGCACGAAACTCCATTTCCGTGACATTCCAAGCTCCGTCGGCACCTGTTCATCCCACACTGTAACAGGGAGGGGGAGGGGGAGGGGAAGGGGGTAGTGGGGTGGTGTGGGTTTATTTTTCCTTTTTTTAAAATTGATTTAATAAATAATATATTAAAAGAAAATTGAAAAAGAAAATAGAAAGGGTATTTCAGTCTTTTTATATGCCCCAGGGACTGATTTGAAACCATTTGCAAACTTTAGTGACCAAAACCGTGAATTTCCAATAGTTTGTCCCAAAGTGAAATATTTGACAAACTTCAGGGACCAAAACTGTAATTTTATCTTTTATATATAAATGCCGATAACTTTAATAACTTGAATTGCTTCATGACTATTGGCCTTGATATGGCCTATGGAAATATTAGGCCTTGTAATTGTGTTTTGGACAAACACTGGACGTGTATTTTTGTAGAGACCAAAACATTGGTTAGTGTCCGTGTACTGCAGCAGTGCAGCTTATTGTGGTTGGTTTGAGAATCAGACTACACCAAAATAACGATGAATTCCGGCCACAGAGATGCCATGGTAAGATGAATTAGCAGCCGGCAAAAGAGAAATCAACACTAAGAAGCCCCAATTTTAGCAGACTATTGATGATAGCAAGCCCTTCTTCGGTATCCTGTACCCTCCTTCTCAAACTTGTTTTTTTTTTTTTTTTTTTTTTTTTTTTTTTTTTTTTTTAAATTAGAGCTCGGTTTCGGAAATTCATGACGAGTAATCAGAGTACATTGGTTATTGATACTCTTAGTTTGATTTTCTCGTTATTTCTTATTTTGTATTGTATAACTGTTATAGGTTTCCCCTTTCCTACTATGTTCACTCAACTATTAAATAATGAATCTAAATAGTTGTTCTTTCTTAGATTTTATGATGAGATTAAATTATGGAGAAGCTGAATGACTTATGATTTAGAAAAAGTTGTATTGCTGTCCCAATCTGTCTAGAGCAAGGCTGGAGGGAGTAGTCGGCGAGCTATCCCTCGTTAAACTGTGCCACGACGGCGACGGCGAAGGCGAAGGCGAAAGGCGAGGAGTGGTTAGCGATGAGTTTGGCGAGAAGCTTGGCTGAGATTTCACTAAAAACAGTTTGGCGAGCTCGTTGAAATGTTGGCGAGGGGTCTTCAGCGAGGGCGAGAGCGAAGGAGCTCGGTGTGGCTCAGCGAGAGAAGGCGAGGGTGAAGGCGAGGGGGATGGCGAGCCACTCCCCCAAGCCTTACGGCATGATAAGAAAGACGCGTCTAAATCATTCTGTTAGGGCCACCAACGACAATTATATAGAAGTCTTGTCCCTCTTTTTACATTATTAAGTCAAGATTGCACTCTTTGGACAATACTAGTCAACACTTCGTCCTTTCCCAACTAAAGACAATTGTCACTTGTCATGGAAGTTCCATATTCCCCAACAATAATAATATAATTAATTACCTTTTATTGTTGCTATTTTATGAACTTTATATTTTTAAAACCATGTTAATGTGAGACTAAAACCAAAAAATACAAATTGTTATACAATACTTTATAGTTTATAGTGCTCTATACTGTATTAAGTTTTAAAGTAATAACTATAATGAAGTAAGGATTATTACAATTTGATAATGTACAGTAAATTGGTATAACTGATCAATGATGTATTAAATTAATAATGAATAAAGTATATTGTATTTTATACATAGTTTCTCATCTGCTTTTTTCTTTTTGACTTGTTATTTTCTAGTATGTATGTTGTCTTGAACAGACCTATTCCTATTCGTATTTAGTTCTGCTTTTTAAATGGGAGTTCCACTCTTTGTATTGTACCATCTTTATTTTTAATAAATTTATCCAGGGTAACCACTCTTTCAAAAATTAAAAAATGGGATGCTACATTTTTCATGTAAATCATAAACCAACGAAAATGTCAGCTGGAAAGCGTCGTGGGCTATATGAAAATATGGTTTGCATGTGACAGCTACATTGGGATTTCCTATGTAAAGAATCGTGGACATTTGAAAGAGATCAAGTAAAAGTAAGCTCTAATTTCATAATAATTATGTATCCTGAAACTTAATGTAAAGACAGTTTAAAACTCGAGTTATAAACGTATTCGTAACGACCACTGTTTCAAGATACCAGATATATTCTTTTTTATGTCCCATCTCGAAATTCTGGTTTTAAAATATATTGTTGAACTTGTTGATTCACATGGTTGTTCCTTTTTAAGTTATGTTGTTCATGACTTTTAGTATTTTGTTTCATTTTTTTAATGGTTTTTCTAGATATTAACTTTCATGGTTGTTATTTCATGAACTATTTAATTTTAGAACCATGTTAATATGACTAAAACCAAATAATACAAACTTGTTAATATAGTACTTTATAGTTCTCTTTACTGTATAATGTTTAAAAAGCAATAATCATTTCTATTTGATATTGTGGGATAAATTAATAATGTATAACTAATCTATGGCCTATTCAATATAATAAATATAGTATATTATATTGTATAAATGTCAAAACACTAAATAAACGGACGAGAGCAAAGCCCAGACTAAGTCAGTTACATAAAAAAATATTTTTTAAGAATTATAATAAATTTGTAAGTTTCTTACCTTCTTTTTTTTTTTTTTGAGTCAATACTAGTGTTGCAGTTTTAAGAAAATATTTACATCTTGATGTAAAAGATAATAGATTAAACCAAATTGGACCAACTTGGGATTCATTTAAACAAGCTCACAATTAAATAATCCAAGGGGGTGTTTGTTTTTTCTCAAAAAATCTTTTTCACCTAAAACATTTGTAGATGTTTTTCAAAAAGACTGTTTGCTTTTTACAAGACAAAATCTAAAAAATATTTTTACCTCTTTTTCAAAAAGAAAATTTTTAGCTATTTGAACTTATTTTTGAAACTTTTCAACTACACTTCACCCCACTCCATCGTAACCCCATCCCACCCTACACACCCCTACCCCTATTCCAAACCCTACGTGCGTACCCCACCTACCCTAACCACCTACCACACCCTATCTCATGCACCCTAGTTATGCTTACGCCGCCTCACCCATCCTACCAACCCGCCAACCCCTACCCTTACCCACCCATTCTTCCCACTTCACCCAACGACCTACCCTAGCCACCCCATCCCCACCCAACATACGTCACCGCCTACACACCCCACCACGCCCACCCTTTACTCAACAACATGCCCTACCCATACTCACCCACCCCACCCCAACCCCTACCCACCACATACCTCACCCCTTACCCGCCACTACCCCACCCACTTTCTATCCCAGAACACACCCTACCCTCACCTTACCTTACCCACCCCACCCTTACCCATACCACCAACCCCTTTCTCACCCCCACCTACCTACCCACCCCACTCCCATCCCACCCAAGTTTGTTTTAAATAAAAGTTGATGTTAGAATGAACGATTTCAAAAAGACGTTAAAAACAAACAAACTTTTTTATGAAGAACGAATACATGGAAAATGACTTTTGGTCCATATCTTCTTAGTAATTGTAATATAATTATTAGTATTATTCATAATATAAGGTTTACTATTATAGTTGTTCTATTATCATTTTATCATTTCATGGGGTTGATAATTTAATTTTATATGTTCATCACGAATTATAAGTTTTAGGGTACTTCATATTGGTGTGCTCCTTTTTAGTGCTGTTAACTTATTTAGAAAATTAAATTAAATCATACATGATAAATGTAAATTACGATTTTTTTCTGTAATTTTAATGACATTGATTTTTTTTATTTAAAACTTTATTGTGACACTATTTTAATTATTGTTTGGGCCCATGAAGAGTGTAAAATGCGACATACCGTATTTTACTTAAATCGATAATTGGTTGTGTAAGTTTAGACAGGGAGTTGCCATATGTATTTCTATTGTATGTTTTGTCAAACTATTGCTAATAAATAACAACGAACATGTCATGATTCAATCAGATTGAGATTTTATAACCATAAGCAACGATTAAGAAGGATTAGGCTTTTGGTAAATGGCATTTTTCCAAAATTCAACTTTTTCTTACCATGCCTTAATAAGAAAGAAAAATAAATACTAGTACGATGCTATTATACAAAAATAACTAAAACTATCTTTTTGTTTGTTGCATTTAGATAGTTTTAAAAATAAATAAAAAAATATTGTGTGCTTTTCATTTTCAAGTAAAAGTACTTATTTATCCTTGTTGTATTAAAAACTCGATTCTTATCCGTAATTTTGGAACATAAATAATGTAGGACCGGCAGGTGTAGAGTTGACGCTGGATCTAGAAAAATATATATGGGAATCTGGATCCATAGACACTTTTGGGACAGTAGTAATCCCTCATCTTTTCGGTTTTCGTCTATTTTTTTCTATTACAACATTGCATTTTTAGTTTTTCTTTTTTAAGGCATTGTACTTTGCCATAAGTACCAATTTTTAACATTTTAGTTCCATTTTTTTCTTATTAGGATATTATATTGTGAAAAAACTATTGAATCACAACAACAAAAATTGATTTGTATATGGACATATCTAAAAAAATCAAACTAAAGTAGGATTCTATAAATAAAATCAATGACACTGTGTTGCTATTTCTTGAATTTAGCATATTATCCATAAACATTGTACATTTGCTAAAATGTCATTCGTGTATTGAATTTCACTATATTATTATAGGTATATTGAAGCTATATTTTGGAGCAAAGAACGTCGTCTTATGAGTGTACATTGAGCAATAAAAAATAAAAAAACTGAATATTACATGTGTCTTTATATTTTATAGATGATCCATTTTGGTTTCATCTTTTTTGTACAATTGGTGGTGAGAAAAACGTAATGTTTACTCCTTTCTTTTTATTATATTTAATCAATCCATGCGATGCACAAATATTATTCCATAATTTTTGTTTAGTCTGTAGTTATTAGAAAACTATTTGGTAGATAAATAAAACATAAAAAAGTGATTACAACAAATCATATAATTTAACCATTATAAATCATAAAACGTAACTTTTGAAAACAAAAAACATTATGTTAAAAATTCATTCCAAAAATCACTTAACGGGTAATATGTTATGACGTGTGTGTGAATCATAAGATTTTAAATTTTGTTCTCTTTGGCATGTATTTGATATAATTTCATTCTTTTTTTATAGATGTGATTCTTTATTTACATTTTCGTGTAAAAAAAGGACCAAATTTGGAAAAATGTTTGAAAACGGAACAAGTTTCTATCACAACCTATGTCTACAAAGTTGGTTGCTATTATAGATTAACTTTACAAAGTTGGTTGCTATTAATGTTATAAGTTCTTATCAAAACCTACCTCTACAAAGTTGGTTGCTATTATAGATTAACTTTACAAAGTTGGTTGCTATTTGTCGTAAAGCTTCATGTCTAAAAAAGACCAAAAATGGAACAAACTCTTATCACAACCTATTTCTATAAAGTTGATTGCCATTATAAATTAATGTTACATAAGTTGGTTACTATTTATCGTAAAATGTCTAAATAGGATCAAATATGGAAAATGATAAAAATGGAACAAGTTCTTATCACAACATATTTCTATAAAGTTAATTGCTACTATAGATTAACTCTACAAAGTTGATTGTTATTTATCATAAAAGTTCATGTCAAAAAAGGACAGATCTGGAAAAATGGCCAAAAATGTAGCAAGTTCCAATCACAACCTATTTCTATAAATTTGGTTACAATCACTATCCAATGTTGGTTTTTTTTAAGGCAACCAGCTTTAACAAATGGCCAGTTGTATGTTGCATTATCCAAAGTTAAAAGTAGAGAAGGACTCCAATTATTAATTTAAGATAGATATGGTAAACTTATCAATAGAACATCAAATGTTTTATACAAAGAAGTCTTTTTAGAGTTATTAATTATAACTTTGTGTATTTCATTTTCAATATTATTGCTTTAACTTATTTACGTGCTTAGTTAATATTGGAAATCACACATTTAAAAGCACTGATCATTGGAAATTTGTAAGTGATGGCATTGTGTAATCGTGTTATTGAAGCATTGATCACATCTGGAAGTAATTTTGGAAACTGGATGTTTATTCCTAGTATGTCTTTGATACCCTTAGACAAAAAGATTTCTTTCGAGTTCAAAAGAAGACAACTCTCATTTGCTATATGTTTTGATATGGTAATAAATAAGAGTCAATGGCAATCACTATCCAATGTTGGTTCTGCTTGTACACATAGCCAGTTGTATGTTGTCTAATCAATAAAACTTTCACTGTTTGGAAATTTATGATATATGAATATGTTTTTGTTATTTATGAAATCATTGTTTTATTACGTATACTACATGCTTTTCATTTATTTTTCTATATTAAGAATACTACATTTTGGTTTTTGAGGTCAAAGGGTCAATATGTAACTTTAATGAACACTAATAAGGTAAGCATGTCCATTCTATATTTCTCTCGACATCTTTCATATTTTTATTTGAAAGAACAAAGTTTCATAAAAAGTCACGTTTCCATAAAAAGAAAATGCTTAAATTGATGTCACATGACTAAGCTATAACAATTAAGAATCATCAAACATAAAAATATATTATTTGCGTGTATTAAGCTGTCAACCCGTGTATCACGTGAGTTTAACCTAGTATCCTAGTAATTATGTATCTTAAAACTTAATGTAAAAACTGTTTAAAAGTTAAGTTATAAATGTATTCGAGGTGCCCTTCATTTTAAGATACCAAATATATTTTCTAATTGAGTCCCATCTTGAAATTCTCGTTTTAAAGTATACTTTTGAACTTGTTGATTCAAATTGTTGCTCTTTTTTAATGAATGTTATTCATAGCTTCAAGTATTCTGTTTCATGTTCATGATTATTTTTATAGAAATTACTTTCAAAATGTCTTTCAAAAGTAGGTGTTTACTACAAGATATTTTTGTATGACCAACTATATATGACATTATCCAAATGGATATTGCGTACAACTACAAAGGTACAAGTGAAGTTTGCAAAAAATTACAGTGTGTATCTACTATAGTCATTTGTCATTTCTTGCAGGACATGCCTGTAATGAGATGCCTAGACTAATGATGAGCTACATAAAATTTTCACTTTGTTTACATGAAAATAAATAAATTATATCTCGTTGTATTGCATGGATACACAACTGTTATTTTAAAATGTTTAACAACTTCCATAAGGCTCTAGTATATATTAAACATACTAAAGTTATCTACAATGTTCAAGAATGTTTAATTAGTTAATACATTTATCTTACATATTTATATCATTTTAATGATTATCATTACAAATTAATTGATATGTTAAAAAATTAATAATATTCATTAAGAGATGTGAACCGGTTGGCATGTATGAATTGATTGACATGCATATACCATTCCAGTGAGTATATTGATAATGCAATAATTAAGTGCTCAAAAAGTTTTATGTGACAACTGTCAAATTGGCCAACGAAAGTCAACTCAAATCAACCGAAGCGTACGTTAGGTCAATATGTTGAAATGTAAATTTCATAACCTCTACGATATAATATTGGATATTATAATACTACTCCCGCTAATTCAAATCAATTAACGAGCAAACGCTGTAAATACGGATAATAAAGTACACTAGGATAAAAATTCGATAATCATACGAATATTATTTTGGTATTAATAACATTTATAAAACGAGGTATTCGTAAACACGAATCCATAGATATAAAGAATGTTTAAAACGGAGCTCGTATGCAAAAGATACGACTATTATAAGAAAACAAGCCACTGGTTTTCTTAAAGTACATAAACCGTTTCGATCCGTTGAGGCACTTGCACACCTCGAATGGAAATTCTGAGAACATTTTTGGACTCAGCCTATAGTCTATTATTTGATTTCATACTCGAAATATTTTTAGTAAAAATATTTATAAAAGTCGAAAAATCGGATGTGTCGGATAAAGAACGCATATTTAAACGCGATTTCCCAGATTTCTACAACTCGAAAAATAAATCCGTTTGGGTTTTTGAAACCGGTGCACTCAGCTCCACAATTCTCCGGTCCTGAAAAAAATATTAGACATCGGGATCTTACGCACGAATTATGTCATCCATGGCATCATCTCCACCAACCCCAACTTCTCCATGAGACTATAAATAAGACGCTTTGCAACTCAATTTTCTTCACCAATTCACCAAAGCTTCTAGCTTTTTCTTTCTTTCTCAAATTGCTCTCCTTTTGAACAAGAACACCACCACCATTGGCCATCACTCCACCATCGTCACACCATCACTTCGCCGCACAAAACCTTGTTGTTTTGTGGTGTTATTTCGCGGTGCTTCTCAAACACAATCGTTCTTATATCTAAACCGAATTCACGCTTCAAAAGTGAATACATACCCCTTCTTTTTATCTTTATTCAAGTTTTTAGAGGGAGAATACAAGTTATACTATAAAAATGGTTATTTATACTCATTTGCAACAATAGTAAACAAAATACAAACTTGGTAAACGTCGTTATTATAACAACTCAATTATAATTCAAAAAAAAAAAATATCGATTGATCTACTTACGAGAGCGGTGTCTAGGCCGATTAATTGGGCTAGGTTACTGGATTTCCGAAAGGCTTTGACGCCGAAAGGGTCCTGCCTCCCCATTTGATCTTCTACCTGGCCGTTCTTTACTTGATAGTCATGAAGTGTTATATTGGAATTACTAAAAGATATAACCAAGTTATTTCACCATTTTTGTGGGAATTAACTTAAAAAGATTTTTTATGAACATTTAAACAAGTTCACTTATATACATGTTTATATACATAGGTACAATGGAACAGTTAAAATAAACTATAATAGGTATGGTTTATCGGTACAAACACTATCATGACTTTTTGGAACAAAACGGATAATTATATGAAAGTATATAATTATTATACACTATTTTATTATCATGGAAAATGATAATGGCAAATACCGGGGTTTTTCTTATACAAATATACGTAAACAAGTTAATACATACATTTTTGTAAGACTAGTCTTCATCGTACTTATTTAAGTACACATACTAAATGTCCTGACATTTATAACCAGAGTCTCAGTAAGAAAACGTGAGATTTGTGTATAGATCTATACGGGATTGAGAACCCCACACCCGAGCTGTTAGCTACAGCTAGACCGGCAGATCTGAGGTGACAAATGTCTAACAGTCCGACATCTGAAGAACGTCGAAGCAGGCATACATGGTCACAGTATGGTTATAGGGTGTCTCACATGGGAAATCAACTATATACTTTGTTTACGTAGAAATATACATTTTTGAATAGTTTTATACTATATTAAAAAGATACGTTATACATTTCTAGTCTTTGAGAATTAAGATTTTAACATTTTTATAAGAAAATATTGGATTTTCTGGATTACAATTCTACCTTTTAAGAAGAAATAGATTTTATCATACAAAACTCTTATGAACTCACCAACTTAATTGTTGACACTCTTTTCAAACTACTTGTATTCTCTGGAAATTGTTAAGGTAATCTACAAGCATTGATGAAGGGATGCTATGGCGTCATACTATGTATTATTGAATCATATTGTAATTGTAATTAAAGTGTGCCAAACTTTTGAACTTATGTAACATTTTCAATTATATATATGATGGATGTGTTTTGCTTTGATTCACTATTGTACAACGTTGTTATGATATTGTTCATGAAGTCATCCACTCCCAAACGTTTCCACCAATCCGGTTTGGGGGTGTGATAGATTAGTATCAGAGCATTGTTTATAGTGAACTAAGTATATCAATCTATTTAAAGATATACAACTATAAACAAAATGGGACTAAAACTCTCGAAAACATTTTACTACAAGTATACTTTTAAAATTACAACGATAATTTTATAAAAAGTATACGTACATACATACATATTAGAACGATATTATAACGAAAACATAAAAAAGTGGTAGAATATTCTAATAACGCTCACCCCTAAATGCAGCAAATCGAACTCAGAACCAGAAATCAATAAAAAATCGAACTTGGAACAGGAAATGGAACTCAGCACCGTGATTCAATCTAAGAACTTCAAACTAGAAATCGAACTCAGAAATTTAGAACTTCAGAACCGTGTTTCAATCTAACTCCGAAATGTAGAACCATGCGATTATATCTAAGAACTTCAAAAACGACTGTCGATTATGAGAAATCATAACTCATGAATCGAACCAAATCACTAAATCATTATTCGATGGATCTAGCTAGTATGCCAAACTCATTCGTTGATTGGGTTGTTCACTATATATGTATGGTAGCAATGAAAGGGTAAATATATGCATGTTGCGAAGGGGAAAGAATATGGCATGGATCTAGCTAGTATGCCAAACTCATTCACTTAAGTCCAAGCGAATCGGGCTATATTTGCAAATTGAATGATGATTTATAAAAACGCTTTAAATTTATTTGAAAAATAATCCGTAGCTATTCACACTAGATATGGAGTAAAATGATGTATAAAATTCAGTAGCGAAATTTTCTACAAATTGTGATTCCATAGCAATTTCCGTAGAAAACAATGGCTACAGATTTTATATTTGTTGCTAAATTGCGTAGTTGTTCACGTTTGCACTACAGAATTCAATTCCGTATGAAATTCCGTAGCAAAAATGCTTTCCATAGTCATTTCCGTAGAAAAAATAGCTATGGATTTTAATTCAGTAGCTAAATTCCGCAGTTGTTTAGGTTGCTGGTACGGAGTTGAATTCCATAGGAAATTCTGTAGGAAATTCGCTACGGAATGCGATTCCATAACAGATTCCGTAGACAATTAGCGACGGATTATGTTTCCGTAGCTACATTCCGTAGTTGTTCAAGTTCCGGTTACAGAATTCAAATCCGTAGGAAATTCCGTACCAAAAATGCTACGGAATGTCATTCCAAAGCAAAATCCGTAGAAAATTAGCTATGGTTTTGGTTTCCGTATCAACATTCCGTAGCTATTTTGATATTAGCTACGGAATGCAATTATGTAGCCATTTCCGTAGCGAAATTGCTACAGATCGCTATTCCGTAGCATATTGCGTAGCAGAATAGCTACGGATGACACTTCCGTAGCACACTTCCATAGCTATTCAGACTTTTTCTAGTAGTGAATGAGTTGAACACTACGGATAGGCCTAAGTATTTAGGTAATTATATTTTGGATAAATAGAGCCTGATCAACTATATTGGTCCAAGATATGAGTAACGTGTACTTAGGAATAGTCGTGATGAACAACAAGTTCAAACACTTATCAACAACCAAATAAATAAACAATAAAAGCTAAAATACTATAGGAGCAATTTATGAATACTACAAAATTATACACTTATATTTTCTTTTACATACCCCTTAGATATCACCTTACTTATAACAATTTCCAAAAAAAAAAAAATACCAAGAACCATATAGAAAGAAAACTCTAGAACGAAACATAAAACTAAAATATTATACGAGTATTTTGTGATACTATAGAACCATACATCTAGACTCGTTATACACCTCTTATAGCACTATCATTGCATAGTCGACATAAACATATAAAAGAAACGTCGTACTTTGATAACCTTTACCGAGAGCTGACCATCGTCTAATCCTAATTCCTTGTGGCAGAAATATGCCACCTGCGCGGATGAACACTAGGAGTACCCAGCAGAAACGCCAGAGACACCAATGATGGATGCTGCTACCTTCCAAGCCGCCGTGACCGCCGTTGTGGCAGCTGCAATTGCCCAGATAAATCCAAATGGAACAAATGGAAGCGGAAGTAGGAACGACACTAACGATTCTACAAACGGAGAAACAC
Organism: Cichorium intybus; assembly: GCA_023525715.1. Taxonomy (NCBI): domain Eukaryota; kingdom Viridiplantae; phylum Streptophyta; class Magnoliopsida; order Asterales; family Asteraceae; genus Cichorium; species Cichorium intybus. The sequence continues at coordinate 120,747,904 of CM042009.1, read as the reverse complement.
CGAGCCAACCGTGAGTATGTACATACAAAGACTTCGCGAGTTTCAAACCTGTGACTTTTCATGGGACTGGAGGTGTTATTGCTCTTACAAGGTGGATCGAGAAAACTAAGTCGATTTTCAACATTTTTGCATGCCCCGAGGAATTAAAAGTTAAATTCGCCGCTTATACTTTTGTTGAGACGGCCATGTCCCGGTGGAAGGGTCATGTTAAGGCCCTAACACTCCCCGTGGCCAACTCAATGAGTTGGGAAGAACTAAAGACCATGCTGATGGAAGAGTATTGTCCCAGAGGGGAGGTTCAGAAATTAGAACAAGAATTGTGGAACCTTACAATGAAGGATGCAGATATAACCACTTACACAAACAAGTTTAACAACCTGGCAACCCTTTGCCCCTCACAGGTCACACCAGAATCTGTGAAGGTGGAGCATTATATCTGGGGACTATCTTCTCTAATTCAAGGAAACATGGAATCAGCAAGCCCAGCCACGTACGACAGTGCTAAACAACTGGCTCAACGACTAATTTACCATGGAGTTCGCCAAGGCACCATGACACTCAAAACAAAGCCACCAAAAGGAAGAGACCACAAGAGAAAGTCCTAGAACAGGGGACAGATCAGCAAAACCAAGGAATCGCTAAAAGACAATAAGCAGTGACGGTCCATGCCGCTACTATCCCTACTGCTCCTGCACAGACCAACCAATACATTGGGAATCTACCCAAGTGTAAAAAGTCCAACTTTCACCACCACGGAGCTTATAGAGATATGCAGTGCACCAACTGTGGTAAGAGAGGACACACTTCAAAGTACTGTAGGGCACCGACCCAACAGACCACCCAAACTTCAAATACTGGGATGAGTCAAGCTTGCTATGGGTGTGGAGAGACGGGGCACTTTAAGCGAGATTGCCCGAAGAACAAAACTGTCGAAAGAAATGGAAGAGTTCTCACCATGGGGCATACGGAAGCAGTGGAGGATCCCACTGTGGTCACTGGTACGTTCCTCCTCAATAACTCATATGCATGCATATTATTCGATAGCGGTGCAGAGAGGAGTTTCGTAAGCCATGATTTTAAAAATTTACTAAAACAAAAACCCCAACCACTCAACAAAACATTTACAGTAGAAATGGCTAATAGCAAAACAGAAAGTACCAACGACATATACATAAGATGTACACTGACCCTAAACGACCATTGTTTCCAAATCGATTTAATGCCTATTAGAATAGGAAGCTTTGATGTGATCATTGGTATTGATAGGCTAATTCCCCATCATGTCGGTATCATGTGCTACGAAAGAGCCGTTCGAATGCATTTACCAGATGACAAGACCCTTGTCGTCTATGGCTATAAACCCAACACCAGTCTCCGAATCGTGTCTTGTATTAAAGCGCGGAAGTACCTACACAATAGATACCATGCGTTCATAGCCCATGTGGTTGATGAGAAGAAAGAAGTAAATAGTATCAAAGAGATTCCCGAAGTCTGTGATTTTTCCGATGTATTCCCATAAGACCTTCCATGAGTACCACCCATACAACAAGTTGAGTTCATAATCGACTTGATTCCTGGAGACACCCCGTAGCAAAATCATCATATCGGTTAGCCCCGACAAAAATGCAGGAATTGTCCAGTCAGTTGAACGAACTGCTAAGTAAAGGGTTCATTAGGCCAAGTTTCTCACCTTGGGGAGTACTGGTCTTGTTCGGGAAGAAAAAGGATGGATTATTCCATATGTGTATTGACTATCGGGAGTTGACCAAGCTTACTATCAAGAACCGATATCCATTACCCCGAATTGACGACCTTTTTGACCAACTTCAAGGATTGAGTTATTTCTCAAAAATCGATCTAAGGTCAGGGTACCACCAACTCAGAGTTCAAGAGGAAGATATTCCTAAGACCGCATTTAGGACTCGTTAAGGCCACTATGAGTTCGTCGTGATGCCCTTGGTATTGACTAATGTACCCGCAGTGTTCATGGACCTAATGAATCACGTATGCCGACCTTACTTAGATAAATTCGTGATAGTGTTCATCGATGACATACTAATCTATTCACGAAGTAAGGAGGAGCATAGTCAACATCTATGACAAGTTTTGGAGACGCTAAGAGCGGAAAATTTGTATGCAAAATTTTCAAAATGTGAATTTTGGATTCGAAAGGGGGGCTTTCTAGGCCACGTAGTCAGCGAGAAAGGGATACATGTGGATCCCTCCAAAATCAAAGTCATCGAAAACTAGGAAGCACCGAGAACACTGACGGAAATCCGCCAGTTTTTGGGTCTCGCTGGCTATTATCGAAGATTCATACAGAACTTTTCAAAAATCGCGAAGCCACTTACTGCCCTGACACAGAAAGGAATAACCTTCAACTGGGTGGATAAACAAGACGGTGCCTTCGAGACTCTAAAACAATCTGATCCCACTTATCCACTCAGATCAAGGAGGCGCAACTAGAAGCCTTAAAACCTGAGAACATCATAAGTGAAGCCTTGCGAGGAATGGATAAAAACATAGAATTCAAGGATAACGGAGCTCGTTACCTCAAGAATCGAATCTGGACACCAAGATTCGGCGGATACAGAGACATTATCATGAATGAGGCTCACAAAACTAGATACTCCGTTCATCCCGGGTCCGACAAGATGTACCTGGACCTCAAAAAGCTATATTGCTTTGGCCAAACATGAAGGCAGTAACTGCTACTTACGTAGGCAAGTGTCTGACTTGCGCCAAGGTTAAGATAGAATACCAAAAGCCCTCGGGTTTACTACAACAGCCTGAAATACCCGAGTGGAAGTGGGAGCGGATAGTATGGATTTCATAACCAAGTTACCCAAAAACAACTGGTGGGCTAGACACCATATGAGTAATCGTCGATAGGTTAACTAAGTCCGCTCACTTCCTACCAATCAAGGAAACCAACAAGATGGAGAAACTTACAAGGACATACATCAAAGAAATAGTAAGCTTGCATGGTTCGCCAATTTCTATTATCTCAGATAGAGATAGTCAGTTCATGTCATGATTTTGGCAATCATTGCAAAAAGCCTTGGATACCAGACTCGACATGAGTACATCGTACCATCCATAGACGAACGAGCAAAGTGAAAGAACTATTCAGACGTTTGAACACATGTTGAGAGCTTGTGTGATAGACTTCGGTAACGCTTGGGACATCCGCTTACCGCTCATCGAGTTCTCCTACAACAATAGTTATCACACGAGCGTTAAAGCTTCTCCATTTGAAGTCCTCTATGGGCGTAAGTGCAAATCCCCTTTGTGCTGGGCTAAGGTGGGTGATACGCAGTTAGCTAGAGGACAAGTGCCTAACAGCACTCTCACCGGTCCTGGGAATGTGAGGACCAGATGAAACACAAATACCCACATCTCTTTCCAAACCCTTGAGAATCTACTCAAAGTGCTAAAATTTCGGGACGAAATTCCTTTTAACGGGTAGATGATGTGACAACTGTCAAATTGGTCAACGAAAGTCAACTCAAGTCAACCGAAGCGTACGTTAGGTCAATATGTTGAAATGTAAATTTCATAACCTGTATGATATAATATTGGATATTTTCATACTACTCACGCTAATTCAAATCAATTAACGAGCAAACGCCGTAAATAAGGATAATAAAGTACAGTAGGATAAAAATTCGATAATCATACGAATATTATTTTGGTATTAACAATATTTATAAAATGAGGTATTCGTAAACATGAATCCATAGATATAAAGAACGTTTAAAACGGAGCTCGTATGCAAAAGATACGACTATTATAAGAAAACAAGCCGGTGTAACACTGGTTTTCTTTAAGTACATAAACCGTTTCGATCCGTTGAGGCACTTGCACACCTCGGATGGAAATTCTGAGAACATTTTTGGACACAGCCTATAGTCTATTATTTGATTTCATACTCGAAATATTTTTTAGTAAAAATATTTATAAAAGTCGAAAAATCGGATGTGTCGGATAAAGAACGCATATTTAAACGCGATTTCCCAGAGTTCTACAACTCGAAAAATAAATCCGTTTGGGTTTCTGAAACCAGTGCACTCAGCTCCACAATTCTCCAGTCCTAAAAAAATATTAGACATCGGGATCTTGTACACGAATTATGTCATCCATGACATCACCTCCACCAACCCCAACTTTTCCATGAGACTATAAATAAGAGGCTTTGCAACTCAATTTTCTTCACCAATTCACCAAAGCTTCTAGCTTTTTCTTTCTTTCTCAAATTGCTCTCCTTTTGGCCAAGAACACCACCACCATTGGCCATCACTCCACCACCGTCGCACCATCACTTCGCCGCACAAAACCTTGTTGTCTTGTGGTGTTATTTCGCGGTGCTTCTCAAACACGATCGTTCTTATATCTAAACCGAATTCACGCTTCAAAAGGGAGTACATACCCCTTCTTTTTTATCTTTATTCAAGTTTTTAGGGGGAGAATACAAGTTATACTATAAAAATGGTTATTTATACACATTTGCAACAATAGTAAACAAAATACAAACTTGGTAAACGTCGTTATTATAACAATTCAATTATAATTCCAAAAAAATAATATCGATTGATCTACTTACGAGAGCGGTGTCTAGGCCGATTAATTGGGCTAGGTTACTGGATTTCCGAAAGGCTTTGACGCCGAAAGGGTCCTGCCTCCCCATTTGATCTTCTACCTAGCCGTTCTTTACTTGATAGTCATGAAGTATTATATTGGAATTAATAAAAGATATAACCAAGTTATTTCACCATTTTAGTGGGTATTAACTTAAAAAGATGTTTTATGAACATTTAAACAAGTTCACTTATATACATGTTTATATACATAGGTACAATGGAACAGTTAAAATAAACTATAATAGGTATGGTTTATGGGTACAAACACTATCATGACTTTTTTGAACAAAACGGATAATTATATGAAAGTATATAATTATTATACACTATTTTATTATCATGGAAAATGATAATGGCAAATACCGGGGTTTTTCTTATACAAATATACGTAACCAAGTTGATACATACATTTTTGTGAGACTAGTCTTCATGTTACTTATTTAAGTACACATACTAAAAGTCCTGACATTTATAACCAGAGTCTCGGTAAGAGAACGTGAGATTTGTGTATAGATCTATACGGGATTGACAACCCCACACCCGAGCTGTTAGCTACAGCTAGACCGGCAGGTCTGAGGTGACAAATGTCTAACAGTCCGAGACCTGAAGAATGTCGAAGCAGGCATACATGGTCACAGTATGGCTATAGGGTGTCTCACATGGGAAATCAACTATATACTTTGTTTACGTAGAAATATAAAATTTTGAATAGTTTTATACTATATTAAAAAGATACATTATACATTTCTAGTCTTTGAGAATTAAGACTTTAACATTTTTATAAGAAAATATTGGATTTTCTGGATTACAATACTACCTTTTAAGAAGAAATGGATTTTTCTCATACAAAACTTTTATGAACCCACCAACTTAATTGTTGACACTCTTTTCAAACTACTTGTATTCTCAGGAAATTGTTAAGGTAATCTACAAGCATTGATGAAGGAAGGCTATGGCGTCATACTATGTATTATTGAATCATATTGTAATTGTAATTGAAGTGTGCCAACTTTTGAAATTATGTAACATTTTAAATTATATATATGATGGATGTGTTTTGCTTTGATTCACTATTGTGCAACGTTGTTATGATATTGTTCATGAAGTCATCCACTCCCAAACGTTTCCGCCAATCCGGTTTGGGGGTGTGACATTTTACTTGAATTTAACCCAATCTATTGAAAAGCATATGTCTCCAAGAAATAATCTAACATAAATCTCATTTATGTAGGTAATTTTAATGTCATCACATCCTTTTAGGTATTCAGAATAGTATGGAGGGAAATTTAGAATGTATATGAAGGAAATTTTAGTATCATCACATCCCTTTTGGAGAATCTCATATATATATATATATATATATATATATATATATATATATATATATATATATATATATATATATATATATATATATATATATATATATATATATATATATATATATATATATATATATATATATATATATATATATATATATATATATATATATATATATATATATATATATATATATATATATATATATATATATATATATATATATATATGCCCTTATTAAAAATCAAAATACCATATTTGTTGAACCTAATTTCTAAATATCATATTTATCCTTTTTGAGCTTTTTAAATATCATATTTGCCCAACTGATTTTTTAAACATATTTCAATATTTTATAATCATTTTAAAATAACTTTTACATTTTAACATCATTATAATTATAAAAAGTTAATTAAATAACCATATTGCCCCTAGTTTTAAATGGCTTGGATCCTTTGAACCATGCATAATCTCCAAATCCGCAAACTAACTATAACACCCGGCTTTTAAAACAAAAAACCCCTAAAATTTTTTTATTTAAAACATAGGTTTCAATACATAAAACCATAACAAAAGGGGTATAATTTATTATAAACGGGTACAAGTGTATCAAGGAGTACATAAATACCATAACCTCCTTTTAAGTCGGGCTGCTACTGACAGCATCTATAAATCCCACTTTTTTAGTCACGAACTTTATCTTTTCCCTTATCAGAACCTGCAGGGACATTTAACAAATAACGTAAGCTATAAAGCTCAGTGAGTAATCATACCTGCAGATAACATGTATAAGAAATACAATCATATACAATTCTCTATATAGGTTAAATCTCTTTCTATTCATCATTTCAATATCAAGTCCCATTTTATAGCCCTTTCGGCTAACCGTATATATTTGGACATCGGATCCAAACTCTTAGGTGCTGTTTGTTTTTGAAGAGGTAAAAGGTCTGCAGTCTGCGGACCACATCTGCAGACATATGTAGCAGAAGAGGTGGACCAAATGTCTGCAGTCTGCAAAATAAAGACTGTTTGTTTTTTAAAATCTGCAAGGTTTGGTGGAGATCTATCTGTTTTTCCATTAACATCAGGGTATTTCTTCTCAATATATAGGTACACCGTTAATGTTTAAAAATTTTCCAATTCCAAAATTGTTAAGGTAAAATCAGAACCGGGAAGCAAAATCAGGGTATTTCTTCTCAATATCTGGTTTTCCATTTAACCTTGGATATAGATGGAAACGTAGATACAATTGACCATTGAGGGTTTCACCAGCAACAATTGGGCTGCTTGTTTCGATGATTGAAGCAAAATCAGGATCGGGAAGCAAAATCGGGAAGCAATTTCAACAACAATTCAGGAACAACAAGCAATTTCAGAGCCGGGAACCAAAATCGGGAAGAAGATTGGAAGTTTACCATACCTGTGTAATCAGATGGAGCGCCGGAGGGAGGTGCGACGGGAAGCAGCGGAGCGGAGGTGCGCCAGAGAAGCAGTGGCTGCGACTGGATGTGAACTCGATTGAAGTCGCGTTTTTGATTTTGGAGGAACCGGTGCGTATTTTTCTTTAGGGCATGAGACGCTTTTTGGAAGAGGTTAGAAGTGGCAGGTTTATCTCTTCAAACATAAGAGGACGTGCAGACTTTTTAACGTCTGCGGGCTGCGAAAAAACAAACACTCTTCTAAGTAAAACGTCTGCGCGCGTCTGCAAGCACGCAGACAAAAGAGGTTTGAAGTGGTTTTTAGAAAAAACAAACAGCCTCTTAGCCTTACCGGCTGATCATATATCATTTAGGATTTCACATCCAATCTTCTAGCCCTACAGACTGAACAATAATAACATATGGATATCAGATCCATTTTCCTAGCCTTACAGGCTGAACGTTAATACTATACGATTATCAAATCACATCTGTTATTTGGACATTTAATCAATTAAAACCTGCTATTTGAACATCAAATCAAATCAAATCTGTTAGCCATAAAAACCATATCAATATATCAAGTAAAATTTCATAGCCATTGAGGCCGTATCATAAACTCCTAGCCACATAAGCTGTACCAGTTGGATTCAAAATCCCATGTCATAGCCATAAGGGCCGTACCGTTAAGTCCTAGCCTCAAAGGTCGTACCAATTTGATACAAAATCTAATATCATAACCACTGAGGCCATACCATTTGGATTTAACATCCAATATCATAGCCACAAGGCCGTACCATTTGAATTTAAAATCCAATATCATAGCCACAAGGGCCATACAAATTCCTTATAAGTTACCATTTGGATATAATCATCCAATAAGTGTAATCACAAAAGGCTCACGAGTTTGTCCCGCTTTTGCCTAGACTCACAGCTCCATTCTTGTCATTTCATTGACTCACGGCTTATATGGTATTGTCTTTTTAATGTATCTTTAAAGCTGTCATTTTGTCCCCCAAAGCTGTTTCAATCTGTAATAGTCCAATCAACACATGTAATAGTTCAATCAACACATATCATGTACGATATAAGTAAGAATACTCACCTGGATTCTTGCTACGAAGATTTCCAATCACTTCTTACACGCCACAACAATTCGTCCTGTACCTATATATTCATTTATATACCAAATAATAATAGGTCAACAACTATTTCAATCAACTCTACTACACAAGAGTCCAATATTATACAATTACAAATCATATTTAGATGATAAACCTTCCTTTACCATCTTTCTATACGTGTATTTCGCTACAGTACTTTCGGGAGGTTGTATTCTCATTCCGACAATTTTCCATGAAGTTTCATACCATATTGGACTTATGTTTAAAATTTGAGATCAAACGGACAAACTTAGAATCAAGTCCCAAAATTTGAACTTCACTTAGCAGAGAGCTCAACTTGGCTTCTGCCGCAGGCTCGCATCGCGAACCCCCTATGGGTTGCGTCGCGATCGCTGCTGCACAGCCTAGAATTCCCAATTTTTATGCTACAAAATCTCATTTTCTCATATTAAGCCCTTAATACACGACTTAATCACTAGGGTTTGTTCCAAGACCAAAACTATTCATTTATTTCAAGTTTTAAACAATGGAATTGGTGATTCCAACCCATTTCTAGAAATTCCCGTTTTTCACATTTTTGGTCCAAATCCAAAATAATCCAATACGAAGCACTTATACTGATTACTTTCAACAAATACAACATTTGGAACTCATTAAAACCCACTAGAATCAAGTTAATCATAAAAACTTGTAATCTAGGGTTCTTGAGCAAAGTTCCAAATTTTCACTAATAGCAACATATTTTCAATTTGGTATGTGTTCTTACAACATAAACATATTTGAGGCTTAGAATTCATTTAAACCTCTTGAACCATAACTGTAATTTCAGTTTCAATTCATCCCATGAGGAACACACACAAAACTTAGGTTAAAATTTCACATTACTAACCTTAATTGCTTGAAAACTTCAAGCTTCAAGCTATTAATCCGATTTCACGCTTCAATCCTCATGAATTCTACAGAATTCGCATCCAAGAGATCTTCCCGATGCTTCCAAAATGTTCGGCTCTCATAATTATGGAGAAAATTCTCTTTTATATTTTCCAGATTTACATTTTTAGTCCCTAAGTTCCATTTCTTGAACTTTTGGCACTTTTCTCACATTTTATCACATAAAACTTTCTTTTCTTATAATTTTGCCACAAGCAAACTATATTTTTACATATTTGGTCCTTCACATGGTCAAATGACCAAATTACCCTTTTATGGTAAAATGACCAAATTACCCTTTTTACTAGAATAAAAATATTTATCACAAGTATTTGGTGTTACACTAACATCCGCTATCGATCAAGAAGGCCATCCAGCCATTGTCTACATCTCAACTCTTGGTGTCACGTGGTTGAGCTGACATTGATAAAAGCTTGAGGTGTCGAATTAGTCATGCAATAAAGGTCATCAGTACCAATGAGGATTTAACGAGTCTTGTGGTACTTCACAGAAAAGCCAAATTTCATCAAATTCAATCGTACGTTTATTATCACGACTGAATTGACAAGCATATATAAGATTTTTAATTATTTTTGGAGTAATAATGAAATTTTTGAGTGAAAGAGTACGTTAAGAATTTTGATTAAGAGTTGTGTTACCCTTTTTAGTAACCAGAATTCAAGATCCATCACCGATCAATGCCTAAAAATGATTGCAGTTATGGCTAAAGGATTTGAGAATAGCTAAGTCGGAGTGAAGATGAGATATTGCCCCGGAGTACATGTACCAGACAGCGTTCTTGGGTCTGTCTTGCAAGTTTATTGAACTAAAGGCTTGAGGCAAAGATATGTCCTGAACATTATTTTTCCGAAAAAGGAAGCCATCAACAGTTATTAGAAAATTTACCACCAACAAAAACGTGACGGTGACCTACTGATGGGCTGTCACTGTCACTATTATAGAAAAAAATTTCTTCGCTTTGATGTGCTAGAGTTGGGCTAGAACTTTTGTTGAGACTAAGTTGGGCTTGGCACCGGAAGCAACCCAGCTTGTTGACCAAAAGGTTTCACTGCTGTAGAGATGTGATACAACCAAGGGTACCGACTTCCCTATGCACCGCCGCCACCCATTCACTTTGACCGACCGAAGGCGGATGAGCACTGCCGATGTGTTGATGTTGTCTGCCATTGCCGCCTGTTCTTGTAATGCTCGGTTCACATATAATGTACACCAAAAAATTTTCATTTTTGAAACCATACATATAACATAATTATCAAAAGTTATCAGAAGTATCAAGTGTAAAATATATATATATATATATATATATATATATATATATATATATATATATATATATATATATATATATATATATATATATATATATATATATATATATATATATATATATAGATCCTTCCTACAAGAGTATCAAAGGATATACAAAACATATACAAAAGTAGTATCGCCAAAACATATACAAAAGTAGTATCGTCGGGCCACTACATGATTTCACCACTATCACAAGTCCACATATGTATTTACTTTCTCCTTACCCTTGTCTACATTACTAGCACATGCAAAGTTAATGACACACACATGGTAAGCTTTCAAATCTTAGTGAAAAACCATGAAACACATGATATAATCACAGCACAACATGACATAAACAATAATAACACACAATAACATATTCCTTATCCATTTTATTCTTCTAGCTATACAAGCGAATGCCAAAGCCACATAAGCGTATATCCAAGCCACTTAGGAAATTAACCAAGCCACTTAGGCATTTATCCAAGCCACTTAGGAAAATATCAAGCCACTTAGGCAATAACAAGCCACTTTAGCAAATATAAGCCACTTAGACAATAACAAGCCACTTAGGCAATAACAAGCCACTTTAGCAAATATACGCCACTTAGACAATAACAAGCCACTTAGGCATCTGCATAAACTAAAATCATTCTCAATCGTATCATGTAGGAGTATAGGAAAGAGGTTACTCACTTGTAATGCCGCATAACAATGTTGGGTGAATGCAAAAAGTCCAAAACCAATTGTTTATGTTCGTCCCGGTCAACCTTGATTCAACAAGTTCACACACACCACTTTTAATACTAGCAAGCTTTCTTCACGATTTCTCCTTCAATTCTGGACCCTAAACTAGAAAAATTTGTCATCAATTCGCTTGAGGATGAAAAGAAGGTGTTTTAAGACTGAATGACCGACTTATTACACTTAGGTGGAAGTTTCTATTCATTAACTCTCGTCACTAACACTACCTCGTAGCCTCGCGACCATCAACTCACATCACTACCCATCCATTTTAACGTCGCCAAGTTCATAACATTCTACTTCCAGATTCATTCCAATTTAGGCATTACACTTACTCATAGCGTCATGACCCTAAGGTTACACGTCGCTATCCCTCTGGACAGGGGGCATATTTACAATAAAAACCTATCGTTTTTCCACTTTTACACAAAATCCATTACATGTAGAAGGAAGAAGGGGAATATAGAAGCTAAAAAGAGATTGATAGGAAGAGAAAAATAAAGAGGATTGACTAGGGTTTACTAGTCTGATACCATGTGAGAAAGATTGTTTTCCCATTATTAGAATTTACCACATCACGATGAATAAATACAACTACAACAAGAATAAAAGGGGCCACCCAATACAACAAAAATGCCCCATATGAATAATAAAGGAAATACAATATATAAAAGACGTTTAACACACGATTTTGAAGAAAAAAAATCAATACCACATCATGTCCATCACTAATTAGAATAAAAACATTATTTTTCGACAAATTTAGAGCTTTTTTATTTTTATGCCCAAAAACAAACTACTTTGAAAAAAAAAAATCAATTTCTCTTTTTACTTTACCCTCAAATACTCGTTCACCATCGCCATCTTTTTACAGTCGCTTCTAGCTCCCATGGTCTCATCTGCTCCGTCTTCCATCACCGTCCCACGTCGTCGCCGTTTCCGTCCTCTCCGTCGTCCCTCGCTTCTCATCTTCTCGGTTTTCCATTGAGTTCTCGGACCTTCTCAGGTACTAATTGCATTTTTCTCTGTCCTCGATCATCGATTCATCTCTACTCTCTGTTTTGTTGATCCATGTTTTCTATTTTATGTTGCATAACTTTTCTTTATCTTTGCTGTTTGATTTTTATTTTTGCTGTTGAATGGTGGGTTTGTGTTTCTTTCAAGAAATATTTTAATTGATATCATAAAATTAGATATGTATATATTGAATGCTGGGTTTATGTTTCTGTTGAGACTTTCAAACTGACATCATAAATCTGTTTAGGATAGAATGAGTGGTTTAACGTGGCATAAACATAAGTTTTTCTATAATAATGGGAATATGAGATACAATTTAATCTAATGTTTGTGAATACAAGGACTCGATTACATTCTGATTTTGTTGTATAGGGTAAGGATGCTTCGATAAAGTTTCTGAAAATATGATATTTCCTTTATTTGTTATTTGGCGCTTTTTGGAGACAATCATCATTTATCTATGCAAACACTTTATGGAAAAAAAACTGACCATTAATATAGATAATATTATACAAGAACTCTGCGCTCAGTAATTTGTAAATTACTTATCTTATTTTTAGTTTTTTAGAGTTGTTACTTGTGTAGTGCTTTTTATAAGAATGCTAACTTTTAACAACAGTATTAAACAACATGGATCAAACCAAAATGGTCCAACATGAATTCATTTTCACAATTTTATTAATCTAAGTAAGAAAAGTTTATTTCATAATCAATAAATTTATACCCAAATAATGTGATATCCCTGTTTCAATGGATGTTTACTGTATTTGAGTCAATCAATTTGTTTTTTGGGGTTATATCTCATAATTTGAGGACCAAAAAATATCACAAGACTAGAAAAGATATTTATAATAAATACAAATTGTCAAGACTTTCAAGTCTTTGAACGTCTAGTTTGGTGCAATTTATTCGGTCTTCATCTCTAAAGTGTCTTATGGTTCGATTGAAATTTCATGGAAATAGAGTATTGTATGCCCCATAGAACAGGCAATCAATTTGAGGCCATTCACTTGAATCATTTATCTTCACAGTTGGCACTATATAAACCTCCATGGGGGCATCTTCATATAAGCATCAACACATACAGAAAATCACCAAGAATTTCATTTACATCATGCATCCTTGTGTCTTTATATTTTTCACATTTTTCTTGCTAAGCCTTCAGACAGCAACTGCCAACCAATTGGTAGCAGTGGAAGGAAGAGGAGGCGATGATACCAAAAAGTGTTTGGAGAAGGAGAGACACGCCCTCCTTCATTTCAAAGCCGGCCTTCAAGACCCTTTTGGTGTTCTCTCTACATGGACAGCTGAAGATGATGACTGTTGTAGTTGGCCTGGAGTCACGTGCAACAACGAAACAGGTCATGTTAGAATGCTTGATTTACGCTCCTTGGATATTGTAGGTGAGATCAGCTATTCATTGGCTAACTTAAGTTATTTGAACCATCTTGATCTTTCCTACAATTCTTTTCAAGGAACCATTCCCACTTTCATTGGTTCCATGAGTCAGTTAATGTACCTTGATCTTTCCAGTAACTCTCTTAATGGAACCATTCCCAGGTCCATTGGTTCCTTGATCGAATTATGGTTCCTTGACCTTGGCTATAACTCTCTTTATGGAAACATTCCTCCGAGTTTGGAAACCTTACCAACTTGCAACAACTAAATCTTATATCCGTTGGAAGATGCAGAGTTGAAAACATTGAGTGGTTGATGTTAGCCTAATAATGTTTTTTAGGTTTGGGCCTTATTTAGCCCATTTGCTTTCTTTAGCCCTTTTAGCTCATTGTATATATTTCTTCTTTTCTTTGTATTTTGTCAAGAACCATATTTGCAGTTCATGATTTTCCTCTCAAACCCTAGACTCCATTTTCTTGATCTTGATAATTAACATGGTATCAGAGCTAGATTGTTAAGGGGGTTTGTAGCAGGCACCCCGTTTTCGGAAATTTCGGCACTTTTGGTATGATTTTCTACTTCGTTTATGTGTTCCGATTGGTATTTTTGGCTCGATTTGGTTGATTTTCGGCTGATATTCTGGGTTTGTTGATTTTCGATTTGGTTGATTTTCGTCTGATATTCTGGGATTGGTTGTTTGATTTTGAGGGTTTCATTTGTTGCTGCTATTATTGACTTGTTTGTTCATCTGCACAAGGACGGTTTTGGAATATTTGCTTGACTGTCTATTTATATTATGGCTCCAAGAGATGACTCTCTTCAGTCCATTAGTACACAACTGGATGATAAAAACTATGCGTATTGGAGTTATGTAATGAAGAATTTTTTACGGGGCAAGGCTATGTGGGGGATTGTTACAGGTGTAAAGGGAAAGCCAACATATGACAAGGCTGCAAATTTTGCTATTTTATTGGAATCTTGGGAGACTGATAATTCCAAAATTATTACATGGATTAATAATTCTGTCATTCAGTCAATTGGCACCCAGTTGGCAAAGTATGACACAGCAAAAGAAGTTTGGGATCATTTGGAAAGGTTGTATACTCAATCTAATTTTGCAAAATAGTATCAACTAGAATTTGATATCCGAGCCCTCCAACAAAACAGTCTAAGTATTCAGGATTTTTATGCTTCTATGTCTGATTTGTGGGATCAACTAGCTCTCACTGAATCTGCAAAACTAAAGGCTTTCAAGCCTTACATTGCCAGAAGGGAAGAGCAGAGATTGGTCTAGTTTTTGATGGCACTAAGATCAGATTTTGAAGGCTTACGTGAGACAATTCTTCATCGTACTCCTCTTCCCACAGTTGATTCAGTTGTTGATGAGTTGATTGCTACCCAATCTGACAAAGGGTCTAAGGCAGTAGCCACTCCTACTGTCTTTGCTGTTCAACGACCACAAACTTCTAATCAGTATAAGCCGAAAGTTGCATTTGATGAATGTGCATTTTGTAAAAAGAAAAATCATTGGAAGTCTCAATGTCCATTGCTGTTGGGGAAGGGAAATTATCAAAACCAAACAAGGCCATCCGGACAGTTTCAGCCTCCACAGTTTAACAGGCCTCCTGGACAGTTTCAACAACGTCCCTCGTTTCCTCATTTTCGTCCCCCACAGTTCATTGCTGCTGCTGCTACTGTACCTTCTACAAAGAACGATTTAAATATGACACCACCATCAGCTTTGGATCCACAGGTTTTTGAGCAGTTTCGCCAGTTCATTGCTTCCAATCCTACAGCCATGTCAACATCTATGTCTCACACAGGTTTATCAGCATCTAGTCCTTCAGGTATTCCTTCATCCTTATGGATATTGGTGCATCTCATCATATGTCACTACATTTGTCATCCTTTTCTTCGTTATCAGCTAGTCCTCATGTTTCTGTTATGTCAGCTAGTGCTACACCTATGCTAGTTCATGTTGTTACTCCTCATATCTCTCTCACTAATGTCTATTATATTCCCACACTTGCTTTGAATCTTGTTTCGGTCAGTCAGTTGTGTGAATCTGGTTATTGGGTCTTCTTTTCTGATTCCCTTTGCTGTGTACAGGACCCACAGTCTCGGAGGGTGACTGGGATCGGCCGTAAACTTGGGAGGCTTTATGTTTTGGAGCAGCTTCAAGTTTCTGATATTGCGGACTCTAGTGTTGATTTGTCGTCTTTTCGTTTAACTCATTCGTCTTCAAATTTTTATCTTTGGCATTCTCGTTTGGGTCATGTTTCAGTATCACGCATACAGTTTTTATCCTCTACTGGTGTGTTAGGTCTTTTAAGCAATGTTGATATTTCTGATTGTTGTGGTTGTAAACTGGCTAAATTCTCTGCCTTACCTTTTAATAATAGTGTCACCCATTCTTTTTCTCCTTTTGATCTTGTGCATTCTGATGTGTGGGGTCCTTCTCCAATAACCTCCAAAGGAGGATCGTCTTATTATGTTTCGTTCATAGATGATTATACTCGTTATACATGGGTTTATCTTATGAAGCGCAGGTCAGATTTCTTTGCCATTATAGCAATTTCAGAGCTCTTGTGAAGACCCAACACTCTGCTGTCATTAAATGCTTCCGGTGTGAGTTAGGAGGGGAATATACCTCTAATGATTTTACTCAGTTACTAGCATTTGATGGGACTGTTCACCAATCATCATGTACTGATACTCCTCAACAGAATGGTATAGCAGAACGGAAACGTCGACACATTGTAGAAACGGCACGATCTTTGTTATTATCTTCTGATGTTCCTAGTGTCTTTTGGGGGGAAGCTATCCTTACTGCTGCCTATGTGATTAATCGCATCCCTACTCGCCACATCTCTGTAATGTCTCCTTATGAAAAGTTGTATGGTCAATTACCTGATTATTCATCTTTACAGGTATTTGGGTGTACCTGCTTTGTCTTACGACCTCATGTAGAACGAAACAAGTTGTCTCCAAAGTCGGCTCTTTGTGTATTCTTGGGATATGGTATTGGTCAGAAAGGATATCGGTGTTATGACCCGGCGAGTCAGAAATTGTATGTCTCTTGACATGTTACTTTTTTGGAACACATTCCTTACTTTGCTATTCCTGTACAGTCTCACAACATGACTCGGTCAGAACTTCGAAATATTGACCCTTTTACCATTAATAGTGATGGCACTACATCCAGTGCCTCAGTTGATGATGCTTCCATAGCTCTAGAAAACCCTCCTGCTCAGTCTGCAACTGCTCCCACTCCTGCTGTCGCTCAAGAAAATCATCCTCCTCCATCGAGACCTGTACGTACTCATAAGACTACTAAACTACCAGATTTTGTATATTCTTCTTATTCGCCAACTTTTGCATCTTTTATTGCAAATATACATCGGCTTTCTGAACTGGAGTCTTACAAAGAAGCTGTTTCTGATCCTCGTTGGCAGAATGCTATGGCGGAAGAGCTTACAGCTCTTTATCAAACTCATACGTGGGATCTTGTACAGCTTCCTCATGGAAAACGTACGATTGGTTGTCGTTGGGTATATAAGATCAAAACTAAGTTTGATGGCTCAATTGAAAGATATAAAGAAAGGCTGGTTGCAAAAGGATACTCGCAGCAATATGGTATGGATTATGAGGAGACTTTTGCCCCGGTGGCAAAAATGACTACTGTCCGCACTCTGATCGCAGTTTCCTCTATTCGTCAATGGAAGATTTTCCAAATGGATGTCAAGAACGCATTCTTGAACAGTGAACTTCATGAGGAAGTTTATATGTCTCCTCCTCCATGTATTGCTCACCAACCAGGTGAAGTTTGTCGGCTTCGGAAAGCCTTGTATGGTCTCAAACAAGCCCCTCGTGCTTGGTTTGAGAAATTCTCTACTGTAATTACTTCTCTCGGTTTTACTCCTAGTAATCATGATTCAACATTATTCGTTACATGCACGAATGCAGGTCGGATTCTCCTATCATTGTATGTTGATGACATGATTATTACTGGTGATGATCTTGATGGTATAGAATCTTTGAAGCGTGATTTGGCTTACCGGTTTGTTATGAAAGACTTGGGATTGCTACGTTATTTCTTAGGGATTGAAGTTGCACAATCTTCAAAAGGTTATCTTTTATCTCAGACAAAGTATATTTCTGACCTAATTGAACGTGCTCGACTCTCTGACAACAGGACAGTTGATACTCCTCTGGAGACTAATGCCAGGTATTCTCCAACAGACGGTGTCCCTTTGTCAGATCCAAGCTTATATCGAACTATTGTGGGAAGTCTGGTTTATCTTACTGTTACTTGACCAGACATATCTCATGCAGTTCATGTGGTTAGCCAGTTTGTTATCGCCCCTACTACTGTTCATTGGGGAGCTGTTCTTCGTATCGTGAGATATCTTCAGGGCACTCAATTCCAAACCCTTGTGTTTCCTTCCACGTCCTCACTCAACTTGTATGCCTATAGCGATGCTGACTAGGATAGCGATCCTCATGATCGAAAATCCACCACTCGTTTTTGCATCTTTCTTGGAGACTCTTTGATTTCATGGAAGAGTAAGAAACAAGATGTTGTCTCTCGGTCCTCTACTGAAGCTGAGTATCGAGCTATGGCTGTAACCACTTGTGAGATTGTTTGGCTACGTTGGCTTCTTGCTGATATGAGAGTTGACGCTTCTCATCCTACTCCCTTGCACTGTGACAACAACAGTGCAATACAGATTGCCAAGAATTTGATTTTTCATGAACGGACAAAACATATAGAAATTGATTGTCATTTCACTCGTCATCATCTTCAACTTGGGACCATCACTTTGCTGCATGTTCCATCAACCTTACAGATTGCTGATATGTTTACGAACGCATTGTCTGGTTCTCGATTTCGTTTTTTGTGTGACAAACTCTCAATGCTTATAACTGTCGCATTGTGAGTTTGAGAGGGGATGTTAGCCTAATAAGGTTATTTAGGTTTGGGCCTTATTTAGCCCATTTGCTTTCTTTAGCCCTTTTAGCCCATTGTATATATTTCTTCTTTTCTTTGTATTTTGTCAAGAACTATATTTGTAGTTCATGATTTTCCTCTCAAACCCTAGACTCCATTTTCTTGATCTTGATAATTAACAGTTGACTCATCTTTCTCAGTTGGTGGAACTTAAAATGGATGGGATCTCCCTAGCCAAAGCAAATCATTGGGTAAATGTAATTCCAAATCTCTGAAAATTATCATATTTAAGTTTGGTGAGATGTGACCTGTCACAGGTCAAACATCCCTATTCTTCACTTCCCAACTCTTCCTCATCTATTCTTCACCTTCATCTTGAAAACAACAATCTGACCTCATCCATGTATGATTGGTTGTCCCTGTTAACCAGCAATAAGCTTCGTGATCTTGATCTCTCTAGCAACATGTTAGATGGGATACCCAAGTATATTGGTAACCTCTGTAGTTTGGAAACATTGTTGTTTGATAACAACTCTGCTGTTGTCAAATTTCCTGATTTTCAGAATAACTTGTCTGGATGCACTTCGCATTCATTGCAAGAGTTGTCTGCTGAAGGAAGCCAATTTACAGCGGCATTGTCCGATGACATCCAAAAGTTTTCATCCCTTGTATACTTGGACTTATCTCATAATCAGTTAAATGGAACTATAAGTGAGAAACTGTGGGAACTACCTTGGCTTAGTTTTCTTGACCTGTCTTCCAATTATCTCAGAGGTGCTATCTCTGAAAATATTGGAAAGTCGACGGCTTCTTTTATACATGTCAAGCCTTTCATACATAGAGTTTATTGATTTAAGCTATTGCAAGCTAGGGCCTCACTTTCCCAAATGGGTTCAAAAACTAAAAGATCTTACCCACCTTGACATTTCCAGTAATGGAATTTCAGACACAATTCCCCTAGGGTTTTGGAAAACATGGCCTTCTCAATTAGTATATTTGAATCTCTCTTCCAACAACATCAGTGGGAAAATAGCAGATTTCTCATCAGATTTTGTCTATCAGTCGATAGATTTGAGTTCCAACAGCTTTTATGGTCCGATACAGAATGTCCCTTCCTCTTTACGATTGTTAAATCTTTCTAGAAACAAATTCAATGGAGGAATCTACTTTCTGTGTCAAATTGTCGATGGGTTGTTAGAATTTATTGACCTCTCCCATAATTTTCTAAGCAGAAAGCTTCCAGACTGTTTGTGGGATTTCAATAAACTACAAGTTCTTAATCTAGGAAACAACAATCTCTCTTGAAGGCTTCCTACCTCTGTTGGGTCTTTGCTAAAACTTGAGGTGTTGGATTTATACAAGAATGACTTCTCTGGTGAATTGTCTTTGTCTCTAAAGAATTGCACAAGTTTAAACTCGTTGAATTTGGGGGCCAACAAGTTTTCTGGTAATGTGCCTCTTTGGATCGGAGAAAGATTATCCGGGTTGTATGTTCTTATCCTAAGATCAACCTATTTCTTTGGAACCATCCCTTTGCAGTTATGTCATTTAACAAATCTTCAAATTCTGGATTTGTCAATGAACCATCTCCATGGAACCATCCCATCATGTTTGAATAATCTTACGAGCATGATCCAACCAGGATTCTTATTGCCACCAAACGTACATTCCATTGTTGGTGGTTTGAGTATTCCATTCAGATGGTCTGCATTAACCTTTCACAGTGAGTATGTTGACCATCCGATGATTGAGTGGCAAGGAGATGAACGTGAGTTCTTTAGCACTTTAATATTGTTGAAGAGCATTGACATGTCGAGCAACAATTTAACTGGTAAAATCCCATTTGAAATTACCGGTCTTTATGGATTGGTTGCCCTGAACTTGTCAAAGAACGCTCTACTTGGGGAGATTCCACGCCAAATTGGTGAGATGAAAAACCTTTTAGCTTTGGATTTATCTAGAAACGGTTTATCAGGAGGGATACCATCAAGCATGTCTTAAATGACTTCTTTGAGTTATTTAGACGTGTCATCTAATGACTTGTCAGGGAGAATCCCATCAAGCACTCAACTCCAGTCCTTGGAGCCTTCAAGATACGATGGAAACTTAGGACTGTGTGGACCTCCCCTTACCAAATATTGTCCTGGGGATGAAGATTCAAAAGTACCACCTGTCGCTGGTGAGTGTGATAAAGATGAAGTTTGGGGATGGTTTTATATTGGTGGGGGCATGGGTTTTGTTACTGGATTTTGGATGGCATGTGGTGCTTTACTTCTCAACCGTCGTGGGAGACATGCATTTTTTCATTTTTATGATAGCTTCAGAGATTAGGCTTATGTGAAGGTGATGGTGTTCATTGCAAATCTGCAAAGGGTTGGGCAGACATAGTTTCTCATCCGCTTTTTTCTTTTTAACTTGTTATTTTATAGTATGTAGTCTTGAAGACACCTATTCATGTTTGCATTTAGGTATAGAAGTATATTAATGTAATTTGGCAGGGGTTTTTAAGTCCCCAATATCAATAAAATTGCCACTAATACCATGGGTGGCCTTTTTCTCGTGTTGTATGAAAATAATACCATGGGTGGCCTTTTGGGTATTTAGAATAGTATCACTTCAATGACAAAGGCTTTTAGGTATTTAGAATAGTATCAAAGACTATGGTCTATCATGATCTATGAATCAGGCAGTACTTCCTATTTGTTAACCAAAACATGTAGTTGCCAATTCTCTTGGAAAATCCTCAAATCAAATTGGGGCATCTCAAACATATCTCACTACTTTTAAAACATATTCTCAAAACTCTTAATTTAAAACTCTTTAAACCAAATTTATAATGTTTAATGCTTTAGGTAGTAACTGAATTAATAGGTACAATATGTATAACATGAAGATACAACTCCCTACTGCATTATATTGGACGGTAAAACTCAAATATGCTTCGTCTCTTTATTTTTTCTATTATTTCCCCTTTATTTTTTCCTCTCTACATCAAGATCTTCCAAGGTTTGGGGTTTTTTTTGGTTTATCTTATTAAGTTGTTTTTTGTTATTATTCTTAAAGTTTTTTGTATTATTTATTGTTTTGTTTCAGGACATCAACTATATGGGATTTCAAGAGCTTTGTTTAGCAACTTAGTATTTTGTATGGCCACCAAAAATGTCATCAACAACTAACCATACTATCTCTCATTTCTCTCTAATTAAAAAATATATTTTTTTAAATATTCTATTGTAAAATACGACGGATCCGAATTGATTTTAGACAATATTAGCTCAATGCGGAATGAGATCAAAATTATCAAACGGTAATAATCACAACGAAAATATGAATGAAGTAAATAAAATAGAGACACGAGGATTTACGTGGAAAACCCAAATCGGGAAAAACCACGGGCGGAGGAAGCCAAGAACCAATTCACTATATTTTGCGGTGTTTACAAAATGTTTGGAGAATATAAAAAATACAAAGAGTTTAAAAACTCTTATGTATTTACAAGAGAAGAGATGGTTTTGTGAGATGTTTTGGTGTTGAGGTGTGAGTTTTTGAGATGGTTTTCTATCCTATATATAGGATTTTAATTGAACACCATCTTTGAAAAACTTAGCACAATTGAAGAAAATTCATAGCAACCATCAAATTAGCCAATGTTGAATTCTTTGGCTGCAAGTTTGCAATTGTTGAAAGTAGAAATAAGCAACCATTAGATATATTTGACTTAATTTGAAGGCATATTCTTCAATCTCCACCTTGACTTCAAAATTGAGCAAGTAACAGACTGATTCTGCAACATGCTTAACCATCATAAAACAACTCATGAAACTCCAAAATTCCATAAGAAACTGGAATCACCATATAGAGAAAAATTGATCCTGAAAATTGAAATACTTCATCCACCACGAGTCTAATCAGGCTCAACTGCGATCAGAAATACCCATTAAGTCCAAACATAGTTTGAACTTGGCTATCAGAAGACTTTTAGTGAACACATCAGGATTATAGTCTGTATCGATCTTTTCTATGACACAATCACCTTTTTCAATGATATCACGCATAAAATGATAACGAATATCAATGTGCTTTGTACGGTCATCAAAATGATAACATCTGATCTTTACTCAAGAAGATAGCATTTTGATTATCACTGAATAATGTGGTAACCTTTATTCTATCATCGAGTTCTCTAAACAATCCCTTCAACCAAATATCTTCCTTAACTGCTTTTGTAATCGCCATATACTCTGCCTCTGTAGAAGACAGTGCAACTGTAGACTGTAACTAGGCTTTCCAACTAATAGCACAACTGTTCAGTGTAAACACATACCCTATAATGGATCTTCGTTTATCCAAGTCTTTGCCAAAATCTGAATCAACATATCCAACCACCCCAGTGTTAGATTGTCCATAACATAGACACATAGAAGACGTACAGCGTAGATAACGTAAGATCCACTGTACTTCTTTCCAGTGTTCTCTCCTCGGGTTCGCCATATATCTACTAACCATGCTAACTGCATAAACCAAATCAGGGCGTGTGCAGATCATAGCATACATCAAAGATCCAACAACACTAGAGTATGGTACGCGTGCCATGTACGCCATATCAGTCTCAGTAGTAGGACTTAAAGCGGATGATAACTTGAAATGAGCTGCAAAAGGTGTGTTGACAGGCTTTGGTTCATACATATTATAGCGTCTTAGGACTTTCTCAATGTAACCCTTTTGAGAAAGATGCAAGATCCTAGACTTCCTGTCACGAACAATTTCCATACCTAAAATTTTCTTGGCAGTTCCTAAGTCCTTCATTTCAAAATCAGCTTTCAACTGGTCTTTCAACTTCTAAATCTCCTTCATATCTTTCGCTGCAATCAACATGTCATCCACGTACAAGAGTAAGTAGATCTTTGAACCATCGTCACCTCTCTTGAAATAAACGCAGCTATCATAGGTGCACCTGCTGAATTTGTGACTGGTCATGAAAGAATCGAACCTCTTGTACCATTGTCTAGGAGACTGCTTGAGGCCATAGAGAGATTTCTTCAATTTACATACATAGTCCTCCTTGCCAGGAACTACAAAACGTTCAGGTTGTTGCATGAAAATATCTTCTCAAGCTCACCATTTAGGAAAGCTGTAGTAACATCTAGCTGCTCCAACTCATAATCATTTGAAGCAACTAACCCCAACCATGCACGAATAGAAGTATGTTTAACTACTGGGGAATAGATGTCAGTATAGTCAACGCCTGGAATTTGACTATAGCCTTTAGCTACCAACCGAGCTTTATATCTTGGTTTCTCATTCGGATTAACATGTTCTTTGAGATTGTAGACCCAGTTGCATTTAACTGGCCTTTTCCCTTTTGGAAATTGAACTAAATCCCAAGTACCATTTCTTTGTAAGGATTCCATCTCATTATGCATAGCAATCATCCAATCACTTGAGTCTTTAGATTTGATAGCCTCATCATAATTTAGAGGCTCCGTTTCCGACTCAATATCATTAGCAACAATAAAAGCATAAGTAACAAGTTCAGCTTCAGCATACCTCTTTGGAGGAACAACTTGTCTTCTCGGCTTATCTCTTGCAATGCTTCGAGTAGTAGCTTGTGGTTGTGAAGTTGTTGTTTCTTCAACAACGACATGTTCATTTGGCGAGGAAGACTATTGTTGCTCAATTAGACTCGGAATGGTGACAGGTGAAGTAGGAAACTCCACCTCCATTTGAGCTTTCTCTTCATTGGCTTTTGATGATGTGATTGTATCTTCTGTGGAGTCGGAAGTTTGATGAATCATAGCAGACTCGTCAAAAGTAACATCTCTTGAGATGATGATTTTATTTAGATCATTTCTCCATAACTTGTAACCTTTAACTCTTGGATTATAACCAAGAAAGACACATTTAAGTGCTCTCGGTTCTAACTTCCCATTGTCAACTCGTGCATAAGCTGGACACCCAAAAGGTTTTAAACCTGTATAGTCGGCAGGTTTCCCGGACCACAACTCAAAAGGAGTTTTCTTCTCAATTGCTCGTGACGGTGATAGGTTGATAAGATAGCAAGCAGTAGAAGCAGCCTCCGCCCAAAAGGACTTTGGCAATTTGGAATTTGAAAGCATACACCAGACCTTCTCCATAATGGTGCGATTCATCCTTTCGGCTACACCATTTTGTTGAGGTGTCTGGACTACTGTGCGATGTCGAGTAATGCCTTCCTTTTGGCAATAGGCATTAAACTCTTCTGAGCAAAACTCTAGTCCATTATCCGTACGAAGATACTTTACCACCAATCCTGATTGCTTTTCAACCTGAACTTTCCGGTCTCTGAAGGTAGAGAAAACGTCTCCATTATGTTTTAAGAAGAAACACCACACCTTCCTGGAAAAATCGTCAATTATAGTGAGCATATAGTTAGCTCCAGCTTTAGAAGCAACTCGAGCTGGTCCCCACAAATTCGAGTGGACATAGTCGAGTAGTCCTTTCGTTGTATGGATACCACTTGCAAACCTCACTCGTTTTGCCTTGCCATATACACAGTCTTCACAGAACTCCAAATCAACAATCTTTTGTTGACCAAGTAAACCACTTCGACTCAATTCTGACATGCCTTGAAAACTCATATGGCCGAGTCGAATGTGCCAAAGATGGGACTGGTCTGGATCAGAAAGAGACTTTGAAACAACAGCAGCATCACTCGAAATTGTTTGCCCGTCAAGAAAGTCGAGGTCGGAGGTTTTTTGATTGGCTCTCAGTTTGTCGGAACCTTCTTTGAACACCCTGAGAACTCCACCTTTACCGACAAACTCATATCCCTTTTTATCAAAAGAACTAAGAGATAACAAGTTTCTTCTGAGGTCAGGGATATATCTAATATCCCCAATGGTTAGGATAACGCCATCAAACATACGGATTCTGACTGAACCATGTCTAAGAACTGGACATGTAGTATTGTTACCCATCAACACATCGCCTTGGTTAACCTTTTCAAATGTGTAAAACCAACTTTTGTTGTGACACATATGAAAAGTACAACTAGAGTCGAGTATCCAATCACCAGTGGAATCCAGTTTATCTGAATAAACTGTCAAAAGTTCTCCAATACATTCAACCTCAGCTACATCGGCTTCACCCAAAGTGCTAGCTTGTTTACCATTTGCTGCCGCCTTCTCTTTTTCTTTATTCTTCAACTTGAAACATTCTTCAAGCACATGTCCCTTCTTGTGACAATAGTTGCAAAACTTTCGTTTGCCTTTTGACTTGGATCTGGTTCTGTTGGAAGATTGAGAAGTTCTACTTCTCTCTGTTGTTCTTCCTCTGGCATTCAAACCTTCGGCTTTAGCATCACTTGAACCACCACTGGTAATATGCTTCATCTTCTCTTTAGACTCTAAAGCTGTAAAGACTTCATCTAAAACAAGAGTGTCACGGCTATAGATGATCGTATCACAAAAATGGCTATAGGATTCGGGCAACGATGACAGCAAAAATAAAGCTAAGTCTTCATCTTCATATTGAACATCCATATTCTCCAAGTTATTTATTAACTCTTTGAATGTGGACAAATGTTCAGCTAATGAGCCTCCTTCAATCATCTTGAGATTGAACAACCGTTGCTTTAGATGCAACTTGTTCGGTAAGCTCTTTGTCATCAATAACTGCTCCAACTTCAGCCACAAAGCAGTCGCCGACGTTTCTTTTCGAACATCTTGTAAAACATCGTTTGCCAAGTGCAAACGAATTTGAGATAAAGCCTTCAGATCTTTCATCTCCGTTTCTTCTTCGGTCCACGTAGCGGGCATCTTTTCGAAGCCCAAGAGCGCCTTATGTAAATCCATCTGAATGAGAATGTCTCTCATCTTTACTTGCCACAGCGGAAATCGGGTATTTCGATCCAGCAGCGGAATATCGTATTTCACCGAAGACATGATCCCAACAAGCTAATATCAAAACCAGGATGCTCTGATACCAATAGTTGTAAAATACTACGGATCCGAATTGACTTTAGACAATATTAGTTCAATGCGGAATGGGATCAAAATTATCAAACGGTAATAATCACAACGAAAATACGAATGAAGTAAATAAAATAGAGACACGAGGATTTTCGTGGAAAAACCAAATCGGGAAAAACCACGGGCGGAGGAAGCCAAGAACCAATTCACTATATTTTGCGGTGTTTACAAAACGTTTGGAGAATATTTAAAATACAAAGAGTTTAAAAACTCTTATGTATTTACAAGAGAAGAGATGGTTTTGTGAAATGTTTTGGTGTTGAGGTGTGAGTTTTTGAGATGGTTTTCTATCCTATATATAGGATTTTAATTGAACACCAACTTTTGAAAACTTAGCACAATTGAAGAAAATTCATAGCAGCCATCAAACTAGCCAATGTTGAATTCTTTGGCTGCAAGTTTGCAATTGTTGAAAGTAGAAATAAGCTGCCATTAGATATATTTGACTTAATTTGAAGGCATATTCTTCATATTCCATGTTCTATTTACTGCCTATGTTTACCTAGAGATCACATATGATAAACAACTACCTTGCAATTAGATTCAAACTCACCATTTTAAATATTTTTTCTTGCATTTGACTTTTCTATAAAATGCAAATTTTTACATTTTGAATGTTTTTTGAAGATGTAAAGTGAATGGGAGCCAAAGGAAGGAGAAGGGATTTTGCTTTTTAAATTTGTTGCTTGAAAGCATACCAACTATGTTTCAGAAGAGTACAATAATCGATTCATCTTTTGATGATGGGATGAAGGAACTATATATTTAGTTTGATTGTTTTAGCTTTTAGCAGTTTACTTGACTATTCTCTATTTTGTTCTCATGATGCTTTTTCTGGAAATGAATAGTATTGGGGGCAAACTTTTAGTTTTTCAATCAAACAAGTTTATGAACATTCACACAATAGTTTTATATTTGTAGATCTGGGTAGAAACATAGCATGTGTACCATTCTACAATTATATAACCTTGCCTTCTGCTGGTATTGTTGATCTTTCTGCTGAATTAAACCCCATGTGTACCATTTTTGCTGTTTTTTTCTTCACCTGAAAGAACTTATTATAAGTTCATTGGTTCTTTTTTCTTAGTTTGCGCTTACATGGATTGCTTATTCTTAGTTTTGGACCTGTAGCATTTTTCAAAATAATTGTTTGATTGTAGCAATGTACTTTGATATTGTTTTTTGGTTTACTTGCAGATGGAACTCTATATTCGTCGATAGAAAAAAGAAACTACAAAAGAAGGTAAGCCAATATATAGCTTACCCTTGGTAATTTCTGGTTTATTGTTTATAAAGGAGAAACTTCGGATGGTAATTACAACTACTTATACTCACTACTAGAAAAAAGACCTTTAATGACACACATTGCGTGTCATTAAAGGGTATAGATGACACACAAATGTGTGTCATTGAAGCCCCAGTCATAAATGAAATATGACACACATGTGTGTGTCATAAATTTATGACACACATTTATGACACACATTTATGACACACATTTACGACACGTATTTTCAGACACGCATTTACGACATACGTTTACGACACGCATTTACGACATGCATTTACGACACGCATTTACGACACATTTTTACGACACACAATTTGTGTGTCATGAATTCGGGTGTTTTAAAAAAAATTGTAGCTATATTAAAATTCAAATTAAATTACATTTAATGCATCATAATACAAATGAAAATATCATATTTAATAAACATTTCAAATTCATCAAAAATATTGTAGTCATGTCAAATAGTAATAAACATTCAAAGTTATCAAATACTAATAAACATTCAAAGTTATCAAAAAACCATAGTCATATGTCAAATACAAACTTTCACCGGAAAATAAAGTTGGCTACAAAAGACGCCCATTCTTCACGAATCTCATCAATGTCAGCATCCGTGTAATGCACCTTGCGACTCCCAACCTAATAAAAAAGATGTTTACTAAATTTAGCAACTATAAAAGCAAGATGCTATAATTAACAAATCAATAATTTAATAGCACTAAAAAAGTATACTTACATTCTTATCGATCAACACTTCAACTCCTTCCTCAACTATCTCTTTCATGAACTTAAGCGTATAATAGCCACACTTAGTATTTTCCGGCTGACGGGGACACTACACAATTACATAATAAATGAAAAGACAAAATGAAGAATACCATTGCAATTTTCCAAAATGAATTAAGTGCTCACCATAGCATTGACCCAATTGAGTTTGACCATTTTATTTGATCCAATTTGAGCAGCGTACAATACCATTGCCCTAGAAATTTGATGAAATGTATTAAAAAATATAATATAAGGTTTTGATGATTTGCCTCAAAATTGAAATCAACTTCATTTTTTACAGATACGCGAAGAGCTCCATCGGGTCCCACTTTTCGGTATTTTAATAATTCTTCATTATCATCAATCCAAAGATGATTACTGAATCTTTCTTTTATTTCTTGGTAGGGTAAAAACTGCATTATTAACGGATATCAATACAAAAGAGTAAACATAAACAAAATTTAAAAAATGTCAATACCTGATCTGAAGGAGATGTCCCACATTCTCCGGTTAAATCATGAACGAATAATACAGCAGTAGGTAAATGAGACAACACAGCAAGTCAATATACATTTGTGTAAAAGGGTAAAATTACAGGTAGATGTTATGAAAAAAAAGCTGACCTGTAAATTCTGGTAGCTTAAAGCGATATGTCCCATCAAAATTCCTCTAGTTGTAAAAGGGTAGTTACAAATCTAAACAAAATGCATATAAATAATGAAAATGTTTTAGAAATTTGATATCCTTGCACATATCTTATACCCGGGTTCAATTTCGCATATATAATCAATATATTTTTCAA
This sequence comes from Cichorium intybus, assembly GCA_023525715.1. Classification (NCBI taxonomy): domain Eukaryota; kingdom Viridiplantae; phylum Streptophyta; class Magnoliopsida; order Asterales; family Asteraceae; genus Cichorium; species Cichorium intybus. Next base: position 120,718,172 of record CM042009.1, on the reverse strand, counting down.
AGCATCCTGAAAGTACAATACCATTTTCATCATTTCATGTATTCAAAAGATCAAAAACTGTAAAATCTTTAATCAATTAGTTAGATACCTGGTTAGCTTTTGCAGAATCAGTATCACCAGAGAAAAAATGCATGTCTGGATGAGTTCTTTTCACATCACGGTCTATTTGCTCAATTATCTCAGTATCCTACAAATTAAAAAAATAATAAAAAACAAATTTCATTTCATTGAATGTACGTTGCTAAAAAGTATACCTGAAAGAATTGGTTCCAAACACTTGTTTTTCCTAGACTTAAAGGATGCTCATCATCAGGTATCTCTATCTCTGATCTTGAGAGTAAGCCTTTGCCCTCTTTTGTCTTTTCACCATTTTGAGAAGATGTAGATTCTTCTAGTTTCCTAGTGACTTCTGTCTGATTAGCCATTATGACATCATGAGTGTTTCATATATATGATATGAACTAAAAAGCTCAAGTATTGTAATTTTAACTAAAACTTACTGGATTCTTCAAAAGTTCTTCTTTGAAATGCTTGTATTGAGACCTTTTCTTGGCCAATTCTGATGACCAAATCCCTTTATCACTAGGAAGATATGATAACAAGAGCTGAAATCATGAACATATTACAAATTAATCTTTCTGTTCTAGAAATACAATAGAAATCATTAAGAAAATGATGTTGTGATGCGTTAACATGATAACATCTACAGTAGAATATCATGAAACAGGAGCCCTAGAGCAATGAGATTTCAGATCGAACCTTCCACACAGTGGAACGAATACCAGCACCATCTGGAATGCCCAGTGAAGCAAGTCTTTTCAGCTCTACCATATTTATGATCTTCCTCGAAAGCTACATTACAGAGAAGTAGAAAAATGAATGAAATTAGCAGCTCAGGTAAGAAGTGGATATGTTATGATAACCGATTACTCTTGTTCCTCCTTAATTTGGATATAATCACATTCAGGTTACCATAACACTCAATTAATCTTCTGTTACTGTTTGAATCAACAACTATAAACAAATTACAGCCCTAAATATCCACATTCTGATAGCGTATGTAAACAATTTCTAACCTCTTGTGATAGCTGTGCCTGCCGAGAAACGTCTTCAACAGGAAAACTAATGTCATTACCGCTACTGTTGACTCCAAGCCCTAGAAATCACCGGTGGAACAGACTTCGACTGTTGAATCGTACTAAACCTGTCGACTAGCGGAAGCGCGTTTGGTTAAGTCACACTGAATCAGGGGAGAAGGTTAGTACTCAGAAGCTTAGACTGTTAATCGCACTAAATCGAGGGAGAAGGTTAGAACTCAGAAGACGATTTCGGTTAAATCGCACTAAATCGGGGGGAGAATGTTAGAACTCAGATGATAGATGATAGATGATAGATGATAGATGATAGATGATAGATGATAGATGATAGATGATAGATGATAGATGAATCGGTTAAGTCGCACAGGGGTAAGGGCTAGAGAGACATGGAAAAGAGAGACGAAGAAGGGTAATCGAAGGTGGAGCAGTAGATTTGAAACCATCTAACCCTAATGTTGTGAACGGAAAGGAAAAAAGGGTCGGAAATAATACGACACACGAATTAAATTCAAGATGACACACAAATGATCAAGTGTACTCCGTGTTTTGTTTTTAATTTTAATTTTATGACATTAAAACATGACACTCAAATTTGTAACTCATAAATTTTATAAAACATGACAGATTTACGACACACAATTATGTATGTCTTAAATCTTTTAGATTTTAAGAAACATGACATTTTTCTTTATGACACATCATTTTTGTATGTCATTAATTGGCGTGTGTCATTGTTCGTGTGTCATTAAAGACATATTTTCTAGTAGTGACTTCACATGATTGACCGATTATGATGCATTTGATAGTATGTGTGTTGCATCGGTTTATTGAAGGATAAGAGCAGATGAATGTTTAAAAATTTGAGCTTGATATCATACATACTTTTTTGGAAATGCACCAATGGGTCATATTGCAAATAAAGGATAATCCGTCTTTTAAGGTATGTCATTCTGTTTACTTTTTGTTTATACCCCCGACCGACACAATTTTGTCACTTCCTCGCTTGTACTTTTCTTTACCAAGTCAAAGTTTGTGGTTTTTCATATACCATGTTATGATATGCATGAAAGAATTTCTAAAATCCAGGTTAGCATATGGAAATCTTTAAAAATCGCAAAAATTCATTAACCATGTCATCATGTGCCTTAACCAATTAGTCGAAGACCCACAAATAATAGAATGGTGTAGACTTCCTAATGCCAGCCCATTGAGACCCCATCCTCTCTGTTTTGAAATTGGGTTAATGAGTAAGGTTAAGAATACAATGTTTGGTATTGGGAAATGGGATGACAAAGCTGTTTAAACCCAACAGATTCAGGGGCAAAATTTTCTAAAGCCAGCTGGACGTTTGTGATTAAGTAAAAGAGTTCTTCATAGTGGTAAGCTTCTTTTTTTTTTTTTTGGAAACGGCTTGGGAGTCGAGCACTTTGTGACGGGTTTTCAACCGTCCCTCATTATTTGACGCTCCAAAGACTCGAACTCCCCACCTCACCTCAGGAGGAAACCGGAGCTGGAAAACCCCAGACCTCCACCCAGCTGAGCTGGGTATCATTGGCGGTAAGCTTCTTACTGAGCAAAATGCAACAGTTGTTTGAAAATCTCAAGATCGCTAGAGTATGTTTTTTATGCGGACGCCTTGTCTGAAGGAAGATTAGACTGTGAGGATAATATTCTGTTGGCTTCTTAGATTTGGTTTTCTATTAGGCTTCCAAGGTTGATTCATAACAAAAGCATTGGAAATGTTTTTGATTTTTTTTGAATTTTGGAGTCGAAACAGGAAGAAGAAAGGTGGGTTTGGAGACGGTGACTGACGGGATTTGTTTTCATGTTTTTATTTTATAACATTATCATTCTAATGTATTCATTTAATCTATTAAAAGTATATAACATAAACTATGTATTATTTTTAACAAATTAAATCATTAAAAAGGCATTGATACAATGACATCAATCTCGATGATTATTGATATTATTTTTTATTGATTAATCAAAAAACTAGAAAACGATTTTGTATGATTGATATATGAAAAAGCTTGTTTTTCAACATAGGTCCAACAACATATCACAAAAGCATTATAAAAACTTCTATTTACATTTACATATAATTTTGAGTAAATTACAAGTTCTATCTCTGTTTTTTACATAAATTGTCGGTTCAATCCAAGTTTTGATTGTTTTGATTTTTAAACAATTAATCATCCTGTTTTTGTTGCGTATATGGTCATTGGGTTGTTAACATTAACAACCAGCTTTACATCTATCAAAATGACACTTTTACCCCTAGACCAAAGGGTTCAAATTTGTAACTTAATCATAGTTTTGTTATTTATTTTCTAAACTATAACATATTTTTATTTTTAATTATTTATTAAATGAAACTATTTAAACTATTTAAAATTAAATTATTATATATGATATTATACTTAATTATTCTACATATAATAATCCCCAATAAACACTAATTTTTAGAAAAAAACAACCTTTTTCTCATAATGTTGTAATTTCTAAAATTTAAAATCAAATATAAATTTTCATAATTAATAAAATTAACGTGATAGAGTTAATTACTTTATTTATGGAATGGCAATTCAAATTTTATCCTCATATATAAAACAATATTGTTTTTTCTACGAAATATGCAATAACTTTAAATATAAGACCAAATAATGCGGTAGACAACTGATAATTAGGGGTGCAAGTGAGCCGAGCCACTCGTGGGCTACTGATAATATGCAAAAACCTAGTTGACTGATTTTATGTTTTCATTTTTATTTTATCTATGGAATAGCAATTCAAATTGGTATGCTTTTTTTGCCCTGAAGAACCTATTATTTTTTTCGAAATCAGCAGCCGGTGGTTTCTATTGAATATTCAACCCGTCAGTCCATAGAATCCATTTTCCGACCACATCTTAGACTAATTAGGTTATGCAGACACTGTCTGAAATGTAAAGTTGAGATCATCCCACTTGTACATAGAAAGTCCAGGGTCATGTTGCGTTCGTCTGAACCCCATGACATGCCTGTTACTGATCAGCTGTGTCATTTCATTGGCCATCCCGCCTTACTTGTAAAAGAAGAGTTCTTTTGGAAAGGACTCATATTCTAAGGAAACAGTGAGAGTAAGAATAATCTTGAATGAGTTTAGGGATTAGCCAAGTGAAAGAACCTTTAGTCATCACTGGGCATTGACCAGGAATCGGATTCCTATTAAACCTGACATGCTCTTCTCTTCGCTTGACCAGTAGAGTTGGTCACGGGCATAAGGTGACATACCGATTAGTGGTAAAACATTAAAGATGGTACGGGAAAGAAACCCGACTACTTGGAAGCATTGGTGAGCCCGGTTGCTGCCAAATAAGAGAACCTTAGGGCAAGACACAGTCTATGTGACAATTTGATTGATTTTACACCTGGAACCGGTGAGAGTAATTGAATCATCAAAAGAAAGCGACATGGATAGGAATGTACTTACAAAACATCTGGTTGAATGAGACGATACTCAGAGTCAAGTAATTGATTCTGAGAGAAGCACTCTCAATAGAAGATGAAATCCGAAAGGATACTACGTGGCATATTGTGAGTCGTTAGTGGAGCGTGTGTGGTTTACCAGCACACTAATAGGAACTCACAAAGAGGGTGCCAATACAAAAGGTACATGGGCCCGGGATTCGTCACAGGGACATCTTGCAAGAAAGGATATTCGGATTCTCAAAATATGCAAAAGGTTTAGATTTTGTGAATAGCCTGAAAAATTGCCATAGCTATGTCAGAAAGGTTTTGGATTTCGGATTCTCAAAATGTGCCAAAAGGTTTGGATTTTGTGAATAGTCTGAAACAGTCATATAATCGTGTCAAAGCCAGTGGGAGTATCATTGTTATCTGCCTATCACTGTGTGTTGGTTACATACAGTTTCTAGGAAACGTCTCTTATCATTACAAAGTGTGATGATTTGACATTAAGAGATGGTTCGCTGTGAAAGACTTAATAGAGATACAATGTGCTCAAGTGGTTGCAAACATTTATTAGATAGATTAAAAACTCTGCCAATATGATCTTGATGAGGTTCAAGATGCATAACCCCAGGAAAGGAGTTTCCTGTCATTGCAAAATGGGATGACTTGGCATGAAAGAAATAAAGAAGGTGCAACATACTCACATAGTTCACAGACATCTATCAGATAGATAAAATCGTCAGTATAGACATAGCCATTGTAAGCATGATCTTGATAAGATTCAAGATGCATGAAAAAGAGTCTTCGAAAGGAAATAGTTTTCGAAAGTCATGACACAGGGATTATAAGTAATCTTTAGATTCTGAAAGGGTTTAGAATAAGATTAGATCGGATTCCACGAGCTTCTTGGACCGATCACAAGTGTCATGAACATGTCTTGATGACTTGATGCTTAGAGCATAGTAAGTTGGATTCAATATATGACCTGGCTGAGAATACTGAATGGGTTTTGAACACAATGAGAGATATCTTTGGGAAATGATTGGGGTGAATGTTAGGAGTTTCAAATCGGTAATTATTTACATCAGGACGTGGTGCTGTAGAACTTCATGGTTTAAAGAGTTTCGTTGGATTCTAATGGAACGCGTATGGTTCACCGGCACATCATAACACCTCAAAATAGTCTTAGGGTGCAGTCATGTTGACAAAAGACCCCGAGAACCATGGGTAGTCACAGTACACATCACCGGAATAGAGTTGGGAGAGAGAAAGACAGAATGACAAATTGAGATATCAACGGAAGAGTGTCTGATTGGATTATCTGCAATGAAGTGTATCAATGTAAGACATTTTGGATACATAGAAAGAGTGAAAGGTCATATATACATAGATATATAAAAGGATTGAATTGAAAGTTTAAAAGAAAATAAGAAACCGATAATATTTTTATGACAAATCCGACTTGGTTATTACCTCGTGGAGACTTGGTAATAAGCAGGAGTAACTGCCAGTCAGATCTTATGTTTTGCTTTTGCATGTTTTACTTACCGAATAATTTAAGTATTCAGAAAGGTCCACAGTCGCTCATACTTTGGGAAGTAAGTATTGAACGAAGACTGTCATGAATTGGTTTATAGATTGTCTAAGGAGTTAGACATAGCAATAGGATTGCTACAACGTTCATGAGTACTTAGAAATGGAGATTTGAGTATTGGATAAACCCATGCTCAATAGATTGCTTCATGGATTACATCACGAGCAATGTTGAGACGATAATATCTTATGATCTTGAAGCGGAGAGATATGAGTTATAATTTGCAAGGCGGTTGTTCATTGATAATACGTATCGGTAACTCGATGTTATAAAACGTGTTGTTATGAGTGATTTGTTTGGTAAAATATATAAGCATATGAGTCGAAGCTTATTCGTTCCTTGACCCTGATGGGAAACAGATATCTGTAGGCCTCTCGATGATTTTGAAGTTGACTAAAGTGCTGGCCAGCCAAGACTGAATTGATGTGTTCAATTAAAAGTCTTATATCATATGCAAAATCAGAAATCGGGAAACAGAGTACCGGACGGAGATTGATTTCAATCCATGTCTCATGTCCGGAAATATCTTGTTGGACAGAGGATCATATGATCACTTATCTATGGACAGAACTGACTGCGTCAGAGTTCGGCAGCAGTTTCTAGGAAGCTACAGTTTGCTTGTCAATTAGAGGTTAAATTGGTAATTATAGTCATAGACTTATCCAAGTGGGAGACTGTTGGATTAGGTGTCTAAGTCATGACTAATAATTAGTATTTACTTAATTGATAGTAGCAAAGTCCATTTGGGTTGTCATCATATCTTGAGGTTGGACAGGAAAACCAGGAGAGGGAAATATTGATTTATTATGTGATTAATAAATCAATAGAAATTAAATAAATAGTTTATTAATATATTAAAGTGATAATATATTAATTAGAAACTATATTAATTAATTAGAAATTAATCTGGAATTAATTGAATTTAATTTGGTGATTAATTTGATTAATTAAAGGTGTAGGGGCTGAATTTTAATTATTCAATAGTTGAGTAAGTGACAATTGTGTTAATTTAAGTGGCCAACGAAATTTTGGAGGGATTATCCATAATTTCGATTATTATATGTTAGGATAAATAGATTTGAATTGATAGATAAATGTTTATCTTATTTGAATTCAAAAAGGTTTATCTCTAAAGGCTTATCTGGTGGCCATTTGGAAACTATAAATAGGGACCCTGGGGAACCCTTTTTCAGCGCTAATTTCTTCCCTAATTCTCTCTGGATTTCGTCCACCCTCTTGCTCCCTGGGTGTGATCTCATTTGAGACAGGACACTTCTGATGCTTAGCTTGTAAGAAACAACTAAATGTTAGTTTTTTCTGTTTTATTCTTTTAGTTAATTTTATTTGGCTTTAGGAATTTTGTTACATGTTCAATGATAGAAAACATAGATCCAATTTAGGTTGCATGTGAACTTAGGGTTTTAGTTCATAGATCTGCAGAAAACCTTTCAAAATCAATATCAGAACAACGAGTTTCTATTTATCAATGTTATGAGGCAGGTAACCATCAACCGCATTTTTATTAAGTTTCCAAGTATTTATTTATCGGTCATAATGCCAAAATAATTGGACGGATATAAACAAATACTTAATGTTATATGATTTAGTGGAAATGATAATTTCCGCATATGTCTTGATTAGTATTGTTTATAGTAAATGTGTCTCGAGTGAACTTGGAAATATTTCCATTGTTGAAATGATGCTGAATATATGTAAAGCGTGTCATTATGGTAATTTTGAAAGGGTATGTTTTAATATCACAACACTGTGTTAATACCTTGTAATTGTTTATATTTTTAAAATGAAATACAACCAACGCGGATCGAAGCTTTGGAAATGATTGTAATTAGTAAATCTATACCGAGGTGAGTGCATATCACTATTTTAACGTTTGGTACATGTCACAAAATGACTTGCTTTATAACAAATGTTTTCTTAGGGAAATTCTAAATGTATTTTTATTGAAATGGGATATGAAATATTTGATATCTCGCTATGTTATTTATATTATGGTATGAATATATTGTAAATCATAATATAGCATGTTTTGTGCAAGAATGTATGCATTCAGAAATGTGTGCTTGGTTCACGTGATTAAGCCCTTACGTTCTAAATACAAAATTGGCATAAAGTTTTGTCACCATGTAATCCTTGCGAAACCGAAAATCGCCTGGTTTAGCCTAATGTCAAAAGTGGTTGTCATTTTCTAATCTAACAACAAAATCAATATAAACCTAAACGAGTAGGGCTTCCCAAAATTTACAAAATAAAATTAGAAATATTACAATTGCTAGCACATTTAAGGAACTAATCTCTTTGCAAGAAAGCCCGTTAATTAGGATTTATCATAACCCACGTATCAAATACATACATCATATTTTCAAATATTGCTAGATTTTGAGTTTCGATTTCAAATATAGTACTTGTTATGAACCTTAGAGTAATCATCTTTTTTTTTTCTCAAGAAGTTTCAAACAACAATTTGGGATGTTAGTTACAAGAAACAATTTGACTTCCAAAACCCCATGGTGAATGGGTAGCCAAAGTCAAATATATTTCGGCAAATAATATTTAAAAGGGGTCATGGAAAACCTCAAGACCAAGAAAGTGAAAGAAATTTCACCAAAACGTTGATTTTGTTGACATAATATTTCTGATACGAAACTATACTCGTTTATTGAACCCTAATCCGACTAATGTTGAGCCAAAGCTAGAACCATATAGTTACCTAATTGTTCACAATAATGTTTGGACGATGCTATAACATCATGATGATCTCAATTTCAACCCTAAACATAGAGCCAAATTTACCTTATGTGATGACATGATCACATGACACATATTAATTAAACATGTCTATTTTGAAAATATAATTCTTAAATAAAGACAAGCTATCTTGATACGATGTCCTTGAATATTATCATATATTATATATAAAGTGTGAAACGATAGTTCATGCATACATCAACATCGTTTGGAGTTTTATATTAGTTAAATACATTAAATTTACATATTTTTGTTATATAATTAATATTTTATCATGTTATTTAAAATGAGACATCCACATGAATTATCTACACATACCTATATACCATAATGTCTAATACAAATGCCGTTAACTTTAATTAAACGCCTGTGCGTGTATCTTTGTAGAGACCAAAACATTGGTTTCTGTCTACTGTTTGAGAATCGGGACTACACAAAAGAACGATGAATTCCTACAGCGGAGAAATCAACACTAAAAAGCCCCAATTTCAGCCGACTATTGATGATAGCAAACCGTATCCGGTACCCTGTTTCTTAAACTCCTTATTTTTGTAAAATTAGTGCTCGCTTTCGGAAATTCATGAAGAGTATCGGTATATATTGGTCAATTGATGCAATGCGAGACTCTTAGTTTGGTTTCCTCTTTATTACTATTTTCTATTGCTTGATGTTTCTTTAGATTTTAAGATTAGATTAAATTATCGAGAAGGTGAATGATTTATGATTTAGAAATAGTTGTATTGTTGTCCCAATCTTTCCAGCATAAAAAGAAAGACGCGTCTAAATCACTATGTTAGGGCCACCAACGACAATTAATTAGAAGTCTTGTTCCTCTTTTTACATTATCGAGTCAAGATTGCTTTCTTTGGAATAGAAATTCTATATTCCCCAAAAATAATAATATAATTATACCTTTTATTGTTGCTCTTTTATGAACTATTTATTATTAGAACCATGTTAATGTGAGACAAAAACCAAAAAAATACAAACTTCTAAATATAATACTTTATAGTACTCTTACTGTATAAAGTTTTAAAGTTGTAACTCTAATAAAGTAAGAATTATTACAATTTGATAATGTACAGTCACTACAAGAAATGCCGTTAATACCGGCGCCACCTATAAGGCTATAACTGATTTATGATGTATAAAATTAATGATGATTAAGTATATTGTATTTTATAAAAGTAAAAAACTCTGAATAACCAGCAAATAACTTGATATTCCTATTTTAATGGATTGTTACTGTCGCTGAGTCCAGCATTTGTTTTGTGGGGTTATATCTCATAATTTGAGGAGCAAAAAAATAACGAGACTGAAAAAAATATTTATAATAAATACAAATTGTGAAGACTTGCAAGCCTTTGAACGTCAGTCTTCATCTCTAAAGTGTCTTATGTTCTGTTCAAATTTTATGGAAATAGAGTATTGTATGCACTATATAAACCTCCATGGGGGCATCTTCATATAAGCATCAACACAAACAGAAAATCACCAAGAATTGAATTTACATCATGCACTATATAAAGTTAAGTCTTGGTCTCTAAAGTTTCTTATGGTCGGGTTCACATTTCATGGAAATTAATTATTGTACGCCCCACAGGCCCACACAAACAGGCAATCAATTTGAGGCCATACACTTGAATCTTTTATCTTCATAGTTGGCACTATATAAACCTCCATGGAGGCATCTTCATATAAGCATCAACACAAACTGAAACTCATTAAGAATTTCATTTACATCATGCATCCTCTTGTTTTTATAATTTTTTCACTTCTGTTTCTAAACATTGTGGAGACCACAACTGGCAATCAATTGGTAGGAGTGGAAGGAAGAGGAGGAGATGATACCAAAAAGTGTTTGGAGAAGGAGAGACACGCCCTCCTTCATTTCAAAGCTGGCCTTCATGACCCGTCTGGTGGTCTCTCTACGTGGACAGCTAAACAAGATGATTGCTGCAAATGGAGAGGAGTGACGTGCAACAACCAAATAGGTCATGTTACACGGCTTGATTTAGTATCATGTGGTATTGTAGGTGAGATCAGTGATTCCTTGCTTAATTTAAGCTACTTAGATTATCTTGATCTTTCCGAAAATTCTTTTAATGGAACCATTCCCACCTTCATTGGTTCAATGACTCGATTAAGCTACCTTAACCTTGGAACGAATCATTTTAATGGAACCATTCCTAGTTCCATTGGAAACCTCACGAACTTGCAAAAGCTTTACCTAGGAGATGTTGGAAGGTGCAGAGTTGAAAACATGGATTGGCTGTCTCATCTTTCTCATTTGGAGGAACTTGTTATGGATGGGATCTCCCTAGCCAAAGCAAATCGTTGGGTGAATGCATTTACGAGTCTCCAAAAACTATCATATTTAAGTTTAGAGGGATGTGAGCTGTCACAGGTCATGTTTCCATATTCTTCACTTCCCAACTCTTCCTCATCTATTCTTCACCTTCATCTCGAAAACAACAATCTCACCTCATCCATGTATGATTGGTTGTCCCCCTTAACCAGCAATAAGCTTCGTGATCTTTATCTCTCTAGCAACATCTTAGATGGGATACCCAAGTATATTGGTAACCTTTGCAGTTTGGAAACTTTGCACTTTGAAAACAACTATGCTGTTTTCAAATTTCCTGATTTTCTGAAAAACTTGTCTGGATGCACATCGCATTCATTGCAAGAGTTGTCTGCCCAAGGAAAGCCAATTTATAGGGTCATTGTCCGATGACATCCAAAAGTTTTCATCCCTAAGAAAATTGAACCTATCTCAAAATCACTTAAACGGAAGTATGAGTGAGAAACTGTGGGAACTACCCATGCTTGATATTCTTGACCTCTCTTCCAATTATCTCAGAGTTGCTATCTCTGAAAACATTGGAAAGTCGACTGCTACTTTTATAAATCTTTCAAAAAACTCACTACTGGAAGGAGTAGATCACATGTCAAACCTTTCTAATGTAGAGCATATTGACCTGAGCTCTTGCAAGCTAGGGCCTCACTTCCCAAAATGGGTTCAAACACCGAAAAATCTTACCATTCTTGACATTTCCAATAATGGAATTGCAGACACAATTCCCCTGGGTTTTTGGAAAACACGGCCTTCTCAATTAAGTTATTTGAATCTCTCTTCCAACAACATCAGTGGGAATGTACCAGATTTCTCATCAAATTTTAACTCTAAGTCCGCGATAGATCTAAGTTATAACAACTTTCATGGTCCAATACAGAATATCCCTTCCTCTTTGCAATTATTAAATCTTTCCAAAAACAAATTCAATGGAGGAATCTTATTTCTATGCAAATTATTAGAGGAGTCGTTAGAATATCTTGACCTCTCCCATAATTTTCTAAGCGGAAAGCTTCCAGACTGTTTGTGGCATTTCAAAAAACTTAAAGTTCTCAATCTAGCAAACAACAATCTGTCTGGAAGGCTTCCTACCTCAGTTTCTTTGATAAAACTCGAGGTGTTGGATTTATACAATAATGACTTCTCTGGTGAATTGTCTTTGTCTCTAAAGAATTGCACAAGTTTAAACGTGTTGAATTTGGGGGCCAACAAGTTTTCTGGTAACGTGCCTCTTTGGATTGGAGAAAGATTATCCGGGTTGTATGTTCTTATCCTAAGATCAAACAACTTCTTCGGATCCATCCCCTTACAGTTATGCCATTTAGCAAACCTTCAAATTCTGGACTTGTCAATGAACCATCTCCATGGAAGCATTCCCTCATGTTTGAATAATCTTACCAACATGGTCCAACCAACATTCTTACTACCACCAAACGTACATTCCTTTGCTCTTGGTGTTTATAAGCGTACCGGTTCTTATATGCGTTCCTGTTCTTGTATGGGTTCCCATTATATTATGCGTACCAGCATGGTTATTGCCCAATCAGCCTTATCGCTACCAAAACCTCATCCTCCTGAGTATGGCTATAAGTATAACGATAGGGTCCAAAGTTGGGGAGAACGTGAATTCTTTTACACTTTGAGTTTGTGGAAAAGCACTCAATATGTTGACCATGCGATGATTAAATGGCAAGGACATGAACGTGAATTCTTTGCCACTTTAAGATTGTTGAAGAGCATTGACATGTCATGCAACAATTTAACTGGTCAAATCCCATCTGAAATTACCAATCTTAATGGCTTGGTTGCCCTGAACTTGTCCGACAATGCTCTACTTGGGGAGATTCCACGCCAAATTGGTGAGATGAAAAACCTTTTAGCTCTGGATTTATCTAGAAACAGTTTATCAGGAGGGATACCATCAAGCATGTCTCAAATGAATTTTTTGAGTTATTTAGACGTGTCATCTAATCACTTGCTAGGGAGAATCCCATCAAGCACTCAACTCCAGTCCTTTGAGCCTTCAAGATACAATGGAAACTTAGGACTATGTGGACCCCCCCTTTCCAAAAAATGCACTGGAGATGAAGATTCAAAAGTACCACCCGTCGTTGGTGAGAGTGACAAGGATGAAGATTGGGGATGGTTTTATGTTGGTGGGGGCATGGGTTTTGTTACTGGATTTTGGATAGCATGTGGCGCTTTGCTTCTCAACCGTTGTGGGAGACATGCATTTTTTCACTTTTATGATAGCTTCAGAGATTGGGTTTATGTGAAGGTGATGGTGTTCATTGCAAATCTGCAAAGGGTTGGACATACATAGTTTCTCATCTGCTTTTTTCTTTTTGACTTGTTATTTTCTAGTGTGTATGTTGTCTTGAACAGACGTATTCCTGTTTGTATTTAGGGCTAGAGGTATAGTAATGTAATTTGACAGGGGTTTTTAAGTCCCCAATATCAATAAAATTGCCACTAACACCATGGGTGGTTTTTTCCTCGTGCTGTATGAAATAAGACATCCTGAAAATTTCATACTTTTGTAGCATATAAAAACAAGACTAAAATAAAGTTATTGTTGTATATCATAATGGCCTATTTTTCTAGGACAATTCTCAATGTAGATTGTTTGTAGAATTGGTACTTAGCAGATGATACATATATACTTTATACTATGATGTTTGTAGAATTGGTACTTAGCAGATAATGACCTGAAATAAATCTACTAATCTAGCCTGCTACTGAAATTAGGTTTCTGGTGAGAGTGATGATATTTGTGTAAATATAATGGAAATGGTTTTTAAAAGTTACAATATTCTTTGGAAACAATAGTTATGAGGATAATGGCTGTTTTGAAAGTAAGATTGTAATTATTGGTTATTATATTATATGTTGATTGCTCTGGTACGTAGTTTGTAAATAATTGTGATTTATCTACTCATTCCGGCTTTTGGGCTTGAGAGTGAAAAGTTGAATACATTTACATTAAAACGAGTCAATTTAGGTTATATACTATTGATAAAAATGGATCAAACTGGTAAAAGAAAATAATTTTAGCTGAAAGATGGGTCAGATGGTTCAAAAGTTGGCATATCATACTCAAATTTTCATAGTACTTATGGCTGACAAGCATGGTATATTAAAAATCCGCAAAATGTTAAGGCTTGTAAACTCTTCAAAATCTTGCCAACCACATTAAAGTTTGTTAGTATTACAATGATGTTGGTGTTGGTGTTAAATTAGGAACAGAATCCATCTATCACCAATGAAAGAAATTTTCATTAAGGCTGGATTATCAAACATGAACCTAACTGAAAAGTTTCAACCTTTTTTATATGTTCATAATGCATACAAAAATGCTCGCTCCTTGTCTCCTTGAACATCATTAGATCATTTCAACCTTTGTGAATAAATAAGTTTCTTCTGCATTAATTCGTATAATATAAAAAAAATATTTAGGATAAAAACGTAAAGGTACAAACTTAAAGATTTTTTTTTAAGTTTAATTTAACTAGTGAGAATATCTGCAAGTTAGTGTGGGCTTATTTATCTCATAATTTTCACATTACTTTTGTATTATTCTTTTATGCAGGGGCCAAATCTGTACTTTTGGTATTACATAGGGATTAATTCTGTAATTAAGCTATTACAATGATCATTAATGATCAATATTACACATGGAAAATTTTGGTAACTTTATTTTGCAGAAGATCAATTATTGTAATTTTATTTAGAGTAAATTACAATAATGGTCCATATGGTTTGCCGGAAATTACAAGAATGGCCCAACTTTTGAAAAAACATCCAGAATGGTCTATATGGTATGGATATAATTGCAATAATGGTCCAAGATGAATATATATTATGTTACACCGTTAAATTGAAGCGGTGTGCATAACACGTGCGGGGTATATTTGACATTGTACGATGTCTATACACACAAACTCAAAAAAAATTGTTGGCGCCTGGCGGGTAAAATAAATGGTTGCAGAACATCACTTCACTTCGGTGTATCTTTAGTCGAAGACCAAATCTACCCTCAATCCTCGTGTCTGTTATGCTGCATCAATGGCCTCTTATCGCCGGTACAACGTGGGTAATCGGAATAGCAGTGGCTGGAAAATAAGAGATCGAGCGGTCGATGGAGATGGGTACAAGGAGTATGGTAAGTGAACGATTATACAGCATATGTTACCTTTGTTGTTGACGAACCCTAATTGTTATGTTCTGTTTTGCAGATGGCGATCGGAACACATTTTCACTCGAAATAAATCACGGGGGTTACTTTGTTCTTTCACCCACTACAGCGTATCTTGAAGGTAAGGTAAGCATTGTCGATTACCTACGAAAAGAAACGTTTAGCCTGATTCAGTTAGATAGCATCGTTAAGGCTTTGGGGTATAGATCATCGGAACCGGTTTTCTACCATTTCCAGTTGCCGTTGTTGGAACTCCACAAAGCCTTGATACCGATGTGCAGTGAAGACGATGTCGTAAGATTAGGTCGGTATGTTGACATATGTAAGGAAATGGAAATATATGTGGAACATGGTAAAACCATATTGACAACATATGGAAGGCCACCTTTGCAAGACTTTATGGCGAACCTAACACCAGTGGTGTCGCCGGAGATGAATCGTGATCTTGTAAAGTTGTCTACCAACAGTTGTAGGAAAAAGAAACTTGTATTTGACCTCAATACCATGTCAAATCCCGAAGTTGAGCCTGCTGTACCCCCGTGTTTATATCTCGTGGTCTTTAACCCAGAAGCTGTGAACAAAGTGACAAATGCTAATGTGGATAAGTCAACGGAAGTTGACGCATCATTTGACCCATTTGTTGATTTGTCACCGGTGCATGTCGTTGACATGCATCTGCAAGACCCACCTGCGATATCAACATATGACGAAATGTTTGAGTTTGGTTGTACGGAGCCTGGTATCCAATGGGAATTAATAGACGATTATGGTTTTAATTTAGAAGCTATTTGTGCACGAGAATACACTGAAGCAGTTTGAAATGTCAATGTGGATAACCATCAACAAGCTACTGAGATGAAACCACAAGAAGAAGATCATGAAGATGAGGAACGAGGACATGATAGTGATTGTGACGCGTTTGTCTATGCCAGGCAGGAAGAAGAATCATTTGGGGAGATTAACATTAATATGGGTGGATTCGGAAGTGTTTTGGATCCACATGAAGAAGAGGAAGTGTTTGATACCAACGAATTTAGAAGCTACGAAAAACCTGCATCAAGACGTGAAGTCCTTTTGAGAAATCTGAAAAAACCAGTTATATGTTCTGATGGTGCCGTTCATCAAGTAGATTTTTAGGGGAAACTTTTGCAAACAAAAACATCATGAAAGAGGCATTATACAATTTAGGAGTACATACAAGAAGAAAGCTTATTGTCATGAGGAACGAATTGAGACGTTTATCCACCAAATGTATTGGGATTGTACTTGGAATGAATGACAAAACAGAATGCAACCTGAAAATAGGAAGGGTAGAAAGGTAAATTCGTCTGATATTTTTTGTACTTGGGCGTTGCACGTGTGTGTGGTAGAAGACACGGAGGAGTGGATGGTCAAATGTTATAATCCAACCCACATATGGATTCAGACTAGGAAAGTTAACGCTTTCACCCAAGGGTACATATCGAAGAGGATACAAGCACAAATCACAGGAAACCCTAACATACCGGTTAGTGTACTCAAAGCCGAATTGCAAGGAAAGTACAAGTTAGATCTGTCCTACATGAAGGTATTCAGAACCAAGCAGTTAGCCATAAATAAAATTAGGGGTGACTATGAGAAACAGTACGGTATGTTACGCGATTATGGCTTGGAATTACAGCTACGCAACCCAGGGACAACCGTTAAAATTGCTGTGGAAAGTGAACCGAATCTAAGCTCTAACACATGAATTTTCAAAAGAATTTACATTTGTCTCGGGCCACTGAAGAATGGATTCAAATTTGGACATCGTGAAATTCTGGGTTTGGATGGGGCCTTCATGAAGGGTCCATATCCAGGACAACTACTGAGTGCAGTTGGTATGGAAGTAAATAATGGGATCTACCCCCTTGCTTATGCCATTGTAGAAACTGAAAATAAAAGTTCCTGGACATGGTTTCTTGAATGCCTTGGTGAAGACCTGGATATGGGAGCTAGCACTAACTTCACATTCGTATCTGATCGGCAGAAGGTGTGTATTGTTACATTAACGAAGCTGATATATACTATACTTATTTTAAACATAGAAGGTTTATACTTTACTATGCATATACTTTACTATGCAGGGTTTGTTACCAGCTATAGTCAAAGTATTTCCGTGTGCCGAACATCGGTTCTATATAAGGCACATCCACAAAAACATGAAGCTACATTTCAAAAGCCCACCTTTGAAAGAATAGCTTTGGAGATGCGCAACATCAACTACGGAACCACAATTTAGAAAAGCCATGGTATATTTTAATGCACTAAACAAGGATGCATATAAATGGTTGATTAGCATTGTTGGGTGTGTCAAACCGACAAATAAAAAGAGGTAATGGAATATGGATGCAGTTTATAATGATGGGACAGAAATGTTATATGTTTAAAAACCTCTAAATAATCTTCTAATTAAGAATAGTATAGTAGTGGTACGAGTCGAACCCAAGAGAATCGGTGTGGGTTAATCTCTTGCCAAGTTTTCACATTTCTAGAGATTGAGACAAAGAAATATAAAGTTCAAGGGGGATTCGTCAAGTTGCTTGAAAAACATAAAATAAAGAAGAATGTGATTACAATAATTAAACGGACATTCGGCTTCTAGTCTAATCAATCTTGTTACATATATATACTTGGATGAAATTAAGAGTTAAGTAATAGTTCTTGTCAATGGAAAGTGACAATAACATATTAACTTTAGATGAGATCCGAATTAATATGCTCAATACTTCAATGGTCTCAGTGGTGAAAGAAGTATTGTTTTCTCGTATAGAACTAAATATCTCAATGGCCAACTTGAAGAGATAGATGTATCTCAACCGTAACAAGATACCACTTAAATACGCGAGCTCTATTCCAAATTCAATATTCCGTCCCTTTGGATGAAGGAACTAAGAACAAGTTTGTTATTTAAAACATAAAAGTGCAACAGGGACAAAAGAAACGTGCATCACTAATATACAACTAGGATTAGCACTGAAGTTGTATAAAAAGTATGCACATCACCATGGTCAACTAGTGGTTAACATGATCATTGACCAAAAGTGATGCTTTACGTATTTTTGTTGGTTCTTTGCTTCCTAATATCTCAACCGAACGCTCGTATTAAGCCTTTCAAAAATAAAGTACTTCTAAGATGTTACTAACAATGATCTCCAAAACAATTGAAGATGCATATAACTTTACTTAGTTGATTACCGGAATATAGTGATCGGCTAAATTCCAAGTAAGGACCAATTTTGTAATAAGAAACTAAATAACAAAACTAAACCAAAACAATTTAATAACTTCAAAAATTCAATCCAAGAGTAAATATTATAAGCAAGAGAGATACATGACTAAAAGCCGAATGTTATGAGACTTAGCCAAACATGTTGGCTAAAAACCTCATTTATAAAAAAAAATAGAAAACTAACTAGGCATGATAAAGTATGTGAATTGGTATTCAGGGATTTAATGGGATCCTCCCTCTCCTTCTGTCCTAATGCTAACCCAACACATCTATTTATAGTTGGAAGAAAGGGCAAGCTCCACCTTCTTCATCACATGGCCTCAAATTCAGATGGGATCTGAATCTGGTCGTCCAAAAGGAAATGACAGCATCTTTTGAATATACAAATCAAAGTGGGTGAAAAAGCAAGATCTGGACAGTTTTTCAAGTTATACGGCCGTGTAACTTTTAGTACAAATATTACACGGACGTGTAATTCTGCAACACTTTCTGGACAACTTCCTTGAGCTGACATGGCATCCAATGTGGCAAAGAAAAGTTACACGGCCGTGTAACTTCAAGGTATAAAGTTACACGGTCGTGTAACTCTGCACCGTGGCATTTTTTCGAATTAACATGGAGGAATAAGTTACACGGTCGTGTAACTTCAAGGCTTAAAGTTACACGGCCGTGTAACATTCTGTGGTGTCTTCGGTTCGTTTTTTCGCAACTCTTCCGTTTGTGCTCCGTTTCTTCTGAAATTTGACGTGTAGCCTCCTAATGATTTACAATTAATGTTCCAAGTCTCAAAATACCTGCAAAACATACCATTTTTCCGAAACAAATGGTATTACTCCGAAATAAAACACATTAGTATGAAAACATGCATATATCATGCTTTTATTGGCGAAATACGATGTCAAATGAAGTAAATAAACGTGCTAAAAGGTGTATATTAATACACCTATCAAGCAGACTTTCCGGGTGTTGTACCAATTTATTGTAAATTAAAATAAGTTGATTCTAATTGTAATTTATATAACAACTATAAAAATGATGTCTCTGTCTAGATTACAGCCAATAATTTAACCAAATGGTCCATTTTTCAGGTCAAGCCCACACAAATTTATTGTTGAATAATTTGTGTGAGGTATTTAATGCAAAAATTGTTGATGGACGTGACAAGCCTATTATTTCTGCATTAGAGTTTGTGAGAGAATACATGATGAGGAAAATAGTAACAGTTCAAAGAATTATAAGTAAAAGTTCAGGCTTTCTTACACCAACAGCACAAAAGTTGTTGGACAAAGTCAAAGAGGAAGCAAGTCAGTGTACCTGCATATTCAATGGAGGAGGAAAGTTTTAGGTGACTAGTGACCATTATGAACAATTTGTTGTTGATTTGCATAACAGTGTTTGTACATGTAGAAAGTGGGAGGTTTCATGCATACCATGTAAACACGTTGTTGCTGCTTTGTGGGATCAAGTGGCCAATGGTGAGTTAATTAAGCATCCTGAGGATTTGGTTCGCCCATGTTACCGTATGGAAACATGGAAGAAAATGTACAGTTGTACAATTGAACCTATTAACGGCCCTGAAATGTGGCCCAAATCCGAGTGCCCAAC
Source organism: Cichorium intybus (assembly GCA_023525715.1). Classification (NCBI taxonomy): domain Eukaryota; kingdom Viridiplantae; phylum Streptophyta; class Magnoliopsida; order Asterales; family Asteraceae; genus Cichorium; species Cichorium intybus. Next base: position 120,697,854 of record CM042009.1, on the reverse strand, counting down.
AACAATTGTCCCTCCAAAGCATTATGTTCAGGTAACTCTTAATACCCATTGATGTCCGGTTAATAAATAAATTCTAAGTATACAAATTTTTTTGTTGAATACAGGTTGGAAGGCCCAATGTTAAAAGAAGAAGGGGTATTGATGAAGATGTATCATATGTAAGTCAAGCAAGTTCCAGTGAGACAAAGTTAAGTCGTAAGTATATCATGATTAAATGTGGAAAGTGCAACAACCCCGAACACAATGCAAGATCATGCAAATCAGATGGAACTGGAGCAACAACATCACTAGGAGGACGGGCATGACACGTAACAGGAGTTGAAGGATTAAGATGGAAGATAACTTATTGTTGAGGGTTAAATTATGTTTTAATGTCAATTTGATGTTGTGCTTATGTTTGTGAGACAATGGTTTGTGTTAGCTGGAGTTGTTGGCATTTTGATGTCTGTTATTTGCAATCAGATGTATAACGTGGATTTGGTTTATGTTTGTGATACAATGGTTTTTGTTATTTTTAAGTCATTTACTTGGTTCTATGTTTGTGATACAATGGTTTTCTTAGTATACAATATTTTGTAATAATACTATAAAAAATGGACAATTTCATTAGATGGTTGTTTTATGTAAATCATTGAACAATTTTTGTCCATTTTTAAAAAGTATGTTGTTAAAAAGTGTATTATATCGAAAGTTGGCTGCTATAATCAGGTTATTTGTTAGTCAACTTTGGAATTTTAAAATTACCTATGGTTCAAATGAATGTGTTATAAAAATCCATTACTAACTAGGTTGCTAGAATCGTCATCAAGTCTTCTCTCAAAAAGACAACCATATCGACAACTCAATAACCATTTAAAAATACACGTGGTTCAAATGAATGTGCAGAGTTGATTGGAGATACATCAGTGAAATACCCTTTTGTGTTTCTATGACATCGAGAAGATAAACCATTTTGTATTCATTATTTGATGAAAAGACAACCACATCGACAACTCAAAAACCGCCATGCTTTTCACATGATACCAAACCACAACACAAAAACTATACAAAAACACGTTTTCCATCTACACGACATACGTTCCACTACTTCCAAAAGATTTGAAACCCGGTTACTCATATTCTATGAGTTTCACTTTCTCTTTGTACCCCTCAATCTCCTCTATTAGCTGCTGCTGAATATCGAAAACTAGGTCCATCATATTCGCGTCTCAGATTTTGGCCTCATCAATAACATTTTTCCGTCGCACATAGTTCATATATCTTGGTCTCATCTCCATACTTTCAAACATTGCCTTCTTCTTATCGTAATCTTTCTCCAGTTTTCTCTTGAAGTCGATCATCATCTTTCTATTGATCTCAGCTTTGTGAATCAAAGCCTCAAGCATTGCTTCTAAATCATTTCCTTTCATATTATTCACTGGCGAACTTCTATGTGTTTTTATGCTTTCTAACTCCTTTTATGAAGATATCTTAGCGAATTTCTATGGGTCTTCTCGTCTATTAGGGTTTTCTCGTGTAAGTGGAATAGACTTTTGAGGGGGACTGAGAAGTCACATCGAATGATGAACCTGAATGTTTTGGGTTCTTGGCGGTAAGAAGTGAAAAGATGTGATTACCCCCAGCTTTGGGCTCATTAACGGCTTACCCACAATCTATTTAATTCCCATTTGAATATGATTGCGTTTTCTAGAATTATTAATACAATTGCAATATTCAAAACACAATCTTATGTTGGTATTTTTTCTGCAAATACGAACAAGTAAGTATACTTGTAATGCATATCCGACTACAATATAGCAAACACACAACATGTATACACACTTTAGGTTGGAATATTAAGCTTGATTAGAACAACAATAGTACATCTTAAAACGTACAATAACGGATTAAATATCCCTAAATTAGTATCTGAAACATAAAGGACCAATAACCCTAGAAACAAGTCTACAAACACCAATAACGTTACAACCAATACAACCCTACCTTCAACTACGCAAATATGGTGAACATGCCAGAACAAATGAAGAATACCCAAGAGACCACCAACGCAATCTTGTATTTCTCGGCTGATTCCACTTCAGCTGCAAGCCTGCTGATTTCTGCCAAAAGGTTACGTTTCCCCTGTAACAAACCCGATATGATCATCATTGACCTGCGGCACATAGGTGGGTCAAACCAGAATACGATACCGCATCGCGTACATCTCCAAAATCTACGCCCAGGATTCTCGTTAGTCCAGGATGTGCAAATGTACGCCATCATTCCACAAGCACAACGCACCATAGTTGATGTGAAAGCTTCTTCCTTTCTGTTGTTATATATCCGATAATACTCGAATGATTGTGTTGGATGTCTTTAGCAATTCTTCTTCTCCTGCCTTTTAATCCATACTCTTCAGATTGAAAAGACTTCCTTACCCCTCTGGTTATTTGGGCAATTTAAAAGTTAACGGGAACATCTATCGGTAACGTCCATTTGGACCATTCCTGCAACCAAATCGTTACCATATAGACCATTCTGGATGTTTTTCCATAAGTTGGGTCATTCTTGTAATTTACGACAAACCACATGGACCATTATTGTAATTTACTCTTTTATTTAAGATACGAACCATTAGATAATTTTACAAAGCATATTTCTGTAATTTTCTCAACTATATAGACCACTAAATAAAACATAATTTATACAAGAATTATCTTTGTACTTTTCTCAAACATATGGACAATTTGTATAATTTGTTCAAATATAGAGACTATTAAATAATTTGCAGGGTCTATTCTTTAATTTTCTGATCATTAGATAATTTTATAATTTTATAAAGACTATTTTATAAATTAAAAGAAACTAATCTATAAAAAATATAATAAAACAAAATTTGCGCATCTTCCTAAAGCCTGATTAATGGAAATAAAAAAGATAAAAAAATTAAAACATAAGGAATTTACCATCTAGACACGGTAAAATGGAAAGTCTGAAGAAAACACCCAGCGTCCTAGGGGCATCTGAGATGCTGGCCTAGGATGCCGCCGCATAAAATGCCCTAAATTTCCTTATTTAAGCCACTCTATTTAATGAAACTTTTTCCCATCGGCCCAAAGGAGCCTCCAGACTATTTTCACAAGGTTTTGGTGCTTTTCCAAGGTCCAAAACACATTCCAATAATCCCAATCTCAAATCAAACCTCTTTTGCATCAAGATCAAGCCACAGTTCTTGCAGTTTTGAAGATCCAACCATCTTCAACATCTCCAACACAGAGTTTGCATCAATTCCAGTTATGAGTAGCTAAATCATCCCGTGATCACAACCGGGAGTAGGTTTTGATTTAATTTCATGTATTGTATTTAGATTTGAACCTTTTAGATTCATGAACACAGTGTTTGGATTGTTTGCTTTTAAATCATATGACTAGATTTCCAATACTTGTTCTTAAACTGTGATTTATTAAATGTAAGACAATTCTATTGTGATATTCCCCACCGTACCAAATTATCCACAGTGGTGTGTAGGACAGAGGGTGCGGATTTTACATAGTTTGATCCTATATTTAGTCAGTAACAGTACGGTTATGTCTATATAATCTGAATGAACGCAAAATTAGTAGGATATAATACATTGTTTAGGAATCAAAACTGAAACCGGGAGTGATCACCTCTTTTTATTATTGAATTAAACCTTGCAATATTTGTTTTCCTGAATTTGTTTGCCCTTAAGTCTGTTAGAACTAGATTATTAACCATAAGCTCCTCGTGGATTCGACCCTTACTTTCCCTAGCTATTAGTGCGTTTAAGGTTTATTTTTGATTGCATCAACGACTGCGATCAAATTTTGGCGCTGTTGCCGGGGAGCTATTACGCTTAGCAACTTAGTTCTCTTTTGGTCTAGTTCTTGTTCCACCTTACGCTTTTGTTTGTGTTCGTGTTTATCTTTTCAGGTTTTCACAAATTGTATGCACACTCGTAATTAAATACTAAGATTTATACCATGAAGGAAGGAAGGACAATGGGTGATTATCTCACCATGGATTTGGGTTATTATGACTTTTATAGTCCACAACCGCAACAAGATCCATATGATGATGATTTGTAGGGGAGCAACAATTCGGACCCAAATTAACATGATGAGTCATCCTATTTTCTAGCAAACCAAGGAAGATCACACGAGTCATCACTTGACAAGAAGTTGGATCTAATGATGAAATTGTTGAAGGAAGGCTTCAAACAAGAGGAAAACAACTCCAAAGCAATTTCAATTCTTGAAAATCAATTGGAACAAATGGTGGAGCAACTAAAACAACAACCATTGGACGATCATTCAGATACTATGCAAGCGAATGAGGTAACTATCTTGTATAGTGATGAATCTTTTGAAATTAATGTACATAAACCTACACCACCAGATTATGAGGTTGTGGGGGAGGATTATGTATCAGTTGATGAGGAAAATATTGAATTAGAAACAATTAACCAACGAATAAATTTGAACTTGAATTGGAAACGTCTCAAATAATTTTCCAAGAAGTGGAAACACCCAAAGTTGGGGAGGGGTTAGTGGAGTTTAATACCACCCCCGACCTAGCGAATTTCAAAGAACCCAAAAAGCAAATTCTTGTTAACATTTTTGTGCTAGATTCTAAAAAACTGGACATATTCAAAAAAACCATATGCCATCATTAATCGTCCCATTTTGGCAACTATTTATGGTCATATTAGTTGTCAAGAAGGTGTCACTAATGTGACATTTGGAAACCAGAAAGTTAAACTTCAGCTATTTAGATGTACTAATGATCCTCCGATCGGTGGTGACTTGTATGTAATCAATACTATGGATTATTACTTTTATGAGCATACCGCAAATATGCTTGTCGACACTACCCACGATCTGGAGGTACGTTTCTCTTGTAATAGTCAAAAGCATCGGATGATTTCAAAAGTCAAATTCTGAAGAAAAAGATAAGTAACAAGAAACATGATAGTACACTCACCCATAAATCAAATACGAAGGCGGTTCATGATGTAAAACATCAAGTCAAGAAATTCATTCAAAAAAATCGTGGTTGGTTTTTCAAAGAAAGGTTTAAGTGACCTCGTTGGAGGCTTAAAAGTACATGGTTGGGCCCCCACAAGGTCAAAGTTGGCATGCCATTTGATCCGGGTGAAACTGAAGAATATGAGTCGTTTGAAGATAAAGAGAAACATATGACACCATATTCATTTTCGATCACCCAAAGTGACATAAAATACAACATGTTTTGCTCTCAAGAAATTCAACTAACATATGATCCTCCGTGAACCATCATCCAAGTATCCGTCTGGCTGAAGACGTTAAACTTAGTGCTTTACGGGAGGCAACCCGCGAACTTTGTGGGTGTGTTCACTGCAAACCCTCATGAGACTTCACTCGTCCACTAGGGGAAACCTAGGGGTTTAAAAGGCTTGTTTCACATGCCAAGTGCAATCGTGAGCCCTGGCGAAATTGAGGGTTATTTATTTTTTTATTATTTAATATGTTGTTTGGAGTTTTGTTTTTGTTTTCTGTAGGATTTTTTTTGTTGCAACGGGGACGATCCAAAGGCACAAAGTTGGGGAGGTGTGTACTTGAACGAGAGACAACAAAACCGAGGAAAAATAGAATATTGAAGAAATAGACACATTTAAAAAAAAATCCAAAATTTTTCGGTTTTGTTCGGACCCAAACGGAAAATTCAAGCCTCCTCTACCATCAAATTACTAGGTGAATCACTATCCCTTGCTATTTTTTTCTTTATCTTATTTCTCCCTGTTGTGTTTATTTTGGTTGAGTTAGTTGAAAAATTTTAAAATGGATTTGGGCATGAGATGATGTATTTTTTTTGAACTTGATGAAATTGTCCCCGAACTATTTTCCTTTTTGTCCCGGTTGTGACTCGGCAAACGAGAGATGGCTGAATAAAAGGGACTGGACATGGGATAACAAGTGATTAGATAAAAGCAAGGTTGTAGAAGTCGCTAGGCGATAGGCGGGCGGTCGACTAGGGCCTAGGACTAGTCGGTCTAGGCGAGGACTAATCGGCGCCTAGGCGAGGAGTATTAATTGTAACAGAATTTATTTTTTTAAATTTAGATATTACACATATCCCTAAAAAATGAATAAATAAGTATAAAAATTTGCAAATCAAGTGTTTAAATATGTAAGTCATCAAACATCAGAATGTTTAGACTCATTAATGACATTTTATTTATCATTTTAATCATCGATAATTGTAACTTAGCCACCGATTATCATAATTAATGACATTTTCTAAATTTAAATTTTAAAAATTTAAAAATTTGATTTTTTTGAGAATTTGATAATTTTTGGAAATTTTTAAAATTTGAAATTTTTTGAAAATTTTGAAATTTTGAAATTTGAAAAATTGAAAATTTTGCCGCCTAGACCCGCCCAGACCCGCCTAGGCCCGCCTAAACCCGATTTTGACCGCCGTTGACCAAATCCGTCTAGCTTTACCGCCTACCACTAATCGTAGGCGGAACCCGCCCGCCTAGCGCCTTGGTGCCGCCTAGGCCGACTTTTACAACACTGGATAAAAGTGACAATTCAGCGAATGTATATTTCTGTGGTTGCCTGTCCGGTTCAAGTAACAAACAGACCAAAAATGTTTTAACTTCAAGTTGTAAACTGGTTTTTTCTAAAAATTTATGTTTCAAAAGTTCCTCTTGAGATACCCTATTTAAAGAACCCTGATGGCCTGGTTCTCGAATTTTCTTGTAAAGAACCCTAGTGCATTCTATGACCGCACGACCTTATATGTCCCTATTTTTGTAATATATATTCCGCTGTTTGGGTTGTTGCGTACCTAGAGCCTGGTGTCCTCCATTTCAGGTTTCCACGTTCACTAGCAGCTTGAATATGAATATACCTTCGGGACTTTGATAAGTATCTTGCTAAGTAACTGGCAACCCGTAGGTGACCCCTCTTGGAAGCCGCAAAAAGGAAGGACTCACTTGAAAAGTAGATTACATATAAGTGATTTTAAATTAACGATCTGTATTCCGCTGTTTGGGGTTGTTGCGTACCTGGGACCTGGTGTACTCCATTTCAGGTTTTCACGTCCACCATCAAATTTAAATATGATTATTATACTCATAGAAATATATTCTGAAAAATAGATCACAAATGAAGTTCTACAAAGATGAATCAAATGAAGAAATAAATATGGGCAAATGCTTAAAAGTATAAATTTAATATGGTTGTAATGTGGCAAAAATGACCAATAAAAAAGAAGAACCTTAGGAAATTTGGACAGAATGCAGTAATAAAAAAAGACTGACCGTATCATGTCATTGGAAAAACCGTAGGGGGGAGGTAAGCTTGGTATCTTTGGAGGGATTTCTGAAAAATGAATTTTTGACAAAGCCATTTGCAGGGTGAAGAAAATTTTAAGATCACTAAATAGTGCTTCGCACTTCAAATAAACGAACATCCGGGCTGGCAATGGACACAGACGTATACAATACTGGAGTGTCTACTTTTGTTTGATTGTTTGTTGTTTTATGGACTGAACCTGAATTCTGATTTCGTTGAGTCTTGCTCGGGACGAGAAAGAGATAAGTTGGGGAGGTTTGATCGGCCCATTTTGGTTTAACGTAATACGTGATTAACATGATAAATTAAGCTTTGTTTAACCAAGAATGGCCCTACTTTTGATGGAAATGAGTGAATTACATGTAGGGATTAAAAACCAGAATTTTGGGCGAAAACTACGCATTAAACGGACACCGGAAGCGGGAGAAAAAGCCCAGCGTCCCAGCAGTGTCCCAGACGCTGACCTGGAACTCTGGGCCATTTTGAAGGGAAAATGAAGCCAAGACCACGAGGAAGCCCGTCAGTGTCCTAGGTGGCATCTGGGACGCTGGACTAGGACGCCCAGCGTTTTTGGAGCGTCTCGTTCTGGGACGCTGCTTGTCGTAAAAGTCTGAAGAAAACACCCAGCGTCCCAGGGTCATCTGAGATGCTCGCCTAGGACGCCGCCGCATAGAATGCCCTAAATTGACTTATTTAAGCCACTCTATTTAATTGAACTTTTTCCCATCTGCCCAAAGGAGCCTCCAGACGATTTTCACAAGGTTTTGGTGCTTTCCAAGGTCCAAAACATCCCCAAAACACATTCCAATAATCCCAATCTCAAATCAAACCTCTTTTGCATTAAGATCAAGCCACAGTTCTTGCAGTTTTGAAGATCCAGCCATGTTCAACATCTCCAACACAGAGTTTGCATCAATTGCAGTTATGAGTAGCTAAATCATCCCGTGATCACAACCGGGAGTAGATTTTGATTTCCTTTCAAGTATTGTATTTAGATTTGAACCTTTTAGATTCATGAACTCAGTGTTTGGATTGTTTGCTTTTAAATCATACGACTAGATTTACAATACTTGTTCTTAAACTGTGATTGATTAAGTGTAAGACAATTCTATTATGATCTTCCCCACTGTGCCAAATCATCCACAGTGGTGTGTAGGATGGATGGTGCGGATTTTACATAGTTTGATCCCAGATTTAGTCTGTAACAGTACGGTTATGTCTATATAATCTGAATGAACGCAAAATTAGTAGAATCTGATATAATACATTGTTTAGGAATCAAAACTGAAAACCGGGAGTGATCACCTCTTTGTATTATTGAATTAAACCTTGCAATATTTGTTTTCCTAAATTTGTTTGTCCTTAAGTCTGTTAGAACTAGATTTTTAACCTTAAGCTCCTCGTGGATTCGACCCTTACTTGCCCTAATTATTAGTGCGTTTAAGGTTTATTTTTTATTACATCAACGACTGCGATCAGTCCAACCTCTTAACCCCCGTCTATTCTCCTCTGTTTAATACCCCATGTGCTACCCATGTGAGGGTATTTTTGTATTTTCCTTTAGTAATGCTTCCTTACCGCCAAATAGACTTTCTTCACTGCAAGTTATAGTCCCTCTGTTGCAGTTGTTCCTTCAGTACCTCCTACTCGATCATAGTTAACAAAAATCCTAAACGTAAATTCTAGGTTTTCTTGCATCCGTTTTTAGAAATTGGAATTGTATGAACTTTCAAATGTGGAACTTTCGACTATCCAATAAATCGATTAATGAGAGCTTGGTGTACGGTATGTATTCTTTTACATATGCATTTCATCAATTTTAAGAAAAGAATCCTTCTAAAAGTGTTTTTTCCTTTTTGTTATGAAAAAGCACAACCCACATTGTTCACCATCAAGTTATATCATGGGGTGAGTTCACCAAGTTTCGAGATGTAAGGTACGTTGATGGGACTATTGCGTATGTAGACTTGGTGGATATAGACGAGTTTTCAATTCATGAAATCGATGCCATCATGAAAGGGTTAGGATACTCAGCTCCTCCGGTCATCTACTATCATTTTCTTGTGCCTAATGGAGAATTCCATTTTGGTCTACGTCCTTTAGGTAACGACGATGATCTTCGTAATCTTGCTCAATATGTCAAGGATCATTTACTAATTAGGGTTTACATTGAACACGGTCAAACAAACTTACTAACCTATTTTATGAATCCTAAACCTATGAGTAAGGTTATTATTCAAGAAATAGATGAAATTGATGAACAAGAAAAGTGTACATATGGTAGAAAATTAACAGGCAGCCCACCTACACATCCATCCCCACTTTTCCATGATGTTAGGCCAACTCTACAAATTCAATCAAGGGTTGTATGCAATGAAAGCCAATTAGCTTTGACCGTATCACTTGAGTCAGTTTAATAAGAAGAAGGATTGGGATAAAATCGAAGGAATGCCATCTTGTAGTAGGAAATTGAGTATGGATGCTGCAGTTGAAGAGCATATAGCTGATGACTTTGATAATGCAACTCATGACTTTGATATTGGTTTGTACCAATAGATTTTAGAATCATATTATCTCAATCAAGTGGATGAAACCAATGAAGTCAATCAACTGAATGAAACCAATAAAGCCAATCAAGTGAATGAAACCAATAAAGATCATCAAGTAAACGAAATGCAAGAAGTGAATGAAGTTGTTGGAGGGAATGAAATGCAGGAAGTGAATGAAGTTATTGGAGGCAATGAAATGCCGGAAGTGAATGAAAATCCTCACCTGAATGAAAGTCAAGATACTAGTGATGTAGGACAGGATGGAATCAATTTTCATACCGGGGCTGACAAGGAGAAGGGAAGTGACTTAGATATTGATGATGATAGTGACGATAGTAACTATTGGGTTGATGAAAAGAATCTTATACCAGATGTAGAAGTGGATATGAGCGATTTTCATATGAGTATTGACAGTGATGCAAAGTTCTTTAAAAGTAACACAAGAGATGTACTTGATATTGATAACGATTCTCATGAACCGGATGTTATTCAAAATGATGAATGGCATTCTTTGGATGAAGATTCTGATCTAGATAAGAAACGAAGGGATGTACTCAAACACCTAGGAAAGGAGCAACGATGTTCATTAGGGGAGGTACATAAAGTTACTTTTCACATTGGTCAAAAATACAAAAGCAAACATGAGTTGAAAGAGAGAATCGATCTACATGCATTGGAAACAAGGAGGAATATATTCTTTGTGAAAAATGATTTAAAAAGGTTGACGGCCAAAATGTAAGGGAACTGTTGCAATCAACGACACTTAAGTTGATGGACCTACCCCTGTAAGAAAAGTAAAAGAAAAAGTAAAGGTAAATAAAAAGAAGATGACGTGACCTACCCTTGGGTGATACATGCTTCTAGGTCAACAATGGAAGATAAGTGGGTGGTGAAAACATATCAAAGCGAACACACATATCTCAATACAAGAAAGATTCGATCTACGGTAGCAAAATTTATCTCTAAAAAAATTATGAATCAAGTTGAATCCAACCCAACTGTCCCGGTTCGAGCTCTTCAAGACCAATTACAGAAGAAGTATCAGGTGGGTTTCTCTATACACAAGGTATTTCGAGCTAAAAATGCAATAAAACAAGTAGTTTGAGACTACACATAGCAATACGAGATTCTTAGAGACTACATCCTAGAGTTGCAATAAACTAGTCCTGATACAACTGTGAAAATCGACTTTGTTTCTGAACCAAATCTCGCAAATATCAGTTCCAAAACCTTTAGGAGAATATATGTTTGTCTTGGTGGCATGAAACATGGTTTTAAAGTGAGTCTACGGGATTTTCTAGGTTTAGACGGTGCGTTTATGAAAGGACCTTTTCTAGGTCAAATCTTAACTACAGTTGGTTTAGATTCCAACAACGGTATATACCCGTTGGCTTATGCGGTTATTGAGACTGAGAACACCCGAAGTTGGAAATGGTTTCTTGAATGTCTTTGAAACGATTTGGACTTGGTTGCAAATTCCAACTTCACTTTTATTAATGATAGGCAAAAAGGTAACTAACATTTTACTTTGTAATAGTTTATTGTAACAAGCTAACCTTAATTTATTCTTCACTTGATAGGGATTAATCCCTGCCCTTGCCGAAAACTTCCCGTGGGCTGAGCACAGGCATTGTCTCAAGCATATCTACGAGAATATGAGGATAACATGGAGAACAAAGGAATACAAAGAACATCTGTGGAAGTGTGCTATAGCAACAACCATTCTAGAATATAACCACTTCATGAAGGAATTAAGCATTTTTTACAAAGGAGCATATGATTGGGTTAAGCAAATTCCCCCACAACACTAGGCTAGAAGCCACTTCACATGTATATTTTTTGTTCCACCTTTTAAAATTCATATTAGAGTGTAATTGCAAAATTAGTCCACTTGTAGCCATACATATTAAACTATAAATTTGGCCTTTTTGTAGGGAGACCATTGACAAACATGCTTCTAAACAATGTATGTGAAGTGTTTAATGGACAATTAGTGAAAGGGAGGGACAAACCCATTATATCCTGTTTGGAATACATAAGGGAATATATGATGAAACGAATATGCAATGTGATGAAGGTGGAAGAGAAGTGTGTTGGCCTACTAACCCCATCAACATAAAAATATTGGAACAAAATAGCATAGCTGCATCTCAGTACACAACTACTTGGAATAGCGCAGACAAATACCAGGTGCAAGGACCATGGCAGGATCAGCATGTAGTGGACACGGGTAAGAGAGTTTGCTCCTGCAGAAAGTAGGAATTAACTGGAATTCCTTGTAAACATGTCATTACAGTCTTGTTTGACAAATGAGACCATGGTGAGGTTTTTGGGGAGCTGCACACCTATGTACATAGAGTTCATTGGCTAGAGACATGGAAAGCAGCATATTTATACAAGGTAGAACCTATCAAGGGTCGTACAATGTAGCTTGTAAGTGACTGCCCTATGAAAATCAACCCTCCCCCACACCATAATCAGCATGGTAGACCCAAGAAAAAGAGAAAACAATTTGTGGAAGAGAGGCTTCAAAGTCAAAGTCAACATTAAGGTACAAGTGGAAGTCAGAGTCATGATGGTGAATAGGTTCATGTTCATGTACATGGTCCAGGTGGTAGTGGAAAGTTAACAAGGAAGTTTGTCAAGGTCACGTGTAACAAGTGTAAAGTCAAAGGACACAATTCTAGGAGTTGCAAGGGTCAAGGAGGGAACCGATGTTAAGTTTGAGCTTGTGTCAATTAGGTTGTGTAATCTAGATGTTAAGTTAAGTGTTTAGACAAACTATGTTGTCTTTTGCATGATGATTTGTTAGGTATTTTGTTGTGGGATACACACTTAATGAACCTACTTAATCTGTCTTAATGGTTTGTAAGTTTCTTTTGTTTAAATGGTATATTGTTGGATAGACAATTAATGAACATGCTTTATGTAAATATTTCCTTATTCAGTTATGCCATCCTCTTTCAATGGAATCGGAGGATTTAACACTTTAAATTGCTACATTGTACAACATATTACAGAAAAATGTGAACAAAATGTACATTAAAGATAACATCCTTTTACATCATTAGCATTGACTTTCAGTTACAAAACATAATGCATCATACATTTTACACATTACCCCATTCTAATTCAACAAACAACCACTAACACATTAAACCTACTGCTTCAGAACCAACACACTTGCAAAGAAGATCCAGCTACATAAAATGTACAACTTCAGCTTTGTGGCATGTTCCTTCGATTTCTCTAGAAATTTCTCGAGCCTGTTGATCGATCTAAGCAACCCAAGTATTATAGCTTTAGAATGTTGATACATGGGATCATCAATCTATTCGATAAATCCACAAGTAGATCCCTATCAATTAATTAGAAAAAAATCCCTTTATTAGTCGAGATACACTTTCTAAAGCTCTAGATGTTAAGTACTTACCTGATTAGGGCATCACCAGAAATGTCGACCTGGGTTATTATCGGTCCAAGACGTTCGTGGAACACCGATTTGACCACAGAAACAAAGAACCATTGTCAATTTGCTGGAGAAGAGGAGAATAAATTATTTTAGGGCTAGAGGAGAGAAGCGAGGGAGGGAATATGATGATATGGTTCATATCAGTTTTAAAGAGAGACATTACTAAAGGAAAAGACAGAAATACCCTCACATGGGTAGCGCATGGGGTATTACACAGAGGAGAATAGAGGGGGGTTAAGGGGTTGGACCAAACTCGCAACAAAATAATCTTTTTGGACCTGTGGTGCTAGTCAAACCCATTTTGGACCAAACTTGCTAATTTTGGAAAACCACAAGGACCAAATTTGCAATTTTATCTTTTAAAAATACAAAACTTCGGTAAAATGATAGGAGGATAATCAAGAAAATTAACACTATTTCCATTTGCTTTTTTAACTTCTTTTTATATAAAACGTTAAAACATGCTCTAAATTTACTTTACCCTCGATCTTTCTGATTGCTATCTTTTTACAGCCTTTTTTTCAAACATATCCGCTTCTAGTCCCAGTCTCATCTTCTCCTTCTTCCATTACCGACCAATCGACCAACGCTGCCATCGTCGCCGCCTCCTCCATTGTCCCTTGCTTCTCATTTTCTCGCTTTTCCATTAGGTTCTCGGACCATTTCAGATACTCATTGCATTTGCGATTCTAGGGAAGGGAAGGCTCCGAGGGAGGGAAATCCGATTATGAATCTCTTCCGGTTAGGGGAAACAAAGTCACACTAGGTTAGTTAGTCTATGCTGGTGAATGGAAGCCCCCTATCAAGCAAGAAAGAAGCGGCTCTTCCCACGGCAGAGTCCGCATTGACTCTATTTATTATTATGGTAAATCAGTGTATCAAGATGTCAATCTTAGATCTTATTTCGGTTAGATACGTCCATAAAAAAAATCCCATACCAAACTTATTTTCTGTTTTCTCGGTTTTCCATTAAGTTCTCAGACTGGTCAGGTACTCATTGCATTTGTTCTCAGTACTCAATCGTCTCTATTCTCTGTTTTCACGATCCTTGTTCTCAACTTTTTGCTGACTTACTTTTCTTTTTATCTTTGTTGATTGATTTTTATTTTTGCTGTTGAATGGTGGGTTTTTGTTACTTTCAGGAATTTTTTTAATTGATGTGATAATTTAGATATGTTTCTGTTGAAACTTTGTAATTGGCATCATAAATCTGTTTAGGATACAATGAAGTGTATTACTATTAACCGGGCATAAGCACAAGTTTTCCAAAGATAAATGGGAATATGAGATGCATAAGTTGCTGTCGGGTTAAACTAATATTTGAGCATATGACGACTCGTTTACATTCTAAGTCTTTGTTCATTTAGCACTTTTTGAGGACAATCATCATTTATGTTTAGTATAGAACATATTATAAAAGAACTCTGCCCTAAATAATTTGTGACTTACTTATCCTTTTTGTTAATTTTTGAGTCGCTACTAGTGTAGCGCTTTTTATCGGAATATATTTTTAACACCAATGTTAAAGAACATGGTTCAAGCCAAAATCGACCGACCTGAATTCATTTTCACTATTTATCTTATAATGAAAAACCGTCGATTCATATGGTTTCGTGCCATATAGATCTGGTTCGGGTTTTTCTTGGGTCAGCTTTCCATGAGACGCGGGTCATTTTCGGGTTCGGGTTCCGGGTATATTTCGGGTATCTCCACTGTCACACAAATCCATGTCTTCTACACCACCTCCGGTTTTATTTATCGCTTTCCTCTTGGTTCCTTTATCACCATTGCCTCCTCCACCTCCGCCATCATTGCCACCCCTTCCTCCCTCCTCACATCCACCTCCGCCACGCCTCTCCTATTATTGTATCATCGTCAATCATATATCCCTCCTGCTGCCAGCCTGCCACACTCGGTGTTTAGGTGACTTGTGCGTGAGAAAGAGGGAAAGGGAGATAGGAGTATGCAGATCAAAGGAAATCGGTTGCGTGCGAGTTGGATTGGGTTCTCGGAAGAAGAAGAAATATGGAGATTGATATCGTGCGTATTTCATACATATTTTATACGATATCAGGGTATTTTTATAAATAAATCAAGTCTAAAAGGGCTATTATACTCACTTTACTTGGAAAATGCCAATTATTCAGGTAATCAAGCAAAAAGGAGCAAAAAGGACGAAAAGGGACCAAAGTTCGAACAAGCAGGGACAAAAAACGACAAAGTGCTGAAAATGAACAGTTAGCGTTGCTAACATAATGGTTAGCGACGCTAACGCTGGCAGTTGCGAAAATCAAGATTGCGAGATTTGTGCTTTGACTGAAGACCTAGTTTCGTGGATTTTGAACATTAGCGACGCTAACACATATGTTAGCGCCGCTAACTTCTCCTGGAGGCTATAAATAGCAGTTGATTCCTGCCAGAAAGGAGTTCAGTCCCTGTTCTTTACACCACGACTCCGAGCCCTTCCAAATCAATTTTCTGAAGGTTTAGAAGCCCGAATCACGTCTTTCGAGATTCGGTTTTACGTATTTTCGTTTGTAAGCAACATTTGATTACATTTTTGTATTTTGATTCAGTTCTAGCCATGTCTGGCTAGAACCGTACTCTAGTTCCGAGTTCGGACATGTTCATTGTGTAGTTTGAAACATTCGGCTCGATGAATGCTTTTGAATAATTCTAATGATCCATTTCTTGTGTCAATTTTAGTCTTGAATTTGATTTTTTTATGACTGGTCACCCTAAATAGATCTTTTTCGTGCACTGTTAATCGACTGTGTGAGACACCTAATCGCTTAGCACAGTCGATGTTTGGTAACAAAAACAAGCGCCCAATTCCTTGTTTAGAATTTGGTCATATGTCCACATACTTCCTAGCGGACGCGAAGAATTGGACATTGATTGGTACTTGCACACCTTATGCGGTTTCTGCATTCGGCCTATAAGCGGACCTTAGGTCGGGTAAAATGGAACTAGGTTTAGGTAATAAGCGGACCTTTATTTAAACATTTTAGCAAGTTATTATCATAAAGATTATATTTTATGATTTTCAAAAGCCAACTTGGAATTGCATTCTAAAGCACGTCAGTCGGATTCATTATATTACGATGAACATCGAAGAATTAGGACTAGGCCTTTAATTATTGTTTTTCTCTTAAAAGTTTATTACTCGTATGCTTTCTTTCTTTGTATTATTTTTACAACAAAAACTCCCCCTATTACATCATACTTAGTATTTTATACTAAGTAGGCAAAAATTTTATATCCCGTGTCCTTGTGGTTCGACCCTGCTTGCCCTGTACTCTAATCAGTGCAGAATAACAGTGATTGGTCGGATTCATTTCCGATCATATTTGTTAGAGATTGACACCCTTAACAAATTGGCACCGTTGCCGGGGACACAGCAATACTAACGTTTATGTGAAGATTTCTTCATACAAGTACACCAGTTGCGCTAGACAAGGAGATAGAAAAGACAGTTAGAAGCCTAAGGAAGCAAACAACACTTCACAAGAAGCAAACTACTTCCCAACCTTCTAGATATCCTTCCACCACAAACACCCCATCAACCGAAGCCATATCTGACGCAACCTACACAGAAACCACATCACCACCATCTCCAACTCCCATTAATCTACCAATCATCATGGCATTACCCGAACAAACTCTCCGCCAATAGGCAACACAAGATGTTACCCAACAGCCATTATGTATCACCTACCTAGCCATGACGAACTTTGAGCTCAGATCTGGTCTTATACATCTTCTGCCAACCTTCAGAGGCATCGAAAATGAAGATCCTCACAAGTTCCTGAAGGAATTTCATGTGGTATGCACCGGCATGAAACCACATGACGTCACTGAAGACCAAATCAAGCTTAGGGCATTTCCCTTTTGCAGTACAAGATTCCGCAAGAGACTGGCTCTACTACCTTCCACCTGGATCCGTCAGCACGTGGAATGAGCTGGCAAGAATGTTTCTCAATAAGTACTTCCCCGAAATGAAAGCCTCTGTGTTATGCAGAGAGATTATTGGTATCAAGCAACAACAACGGGAAGCATTACACACCTACTGGGAAAGATTTAAGCGATTGTGTACTCGATGTCCCAAACATGGCATCACAGATCACCAACTCCTTCAATATTTTTACGAAGGACTATCCTATTAGGACCGTCGATTACTCAATGCTTCAAGAGGAGGCTCTATCACTGATAAGACTCTAACTCAAATTCGAGCTTTAATAAACACCATGGCTGAGGACTCCAAGCATACAGTTCAAGAAGACGAATGGTACACGAATGTGCCACGACGGGAAAAAGAAGTAAATACGCCTCAAGTCAAAAAAACAAATATCTGAGCTAACAAAAGCAGTTTTACTTCTCACACAAGAAAGAAATGCACATCTACCAGTTCGACCTTGTGGGGTCTACTTGCAAGTTGGTCACCTTACTGATATGTGCCCTTTATTACAAGAAGATACTGGAGATACACAAGTTGCAGGGGCATATCAAGGCTAATACCAAAGATCTTATGACCAGCCGAGAGGACATCAAGGTTGGAACCAAGGTCAACCATCAAATCATCAACAGATGCCTCCCCAGTAGTACCATACAAGGCCACCTCCTCAGAATCAATAATACCAACCTCGTTAACTACCGGCTGTCCCTGAACAAGGCAATAGCTCTGGGATGTCTTTAGAAGATATAGTTAAGAGTTTGGCCATGGGCACTCAAGTTTTTAAAAATGAAACAAAAGCTAGCATAAAGAACTTAGAGCAGCAAGTAGCCCAACTTGCCAACTCGGTGAGCAAGTTATAAGCTCAAGGAAAACTACCAGCCCAAACGGAGACAAATCAAAGGCACACCGTGTGCGCTATAACCTTGAGAAATGAGGAAGAGTATGAAGGGCCACAGATGCCCGAAGAAGAGGAACTCAAGAGTGGAAAGAAAGACGAGGTGGAGAAAGAAATTCGAAAGAAACCAAAGCAAGAACTAACGGAAGCGGAACTTATAGCCCGTGCTCCATTTCCCTCTAGATTGTTAAAGCGTGAGAGGGAAGACGAGGAAATCATGGAGATGTTTAGAAAAACTGAGACAAACATTCCACTTCTAAACGCCATAAAGCACGTCCCTAAGTATGCAAAATTCCTGAAGGAACGTTGCATTTCAAATAAAAAGTTAATAGGGAATTATATCATGAAAGCTGGTGAAAACGTCTCTGCTATCTTGCAAAAGTGTTTTCCTGAAAAGTGCAAGGATTCGGGTGCTTTTACGGTTCCTTACAAGTTGGGAGACCTTTATTTTCCAAATGCTATGTTAGACCTTGGTGCCTCTATCAATGTTCTGCCATACTCAACTTTCAAATCATTAAAATTAGAAACCTTGAAAGAGACCAGCATCATTATTCAATTGGCCGATCGATCAAGAGTGCACCCAAAAGGGGTTTTGGAGGACGTGTTGGTACAAGCCGATCAACTTGTTTTCCCAGCTGATTTCTATGTAGTTAAGATGGGAGATGACGATGCTGTGAACCCAAATTCCATAATCCTAGGTAGACCGTTCTTGAAGACCGCAAGAACGAAAATTGATGTTCACGCTGGCACTCTTTCTATGGAGTTTGATGGGGAAATGGTTAATTTTAACACTTGTAAAGTTATTCATTACCTAAGCAATAACTCATCAGTGAATCTTCTGAATACAACTCAACCACGGACGAATAAATATTTTGAGTTATTTAATCATGATGTTCATGCTTTACCATTAGACGGAAAGAGTGATGAAGATACAACAAAAGAACTTACTGAGAAGTTCAAGCTTTGGTAGGAGTTGAAGAAATCATCCACTTTCGAACATATACGCAAAAAAGCAAGGTACAAAACATCGAAAATAAAATTTTATGATGCTTACCGAAAGATGTTTCAGGTGCAGGTACCAGAATTGCAACAAAAGACCTACTATGAAGGATCGGGGGTGAAAAATAAAGGAGCGGAGGTGTGGAAGTGCCCGAATTGCATCAAATGAAATATCTGAACCGCGCGAAGTCGGGCCAACGACACTAAATAGAGGCGCTAACCGAGAGGTAACCCGGTCATTTATTAGTTTTTGATTATTTTTAATTCTTTTTCACTTTTGTTTTTATCTTTTCTTTTTCTTCCTTCTTTTTCTTTCTTTAAACTGCTATGACAGGGTTCTAATCTGGAAAAAGAGGAAGAGTCCAACTACCCAAGCTTCAATTGCAGTAAAACTATCAACCAACAAGATTGTGCTCACAATAAGTGTGGGGTCATTCCCACATATATATGTTTATTGGTTGTGATCTATATTTTTATGAAGCACAAATTGCTCAAGCAAAACCTGCAAAGCTTGTCCCAAATACGTGAAAGCTGCAACTCACCCTAGGGGAATCTGTTCCTTTTTCTCCCTTTTTAAATTTATCGCAAAAATATACAATGGGGACATTGTATAAATTAAGTGTGGGGTGGGGCGTTACACTTAAAACAAGCATTTAGGTTTATTTGGCCTAATTTTAAAATTTTTTCCTTGACAAATTCCCGAAACTGAACGTATAAATATAAATACATCTGACATAATGGATAGGAATAGATATTTGAGTTGTACTCAGCTTTCATAAGTAGTATATGTGGCTGTTTATTTTTCCAATTGAATTTTTGAATTGTAAGCTGGTAGATATTTAGTGTGTCCCTACAACATGGTTTTCCATTGTTGACGAAATAAACCCCCCTAAAAAATGTTTTAGCACATGATATCTTTCAAGAGGTATCATTTTAGTAGTAAAAATAGCTAAGTCCTAGCCAAAATACATTGAGCTAGGTTCCTTGGGTTTCAAAAGTACGGAGCCTATGCTGTTACCAAACTGAGGAAGGAAAAATCCTCGAATAAGCAAAATCGATAAAAACTCGATAAAACATCCAAAGAATGAAAAGACACCATAAGATCGAGACTCAGAAGGGAAAATCCAATCTGTGGCCTATGGTACTCGAACCGGTAGACATGAAAAGGGTGGTCTTTCTCACCTCATTACCTAAGACCGTCTGGTTTGGGATAATGTTGTCGAAAGTTTGCTACACGGGTGCCATAGAAAGTCATGGTATTTCCTTAACGGCCCTTGAAATTTGAATGAGTACACCCCATACACTCTAGGGTTGAAATTTTGTAATCAAGAGTTCCATGAAAAGTCATGAGTCCTGAAGGTGCAAATAATGAGCAAATTGGTAATAATCGGTGCAGCATAGGTGACCTTCCACACAAAGAATTCAACGCTATCGAAGTCGAAGGAACTAATACTTAAATAGCAATTAGAATAAGTTAATGAAATCATTTAAATGTGTGAGTACACAAGGGTGACCTTGGGAACTTATCAATAAGTCTTGAGCCTAGGAGGTTTTTGAAGGGTGTATTTTTAGGGGATGCAAAAATGAGTAGTGGGCACACTAGGGATTTATTGCTTACAGAAATGAGGTTCAATGGGAACTTGATCTGTTAAAAGGATATATACACATATATGCTTATGATTCTGATGCGATTTAAAATCTTTTTGTATTTATTATTTTGGATGTGGGTAAGTGACGTGGGAATTGTTATTGCACTTGTCTTGAAAGGCTGAAAAACTCTATTTTGCTTGGGGACAAGCAAAGTCCAAGTGTGGGGTATTCTGATATCATGCGTATTTCGTACATATTTTATACGATATCAGGGTGTTTTTATAGATAAATCAAGTCTAAAAGGGCTATAATACTCACTTTCCTTGGAAAATGCCAATTATTCAGGTAATCAAGCAGAAAGGAGCAAAAATGACGAAAAAGGACCAAAGTTGGAACAAGCAGGGACAAAAAACGGCAAAGTGCTGAAAATGAACAGTTAGCGCCGCTAACATAAGGGTTAGCGATGCTAACCCTGGCAGTTGCGAAAATCAAGATTGCGAGATTTATGCTTTGACTGAAGACCTAGTTTCGTGGATTTTGAACATTAGCGACGCTAACACATATGTTAGCGCCGCTAACTTCTCCTGGAGGCTATAAATAGAAGTTGATTCCTGCCAGAAAAGGAGTTCAGTCCCTGTTCTTTACACCACGACTCCGAGCCCTTCTAAAGCAATTTTCTGAAGGTTTAAAAGCCCGAATCACGTCTTTCGAGATTCGGTTTTACGTATTTTCGTTTGTAAGCAACATTTGATTACATTTTTGTATTTTGATTCAGTTCTACCCATGTCTGGCTAGAACCGTACTCTAGTTCCGAGTTCGGACATGTTCATTGTGTAGTTTGAAACATTCGGCTCAATGAATGCTTTTGAATAATTCTAATGATCAATTTCTAGTATCAATTTTAGTCTTGAATTTGATTTGTTTATGACTGATCACCCTAAATAGATATTTTTATGCACTGTTAATCGACTGTGTGAGACACCTAATCGCCTAGCATAGTCGATGTTTGGTAACAAAAACAAGCGTCCAATTCCTTGTTTAGAGTTTGGTCATATGTCCACACACTTCCCAGCAGACGCAAAGAATTGGACATTGATTGGTACTTGCACACCTTATGCGGTTTCTGCATTTGGTCTATAAGCGGACCTTAGGACGGGTAAAATGGAACTAGGTTTATGTAATAATTGCACCTTTATCTAAACATTTTAGCAAGTTATTATCATAAAGATTATATTTTATGATTTTCAAAAGCCAACTTGGAATTGCATTCTAAAGCACGTCAGTCGGATTCATTCTATTACGATGAACATCGAAGACTCGGGACTAGGCCTTTAATTATTGTTTTTCTCTTAAAAGTTTATTACTTGTATGCTTTCTTTCTTTGTATTAGTTTTACAACAAAAACTCCCACCATTACATCATACTTTGTATTTTATACTAAGTAGGCATAAATTTTATATCTCGTGTCCTTGTGGTTCGATCCTGCTTGCCCTATACTCTAATCTAGTGCAGAATAGCAGTGGTTGGTCAGATTCATTTCCGATCATATTTATTAGGGATTGACACCCTTAACAGAGATCGAGCGGATGTAGAAGCAATACCAAAATTCTGTGAAAGAAGAAAGAAAATATTAGGGAGGAAGAAAACAAATGGTGTTACTAATCGTTATTCATCTCGGAGCAAAGTCGATCCTTCTACTGATGCTTGTAATTCCATTGATCGTTCTTATCGCAACCCTACATTTCAAGGTAAATTCATAATCTCATTTCCTTACTTTCTACTTTTCAATTCACATTTAGTTTTGAAATTAGGGTTTCTAATTTACACCTACATTAGTTGACCACATATCCAAAGACTACATCTATTTATTTCTCTAACCAATTACTGCACCGGTCCATGCAAAACGTCCGGTCATACACCCCCGCCGGCAGCAAGCTGATAATAGTAGTCAGATTTAAACATGACAGCTATTATACACACAGTCAACCCCATGGATTTACTTTTAATTGCTTGGTAAAAACTGTTCATTACTTTTTGAAGCATCTGTAAAGATATATTTCAAGAATCTGACTACTGAGATACATTAAAATAAAGAAATCATCCATAGCTTTAATTGGGTATCTGATTATCTTATTATGATTCTTCAAGTTGCAATAATGACTTTTATCCCAATACCCTTACACCCTCTTCATTGGTAGCTACTATATTAATTACCAAGGGTTCCTTTCAACTCCCATAACTAGGGTCCCCACTCATTATTCCCAGCTTTAAATGTTTACCTCTATACTTCAACATATATAAAAACCATCTTTTCTAACTTTTAACCTTTTAATTTTTGATCAGGAAGTACAGAGTGGTTTGATACTACAATAGGGATCGAATCAGATGGTGATGAAGATTTTTACAGCATTCAAGATGGTAAATAACCAAGTTTTAAATATTTATCCTGAAAGTACAATGCTACAATTGACAATTCCTGACTTTATTCTTGAAAATTTTCAGATACAGTATCTCAAAGCAGTTCCATTAGTGCATCAGTAACTCCAAGATTTTCTGATCATGTCAATGGTGGTTCCTTTTCAACCACTGATTCACTAGCAAAACCTAGTGAACTGCCACCTGTCGCCACCGCCACCTCAGCCGGATACGAAAATGGATCTCACATTTTTGGAAAACAAAATAATTGTTTACCATGTCTTAATTGCACTACTTCCACTGATGTAAAGAGAAAATCATCATGTTCAAGTCCTCAAAGTGCAAAAAAGAAAGCTCTTTCTGAAGAAAACATTCAAACCCTAAAAAAGGAGATCTTTTGGCCTACATAATTCAAACAGATCAAGAGACGCAAATTCTTTGTAGTGGACCACTATAGCCAAGATATGTGAAGAAGGAAAGATATTATTTAACATATAATTTTATTAGGAGAAAGTATTTTGTTTTGAGTAAATAGCTGCTTTTTTCTTCAAATTTGGTCCTTATTTCAAGGTTTTGGTCCCTGTTCCATGTAAAAAAACTATACTTTTGGGATAAACAATAGTCAATTTACTTGGAATATGGACGAAAACTCTACAAGAACCTCAAAAATAAGGACCAAAATTGGAAGAGGAAACATCTTCAGGACGAAAATTGCAAAAATCAGCTATAATCAGGGACCAAAAATATAATTTACTCTTTTGTTTTCTGTAGTTGGGCTTCAAAATATATTGGCATTATTACAATCTGCTGATTTAGATGTCCAAACGCATGCTGTGAAAGTGGTGGCAAAACTTGCTGTTGGAGGTTAGGTTCTATACTTTTATAATTACCTTATTATTTTTTAATCATATCTATGTAATCCTCTTAAAAATTATCCAATATTTTTAATAGATATAAATCAGGAAAAAATTGTACAAGAAGGTGGTCTAGATGCACTACTCATTCTAATAAGAACCTCCCAGAATACAACCCTATTTAGGGTTGCTTCTGGGGCCATTGCAAATCTTGCAATGAATGGTATTCCTAAATCTTTAACTTCTTTTGTATTTAATCATATTTTGACAATTTTCTAAATGAAGAGTTTTTATTTGTTTTTGGTAGAATTAAATCAAGGATTAATTATGGGTAAAGGTGGTGCTGCTTTACTAGCACTTACATCATCAAAAACAGATGATCCCCAAACTTTGAGAATGGTAGTCGGAGTAATTGCAAATTTATGCGGAAATGGTAATTCAGTACTTCAAAAATTGCAGAGAATAGCAACGTACCTTGCTCTCACTACCAATATGAGTAATGTACTTTGTTTTTACCCATAATAGCAACGTACTTACATTTATTATATTCATAATAGCAATGTACTTACATTTTACTATTAATATTGTATTTTATTTGTTATATATTGCTATTATCGCTAAAGAAATATAATTATGTTGCTATTATGTGTAAAGAAAATGTAAGTGTGTTCTATTATGGGTAAAAAATGCAAGTACGTTGCTATTATAGGTAAAAAAATATTAAGTAAATTGCCTATTTTGTTAATAAGAGTGAAGTAGGTTGCTATTTTCTATAATTTGCTCTCAACTAATTAACCGCTTTTATTATTTACCATAACAGAAAAGTTACATTTACTACTGATTGAACAAGGAGGTGTAAGAGCACTTTTAGGCATGGTTAGATCTGGAAATAATGATGTCATCGCTCAGGTCGCCCGTAGATTAGCAAATTTTGCTAAATGTGAAACTTGAGCATTAACTCAAGGTTAAGAACATTACATTGTTTTCTTTTTGAAATTCTGTAAGAGTAGATTACATTTTTAGTCCCTGAGTATAGCTGATTTTTTCAAATGAGGACCAAAATTGAAAGAGAAAACCTTTTCGAACCTAAATTGAAAATATCACCTACAATCAGGGACTAAAAATGATCACTTACTTGGAAGAGAGACCAAAAATGTTATAAGAAACTCAAATAAGGACGAAAATTGCAAGAGAACTTTTTGTGACCAAAATTGCAAAAATTAGCTATACTCAAGGACCAAAAATGTAATCTATTCTTTCTTTCATATTCAATAATCTGTTTAAAACTTAACTGTGGTTACTTTTTAACTCAACTGGACATAAGAAAGGTCGTTCTCTTTTAATGGATGATGGTGTTCTTTCATGGTTGCTCACAAACTCAAATACCACCTCAATATCAACTCGGCGTCACATTGAGCTTGCTCTTTGTCATTTAGCACAAAACGATATACTTTATCATTATTTTGGCACATAATGTAAATAGGTCCACAAAATAAAAACATAACTACATTTATATTAATGGGTATACTTTTGGTGCATTTTTAGATGATAATACTAGGGGATTTTGTGACGAGTGGAGGAGTTAAACAACTTGCGAGAATCCTGGTGGAATCGAGTAGAGATGATATTCGTAACTTGGCAAAGAAGATATTGAGATTGAATCGTGCATTTCAAGCAGAGGTTCAACATGTATAAAAATATCATGATAATGCAAGGTTAGTTTAGGCATTTTAACAAATAATGTACACTAACAATGTGCTGTAATGATGTTATTACCTAATCCTGTAAAATACTATACTTATTGTCAATGTACAGAACAAAAAACCGCTTTTACCAAAATAGCAACTTTACCATTCTTACACCATATAGCAACAAACTTTACCATCTTTACCAAAATAGAGAATGTATTTTTACCAAAATTGTTCATGCACCTTCATATGAACTTGTGTTTATCTACACAAGTTGCAATGACATCTGGATATGGTATTTGGCATAGTAAAGAAGAAGATTCTTATATTTATTCCGATCTTAACACACCAAATACACCAAATAAAGTACAAAGCTGTCTGATAAGTGATGTCATGTCATGTATTATATCTGATAGGGATTGTTGACTCAATTGTATAGGATAAGGCAAGTGGATTTGAAGTTCCCTCCAAAACCAGTAGTTTCTATAGCTGCAAAGGATCTTATCGGTCAAGTTTCATTATCCTTATGTGGCGTTTTTAGTGTTTTACCGTTTTACGGAACCTAGAATTGTTTCTTTATTAATATAGTTTCTATGATGTAGATGCTTGTTAAGGATAGTTCAAAGAGACTGCCACTGTACAACCTACTTAAACATCCATGGATTGTACAGAATGCGGACCTCACATGGGTATACAGGAGTGGTTGAGTTTAGATTAAAATAATAATTTTAAAAGCCAAGCAACAATCGTAGCAGCAAAATAAGTCAAGAACATGAAGGCTTTAAAGGCTTATAGTGCAGTTATAGGGTTATGTTTAAGGGCGAGAAATAGCAATGTACTTTCATAGATTTGTTTATTATAGCATCCTACTTTTCTTTATTTGCTTCAGCACTAATATTCAAGTTACAAGATTAACCTATTTTCTTGGCTTTATAGTTTGCCTAGACGATGTAGTAGACACGGTGATATTCTCTTTGAAAGGTAAATTCGACAACGGGGCAGGCTGGCGATTTAGTCTATCTGTGCTGGGCAAGAAACTACAAAGAAAACACTTGGATTCATAAAGGTATTTGATGTTCATATTATCTACGGCTAAATGCAAGAAATAGCAATGTACTTTCATTTACTGATTCAGTATAACATCCTACTTTCATTTCATTCTTTTACAACATTGCACTTTCATTTTTTTTCTTATTAGGACATTGTATTTTAAAAAATCTACTCAATTATATCAATGAGCAGTGCGTGGTATTTGGAATCCATTGCTGTAATTGGGTAGATCTTTCAAAATACAATGTTGTAATAGGAAAAAATGAAACTAGGATGCTATAACAAACAAATAAATGTAGGTACATAGATATTTAGTGTTGATCTTTGAAAATATTTGCAGGCAGTTGTTTCCATAGGAAAGCAAGAAGGTTTCATCTTCTTCAATGAGGAATTTCTATGTGCTTTCACAGATTGTAACCCCTTTAATGAAGATGTCTTAAAGAAAATTGGCGGAAGGCAATAAGGCGCAGTTACAGCGGGAAACGATTTGACCTCTGATTGTAAGTACATTAAGTGCAAATGAATTTATCCATTACCAATAAAGACAAATTATCTATTTTTAAGTTGCTTACGTATTCAATGTCAAAACATTTCCCCTGACCCGTGCGGAGCAGGGGGAAACGCTAGTTTTAATTAAACTGAGTAACAAAAGTTTATTTCATAATCAATAAATTTTGACCCAAACTATCCATTTTTAATGGAGGGTTACTGTATTTGATTCCATCAATTTGTTTTGTGGGGTTATATCTCATAATTTGAGCCTTTGAAGACCAAAAAAATCACAAGATTGAAAATGATATTATATATATATATATATATATATATATATATATATATATATATATATATATATATATATATATATATATATATATATATATATATATATATATATATATATATATATATATATATATATATATATATATATATATATATATATATATATATATATACCCAAAATTTTTATACTATGCGATTAGAAGATTTAAAAAAATTATTTTTTTTATTTTTTTCATATGCATATGAAAAAAATGATTTTTTTTAATAATTATTTTTTAATCTTTTAGACATTGTGTATATGCATATATATGCATATGATATGAAAAAAAGTTTATATATGCATATACATATGCATATGCATATGAAAAAAATGATTTTTTTGAATTTTTTTTAAATCTCTTAGACGTTGTATATACGTCACATCGAAATTTTTTTTTTGACAAAAAAGCTTATATATGCATATATATATATATATATATATATATATATATATATATATATATATATATATATATATATATATATATATATATATATATATATATATATATATATATATATATATATATATATATATATATGCATGTGAATTTTTATATGCATATAAATATAAACGTACTAAAGTTAGGGTCGATCTGCAGGAGCTTCGTGGTTAGACTAAGTGAAAGATTACCAACTAGTAGTGTCACGCTACAGTCGGAGGATCTAATTTCTACCTTCCTAATCACTACCGATGATCAAACAAATTCAAGCCAAGCTAAGCTAAGCTCAAATGAACCTAGTCACTTTCTGAAATCAGAAGTACATCTCTGAATCAGAAACAATCAAAGGCATCCAAACTAAGCAAAACCAAGCAAAGCATAAACTAGCCACTAACTAAAGTTCTACCGAACAGTTACTACCCAAAGTTTAATGCCTAAAAACTAACCTAATTAGCTACTGATTTCAGCAAAGGAAAACAGTCCCAACAAGGTCAAAACAATATCCAAACACCATTCAAACATTCAAAACCAAACACAAGCATAAAAACACCGAAATACCAACATTAATCATAACCAAATGATTTTCATTCACCAAATCCGAATCCAAACATCCAACAGTAATAAAATGAGACTAAAACAGAAACCAAAGCTAGATATCAATGGTTGTCACTCCCAAAGATACAAACCAAGGCTAACTACTAACTACTTAATTTAAAATAAAAGCTAAAACTAACCAATACCAAATGAGAGTCTTCTGGAACGAAATCTTGGAGTCAAAGAGCTTCAAGGTCGATTTTACACCCGGTCTTTGCTCAGGTTTTCGGCTGGAAATGCCTCTATTTATAGTTGCAATTTTCCCGCAGCCGCGCCGCGCAGATGAAGAATCCGCGGCGCGCGTACTAATCTTTTCCCGTTTCTTCGGTATTTGAATGTGTTCCACTGCCTTTAGCCCGCGTCGCGCGTGGTTAATTCCCGCGGCGCGCGTACGAGTTTCCTTGATTTTTCATTCTTTTTCAAACTTCTTCCTTTTGCACGCTTTTAGTCCTTGTTTCCATTCTTTTTCTCCAAACAAGTCCTGGCACGAAAAGTGAGAATACCCAGACATATTTGATATAATTTTATCAAGAACAGGGCTCAACAACGCCTAAAATACTTGATATCACTAGGCGTTGTCAAACATCCCACACTTGTGCCTTGCTTGTCCCCAAGCAAGAGAGTTTTTAACAAATTATAATCAAGACTCAAACAATTTTTGACTGTGTTCAGTTTCAAAGTTTATTGCTCTTTGAGTTATAGTGGAATAGTTCGCGAAAACATAATTGAATTGCTCTTTGGAATTCATGGCTTTCTAGAGAACCCTTGATTACAAACTTTCTGTCCACAATGAAGTGTACTTACTCATTCAGATTCTAAAGGCCATTAAGGAATTGTCCATGACTTTCGATATTGTCCGTGTAGCGAGCTTTCAGAAATACCATCCCAGACCAGACGATCTTAGGTGGTAAGGTGCATAAGTCCCACCCATTTTAGACTTACTGGCTCGAACAACAAAGGCCACAGATTGACAGTCCCTTCCTAAATTCCAATCCTAAAACAGCTCAATCTTCTAAACTCGTAAAACTCAACTTATTTGACTAACTAATAGCATGATCACAAATAAACAGTATTTCTTGAAAAATACTAGTGCTATCACAATCACAAACCATTCGTTTCAAAATTGCAATTTATTAAAAATTTTGAAAAGTTTTGCTAAAAATTGAAAAATTGATCATCTCTGCAAAATTTTCAAAAAATTTCTCTTTCGACCGTCCACACCCCACACTTAAAACCGTACAACGTCCCCGTTGTACAAAATTATTTCAAAACAAGGGAGAAAGAGTTACCCCTTTTTGAACGATAGACTGCTTGGTACTCAATATCACAGGTATAATTGCGAAAAAACGGATCCTTGATTTCGTATTCTGGAGTTGTAGCGCTACAGTGAACATGCCGGTGGTCGAGACAAGTGGAGGGGGCACGGTGACCCCACACTTGTCTGAGACAACTCCTTCCCATTTTGGTATACCATGCATAACTCAACAAACAAATTAAAAACAAACATGACAAATGAAATATGAACAAAATATACAGATAGAGGTGTCATAAATTTTGTACATATATCCAAAAAAAATATAAAAAGAAAGAAAGAAAAAATACATCAGTCACTACCAGGTGGCCTGGAGGGTCCAGCCTCGTGATCGTGGGCCCTGGCTGGGAATGGTCGGGGGGCCCGGCCCTGCTGAGTGGCCAAATCCAAGAGTACCTCCCCGATCCATGCCAACCGGTCCTCAATCCTGGCAACCCTGGCTGCCAGGTCCTCCTGCTGTGGCACTGTCGGGGCTGCTGATGGTGGCTCTGGTCTCCGGCGTCTCCTTCCTGGCTGGGCATACGCGGGCTGGGGTGCCTGAGGCGGCTCGGTCGGTGCCCGGATGAACTGTCCCGGTCGCTGCTGCTCAATGAGCCGCATCCTCTCCAAAGTGCGCGATATAGTGCGGGATGGAGGCAGAGCGGTCAAGGAGGCAACCACGGGGGCAGTGAGGATCCCATATGAGCGGGCCAGGCGGGTGATGAAATACCCCTGGCTAGTGGGCTGCTGGCGGAGGCGCCAGTCGAGTGGGTAGAGAGCAACCGCAAGGGCGAAGGGGAGATGGAGGAATCAGGACGGGTCGAGGAGAGCCCATAGGAATGTCATGTCCTCCCCAGACACCTTCTCGCCCCCCTCCGGCTGCATGATGGAGGTGGAGACGATACGGTGCATGAGGCGGTGAAGTGGATCACGGAGGTGGCTTTCCCTCGAGGTCCCTGCCTCATACATAACGTTGGACAGTGGTGTCCAAATCTCCATGTTGGGATCCCGCTCCGGCTGCCCCTGAATGCACGCACCGAAGAACTGCGTGAAGTGGCGGTGCTGAAGATCCGTCGGAGTGTAGATGCCGGTGCGCCTCCCGAACTCCCGGAGGTTGCACTCCCTCTGTGCACCTCCCAGTCGAAAGCGAATGATCCTGGATCGTGGGTCCGACGCCCGAGGAGCGAAATGGATCGTGGAGAGAAACTCCAACAGTAGCTCGGTGTAGACCACATCCTCGTCAGTGGCCATGATCCTGTCCCATCCTCGGCAGGTGAATGAAGCATCCTCGTGAGTCCAGATGCGATGCAAGAATGGCTCGATCGCACCCCAGAGCCCAGCATCCCTCAGTATGTCTCTGTCAATGACCGTCGCCTCGAGAACCCGGCGACCAATCAACGCGTCCCTCCGTGAAATGTACTCTGCGGAACTAGCCAATCCCTCAGGGAACTGGAGGAAGGCATGCTCTAGTCTGAACATCATCTGCAAAAAAAGATACATAGCCACAAAACAAAAAAATTGCAAAATTAGTCCTTCTTCCCCACCGCACCGCGGCGCGGCGCGGCCCAAAAGCAGGGCGCGTCGCGGCGAGCGCCTGTTTCAAAACCCCGATCCAAACTCTCGATTTAACCTGCTATAACTCGATCTAATCATACCACAAGGTAGCCTAAGTGCCGACTAACTCATCTAGGGTCTCCATTTGGCAAAACAAACACCCTATGAGTTAGCATTAGCGATTCTAAGTTTGAACTATTTTGGGCAAATCACTAAAATTAACTACCTAATCACTAGTTTTAACGAGTAATAGATAGTTAGAATAGCGTACCTTGGCAGTGGAAACAAAATGAGCAAGAAAAATTGCAAGAGAAATTCGTTGATCAGAGTTCCGAGTCGTGTGTGGTTTGTGTGAGCGGCGGCTTACCTTATAGAGGAGAAAACCGACTGATCGTTCCCCGCGTCGAGGATTTACGCTTTGCGTGTCGCGCGTGTCACCAAATCAACCCCTGCGCATCGGGTTGGTTTACGATCCCGCGTCGCGTAATTTAAAAACCCGCGGCGCGGTCTTCAAAAAATTCAAAACTTCTCAAATGACCCCACACTTATTTTAGACCATGAATACCTGCAAAGATTGATGTATTTTCCTAATTAATTAAAAGAAATATAGATCCTAACTTATGACACGATGGGTTGCCTCCCAACAAGCGCTAAGTTTAACGTCTTTAGCCAGACGTAGAACTCCTCCTACAGCTATGGTGGATCATATGCCTTCCTTCTTCGCTGATTTTCAGTCACCACCGTCCCTTCGTTGCCCACATGCTCCTCAAACTTTCATGGGTCGAATGGTTTGTCAGTTCTCCTGCTGCTACACAGTTGCCATCTCCCGATGATTTCCCGCGAGTGCTTGAAAGTAGCTTTGAACCTCCAAGCTCGGTCCTTTCTTCTGCACCTCTTCAAAGTCAAGGGCTTGACATGAAGCACGCCTATTGCTGCTCCCAGTAGTTGTTTTGCAGATCTCATTTTGCCAGTGTCCCACGTGCTATTTTCAGGTTGCAATTTTGGTTTGCAGTACCAATAAAAATTTTCCAATCGAATGGAATCGGAAGGCAACATATCAGGATGTTTCCATATGTCCTCATCGATAGTATTGATTACATCTAATTTTCCATTCATGAATGGATCATGAGTGGTGATAAAATCATGTTTATTATTTTCAAAAATCAATTCGTCAGCCTCAACTTCTTGATCATCGTCCAACAGGTGGATCGGAACCAAGAGTGAGTGACTTATTTGATCTGATGGTGGTACAAAGTCACCCATCATCAGATCCTTACTTTCAAATTTCTCAAAATTTTCAAAAATTATCGGTTCGGGGATAATATTGTCATCTACACCCCCTTCCCCAATAGTATCAACAACTTCAACGATTTCGGGAATTGTTGGGCTGGGATCTGTACTGTCACTTACAGCCCCCTCCACAACATCCTCATTAACCAAATTGTCTGGTGATGGTACAGATTCACACATCACCAGATCAACATTTTCAAAAACATCAAAAACATCAAAAGTTGTTGAGTCGGACGTAGCATTGTCACCTACAACCTCTTCATCAACAACATTTTCAACCCTCTCAGTGGTCTCTTGACTTTCCCAAGATGTATGCCCTTCCATCACATATTTAGGTGATGTAAGTTCACACATCATATCATTGGTAATAAAATCACTCGCCTCCGGTTCTGACGAAGGTGGTGAACATTTCCAACTTTCCTCTAACCTATCTAAAGAAGCTTGAAATCTTTTAAGAGCATCAGCCTGGTCCTTCTGCTCTTGGTGAGTGTTATACCAGAGTACCCAAAGTTGGGCCCAAGTTGCAGAATTTTCAGGTTGAGATGACTCCTCGGTCCGCCATCCATTGTCATCTGGTGATCTATTGTAGCAATCATCCTCGTAATAGGTGTCGGCCGGATTTTCATAATAATCATAGTGATCCGGGTACATGTAATCACCCATCATAAGGATGTACACATACCAAAAATCAGCAAACTAAAATCAAACATCAAAAATCAGAAACTAAATCCTACAAATCACCTAATCTAAGCGCATAGCTCCCCGGCAACGGCGCCAAAATTTGACACGCCTAGGTCGTCGTGCGGTCAAAAATAAAGAAAAACCTAACACGCACTAGCATAGTGGTAGTCAGGGTCGATCCGCAGGAGCTTCGTGGTTAGACTAAGTGAAAGATTACCAACTAGTAGTGTCACGCTACAGTCGAAGGATCTAATTTCTACCTTCCTAATCACTACCGATGATCAAACAAATTCAAGCCAAGCTAAGCTAAGCTCAAATGAACCTAGTCACTTTCTGAAATCAGAAGTACATCTCTGAATCAGAAGTAATCAAAGGAATCCAAACTAAGCAAAACCAAGCAAAGCATAAACTAGCCACTAACTAAAGTTCTACTGAACAGTTACTACCCAAAGTTTAATGCCTAAAAACTAACCTAATTAGCTACTGATTTCAGCAAAGGAAAACAGTCCCAACAAGGTCAAAACAATATCCAAACACCATTCAAACATTCAAAACCAAACACAAGCATAAAAACACCGAAATACCAACATTAATCATAACCAAATGATTTTCATTCACCAAATCCGAATCCAAACATCCAACAGTAATAAAATGATATTAAAACAGAAACCAAAGCTAGATATCAATGGTTGTCACTCCCAAAGATACAAACCAAGGCTAACTACTAACTACTTAATTTAAAATAAAAGCTAAAACTAACCAATACCAAATGAGAGTCTTCTGGAACGAAATCTTGGAGTCAAAGAGCTTCAAGGTCGATTTTACACCCGGTCTTTGCTCGGGTTTTCGGCTGGAAATGCCTCTATTTATAGTTGCAATTTTCCCGCAGCCGCGCCGCGCAGATGAAGAATCCGCGGCGCGCGTACTAATCTTTTCCCGTTTCTTCGGTATTTGAATGTGTTCCACCGCCTTAAGCCCGCGTCGCGATTGGTTAATTCCCGCGGCACGCGTACGAGTTTCCTTGATTTTTCATTCTTTTTCAAACTTCTTCCTTTTGTACGCTTTTAGTCCCTGTTTCCATTCTTTTTCTCCAAACAAGTCCCGGCACGAAAAGTGAGAATACCCAGACATATTTGATATAATTTTATCAAGAACAGGGCTCAACAACGCCTAAAATACTTGATATCACTAGGCGTTGTCACTCCCAAGCATCTATCTAACATGAATCTCATTTATGTAGGGAATTTTAGTATCATCACAGCCTTTTGGGTATTCACGATGGTATCATGGGAAATTTAGAATGTGGCCTACTATGATTGGGAGAATTTCATATATGTCCTATATTAAACATCAAAATATCATATTTATTCAACCCAATTTCTAAATATATTTATTCTTTTTAAGCTTTCTAAATATCATATTTGCCAAAATTCATTTTTAAACATATTTCAATATTTTATAATCATTTTAACATATTTTTTTTACATTTTAACATCATTATAATTATAAAAAGTTAATTAAATGACCATATTTCCCGTAGTTTTAAATGGCTTGGATCCTTTGAACCATGCATAATCTTCAAATCAGCAAACTAACATATGCCATAGATCAAGAAAGCCATCCAGCCGTTGTCTGCATCTCAGCCCTAATTTCTATCATTCATCTCACCACTCTCTATCTCAATCATCTCCTTCTCAACCCACTTGTCTTCATCTCAGTATAGAAAGACACGTGGGCTTTTTTGATAAACTTACATAATAACGTTGTAATAAGGGCTAGAAAACATTCCCACAGATAGAGGATATGGAGTATCCGAAGGATCCCCCAACATTGGCGGACCCAGTGTATAATCAATGGGGGAGGTGCCCCCAATAAAAAAAATTTTACATAGAATTAATTTTAAATTAAAATTTAAAAATATTTTTTTAATGAGAAAAATTTTTGTGCCCCCAATGGGTGAAGGTGGCTGCATTCGCTACTGTCCCCCAAGAGGTATATCTTCTATATTTTTTTAACTTTTGAGTGCCACTTCTATGAAAAAATAGTGCTACAATCGTTGATTATTTCAAGGGTATTGTTAGGTTCAGTATGTATGTGTGTTTTCACGTGTACCAATTGATTTATTTTATTGCCAATTATGCGACAAACTCGTAGTCTGTACTAAAATTGGTATATGAAAGTTGAGCCGCTACAATGTAATTGTGTCTGTCCATTTTGTTAACAATAGGAATTTCGTCTTTGTTAATTTCTATTATAATCACCAACATGTAGTAGAAATTCTCACAAACCTCCGTCTATTGAGCCAAACTTTGATTTGTCTTAATATTCGCCGGATCTTATGAATTTGATTTCAACAAAATGCATAATCTAATCAGAAGCATTTTTTGATTCATGAGCCAATGAGAAGCATCACATAAAGAAACAAAAAACAAAAGTGAAACTCAATA
This sequence comes from Cichorium intybus, assembly GCA_023525715.1. Taxonomy (NCBI): domain Eukaryota; kingdom Viridiplantae; phylum Streptophyta; class Magnoliopsida; order Asterales; family Asteraceae; genus Cichorium; species Cichorium intybus. Next base: position 120,661,922 of record CM042009.1, on the reverse strand, counting down.
ATTAGAATCTAATGACTATTCAACATTTCCTAAAACCAAGTTCTTAAATAGATAAAGAAGTAAAACAAAATTTTGGAATTCCCGCCAACTACTTTCAATCCATTGTCAAATACTTAGTGAGATTTCTTAGAACAAGCTGCTAGTAGACATGGCAAAAAAACTTTGTATATGACGGGTAACCGAAACTGAAACCGAATTTACACTTGTACTTTTTGATATATTAAAAACTCATAATTCAGATAATCATGAGTGTTGGATTTCGTTGACGCTTAGTTGTGATGAGGTTGTGGCTTTGAAATGCGTTGATTGATAGGTAATAAATGTACTCTTAAAGTGCTTTCATGTTCATAATAATTTAAAACGTGAGTTATAAACGTACTCGAGGCGCCCTGCGTATCAAGATACCAAATATATATTTTTTTATTGCCTCCTATCTTAAAATTCACGTTTTAAAATATATTGTTGAACTTGTTGATTCAAGTGGTTGCTATTTTCTAATTTATGTTGGTCATGGTTTCAAGTGTTTTTTTATTCATTTTCTCAATGATTTTTCTAGAAAATACTTTCAAATGTTTTTCGAATGTATGTGTACTACTGGATATTTTCGTATGACCTACTATGCATGACGTTTATATGGATATCGTATATCACTACAAAGGTACAAGTGAAATCTGCAAAAAAAAAATTAATTATGACACGAATGTAGATATAAAGAAGTTTTATATGATGACTAAGATACAAGCAACTACTTATTATCATATATTTGTTACGGTGTGTATCTACTATAGTCATTGGTTATTTCTTGTAGGACATATATGCGTATCTACAGTTAGATGTCCCCGACTAATGATGAGTTACATAAAATTTCCACTTCATGTACCAAAAAATAATTATTATATCTCGTTGTATTTCATGGATACACAACAAGTATTCTTAAAACGTCTAACGAATTCCACAACTACTATTCTAAAAATGTCTAACGACCTCCATAACGCTCTAATCTAATATGAAACTAAAGTTATCTACAATGTTCAAGATTGCTTAGTTAATGCATTTATCTTACATATTTATACCATTTTAATGATTATCGTTACAAATTAATTGATATGTTAAAAACTATAATAATGTTTATTAAGAGGTGTCTGAACAACATATCTATATCTAACTAGTCAACTGCTATGGGCAGTTGGCATGCAATTAGCATTTTAGTGAATATATTGACCATGCAACGATTAAGTGGTCGATGAGTTTTACATGAATTGAACCCGGTCTATTGAAGAGAATATGTCTCCCAAGCAACAATCTAACAAGATACTCATTTATGTTGGCAATTTTAGTATCAACAAAGCCTTAATGGCATTTAGAATAGTATCGTAGGAAATTTAGACTATGGCCTATTATGATTCATGATCAGGTAGTTGCAGAGTTCATTTTTTGAAGTGTTAGTTTGATCCATGACATGATGAATGACAAAGTTTCTATATTGTTATTTTTATCCATGACATGACAAATGGTGGGGGTCAAGGGGGTGTATAGCCTTACAGAATCAAAGGGGTAGGAGACATTGTAGTAGTCATGATGTTGATGGACATCATTAAGGTACCACAACAACCGGTGTGTTTTGTTGTAGTTGATGGATTAGGTGCTTCTATTGATATGGGTTAGATGTTGTTGTCAGATATCTATTGTAAACTATTATATAACTATTCAAAACTACCATTTGTGTTACTTATCCTTTTTGGATGATTTCTTTAGTATATGTACCGATTAATATTGGTATTCACCAACACTATATTTAGTGTTAGGTTTTGTGACAACTGTCAAAATTCGAATCGGTTTTAGATTTAAATAAACCAAATTGCATGTGTAGACACCGTGATATTTGTCATTCGGATCATTCTTTGACTTAGTTCAGTTGCCTTAGACTTATTATTTTAACTTTGTTATAGAAATAGGTCAAACCCCCCCCCCCCCCTTAGATGCTTGAATCCAGTTAGAATCTAGAATTAATATGTTTGACTAGTACAGTTCAAGTGAATTGTTCGATTTCTGCGGAAAATGCCAGTAAACGGTTAAAAACGACTGTAAATATCTTTTACAGTTAAAAATTTATTATGCACAATTTAAAATAAAATGAAAATGTTAAATTTCACATTATTATAGTTATGAAATTTTAATTAAGTCACAAAAACTTTAAAAAGCCTTAAAACTCAAAATTTATAAATTTGACGTCTAAAAATTTATAAAAATCGCCATAAGGCTTATAAAAATCAAATTAAAATAAATGAATTATTAAATATAATTAAGAATGGAAAATTTTTGGTTCCTAACATTTATTTAATATTTATGAGTTAATTAAACACAAAATTTAGTCATAAACTTTAAAAAGATTTTTATAAAAATGGATGGAGTTTTATAAAAACTAAAGAAATGATTTTTATAAAAATTGAAAGAGGAGAATCTCTCTCTCTCTCTCTCTAAAAATCTGGTCACTCTCCTCTCTCCCTTCCCCCAACACAATCTCTTGTGATATCTCTCCACCCATCCACTTCTTTTCACCACTTACACACTCTTACATCTCCTCACACACTCCACCATCATTTTTCTCTCAAACTTCCTCCCATCTCTCTCTTTCTCTCGAAAATTCCCAGCCAAGAACACCATTTTCAAGTGCAAAAATCAGTTTTTCTAAGTGTTCATCAAGGTAAAATTTGAATGCATGCTTCATTCCTTTATTTTTCTAGTAATATCTTACAATTTCAAGCCCATATCTTCACTTCTACATCTTTCTTTTGAAACAAATCATGGGTTCTATTAAACCCACGAAATTTGATGATGATGATGGTCGAAATTTACATAAAACATCAAGAATGTTGCATGCATGTGAATTACCATCACCAATCTATGTCAAAAATCAAGAAAAATGCATGTTTTCAAGTGTTTTATGCAAAAATCGTGACATGCATGATATTTTCTTGTATGAATCTGTTTTGGAACTTTTAAGACACATGCATGATGCTTAAACCTTCATGCATGTGCTCCTCTTAATGGATTAAGTCATAAAAAACAAAGTTTGATGCTAAAAACCTTCAAAAATGCATGAAATAGCATAAATCAACAAAAATAACTTAGACAATCTTTTTATTCTGGTCAGATTTATGGTGAGAATCTATGAACATGAAATGCTTAACTGGAAAATTTCAAAGGCTAACTCGAATTTCCTTGTTCTTTAAAAATATGGCAATAAATTATGACAATAATTCACATAAATTACTTTTCGAATAGAATAAACTCTAGAAACATTACAGGTGAATCTGTAAAGTAAACGTATGGTTTCCAGGAAGTTTCAGACCTTTTTGAGTAATTTAGATACACTTTTTGATTTATTGTGGTTTTACATAAATAAATCCATAAACTAGAAGATCCTCTGTAAAAGTGACAAAACAAAATTGTCGAGACTTCTATATATTGTAAGAGGTCTGTATAAAATTTTATAGAATTTTTCAGAACCAATTAATAATATTTTCACGAATTTATGTGTTTTTGGGAAAATAATGAATAAAAATAGAGAAAACAGGGAATAAATGTTCTAAAATTTCTAAAAATGGGTCTAGACACTTAATAAAATGTACTCCTCTGGAATTAAAATTTTTAACCCTTAACTAAATCGTTTACTAATTTTTCGTGATTTTTATTTGACTTAAGACACTAAACGTATAAAACCGGAAATTGCAAAATCACAAGAATTGGATTATTTTAATTCCGAAACATATTTTGATGATTTTTACAAGTGATATAAGATATATAACAGAGGCTCAAATATAATGAACAAATTTATAAATTATTTTCTATTATCCATGAATTTTGGAGTATTTTTCAAGGAAATTAATGGAAAATAAATAAATTAAAATGTGTAAAAATTATGAAAATTTTAAATAAATCTTATTTTATGATAAGAAACGACTTTATATAGTTGGTAACTATTAATATTCATATATAAGGTTTTTGTAAATATTTCATGACATTGGACACGTTTAAACGGCATTACGTGAATAATAAGACCCGAATTGTAAAATTCGTCATTTTAAATGGTTCACAAGTAAAATAATATGTACAAAAATTCATATTTCTGAATAAGGTAAATTTATTATGAATTCAACCTTTGAAACAAATAATGGCATTTTCTAAGTGGAATTAAGCATATTAGTGATAGATAGCAAATATAGAATCTCATTAGTGTATTTCCTGTATCATAGGTTCCCGATAAGAAATACGTGGACTGTTCGCAAGCATCAATAGTGCCATTTCATATCATAGTGAGTATTCATAGCCCCTCTTTACTGTTTTATTATTTTGGGGTGGAAAAGCATGATCATACTATTTTATGTTCGTTGTTCTAAATTGTTCGTTGTTCTAAATTGTTCGTTCAATATGTTCTTTGTGTTGAGGTATGTAATATGTTCATATGAACTTTGAGAACTTATCGTACTAAGTCCCTGTACACAACTATTTAACTCTTTGAGCTGATGATCATTTTGGATAGCGCGCTATTAGGGACCGACAATTCCTCACTCGCCCGTTCTGCGGAGTGCATATTACCATTTACTTATGTCGTGATAAGCATAAGTCTTGATAGGGATGTTCAGTAATAGGTTTGGTTGTGGACTCATTGTTCAATTACATACATACACAAATTGTTTTTATTTAGCAACGAACTTCTATTATGGAAACTTTTATCAATGTTCAGATTTTCACAAATATTTGAAACGTTGTTCTGTTACAAACCTGTGAACTCACCAACTATTTTCATAGTTGACCCTCGTTTTTCATGCTTTTTCTGGAATCATCTAGTAAGTAGCACTTAGAGACACATCACTTGTAGAAGCATTACGCATGTGTTGTTTTTCGAATATGTTGAAATTTTCTTTAACAATGGTTCAAAACTTATTGTAAATTGTAATGCTTTTTAATACTATGGTTGGTGTTGTCTTTAACTTTTGCGATGAGACCCGTTTGTACTGTCGTATCTTGTGTTTCCGCTTTAGCGGGTGTGACAGAGAATGGTATCAGAGCCGAAGGTTATAGAGAATATCGGTTTTCCGTGGGAGAACCCAAACTATAGCCAAAAATTTTCAAAAACAACTTTCAGAATACTAAACATACTACTGGTATAACTAAGTCGAGTGTGCATTACTGGACTTTAATTAGGTATAGCCGGCCAACTATGCTTAATTAAGGAAAGGTAATGAGACTGGAAACGGTTATAGTAGAATTATGTTCAAAACGATTTTCAATTTAAAATTTTGAAACGCAAATTTTTTTTGTGTGAGTATAGGCATTCATCTAGGTACACTTGGAAACTAGGTGCACTTTTATCACAATATCTTTATTTAGGAATAGTCTCATTCCTTATCAATGCTAGGTTAAGCTGTTAGGTTATATCACTAGCCACTTAAGGAGCAACCTTTCGAGTACTGAGAACAAGGATTCTTTAGTAGATGCTAATTCTGGACATAAGGTTAGCAGCGAGAAAGCCACTGGTGACAATCCTAAGTCAACGCTGAAAGGTTTTCTGCAACTATGAACTAAAATTCCTAAGTTCACATGCAACCTATATAGATCTAAGTTTTTCTTCTAGTTAAACATATAACAATTCCTAAAAGGCCAGAAAGAATTAAACTAAAAGAAAGATCAAGAAAAACCAACCTTAAGGTGAATCTTGGAAGCAAAGCAACAGAAATCTCTTGCCTCAAATGCAGTCACACCCAAGCTGGAACTTTGGCCGAAAATCCTTCAAAGAGAGCTTCAAAAATCGTGGCTTTAGGGTTAGGGTGAGCCTCCCTATTTATAGGCTTCAAATGGTGATAAGATAAACCTTAAAGATAAACCTTTTTGAATTCAAATTAAGATAAGCCTTTATCTTAATAATTCAAACCCTTTTATCCTCATTATCAAAATCAAAAATATATATGTTTCCATATATAATTTCGTTCACCACTCTCACTCACTCAACTGTCACTTACTCAACTATTGAATAATTACAGTTTTAGTCCATGCACCTTAATTAATCAATTTAACTGCCAAATTAATTCCAGAAAAATTTCTAATTAATTATTATAGTTTCTAATTAATATATTATCACTTAAATATATTAATAAACTATTTATTTAATTTCTATTGATTTATTAATTACATAATAAATCAATCTTTCTCTCTACCGGACTTTCTGCCAATCCTCCAACTATGAGGGCAACCCAAATGGACTATGCTACTATTAATTAGATAAATACTAATTATTAGTCATGGCTTAGACACCTAATCCAACAGTCTCCCACTTGGATAAGTCTATGACTAAAATTACCAATTTACCCTCTAATTAATTTAGCAACTGTAGCTTCCTAGAAACCCTGCCGAACTCTAACCTAGTCAGTTCTGTCCAAAGATAAGTGACCAGATGATCCTTCGTCCAACAAGATATTTTCAGACACGAGACATGGATTGAGATCAATCTCTGTCCGATACTCTGTTCCCCGATTTCCGATTCTGCTTATGACTTTAGAACTTCTAATTGAACACATCAATTTAGTCCAGGCTGGCCAGCACTTTAGTCAACTTCAAAATCATCGAGAGGCCTACAGATATCTGTTTCCCATCAGGGTCAAGGAACGAATAAGCTTCGACTCATATGCTTATATCTTTTACTAGTCAAATCATTCACAACAACACGTTTTATAACATCAAGTTACCGATGCGTTTTCGTATTATCAATGAACAACTGCCTTGTAAATTATAACTCATATCTCTCTACTTAAAGATCATAGGATATTATCGTCTCAATATTGCTTGTGATATAATCCATGAAGCAATCTATTGAGCGTGGGTTTATCCAATACTCAAATCTCTATTTCTAAGTACTCATGAATGTTGTAGCAATCCTATTGCTATGCCTAACTGCTTAGATAGTCTACAAATCAATTCACGACAGTCTTGATTCAATACTTACTTCCCAAAGTATGAGCGACTGTGGACCTTTCTGAATAATTAAATTATTCGGGAAGTAAAACATGCGAAAGCGAAACATAAAGATCTGACTGGCAGCTACTCCAGTTTATTACCAAGTCTCCACAAGGTAATCACCAAGTCTGGTCTTGTCATAAACTATTATCGGTTTCAAAATTTCTTTTAAACTTTCAATTCTAATTTTACATCTATGTCTTTATGAACCTTACACTCTTTCTATGTATCCAAAGTATCTTATACTTGTACACTTTATTGCAGATGATCCAATCGGATGCTCATCCGATAACATCTCAATATGTAATCCTGTCAATTTCTCTCCTAACTCCATTCTGGTAATGTGTACGGTGACTTCCTATGGTTTTGGGGTCTTTAGTCTACTTGACTGCACCCTAAGACTATTTCGAGGTGCTATGATGTGCCGGTGAACCACACGCGCTCCATCAGAATACCATCGAGATTCTTTAACCATCATGTCCTTCAACATCATGTCCTGACGTTACCCATTTGAAAAACTTTCAAATTAACACTATCACCCCAATCATTTCCTAATGAATTCTCACTTGAGTTCAAACAATCCATCCAGTATACCTAGCCAGGCAATGTCCTGAATCCAACTTACTATGCCCTAAGCATTAAGTTATCAGGACATGTTCATGACTTTATGATCGATCCAAAACTTGTGGAACCCGATCTAATCCTATTCCAAACCCTTTCGGAATCCAAGGATTATTTATAATCCTTTGTGTCATGATTTTCGAAAAACTATTTTCCTTTCGGAGACTTTTCTCGTGCATCTTGAATCTTATCAATATCATGCTTACAATGGCTAGGTCTATGCTGGTGATTTCATCTTTCCAATAGATGACTGTGAATTACATGAGTATGTTGCACCTTCTTTATTTCTTTCATGCCAAGTCATCACACTTTGCAATGACAAGGAAAAACCTTTCCTAAGTCTATGCATCTTGAATCTCATCAAGATCATCTTGGCAGAATGTGGATCTATCTCATAGACGTTTATAACCACCTGAGTATGCCGTATTTCTATTAAGGCTTTCATAGCGATCCGTCTCTTAACACCAAGTCATTACACTTCGTAATGAAAAGAGACGTTTCCTAGAACCATTATTTATCCCACATGTGGGGATAGTGGATAACGGCGACTCCTACTAGCTTTGACACGGTTATAGGCTATTCACAAAATCCAGAACTTATGGCACATTTTGAGAATCTAAACCTTTCTGACATTTTAATGGAAATCTTTCAGCCCTTTCTCAAAATCCAATCATTTGGCATATTTTGAGAATCTGAATATCCTTTCTTGCGAGATGCCCGTGGGACGAAACCCGGGGCCATGTACCTTTTGTAATGGCATGCTCTATGTGTGTCCCTATTAGTTTGCCGGTAAACCAAACATGCTCCACTAACGACTCACACTAAGCCATGGAGAATCCTCTCGGATTTCATCTTCTATTGAGAGTGCTTTACTCGGAATCAATTGCTTGACTCTGAGTATCGACTCAACTGGATGCTCTGAAGGTATGTATATGTCCATGTTGCTTTCTTTTGATGATTCAGTTACTCCCACTGGTTTTTAAACCAGGTGTAAAATCAATCAAATTTTCACACAGTCCGTGTCTCGCCCTAAGGTCCTCTTATTTGGCAGCAGCCGGGCTCACCAATGCTTCCAAGTAGTCGGATTGCAAATCCGTACCAACTGCAGTGTTTTACCACCAATCGGTATGTCACCCTGATCACAACTACTTATGATGGTGATCAATACTACTGGTCAAGAGGAGATTATGTCAGTTGTAAAGCAGAAATCTGATTTCTGCTCCAAGCCTAGTGATGACTAAAAAGGTTCTTTCATTGCTAATCCTAAACTCATTTAGGATTGTCCCAACTCCCACTGTTTCCTTGGACCATGAGTTCTTTCTAAAAGAGCTCTTTAGTTACAGTGGGATAGCTAATGAAACGACAATGCTGATCAAGTTCAGCTGGTCATGAGGCTCAGATGAACACTACAAGACCCTGGACTTTCTATGTACAAGTGGGATAATCCCAGCTTTACATTTCAGGCAGTGTCTGCAAGACCTACTTAGTCTAGGATGTGATCGGAGTATGGTTTATATGGACTGACCGGTATAGTGTTCATCTTATTGGAAACTAATTGGCAATGTATCTCATACACCGAGGATCGAACTGTTTCGACCAATGCTCCATTATCTTCCCTAAGACACATTATAACCATTAATATTCTTGGAAGAGAATGAACTGTGAAACCTTTTCCTCACTTTATGTTATCGCTCAGGTTCTGTGGAACTTGTACTTCCTTCGAAGTCCTTGAACTGTTTGAGGTTTCAATTCAATTGCTTATCCCGATTAGCAATGTCATATTCGTCATACCGAATGATGAATATCGTGAAGTACAAACAATTATGTTCTATATCAAGATTCTAGCAATACACAACAACAGGTGTGTCCGTTGCTCTTAATCTCAATGTCCTTTACATATCTATGTAAACTTATGACTTTGTTCAAGACTTGCAATCTTCAGTTGACTCTAAGTCAACTGATTCCAAAATCCTATCCTCTGGATCTTTGGGTGATTCATTTCTTGCCACATGTGCTTTATAAAGAACTTAATCATCATCTGACTCCAAGTCAGATGATTCCAAAGTCCTGTCCAACTGGACCTTTGGTTGATTCATTTCTTGACACATTAAGAAATCAATTCATCAAGTGACTCTGAGTCAAATGATTCCAAGGTCCTGTCCAACTGGACCTATGGTTGAATTGATTCTTATAACTTTTGTATTAACAATCATAAATGACACAATTCTTGAATCCAAACACTTTGGATGCATCAACATTCAAGTTATTACTAATCATACATTCAACACACTCATATAACATTTCAAGGATAATTTCAGAAAACGGGTGTTAAAAGAAAACATGACAATTTTATTAAAAATAAAATCCTTGAACAATGTAATAGACAATGTCAAAAATGTATCTAAAGACTAATAACAATATTTAATATCTATCTAAACTTCAAAACTGCACGAGCTGGAGATCCAATCCATATGTGCTCCTATGCACCAGAGTCCCGTGCCTTCTTGATTCCCTGCATACAAACCAAAATGCGACTGTCACATTATGTATCAAGAAATCTTGGAACAGGAGTTTTGAGGTTTTTAGACATACCTGAGCTTTCAAAAGAGTTGGAGCGTCTTCCAATCTTTCCGTGACTGTATCCGATTTAGCGGATTCCCAGTTTGAGACATGTCCAGTCGATCTTGACCATTTCTTGTTACGTCTCTTTACTGGACTTAATCCAGAAGTAGCTGAGCCATTGGAGCTATGCCTGTCCAAGAGTGACTCGTATAAAGTCAACAGTGGACGCATTTCCATGAGGGTCTTTTTCTAGTTTTCCTTTCTATACGTCTGAATGAACAGATCGTACTCATTTGTCAGCGAAGCGAGCAGGATGTTAACACTCTCCTCCTGACTCATGGGATGACCAAGTTTATATAACTCGCCTATGTACCCTTCAATCTGAAGAACATGCGAATTGATGCTACTTCCTCCCTTTAGCTTGCACTCTGCAAGTCTTCCGAGGATTCTAGCTCGTTCCTCTTCAACTGGTTTTTGGAACCTTTCCTCCACCAGTTGCATCAACTCATATGGCCCCAAGGATTCAAAATCCTTGCGGAACTCGGGGTCAATGGTTGATAGCATGAGGTCACAAATCTCTTCGGATTCATCATAAGGACCTTTTATGATGACTTGTTCCGGTGGAACTGGGATCGGATACTCGGTGAGATGAAGCTTGCCAGCAATGCCGAGACCCAGTCTCCAATTGCGAAGCCATTCTTTACAGTTGAGGCCAGTCAGCCTTTCCATATTAAGCAGGTGCATTCTGATGCTTTCAGAAATGGGTGAAGGAGGAGAAGGAGGAGAATTGACACTTGACATCTATAAAAGAAATAGAATTTATTAGTTTAACTGTTCCTTTTAAATAATTACCCAATATATTATTTATTAAGGCTAGGATCCAAAATACCCCAACTATGGTGTGAAGAGGGATGCCGCAATCACAACATAATGGTCATTAAGGTAGATAAACACTTATCAATTTCATCTTATGAAATTCCTAGTTCTGATGAGATTCATTAAACTTTTAAATGGCATGTTTAATCTCGGATGTTCCCCACTGTTTGTGACGGGGATGCCGAGGATCACAAACTGGATGTGAATAACCATGCAAATTAGCTTGGTACTCTCGGGTTAATTATCATCTCTAATTGATGTGCCGGTAAACCACACACGCTCCATCAACAATGATAATACCCGGGAAACCCATTGCAACTCTTTATGAACCCCAATTGGCGTGCCGGTTAACCACACACGCTCCACCAATGTTTCATAAAGTCCAATGTGCAATTTCATGGATTAGCATCAATTCACATTTTTCCTAAAGTAACTAGATTGGGATTTTATTAAGTGTTCTACTACTTTGAATCATTAACTTTTAGTGATTATTAGGTGGTCCTATCAAACATGTTCGGGTAACGACCCTCCACTGATCAGGCGAGCGGTGGGCGAGAGTGTTCACCCATTAGACCGCCATTTTATAGGCAGTCTCCTTATACCCACTTTATAGACCAGCTTCGTGAATGAGGCCTACTAATGATTTGACTAACCATTTTAATCTTATACATATAATAATAACTCCCTAATTATAATATATATAAGATGTAATTTTTTAAACCATTTAAAAAATTGTTTCTGGTTTATCTTTTAATTTATTGCCAATTTAAACTATTAAATTTCAAATTAAATTAAACCTTAAAATCGATTTTAATTATCTTTTAATTAACCAATTAATTAAATTAATTAAATTTGATATTTTAAACATTTTAAAATATTTTAGGATTTATCTATTTAATTTTCGCCAATTTAAAGCAATTAAATTTTAAATTAAAATAAATCCTTGAATTATCTTTTAATTACCAATTAATTAAATTAATTCAAAAGTAGATAGGTTTTTATCAAATTAATCAAATTAATTAAAACCTATCCTAATCCCTTAAATTTCGATTTTTAGGATAAAGGGTTTTAAGGTTTATCTTTTAAACAATTTAAAGTTACCAAAAATAGAATACCTTCTAACCTAATCCACAAAAAATCGCCAAATCATAGGGGATGGGCTAGGGTTTCTAAAACAAACCCTAAATTTCGAAATTGGCCACATTAGGGTTTATAAACAATTAAACCCTAATTTTCAGGAAAGCAGTTATAGCAATTTAACAAGAAAAACAACCAAATATCTCTGATACCACTGAAAGGTTTTCTGCAACTATGAACTAAAATTCCTAAGTTCACATGCAACCTATATAGATCTAAGTTTTTCTTCTAGTTAAACATATAACAATTCCTAAAAGGCCAGAAAGAATTAAACTAAAAGAAAGATCAAGAAAAACCAACCTTAAGGTGAATCTTGGAAGCAAAGCAACAGAAATCTCTTGCCTCAAATGCAGTCACACCCAAGCTGGAACTTTGGCCGAAAATCCTTCAAAGAGAACTTCAAAAATCGTGGCTTTATGGTTAGGGTGAGCCTCCCTATTTATAGGCTTCAAATGGTGATCAGATAAACCTTAAAGATAAACCTTTTTGAATTCAAATTAAGATAAGCCTTTATCTTAATAATTCAAACCCTTTTATCCTCATTATCAAAATCGAAAATATATATGTTTCCATATATAATTTCGTTCACCACTCTCACTCACTCAACTGTCACTTACTCAACTATTGAATAATTACAGTTTTAGTCCCTGCACCTTAATTAATCAATTTAACTGCCAAATTAATTCCAATTAATTCCAGAAAAATTTCTAATTAATTATTATAGTTTCTAATTAATATATTATCACTTAAATATATTAATAAACTATTTATTTAATTTCTATTGATTTATTAATTACATAATAAATCAATCTTTCTCTCTACCGGACTTTCTGCCAATCCTCCAACTATGAGGGCAACCCAAATGGACTATGCTACTATTAATTAGATAAATACTAATTATTAGTCATGGCTTAGACACCTAATCCAACAAACGCTAATACTAATATTATCTCAATACCTATTATTCGTCTATGTACTGGAGTTATGACTAGGAAAAGTGTTACGATACCGACAAGGGTGACAATATGAGCTTCGCGTTAGAATGCAGAAGAGTCGCCACGAGTAGTCATGACTTGGATGCCATTTGTGGGTACTCCTGATATGACTCACGAGGAGACACAAAGGTTTAACCCATTGTTGCAGATACACGAGACTTTCCTTCTGTGCTAAAATTTTTGCTATCGGTTGTTTCCATCTTAAACTTAAAACCCAATCTAGGATATCTCCTTGATTCTAAACCTCCCCCTAATGTCATAAATTTCTATGATTAAGTTCGAGAACCTCGACGCACTAGTATATATTCTTAAGTATACATCATCTTATACTTTCCAAATTACTAACATGTTTCTGGAACAATCTTCGACCTTACGCTTTTCATTCACAGTTCAACTTCGCATTTCTTTGATATATGGAAATTTCATGTAAATTTCTTGGGCATGTTCTATGGCGCGAAGTCACTTTTCATCTAATAGCTCACATTATGGGGATTTATAGAAAGCTCTCTATCATCCACATGCAAATTTTTTTCTAGGCCCTGAAGGAGGAGGCTAGCTATATAGGGGAATATCTTTATATATGAGAAATCAATGTGCATCGACCCTTTCCTTACCCCGACGGGCTACCTTTCTTAAGGTCCTCGAACTTTCGTAATATGGATTTCAAACATTCATGATCTGGATGTGAATGAGTCGAATTATTACTCCCTAGGTCTATTAGTGAACCTTATCTCCAGGGATTATGAAACTAGACATATTCTTGTTATTGCTTCGACCTTCGACCCTTATTGTTTCCATACACTTGTTTGAGTCCTTACCGGCGTTACTGACATTGTATCGCATTCAAGGATTACATCCTCTTACGCCAAACCTATAACTTAATATTTGACTCTATAAAAGGTATGGAACTGCATCCATACCATACAACGTTTTACAAATAATTTTTCATGTCCTCTATTATGGGGAAAAAGTCACCTGTATTGATATCGGTAGTTAGGTACGACTAGCTACACTAATCCAATTATTCCTTACTTCTTAATCTTTCATTGACAACCTATTTCACTTCACCGATTTTTGTATATTGTTGAAAATACGATAATCGATCTCCACAAATAAGGGTTTTTAAGCCGGTTACTGTGTGACAGATATGTATTTTATCTATAATATGCGGAATAAATAAGAGTTGCGGAATTAATATAAACTAAAATTAAATAACTGAAAGCTGTAAATAAATAAAATAAAGCGGTAAATAAAGTAAATGTTAGAAGTTAGAGGTTAGATGTAATAAACGCCATTATCAATGATAAAGTGTTTTTACAATAAATAAAAAGGTTAGAAGTTAGAAGTTAGAAGTTAGATGTCTCGGTTAAATACAGTCCACATATGTTTTCGTTGTCACGGTTCGATTTTTATGTCTTGGATATTTGGTATAGTTGATTTATAAAAGTTTGAATAAATCAATAATAACACAGATAATTTCAAAAGAACTTATCGATAGCAGATGAATATGGTGATTTTCTTTGAAGCTTCGATTCTTGTTCTTTGCTCGGGTTTTCTTGCTGAAATGGTATTTCTTCGGTTTTGTGTTGGTTTGGACGTGGGTTTGCTTGTGTGTGTGTATTGTAGTTGTATTGGTGCTGTATGGATTTGGTGTCGGGTGGAGGTTTTGTTTGGTGTCGGGTAGAGGTTGTTTAGAGGTTTGAAGTTTTGGTGTCGGGTGGAGGTTGTTGTTTCTTGCGGTTATATGGTTTGATTCTTGTTGCCAAATTCAGAAATTTGACTGTCTTGAGGTGTCTGGTCGTGAGTTTCTTTGAGAGTGTATGAGTATGGTTATGTGTGTTGTAAGAATGACAAGAGGTGAGCTTCTTATTTATAGTTGCTGAGAAACAGCCTTCGCGTCGCGACCAGGCCTTCCGTCGCGTCGCGAGGGTGCGTGTGTCGTGTTGCTTTTGGTCGGCCACTGGTAAGTGCGTTGTGTTGGTAGTCTCGCGGTTGAAAGGTTGGTGGTGTCGCGTTGAGGGCTTCGCGTCGCGACCAGGTATCCTGTCGCGTCGCGAGCGCTGTAGCGATCTGGACTTCTGTGTTTTCTCTTCTTCACGTCGCGACACCTGTGCCTGTCGCGTCGTGATTGCTGTAACAGGGTGATATTTTTGTATTTTGCTCTTTGGTTCGTAGCATTACTTCCTCAGGTTTGGTTGTTTTCTCAAAGTTTCTTGGGTCTAGATTCATTCTTGTTTTTGATCTTGAATTCACGCAACCTGAAATAAACTGATAATATTTGTTAGATAAAAACAGTTCATCTTATTTCAGTGATGGTCACATACAAAAATATTATTTTCAACAATTTCCCCCTATGTGATTATTACTGAAATAAGAACGGATTAAAAGGTAAGGTTGAAAATTCTTGAAATTTGGATAAAACATTTATAAAACCATATCACTTGTTTTGAAAAAGTGTGACTAGATTTTACTTATGTTTTGAAAAATGTTTGTCAAGAATATTTGTTTCTGAATCAAGGTTTCATGTTCAATAATCAAAGGGTTTTTGTATATGTACTTTCATAATATTCCTTAAGATTTTATAACATTTATAAAGACGACAAGTGATCTTAATAGGTCGATTCAGATGAACTCTCATAGGTATAGCTCACACTTGACTGAGGTGTTTTGGTTGTTCTGGGTGCAGAACTGGTGTATAATCACTAAAGATGAGTGATATCTCTTAGTTTGAAGGTGTTGACTTATGCTTAATATGGATTTATACCTATATACTTTAGTCACTTGGTCTTTATATTAGATAATCAATCACATAAGACTGGTTTCGGCATTACTCTGAGGGTTTCTTCATTCATGCCATTGATGTTCACTCTCTCTCCGTCGGGAAATACATGTAGAGGGGTTTAGAAATTTTCATAGTGCATATTTCAACTAAGAATATTCAGTTTATGAAGGCTACAGTATCCCGGTAAGTCTTCGGTTTTGACAGCTATATTTGATAAAGCTTTTGAGAATTCGTTGTTTGAGAGATGTCTGTCTTTATGGATTGTTGTAATAACTCTTCTTTTGCTTTGGTGAAGTGTTCACCTTTGTTTTATCTTTTCTTGATTTTCGCGAATACCTTTTGTGTAAAAGATATCTGATGTGGTTACCAGTTGTGATTTGTTGACATCATTTGGGATATGACTTTGCGTTTTGAGATTTTGAGTTTTCTTCTGGTTTTCTTGGATACGACTTTGTCGTTTCTTCAATTGTCAGACTTGCTATGCAAGATGATAAATCTTTTCTTGATGTGGCTTGATTGAGGATAGGGATAGGTGATATAAAAAATAGTTTGTCTAATATATAAGAAAATGATTGTATCGTCCCTGGTCATTTTGATATCTAAGCAAAAATAAGACTAGCATCACGGTATAAGAGTATAAATCCTATAAGTCATAATGAAAACACCTTTGCTCACAGAAATGAATTTCACTTAGCAGTTGAAGATGAGGCACAAATTCTCACATGGGTTTGGTTTTCATCTGAATCTCCTGATCTTATGTCCCTTAATTGATAAAATCGTTATAATTGAAATAAATTCAAAGGGAATAGGAGAATGTTCATAACGAAAATTTTGAGATTTGAACCTTCATTTTAATTTAAGAATCTATATGACTGAGAACATTCATCGAGCATAAGTATCTGAAAATTTAGTCAAGAAGATGTTAATCACATGGTTTTATAAAAACTTTTAAAAGGATAAAACTTTATTCAATTTTTTTGTGATTTTTGATTATGTGGATGTTTTTGGAAAATTTTGGTTATTTGAATGTTTTTGGAAAATTTTGGTTATTTGACTGAAAGTAAACACTCTTTTGTACAAACAAAATGTAAGAGATTAGGGATGGATGTTATCTGGATTCAACATTCCTAGACGGCCTAGGAAGTATTGAAACTTGGTTTCGTCTAAAGCCTTAGTAAAGACATCGGCAATTTGATCTTCAGTGTTGATGAAGTGTAATTCGATATGACCCTTTTGAATGTTGTCTTTGAGGAAATGATATCGAATGTCGATGTGCTTTGTCATGGAATGGTGCACGGGATTGTGAGAAATGGCAATAGCGCTGGTTGAGTCACAAAATATGGGAATTTGTGAGACTTTGTAGCCATAGTCACGTAATTGAGTTTGCATCCACATGACTTGTGAACAGCAGCTTGCGGCGGCTACATATTCAGCTTCTGCGGTTGAAGTGGACACGCATGATTGTTTCTTTGAAGTCCAACTTACCAGTCTGCCTCCTAGAAATTGGCAAGAACCAGATGTGCTTTTCCTGTCTAGTCTGCATCCTCCATAGTCGGAGTCGGTAAAGGCGTTAAGCTGAAAATCAGAGTTAGCTGGATACCAAAGGCCAAGAGATGGAGTTCCTTTAAGATATTTGAAAATTCTTTTCACAGCTATAGCATGAGATTCCATAGGATTGGCTTGGTATCTGGCACAGACACATGTAGAAAACATGATGTCGGGTCTGCTGGCTGTGAGGTATAGGAGTGATCCTATCATTCCTCGATATTTCTTTTGATCAACAGGCTTGCCATTTAAGTCTGCATCTAATTTGTAACCAAAGGCCATTGGGGTTTTTGCTGTATTGGATTTGTCAAGAGAAAAACGAGTTAGAAGATTTTTGACATAATTTTCTTGATTGATGAAAATTCCATCTGATGATTGTTTGACTTGAAGTCCAAGAAAAGTAGTCATTTCTCCTGTCATGCTCATCTCAAATTTGCTCTTCATTAAATCTGCAAACTTGACACTCAATGATTCATCAGTAGAACCGAAAATAATGTCATCGACATATATTTGAACGATTAACAGATGTTTATTAAAGATTTTTCGAAAGAGAGTTTGATCAATTGAACCTCTTTTGAATCCTGATTCTTCTAGAAATGTTGACAAAGTTGAATACCAGGCTCGAGGTGCTTGTTTTAAGCCATAAACTGCTTTTTGTAACTTAAAACTGTGATTTGGGAACTGTGG
Organism: Cichorium intybus; assembly: GCA_023525715.1. Lineage (NCBI taxonomy): Eukaryota > Viridiplantae > Streptophyta > Magnoliopsida > Asterales > Asteraceae > Cichorium > Cichorium intybus. The sequence continues at coordinate 120,643,703 of CM042009.1, read as the reverse complement.
ATCTTCAAAACCTGGAGGTTGTTGAATATACACATCACGATCAATCTCTCCATGTAAAAATGCACATTTTACATCCATTTGGAATACTTTGAAGTTCTTGTGTGCTGCATATGCTAGAAAGATTCGAATGGCTTCGAGTCTTGCAACTGGAGCATAAGTTTCATCGTAGTCGATTCCTTCTTGTTGTGAATAGCCCTTGACGACAAGTCTTGCTTTGTTTCGACAAACTATGCCTTGATCATCAGTTTTGTTTCTGAAAACCCATCTTGAACCTACTACAGTAACATCGGGAGGAGTAGGAACAAGATCCCATACTTGGTTTCTTTCGAATTCAGCTAGTTCTTCTTGCATGGCTTTGACCCAGTCTGGATCTTTGAGAGCTGAATGGATGGTTTTGGGTTCAGTCATTGATAAGAATGCTCCGTATAAACATTCATTTGAGGTAGCGGCTCTTGTTTGAATACCAGAATTGGGATCTCCTATGATTTGGTTTGCAGGATGATTCCTGGTCCATTTGTTTAGGCGAGTTTTTTCAGGTATTTCGATTGGTGTTTCTATGTCCCATTGTTCTTCTTGGTCAGGTGATTCTGTTGGGAATAGATTTTGGTTGTT